>CM038681.1:344735876-345335876 GCA_021605205.1 Aegilops longissima | reverse complement strand
CAATAACACGAAACCGAGGAATGAATAATGATGACAAGAAGTATCACTGTATCAAGAGTTCATAGGATGGTGTGCAATTCCCATGATATTCTTAATATAAAGATAATAGTACTCCAAGGTAGAGCAGAACAAAAGCTGGATTAGCAATTTGATCTGCGGAGCACAACTTCTTTGACCACTCCAAGAAATGGATGAGGTGCTGGAGTTTGTTTCTCCTAGTCATTCTAGAACAGAATGGCTTGACGGACCACAAGAATAATGGGCATCGATGAGCATGAGTGCACGACTACTCCTGACTACAAATTGATAGACGGAGATCAGGATACAAGTAAAGAGGGACAACTCAAAGGAACATATGTTTTTCTGAGTTGTGGATGCATAGATTAGTATGTCGAGCGAAGCTCAACATTTCTTCCGGAAAACCCATGCGGAAAGGGGGTAGAACTGGCAGAATCAAAATATAGAATGGAGGACTCATCAAGAGCACTCTGGTTGTGATCTTTTGGTTTAAAAGAACTCCTGCCAAGAATGGTTCATGGTAATTGGAAGAAAGATGTACCACGAACCTAGAGGACTATCACAAAGGTTACTAATATCCTAAAGGAACTAGCAACACTATCAACTTTAGGTAAGTAGGGTGAATCTCGGGTTCAAGAACCCAGGAATAGAATACCTACTACTAAATGGCATCACGGGATGCTTTCGAGAATGGTGGCCAGAATTATCACACTGGGAACACAAAACATGGCTAGATTACTAGGTGGTTCTCTAAGACACTTAGGGTCATAATAGTAGCTCCAACATATATGTCGAGGCAGCGGAGTACCTCAACACACTAATTTGTGTGATTAATCTGGCCCAAATGAACATTAGAAACGGAGAGAAGGAATTTGCAAATGCATCAGACTATTTAGAAATTTGGGATGACTCGGACAGCATAACGGCTGTAAATGCTCAAAACGATTTGAGACATCCTGCAAAATAGTGGCATGACCACTCAACATCGCAATATCAAGGTTCTGAGACCAGCTATGAACATACGAAAGTAGTAAAACTGAACTGAGATTTGAAACTATCAATTCTATAAGTCTATGGATTAGTAACACATCATCCTGATAGATAGATGAGAAGGCCTAGTTCTTAATCCCCGTATAAGAGAAGAGGATGACTCAGATCAGAAGGGCATAAGGTATAAGGAGTAAAAAGAGCCTTACGTTCCCTTCCACAATCAATTCCCTTACACAACTAAAGCATTTCTCGACACAACTTCGACCGGTTTGGCTTGGTAATCCTCTGAGCAATCGAAGCTCGATACCAAAGCTGTCGGACCCGATTCCAAGTCACATCGATCTAGCCGGTAACACCTCATATCACTTTCGGCCTCACGCACGGTATTCCACGGTGTCTCCTTACCATGGCCCGGGACCGTTTGCGCCTTTTGGCTCACGTATATGATAGTGTCGCTAGCATCCATATGACAGAGAACCCGGGCCGACATGGCTAGTCGTTAACCCAAGCGGCACTAACCCATGGGGACAGGCATACATGAATCACATCGAGCATGTCGGTCAGCAGCGTCAGAATCCGGGCTGTAGCACTGGGCTAACAGGACTCCGGGAACCCGGGCTGTAGCAGGCTAGGCAGGACTCCGGATGTCACCGTGTGACATTTCCCCGAAGGGACAGACATAGGAATGAAGTGAAACACATGCCGGCCAGTCAAGTGTCCTGAGCAGTAGTGCTGGGCTAGCAGGACTCCAGTGAACCGGGCTGTAGCGGACTACTATGGCTCAAGGAAGCACTAGCCTACATTTCCCCATAAGAGAGGCTGCAAGGATAAACAACTAGATTGTGGGATCCCACACAAACCAAGCATTTCAATCATACACACACTATGATCGATATGTGTAAATACAACATGGCATCACAACATAACTCTATGACTCAAGTATTTATTCATTAGGCTCCAAGGAGCCAAGATATTACAAACATGGGTCTCATGACCCAACATTCAAAGCATACAAGTCAAAGCACATGCGGAAGCTTAACATGTCTGAGTAAAGACATCTACAAATGAAAAAGGATTAGAAGCCTGAGTATTTACCAGATCCTACCGAGGGCACAAGATCGTAGCTGAGGTAACCAGCTAAACGTCGAAGTCCACGCGGAATTACTAGCGAGACTGAAGTCTCTCTGCAAAACATAAATTAAGCAAACGCGAGTACAAATGTACCCAGCAAGACTTACATCAGAACTAACTACATATGCATCGGTATAGACAAAGGGGGTGGTGGAGTTTAACTACAGCAAGCCAGCTTTGACTCGGTGGCTATCCTGAACTACTACTGCAAGTAACTCTTTTGAGGTGGCGCACACGAGTCCACATATTCACCATATCAATACACCACTATGGATCCGTTCCCGTCTCCCTACGAGAACTCCATCCATAGCAATCACGCTTATCTTGCGTATTTTAGAGTATCCACTTTCACTTGTCTATGAACCGTACAGCAACCCGAAGTCCTTTACATGGACACGGCTATTCGAATAGATGATGTTAACCCTACAGGGGTGTACTTCTTCACACAGGCTCTCGCCACTTACCACCATGTACACGTCGTGTATCTCGGCAACCTTCAAGCGGAAGCCTGACGAGGGAGTCAGCCACGACCTGACTAACCACACAAGTCTCTCGTCCAGGTTTATCGCCTATTCGGGTTCCATCCGCAAGGAGATCCGGCCGGGGTGTCACTCACGACCCCAAACGATGAGAGCAGGGTTCCCGAGGCACCAAACAGGCGTCCCGGTACACCGTGCCTCATGTCTCTACCGCAACATAGCCCACCCCTAGGGTCAGCGCTATGCACGGACCCCAACACATATCCTACAAACACCAGAAACTAGTTGCAACTCCTGGACAGAGATCAAGTTGATTAATAAGCCGAGAGGGGCCGAGTTACCGGAACCCAATATGTGGTAGTAACTGTTCATGGATCACAAACACAGAACTCAGTTCCTGAGGACGGCTTCAATGAGACAACCCACCATGTACTCCTACATGGTCTCTCACCGCTACCTTTACCAAATCGTGTTCATACATTTAGACCACACACAGTAGGACATGTTCACACACCTCCAATTCATCCCTGATGAATCAGACTTGACACAACTCTAAGCAATAGCAGGCATGACAAACAAGCATGAATGAGTAGGCACATCAGGGCTCAAACAACTCCTACTCATGCTAGTGGGTTTCATCTATTTACTGTGGCAATGACAGGTCATGCAGAGGATAAAGGGGTTCAACTACCGCAGCAAGTAACAGATGAATGGTTGTTGTCCTAATGCAGTAAAAGAGAGCAGGAGCGAGAGAGAGGGATTGTATCGGAATGAACAAGGGGGTTTTGCTTGCCTGGCACTTCTGAAGATAGCATTGAGTCTTCATCAGTGTCAACGATCACAACGTCGGTACAACGTCTACCCAGGGGGAACAACACCGCCAAACAAAGAAGAAACACGATCAATGCAATGCAACAAAATGATGCATGATCATGACATGGCAATATGCTGTGATTTGGGCTAATGCAACAGCAAGTCATTTTGATTGAAGGGGAATTCAAAACTACATCAAATCCCAACTCCAAAACTGTTATCAAAGTTGTCCTATTCATGTTTCATCCTAAACAGTGAAGTTAACTTGATCAAACATGCATGAAAATGGTACAGATGGATAGATTGGATTTTTCTGATCATTTTTCATATATAACTTATTTCATTCTGAGTTACGGTTGAATTTATATAAATTTTTGAAGTTAGCACTATTTTCTAGAATTTCCTAAATAAGAATAAATCCTGAAAAGGAGTTACTGCGTCAGCATGACGTAGGTGTGATGTCAGCCGGTCAAAGGGCGACTCCAGGTCAAACCTGACGTGTGGGTTCCACACGTCAGTGACTCAACTAACTAACAAGGTTAATTAGGGTTAATTAATCAAGTTAACAGGCACTGGGCCCACTGTTAGTGTCTGTAGGGGGTAATTAGTGCTAAACTAAACTAGTTAGGGGCGGGCCCACATGTATTGACCCCAGGAAGGTCAAACCCTGGGTCGAACGGGTCAAACCCACCGGCGACATGACGCCGGCGAGGCCAGACGCGACGGCGAGCTGCGGAAATGCTGCTCAGGGCGCCATTCGCCGTGCGGTTTGCTCCTATGCGCTCCTGGGAGTGAGCCGCATCGTCTGGTGGCGGTGGCTGAGCTCGAGATGGCCGGGAACGGCGCCGGCGATGACCACCGCGGCGGCTGGAGTTCAAACGTCGATGGATTCGACGCCGCAGCGCGCGGGAGAACAAGCGGTTTGCACCTACGGACTCTACGCGAGCTCAAGAACCCAACGGGAACACCCACGGGACCAATAGGTCACCGGAGCTTCGTCGGCGACGAGGTCGTGCGGCGGCGCACTCTCGGCCTTGACGGAAACAGCGGCTACGGCGAGAACTAGGCCACAAAATTAGGGGGGAACGGTGCAGGGGCTCACGGGGATCACGATGAGACGGTCGGCGTGCTCGGGGAAGGCCTGGGGCGACGGAACGGCGACGGTCATCTCCGGCGACCAAAGCTTGAAGACGGAGTCGAGGCGGTCGAGTTGGGGTGTCCGAACGCTCGGGGCTTGCTCGAGGCGGCGTCACAGGCGGTGGCGGAGCTTGCAAACTACACGGTGGGGCGATAGGAGCATGGTGGGCGTGGTGGCAGCGAACGGCTGCGGCGGACGTGTTCGGGTCCGGGGTGCGGAGGCGAGGGAGAGAGCAGTGGGAGAGTGAGAGAGGTCGGGCAGATCGGGACGGCGCCAGGGCGTTCACCCACGCGTCCAGAGGCTCGGCGGCAAGCAGGAGGAGGCGTGGCGCCTCATGTGCGTGCGCTGTCTCGCCTCTGCCTACTGGCAGAGGTTAGGGATGACTGGCACTAGGCCAGGTGGGCTGGGCCAGCACAGGTGAGGCCCAGGTGGGCGCCAGGTTATTTCCTTTCTCTCTCTCTCTTTTTTGTTTTCTATTTATTCTGTTTTGTTTAGATTTAGTAAAATACTAAACCATTTTATAAAATCCTGGAAATAATTAGGGGTTCTGTCTGAATTATTCTAGTGACCCATAACAACTTCCAACATTTTTGGAGCATCTAAAATATATATAGCATTTAAATAGCTCCAATTCAAATATGTTTGAATTAATTCAAAGCCCAATATGTCCTGCAAAATGTAAACCATTTTGGTAGATGCTTCCACCTCAATCCGAAATGTTGAACATTTTCAGAGGGAATTTTGAGTTCAATGAAAAAGATTTTATTTTTTTGACCATAGTTGAATTCATTTGGTGCTAGGGTTTAAGCATCCCCATTTCAAGATTATTAGAAATTAAAAATGATGCATGAATGCAATGCAACTAATTATAAGAAGATTTCTAGGGCTGTGACATGAAAATCATGAAACGTGGCATGGTTTCATGACACGACACCAACATGTTGCGGTAAATTGTTTGGCCGAATTGGGACAAGAGTTGGTGTAAGCTTCTTGCAAACCGGACCTTCTCTCAAGAAGGCTTGTGGTTCCGAGAGGGAATGTGTCACCTCACTGTGCGAAACGACATACGTACACTGCCTTCTCCCACCTTAATTTTTTTACACAGGCAGATTAGACCAAATAGAATTATCGTGCTAAATTTTGGAATTATTCCAGGTTCTTTTGGCCTTTTATTAATTGAGTTTCTGGGCATTTGTTGTGCATAATTCAAATTTGAACTAGCAGCACACGCTCCAGTGCACCGGAGTTGGTTGAAAATCACATGTGTGGCCTTGCATAAATTTCTAGGTCCCATGCAAGAAATGGGAATGAAATTCAAACATCTGGGAATTGTGGCTCGACCGGAAAGATTGAGAAACTTGGTTTTTTAATTCATGTAAATCCAAAACACGCCTGAAAATCATGAAACTTGGCATGGTTTCATGACATGGAACCAACATGTTGCGGTAAATGGTTTGGCCGAATTGCGACAAGCTTTGGTGTAAGCTTCCTACAAACCGGAGCTTCTCTCAAGAAGGATCGTGGTTCCGAGAGGGAACGTGTCACCTCCGTTGCATACGTACACTGCCTTCTCCCGCCTTAATTTTTTCACACGGGCAAACTAGATCGAATAGAAGTATCGTGCTAAATTTTGGAATTATTCCAGGTTCATTTGGCCTTTTATTAATTGAGTTTCTGGGAATTTAATGAGCATAATTCAAATTTGAACTACAAGCACATGCTCCAGTGCACCAAAGTTGTTTGAAAAATCACTTGTGTGTCCTTGGGTGAATTTGTAGGTCCCATGCAAGAAAAGTGAATGAAATTCAAACATCTGAGCGTCGTGGCTCGGCCGGAAAGATTGAGAAATTTGGTTTTTTAATTCCAGTAAATCGAAACACGCCTGAAAATCATGAAACTTGGCACCAACATGATGTAGCATTTTGTTTGGCCGAATTGGGACAAGCATTGGTGTAAGCTTCTTGCAAACCGGAGCTTCTCTCAAGAAGGCTCGTGGTTCCGAGAGGGAACGTGTCACCTCAGTGTGTGAAATGACATACGTACACTGCATTCTCCCGCCATATTTTTTAAAACCGGCAGATTGTACCAAATAGAAGTATCGTGCTAAATTTTGGAATTATTCCAGGTTCGTTTGGACTTTTATTAATTGAGTTTCTGGGCATTTATTGTGCATAATTCGAATTTGAACTACAAGCACACACTCCCGTGCACTGGAATTGGTTGAAAATCACATGTGTTTCCTTGGGTAAATTTCTAGGTCCCATGCAAGAAATGGGAATGAAATTCAAACATCTGGGTGTCGTGGCTCGGCCGGAAAGATTGAGAAACTTGGTTTTTTAATTCCTGTAAATCCAAAACATGCGTGCAAATCATGAAACTTGACATGCTTTCATGACATGGCACCAACATGTTGCGGTAAATGGTTTGGCGAATTGGGACAAGCTTTGGTGTAAGCTTCTTGCAAACCGGAGCTTCTCTCAAGAAGGCTCGTGGTTCTGAGAGGGAACGTGTCACCTCCGTGTGTGAAACGACATACATACACTGCCTTCTCCCGCGTTAATTTTTTTACACAAGCTGGCTAGATCGAATAGAAGTATCGTGCTAAATTTTGAAATTATTCCAGGTTTTTTTGGCCTTTTATTAATTGAGTTTCTGGGAATTTAATGAGCATAATTCAAATTTAAACTACAAGCACATGCTCCAGTGCACCAAAGTTGTTTGAAAAATCACTTGTGTATCCTTGGGTGAATTTCTAGGTCCCATGCAAGAAATGTGAATGAAATTCAAACATCTGGGCGTCGTGGCTCGGGCGGAAAGATTGCGAAACTTGGTTTTTTAATTCCTATAAATCCAAAATACGCCTGAAAATCATGAAACTTGGCACCAACATGCTGCAGTATTTTGTTTGGCCGAATTGGGACAAGCTTTGGTGTAAGCTTCTTGCAAACCAGAGCTTCCCTCAAGAAGGCTTGTTATTCCGAGAGTGAACGTGTCACCTCCGTGTGCGAAATGACATAGGTACACTGCCTTCTCCCGCCTTAATTTTTTTACACAGGCAGATTAGACCAATAGAAGTATCGTGCTAAATTTTGGAATTATTTTGTGTTCGTTTGGCCTTTTCTATACACTAGTTGAGTTTCTGGGCATTTAATTTGCTAATTCAAATTTGAACTACAAGCACATGCTCAAGTTCACCAAAGTTGGTTGAAGAATCACAGGTGTGTCCTTGGGTGAATTTCTAGGTTCCATGCAAGAAATAGGAATGAAATTCAAACATCTGGGCGTCGTGGCTCGGCCGGAAAGATTAATAAACTTGGTTTTTTAATTCCTGTAAATCCAAAACACGCCTGAAAATCATGAAACTTGGAATGGTTTCATGACATGGTACCAACATGTTGCGATAATTTTTATGGATGAATTGGGACAAGCTTTGGTGTAAGCTTCTTGCAAACCAGAGCTTCTCTCAAGAAGGCTCGTGGTTCCGAGAGGGAACGTGTCACCTACGTTGCATACGTACACTGCCTTCTCCCGCCTTAATTTTTTTACACGGGCAGACTAGATCGAATAGAAGTATCGTGCGAAATTTTGGAATTATTCCAGGTTCATTTGGCCTTTTATTAATTGAGTTTCTGGGAATTTAATGAGAATAATTCAAATTTGAACTACACGGACATGCTCCAGTGCACCAAAGTTGTTTGAAAAATCACTTGTGTATGCTTGGGTGAATTTCTAGGTCCCATGCAAGAAATGTGAATGAAATTCAAACATCTGGGCGTCGTGGCTCGGCCGGAAAGATTGAGAAACTTGGGATTTTAATTCCTGTAAATCCAAAACACGCCTGAAAATCATGAAACTTGATACCAACATGTTGTAGTATTTTGTTTGGCCGAATTGGGACAAGCTTTGGTGTAAGCTTCTTTCAAACCAGAGCTTCCCTCAAGATGGCTTGTTATTCCGAGAGTGAATGTGTCACCTCCGTGTGCGAAACGACATAGGTACACTGCCTTCTCCCGCCTTAATTGTTTTACACAGGCAGATTAGACCAATAGAAGTATCGTGCTAAATTTTGGAATTATTCCGTGTTCGTTTGGCCTTTTCTATACACTAATTGAGTTTCTGGGAATTTAATTTGCATAATACAAATTTTAACTACAAGCACATGCTCAAGTTCACCAAAGTTGGTTGAAAAATCAAAGGTGTGTCCTTGGGTGAATTTCTAGGTCCCATGCAAGAAATGAGAATGAAATTCAAACATCTGGGCGTCATGGCTCGGCCGAAAAGATAGAGAAATTTGGTTTTTTAGTTCGTGTAAATCCTAAACTAGCCTGAAAATCATGAAACTTGGCATGGTTTCATGACATGGCACCAACATGTTGTGGTAAATTGTTTGGCCGAATTGGGACAAGCTTTGGTGTAAGCTTCTTGCAAACCGGAGCTTCCCTCAAGAAGGCTTGTGGTTCCGATAGGGAACATATCACCTCCGTGTGCGAAACGACATACGTACAGTGCCTTCTCCCGCGTTAATTTTTTTACGCGGGCAGATAAGATCAAATAGAAGTATCATGCTAAATTTTGGAATTTTTCCAGGTTCGTTTGACCTTTTATTAATTGAGTTTCTGGGCATTTAATGTGCATAATTCAAATTTGAACTACAAGCACATGCTCCAGTGCACCAAACTTGGTTGAAAAATCACATGTGTGTCCTTGGGTGAATTTCTAGGTCCCATGCAAGAAATGGGAATGAAATTCAAACATTTGGGTGTCGTGTCTTGGCTGGAAATATTGAAAAACTTGGTTTTTTAATTCCTGTAAATCCAAAACACGCTTGAAATTCATGAAACTTGGCATGGTTTCGTGACATGGCACCAACATGCTACGGTAAATTGTTTGGCCGAATTGGGACAAGCGTTGGTGTAAGCTTCTTGCAAACCGGAGCTTCTCTCAAGAAGGCTCGTTGTTCCGAGAGGGAACATGCCACCTCCGTGTGCGAAATGACATACATACACTGCCTTCTCCCGCGTTAATTTTTTTTACACAAGAAGATTAGACAAAATAGAAGTATCGTGCTAAATTTTGGAATTATTCCGGGTTCGTTTGGCCTTTTATATACATTAATTGAGTTTGTGGGCATTTAATTTGCATAATTCAAATTTGAACTACAAGCACATGCTCTAGTGCACCAAAGTTTTCTGAAAAATCACAAGTGTGTCCTTGGGTGAATTTCTAGGTCCCATGCAAGAAATGAGAATGAAATTCAAACATCTGGGCTTCGTGGCTCGGCCGGAAAGATTGAGAAATTTGGTTTTCTAATTCCTGTAAATGCAAAACATGCCTGAAATTCATGAAACTTGGCGTGGTTTCATGACATGGCACCAACATGCTGCGGTAAATTGTTTGGCCGAATTGGGACAAGCTTTGGTGTATGCTTCTTGCAAACCGGAGCTTCCCTCAAGATGGCTTGTGGTTCCGATAGGGTACATGTCACCTCCGTGTGCGAAACAACATACGTACACTGCCTTCTCCTGCGTTAATTTTTTTACGCGGGCAGATTAGACCAAATAGAAGTATGATGCTAAATTTTGGAATTATTCCAGGTTCGTTTGGCCTTCGACGTGATTGTTATATTGTATCACATTATCCACCACTGGGCCTAATCTTATCTGCAAAAGTCGAAAACGTGTTAGTGCCTACATGCAGTTTTGAACATCACTACATGCCTAGCTATTTGGTTTGCAGGATTTGTAAAATGCACTAACATGCCATCTTCAATCTGACATGACTAACATAGGCATTTGATTACATTCTAGAAAAATGTAGCCTTCTTCACAAGAGGTTGGAGTGGATGAAAAGTTCCCTAAGAAAACTAGTACAGATGAATCCAAAGGAGAAATGCTTATTTATTGTAACCATATGGATCAAGCAACCAATATGGGGGGGGGCATGTATGTACCGAAATCCTCCAAAAGAACCTTCAGAAATCGTAGTACATTGTCATTGTAAACTTGGAAAGAGGTGTCACAAATTGAACTCCCTTATGGTTAACATTTAACAGGAAAGGAACATCACCTCGATATATAGTTTCTCCAGGCACGGAAAGCATCTCAGGAAACTGACAACTTGCTCCAGGTCGGGCCCGATAGATTCTAGTGCCAAACCTTCACTGTCCGCAGTTTCGGGGTCAAGCTTGTCAGAATCATTTTCTGAATGACAGACGAACAAACATCTTCAAAATTAGAAATAATGTTAATTTGTGGAAGGAGAGGCAGAAGGCGACTGTTGTACCTGAACGGGTGTGGATCCAATAACAAGTTCGGAGTATTTGTCAGACGAGTAGCCCATCACTGTCAATTTCGGCATAGAAATGACATTGATTCTTGTTGGAACTTCTTGATCAACTACAAGTAATCTCTCAAGTGCAGGTGTGTCCTGGATGACCATACCGTGGTCCACCTTTTGTGATGTCTTCGTGCCACACTAGGAACACACATAAATTGTCTGGAGAGTCATGGAGGTGATGTGGAAGGTACTCAACCCATTGATCGCCTGAAGACGAAGGTACTCGAGTGCAGTACAGCCACGGAGCAGGCGCTCCATGTCACCCTTTGAGAGGCAGAGGACGATGAGCTTGAGGTGCTTCAGTCAGGGTAGAATAAGAGCGGGCCCGTCCTTAAGGGGCAGGAAATGGCAGTTCCTGAACTTGGTGACGCGCAGCATGGGCGCGAGGCGGAGTGCGGACGTTGGCAGCAAGCACATATGCCCATCATCAAAAGTGAGCTCCTCGAACTGATCTAGGTCGGGGGATCGGAACCAGTCGTCAAGCTTTGCTTGGTCCTTGTCGTTGGAACGGAACTTGCCCATTCTAAGGCCTTTGGTTGGGCCAAGGTGACTGCCGAGGATCTTGGAGAATGCATCCAAGCTTTTGCGATAGCCATGGCAGAGCTCATGGGTGTCGATGAGGTCGAGAGGGCTGGAGTTCCATAGGGGGCGCCACCACCGGGAAAGGAGGGTTGTCCGCGCCCCATATTTGATTTGGAGGAGGGAGATGATGACTCTCGACATATAATCGGGGAGGTTACTGATTAAGTCTAGGCCTGCTGGAGTCGCTTGTGGTTCTAGCTTGCCCTGCCTCCGCTTGTTGGCAGCCCCGTTCTCCACCTCTGGAGTCTCCTTGTTAGCGCCGTTTTTTGATAGAAATGGGCGTACGGGGAATATTTAGTTAAAACAGGGCAATAGAAAAGTGTATTGGTAACTAGAAGTTATTAGGTAGGAATATAGTAAGAATAGGGAATAATAATTGGTTGCTTAAATACTACAAAATTCATTTGACATTGCTGGGTAAGTCAACATATGCAGATAGTTGAAAAGAAAACTTACTTCGAACAAAGTATGGACGGATGATTTTGTCGGGGAAGTTAGCATATATATCATGACCAGGCCCTTCTATGTGCAGTGCAATTTTAGTGCCAACTTTCAGTACATAAAACTTCGCAATTTCATTCCAAAAGCTAGTGCCAAAATAGGAGTCACCATGTTCATCAAGTCTTACAGTAGCAACTATTGTAAATCCATGGTTTGTGTGCAGTATGACATTCATGGAGCCTTGATGTATGTAAAGGGAAAAATTGTGCACTACATAATCTGTTGCATAGCGAGGGATGTCCTGTAGAAAATGGTAGGATTGTTAAACAAAATATGGTAACATCCAAATATGGGCCCAAATTGAAAGAACTGTATAGCTGTTGAAATCGAAGGACAAAAATCTATAATTAAACAGATAGGGTAAACATGATGTCGTGGAAATATGAGAGTAATCGAAACAACAATACATCATTAATTTGCCTAATATAGAAAGAAGAGGGGAAAATTCCCCTTTGACGTATATGGTGTGTGACAGCCTGATTTTTGCCCTCTCTTATTTGCTTGATTTGCATTTGAAAATTTTCTGAAACTTGGAGTTTTTGAATCTTTTCATATGGACTTAAACACTTGGGCATCCTTGGCTTTCACCCAAGTGCTTCACTTCCCTCCTAAATCATCATCTCTTCTCTGGTCAATCCCATAATAATCATTGGAATATTTTTCTTAAATGAAAAATATTCATTTTCCTCTCTGAAACCCTAGCCAATTCAATAGGCTTCAAAGCAACCCTAATTTTTATGGCTCAGAAAAATCTGAGATAATTCACAAATATTCTATGAACCCTAGGGCACCTTCCTGAGTAAAAATATTTCATCACTTTTTGGAATATTTTTGCTACAAAAAATATTTTCTGTTCTGGACAGAAATGGTGGTTTCAACAGCAACTACCATTTTACTTGCTCCATTTGACCTGAACTTTCTTGTGCATATTTACATTAGTAACTCTAAGCTAGCCTCCAAAGTACAGCTTCAAACTCCCAGCCATTTGACCATAGTAACATCACAAAGTTTCTGACCAGAAACTTACTTGGTGTGTGACAACTTCTCTACTGCACCTGGATCCAAACCAAATCGTGGTAACACTCAAAACTACCACGAACAACATGCCAGACATCGAGTTTATGCTTAGATCAACCTGATGTCATAGTTCATGCGGTGACCGCGTTTGTACAGGCGTGCTGGCATGTGGCCGACGCGCTCTGCGACGCGCCCGAGCCACTGTTGCTCGTGTCCTTGCTTCCCTGCCTGCCCAACCATGCCAAACCTCGCCACCACCATCGTACCAACGTCCTTAACTCCTCCCTGACACTCGCCGATGCCGGAGCTCGCCGCAGCAAGCACAGGCAAGGTCCGGCCAGCCCAATAGTGCGGAGCACACTGTGCTCGTCGCCATCCTCTTGATCATGTGCTCGTCTCCGTCCGCCCACATTGGCCGTGTGACCTCCATCGCCTTCTCCCCCTCTCACTGACGCCGCTCGTCGTCGGGCACCGTGGATAGGTGTCCACCGGCGGAGCCCGAAGCACCCTCACCGCTTGCCTATAAATAGAGCCACCCCAGCCTCCTTGAGCACCATCCAGCACTCACACACACCCCACGATCGAGTAGGAAACCGTAGCCCGGCCGGGCAGGCCTCGGGCCGCCGTCCCCGAGCCCGAGCTCGCCGGCGATCCCCTCTGGTCGCTGCGGTAGCTCTAGCCCCTCCCAGGCCTGGGAGGCCCTTCCAGGGCCTCCGCCTCTCTCCGGTGAGGCCGTCTCGCCCGCTTGGCGCTCCTGGAGTGGCCTCTGCTCGCCGTCTTCCTCAACTCCGACGACCTCCACGTTCTGCCTCCGCTTGCGAGGTTGATTCCGATGCCGTACGACTGCCCCTAGCTACGCTACGGGTACGGGCAGGTGCGCCTCAACCCCCTCTTGGAATCCCTCCCTCTTGTTTTGGCCAAGGAGCCCTCGGCGCTGGCGAGAGTTCAGGCGAATCTGCGGCCCCCTCTGTTTCCTTCTCCCTCTCCCCCTCACCTGACTAGCAGGGCCCGCTAGTCAGCCACTGTGCACTCGCGTGAAGCGGTACGAGTGGTGGCGCCCTTGGGCTTTACACCTTCGACGTCACCCTCCCCCTCAGCTGTTTATTTTTATTCAAATTCATTTGAATTTACAGAACACTTCAAACAGTTATAACTTTTTAACCATAAGTCCAAATGAATTTATTCTTTTTGCATTGGGTTCTTTGAAAAGAAATCTAGCAGCTCACCAAAGATGTGATTTTTCTGAGATCTTTAGAATTTCTGGTGATTTTAAGAAGTGTTCTTGATATTTTCTTTTTGTGTTTATAATTATTTTCAGAAGGTGAGGCTTGTCTTGAGGATCACCAGGAGGCTTGTGAACATCATCTGCACTAAGGCAAGCCACATCAACATTTTCATGGTGTCACTTCAATATTTGTGATTTTCTTACTTGAATGAAATGATTAACCCATGCATTTAATTATTTTGTTATTTATATTCTGTCAAGTGTTTTCTAGTTATTATGCTTGATTTAGAGATTGTGGAAACTAGTTTAGTTGGTGAAGCAAAGCTAGGATTTATTCATGGTGATGATAGAAATAATTTTTGCTAGGCATGATAGTAAATATTTAAGTTATGGATAAATAAATGGGTAAAAATTTGCTATAAATTATTCTGTTAAGCACTTATTTAGTCATTCTACTTGCCTTACAGAATGTTTGAACCTCACTTAGTTGATAAAAAGATTAAGAGTTGTTGATAGTGAAATCTTTTGTTAAACATATGAGAAATTTATCGGAGTTACATTCTTGTGTAAGAAATTAATAAAACTTGTTGCAAAATATTTTGGTTAAGCTATGCGCCATTTTGAGAAGCAAAGTAACATGAGTGGTTGATGTTTATGCTTGGTGTGTATAGGGATGACATCGGTCTTTTATTATTAAGTGATGCATGTGTGGTTTTGCATTTCATGGCATGCTAGGACACCGGTCATTTTCATTTTCATGGTGCCGCTGAATCGAGTTTCTTTCCAGTGCAACCACATTTGCCTTTGTGGGAAGGCCTTGATTCAGTCCATTGACAGGGCGTCTGCTCGGTGCCTCCAAAAACGGAAGGTTATGCCGTGCTTTCCCTGGCCCGGTAAGCAGGCATAATCTTGTGTGTTCGTTGATGAGATTATGGTACCGAGTCCCCGAGTGGGAGTGTTTTGACCACGACGGTGGTCGGGGTGTCTTTGGTAGACATGGGCCACCCAGGACTAGCCCGTTGGGGATTTGGTCGGAATGGCCGGGAGAGTGATGTGGCAATGGAAGGATTTTGTCGGAATGCCGTTGGTCCACCCGAATGGGAGTGCGAGGCCATGGGTTCTGTGGTGTGGGTACAGTGTGCTACCTCTACAGAGTGTATAATCTATCGATTGCCGAGTCCACGGTCACGGACACCTCATAGTAGGTCCCACCATGAGTCAACGATTAATAAAAATTGTGCACTAAGTTGAAAACTTTGCATCGTTGAGAATGGCAAAAAGGCCATCACTACAAAAAAATACACTTCCGTGATGATACGTGTTTGTCACAGTAGGTCGTGTTTTTTGTCATGCATGTACATCCATGACAAATTTATGACAGAATCAAGATAGTCATACCTGTGCTGTCATACAAGTGTTCCATGACATTACCAAAATTATCATCACGGAAGTGTCCACTTCCATGACGATAAATCACGCGTCACAAAAGTGCTTTCGTCAAGGGTGACCGACACGTGGCATCCACCATAACGGAACGCCGTTAAGCTATCGGGTAGGGTTTTGGATCCGATAACCCGTTAACAGCCCCGACCAATGGGGATTTTCCACATGTAAAATCATCATTGGCTGGAGGAAACACGTGTCGGCTCACCGTTGGGACAGATGTCATCCACTCATTGGACAGAAGGCGCCTATGATACGTCGACACGTGGCACGGCCCAACAGAGGCCCATTCCTGTGAAAAGGCCGGCCCGTTTGACTTGGTCAAAAGGTGGCGGGCCGGCCCATGTAAAGCCTGTTAACGGCTTGTTCGCATATAGCCCATTTACAGCTTGCTAACCCAAGGCCCGTTATGCCCTATCCGAATTAGTCCCAGTACCGTCATCTGGGCCACCCAATATGATTCTAGCCCGTTTTCACTTCTGGCCCATGTAGAAAATTCTTTATAAGCATTGCAATTATTCTACATTTTGCAAAGAGTAAATATAGATCAAATAATATTGGAAGAAACAGAGGAAAATGAAGCTTAGGTGCAGACTGATGATACATAATCAAATAGCAATTAATTAAGTACAACGTTACAAGGCAAAAGGGAGAGAGGTACTGACAAGAGCAATGCAGAGCCCATTATTGTTTTGAGATTGTATGATCCTTTGAGCAAGGAGATTCATCTGAAATTAGTTTTCATACAAGAGAGAAGGTAAGGCACAAGCAGAAATTTAGGAGTTCAAATTTTGAATTGATATCATAGACAGTACCTGACGCTGGGCTCCCAGCAGTTCTAATAGGGGTTTGGCCACTGGAGTAGGGGTAAAGTGTGGTACAGTTGGGCCTGTGTTTTCTGTGGCTGCTAATCTATCTACTTTAATAGGTACCACTACCTTTTCCAAATACCTAGTTTGTAATCCTTGAGGATCTGCACTCACCCTCTTCCTTTTGGACATCTATCACGAAAGAACAACATTTGACTGGAAAAACATAGTGTGACGACACATGGAATAGGTACAGAAAATGGATAGTTATGGCATATACTCATATATGATGCTTAAACTAAGCAGATGGTGTAACAAAGTAGAAGAAATGCAAGAGGTCGATGCAAAATATAAAGCGACCAATACAACTTTGCAAAGTTAGAGCAAGCACCTTGATGGATGAATAAGATAGGCCATCCTCCACCATGCCAAGTTTGTTAGCCAAAGGATCGTTACGCAATATTCCTCTCGTATGCCCATTCTCATATTCATTTTGATAATGTTCAATATCGACATGCATGAAAACATAAAAACAAGTGAGATTTTCTTTGTAATGCGTATGATTCTAATCCAATCCTGCCTCCTGTAAACCCCTTTGTGCTATCTCTGCAATTCTTTTAAAAGATGCCATGCATGCTGTAATTTGTTGTGTGCATTAATATAATGTGGCCTACTACTCAAAATATGAGAGCTCCAGAAGTGATGATACTTCGCAGATGATAGCTTCAACATATAGTAAAGAAGAACAAGTCGACCTGACCTAACAGATTCAAAATATACTAAGGGAGAACAACTCGACCTGACCAGTCGACCGCAAGAGAAGAGTATTATCTTAAAGAAGAGCGGAAGAGCAAGCAGATTGAAGATATTACAAGTGTTTCAATACAATGGCGGTTGGCCACCCATGATGAACCAGAGCGCACAGAGAAATACTATTCTTTCCGGTCTCTCCATATGTGGCTCACATGCATTTCGAAACTAAAGTAGGAACATTTAGCTAACCAATTAAACATCTCTCAGTTTTACTAATATCAGCAATAATATCAGATATGAATTTGTAAAACTAAGCTTGTTTAGCTCGATGGGTGGAGCAGTGCTATTACGACACGAACCATGTAGGCTGATTGTGGTCATCATAAAATGGGGAAAACATAAGCATGATCAGTACAGTGTTGACCGTGGTAGTGGAATGGCAGATCTGAAGCTGCAAACCGTGCAAAGGGTAGTTAGCAACCGATGTTTGCTTTGAATTAACAACTAAGATTTGGTATGGACAAGAAAGTACGGTCAACAAGTGACAAAGAAATGCAATTATGTTGTCTATCTATATGTCGCGACATGCATTTGGGAACTCAAGTGGGACCTTTAGCTAACCAATTAAATGTGTTGTTAACTAATATCAGTATCATATTACAATCATATTTGAACAACTAAGCTTTCGAATTCTGAGTGTTATGTTGTTTAGCTTGAAGGGTGGAGTAATGCTAGTACGACAGAAAGCACCTACGGAGATCATAGTACAATAGATAAAAGGGGAAAACCCTAAGCATCAAGAGAAAAATCAGGAAAGTGGAACTAGCTAGACCAGTGGGTGGCGCACATGCTTTTTGAAACGAATATAGGAACATTAGGTGACCAATTAAATGTCCTTTGTTTTATTTATATGAGCATCATATCAGATTCGTATTTGAACACGTAAGCTTTGGGTTGAGGTCTTGAGGAGCAGTGCTAGCACGACACGAAGCACCTACGATGATGGTAGTGAATATAAAGGGGGGAAACCATAAGCTTTACGAGTATAGTGCCCGTGCCATGACGGATCTGAAGGTGCAAACCGGAAAAAGCTACTTCGCTACCAATGTTTGCTTTCACTAGCCACTACGATTTGGTACGGACAAGAAAAGTACAGTAAACAAATTACGATCTATTTTCCGGGTGAGATCAATAACTTAAGAACATATGGAATAGTACCACCTCTCTTGTGACGCCGTGTAGGCCTATGCTTATACGTTGAGGGTGCTGCGGGTGCGATGGCTGTCGGCGGCGGGGAAGAAGACTTTAGACGACAGACGGCCGGTTCGGGGGATATATCATGTTGTCGTGGACGAGGCGGTCGTAGGAGCGGCAACGGCAAGGTGGACGACGGCGCCGATGAAGCGAGAGGAGGCGATGAAAGGATCCTGGTCCAGCGCCGTGGATGAGAGACGTCCATCTCTTGCAGTGGATGACGGGGTAGGGGTAGCGTCTCCGGTAAGGTGGAGGATAGGGCGGCGGACGGAGGAGGCTGGCCGCAGTGCGGAGGTTGTCTTGCCGCTGACGGTGTATGAATGGGGAAATGGAGGGGAGGGGGGGTGATCTCAAACTTTGGGACGCGCCTCTTTGAAATGGGGGAAAGTTACGAACTTATCCCCCGTTTAAAATATCAGACATCGCGTCGGTTGGGGATAGGACGGTAATCTCGCATCTCCCAAATATTTGCCGGTAACTATTTCGGGCGAGGAGAGGGTGTTTTGCCACCCACGGTTGGCGCCCATGGTGTATGAACGGGGCTGACAGGTAGGGCGGTTTTGTCACGTCTGATGGGAGTTACACATCTGCCCCTATTTAAAATATTAGCCTACATCGATTTCGGACGAGGAGAGTTTGTTTTGCCGTCCACCGTGTATGAATGGGGAAATGGAGGAAGAGACACATGTATTTCGGACGAGCTTGAATCAAATGTGTTTTGCCTCCCACGTTTGGCGCCCACCATGTCTGAATGGGCTCAGAGGCCGTCGTGTCACGTCTGATTGAATTTACTTTCTACCCCTATCGACAACAGTGTAAATCCGGTCGATAAGGATGACAAGTGTCAAGGGTAGACAGTAATTTCCATCTCGCAAACACTTGCTTCGGGCAGCCCACAAATTATAGTGGGTGTTTAGCCGCTTCGTTCAAAACTTGGGAGAAGTAGCATTCACGTTTGCCCTGGGACCTGGCAAACTAAATTCAAATCCAGTTTGTATTTGATTATGAATATCCACAGATAATTATACGTTTTGTTATTTATTTCTCCAGAACGACAACAAAGATTTATTCCACCTTTATATATGATTATGATTTAGAAATGCCGTGATCTTCGAATTCAGTAGGTTGGATACACTCTGATTCAAACAGTTATTTCATCCAATACAATATGCTCACACGAAAAACAGTTCACCTTATGTCAATCATACAAGTACCGAGGATTACCTCGCCTAAAAAATTCAGATCATTACAACACATGGACAACATGGAATTCCAGACAACATAGGGGGTCTTGCAACATAATCCATTCAGAGACATGACACAACATGCAAGTACAATAATCTAATGACAATTTCAACTGGTATCTAAAGAAGAACCGGGAATACCTTGGGCTTCAGATAGCAGAAACAGCAGGACCTCCTCCATCTTCAAATGCAACATTCTTACTTCCTCCAATTCTTGGGTTGCTTGCATAATGCGTGCCGCTAATTTCATAATTTCCAGCCTCAAGATAAAGATTACCTCATTCATGGCAGCCACACCATCTCTTTGTGCCTCTAGTAGAGCCTCAAGCACTATAATATCTGTGCTCAGACTGCTCTCCGGCGGTGTTGCCTCTGAACTGCTACCATCTGGTAACATGGATGGCGCACTGCTTCCACAAATAGATTCTGGGGTTGTACGTTGTGTTCTAGTGTGAACGGCATCCTGAAAGGTTTCCGCTGGACATAAGTAAGAGATAGTTATCGTATGATCCAGGCAGTAAGCTTACATGGTAAACGATGCTCGAATTATTGCCGAGCATGGAAAACTATATTTAAATGGTTCAAAGCAGCATCAGCCGAAAAGAAATTAAAATGGTGAGATGAAAGTTGAAAGGGAGTGTACAACCGCTATATTTAAGTTGCCAGGGCATCTAAGCAGTTGAAATAATCTGAGAAAGCACTTAACAGTGTGGCCTCATATAAACTACGAAGACAGTCTTGTGATGAAGTTGAGAGGAAAAGTTAAGGACTCAAATGAAATAGGCATGCATTTCTTTACGATAGTACAACAGGCACTGCTAACATATTGGCCAACTCAGGTATAACGTAACAACAAACAAGCATTCGAATCAAGCAATACAGCAAAGAAGACAACTGAACTATTTGTAATTCGGTAGGATTACATGTTGAGGGCACAAGCCAAGAAAGCAGCCCACTCGCATTACATTTAACATGTACTAAAGCGCACTGGCTTACCATATGTTGCTGTGAAGCCGAGCTGCTGTTGCAATGTTCTTTGAAGATATCGTCAGCATCCCGTGGTTGCAAATCTAGTTGTTGTAGTTTATTCTGCACCATCTATTTAGGTAAAATTAATTTTAATCGCATGCACTGGTCCGAATTGATCATCAATGGTTCATCTAAACTAATGAAAGAAGGGTGTGTGCATACATGACAATATATCTTCTTCCCTCTATTTTTATGCTTGTTCGAGGTGCCAGCACCAAAAGAACAAATATTTTGCTTGATGGGGTTGGCAGCTCCATAATTAATAGAAGCATCAAATTATTCATGCAACTTGGGAAGATCAAGAACACACAAACAAGTAATGAACATAGGCTCGGAGCAGTGATGTAATAGCTAGCATCATAAAATGTAGGGTAAAACGAACAAAAAGCAGCGGAACCACATGCTAGTTTGCTGATGTGTAATTAAGCATAGAGAACATTAAGCAGTCCGATGGAACCAACAGGTGGCATCAGAACAAAACTAAAGCATATTAACACATGTAACATGTTCACTGCCAGAAGTATGGCCCTACATGTGCAAGCAGAATAACGCGTCTCATGAAAAACTGAATGATGCCCTGAAGAAATTCAAGGGTGCGGTGCTTATGCTAGCAAAGTGAATGTCGGCGCCGGCCGTTGGATAATAGTACCTGATTCTCGGCGGCGTATGGGCATCGTTGTCATACTTGATAGCTAAGGATCGTCGATGGTGCTCGTGTTGCGGTTGAGTTTGGGCCGGCTGTCGCCGTCGCTGAAGCTGCTCCGGTGCTACGGTTTCGGCGCCTGTCGACATACAAGAAATCTCACTCTGGTAAGTGAACAGTTGCACGATAAAGAGAAAAACCGAAGGAGTACAAATCGAAATAACCTGATGAGGCTGCGGCGTCGGTAAAGCAGGGCCGGTGGAGTTGAATATGTCGTCCGTGGAGCGGGTCCGGTGCAGTGGACGAAGGCTTCGGCGGGCGCGTTGTATAATGCTTTCGGTGAGGCGGATTTGTTGCGTCGGATGAGGGCTTGTATGAAGGGCCAGTGAAGGGGCGGACGAGGGAGTCAGTTAAGGTCGTACGCTGTGGTGGAAGGCGCTGGTTAAGCAGATCTGGTGCGGTGGACCATGATGGCGGTCAAGGAGATCTGGAGCGGTGGACAAGCCAGTCGCTAAAGCGGCTCTGGTGAAGTGGTGAGTTGGCAGTTGGGGGTTCCAAGGTGCGGTAGGTACATCCGGCGGGGTGTGAGGTCCACCACTGCGGCGGAGGACTAGATTCGGCGGCTTGCCGTGGTTGGGGGGTCGGGAGGGAAGGGAGGGCTCTGGGAAGAATGTTGGGGCAAAGAGGGGAAAACAATGGAGTTACCAAAGCAGCCCTTTTCCGTTTATGTGGCAGGGGTAAAACAGGAATATCGCAGGGCTAAACTTTCGGGCGCGTGATATTTCGATGTGAGCGGGAAGTTTGAAAGCTTTTGGAGCCTAAAATTATAAGTATTCTGCTCTCGTACGTCTGACTATGATATCATGGCCGACAATTTGTTTGTTTTGCACGCAAAAAAATGTGCAAGTTTTGAAAATCGATGTCTCCAACTCGAAACTTAGATTGTCCATTCAATTCAAATATGGATCATTGAGCTACTACAAGCAAATACCATCATACGGTCCAATTCAAATGAAATTCCAAATGTGTTTATCCTAAATATGATGACAAAAGCAAAAATGTGTATGTGTATGAATAAAGTGGATGATTATAAAGTTTGAACATGCCCGTATGTGTATATCTCTAGGTTTGATATATGAATTTGAAATCACGAAATCCCGGCTTAAAAATGTACCTCCATTTAAATGAATTACAAAAGCTAATGATGGAGTCAATTCCAAAATTCCAATCTTAGGTTTATAATTGGTACATCAAGGTATATCACGCATGTTCAAAAGTATCGTTATCTCATAGTACAAACTGTGAAACAAATGGATCAACCATGAGTGCACAATATCTCAATTACGCTAAAGTCCCTCAAATATAGACACCTCACTCTTTATCTGAAGTCAACCCCCCACCACCACACACACACACACACACACACACACACATAGAGAAGTCGTTCTCTCCCCCAAACACCAACACACGAGCACATTAACACCCCTCTCTCTTGTAAAGTCCGGACCCCAACATAGGTCTCTAACACTTTGTCTCTCGGGCATGCACACATCTCTTCCCTCACTCTCTAGGTCTCCGCTATCTCTCTTACACAAGCACACGCACTATGTAGAGTGTATATTTCCCATACACACAAAACGTCGCCCCAAACGTCTATCTCCCTAGTTATGTGGTTCTCGCGCACTCACCTCACACACCACCCCCACTGCAAACAAGCACACTTTGTCTCCTTGTGCACCACTCTCCTCTTTCTATCTCTCCCACATGCGGACCCGCCCCAGCTCCTTCCCTGCATACATATATGTCGTGACTCTTTGCATAGCTCCCTAATGTATAATCGTTCTCGATTTCGCACATTGTTCTCTACACCATCTATTCTAAATCTCTCATGAAGTCCCTATCACACACATGATGACTCGCTTCCCTTGCGTCTCCGTTCATAGGACAATCTCGGACAACATCAACATTGGCTCCCTATCTATACGCCATTTATGGACACAAACGACCCCTCTCGCCCCCTCTCTTCCTCTCTCTCTCCATCGCTAGCTCTCTCTTTCTCTCGCTTCACACCCCTCTCACACCCACACACTCGATATCTCTTCCAAATAGTCTGCTCCCCCAGCCCGCACCCGTGCTATCCCGCTACTAAACATGTCACACCATTCCCCCCTTCCCTTATACTAGGTTTACATCATCAGTGGTCTCTCTATTCCACGTACACTCTCTCCCTCTCACACACAAACGCGTGCACAAACACACACAAACACGCACAGACACCCATTTATCTAGATCCTCATCTCTCCCCATGTCCGCATGTGTATCTCACACACTCACTCTCTAATTATGTATATGTGTCTCCATGTTACACAACACAAAGCCCCATGTACATGTCTCTCTCTATCCTCCACACACATAGACACAAAGAATCTGTTATCATTGCCTCAGTCTCCAACATATCACACACGCACACACACACTCTCTCTCTCTCTCTCTCGCAAACATGCTCATCAAGGGTTTCCCCGTGAATAACTTACCATCTATTCATCAACAGTCATGGCAGTACGGCGAACACGAGATGTGAAAAAGAATAAATCTACACATGCTTAGACCACCTAGTATGACTACTAGGACTAGAGCAAGCCAAAAAGCGCGCCGCCGTCACCCCCTCCTTGTCGGCGATGGGAAAATCTTTGTTTTACACAGTCGAGAAGTCATTGTGCTAAGGCCCCACATGCCGAGGCGTTGAATAGAATGTAGATGCTAGTTTACGGAAGCAAGTATCGATAATACGTTTGTATCTCCATACTTATATTTCTTCTCTTATAAAAAACCGAGGTGGTGATGATGGTACGTGTGCCATCTTGCAATATAGACCGTCCGATATATATCTGACGGATGGAAATTAAACTAAAAGATACCCGCACCCCTCTCCACATTTGTAGACAAGGCCTTCCCTCGTTCATCCCTATCTCCGACAAACCTCATTGTTGAGCAATAAAGAAAGGAAGCCTCTAGAACAAACTGGCCTGGTGGCCGCAGCCGGCGTAGTCAATCCACATGCCTCCGCTCAGTCCAACCACCAACCACCACCACACCCCACTCCTCTTCACCTTATCTCATATTTCTCAAGATACCATTAGTTTTTACACATGGATTACTCCCGCAAGGGTCAATCACAACAAGTGTTTTATAAAAAAATGCATCTTGATGTTTCGTGCAATGCACGGATCTTGCTAGTACTCCTACACAAGACTAAGTTGGTGATGCTGGTGTGTCTGCCATCCGTCGTTTCTGACCATTAGATCTACATCTAACGATTTTGAGGTAAGTTGTTGCCTTTTCTCACCAAAATCCCACTTGTCTACCAATTTGCAGAAAAAGCCATAATTAGTATCTTAAAACCAACCACATCCCTCCCTGACCTCACCAAAGCAGCCCAAGGAATATATTCTAATTGAAACATATGTATATCAAAATTAGAGTGTTTTGTACCAAGTTTGTGAATAAGTATTATTCTAATTATGATTCGTTGCAACGGACATGAACATTGCTAGTATTTCCAACCATGAATTTTTTCCTAGTATTCCATAGTTTCGAGTTTTCGATCAAGATATTAGTCACTCATGGTTGATATTTACTTTCAATCATGTACACATATGCACTATGTAACTAGCCTTGCTTATTGGCTTCCAAAGCTTAACTTTCACTCCTACTTACAATATGTAGAGTATTAAACAAAAAACTACCACTTTCAACCAGCCCTAGGAAGAATCTATTGTATAAAAAATAGCAAAAACATACCCAAAATTTCTTAATCCACGCCAGAAACTACTACCTAGTACTCGTACCGATTAGGTTCGTTTAAACCCATTTATAACAGGGTTGGCCCGCACGTCCGTGCTGATGAGGCAGCTTAAACCAACACATTTTGTTTGACCGTTGACACGAGGGACCCACATCTGACCTTCTATACTGTTATTCCCCCTCAAATCATTATTTTTCCTGAACATTACTTCAAATAGTACTGATGTGTGTTCGTCGGTGGCGCCGGTGATGAGCGAGTTGGCCGCCGCTCCGCCAGACGGGCCGGACGCCGTGCTGGCCTCCGCACGGGTTGGCAGGCTGGCCCGAGCGTGACTCACGAGCGAGTAAGCGCCGCTACTGGCCTTCGCCGAGCCGATGGCTGGCTTTGAGTCGGCGCTGCGAAAGCAAGCCGCCCTTGCTGCCGTGCCAATCTAGCTAGCAAACCTTGAAGACAAGCAGCTGGACGGAGCTATCTTGGCTAGCTAGCGTCATGAAGCGCCGGACGGAGCTGGCATCCGGGCTGCCGCAACATGGGCTCCGCACCGCCGGCGGTTTTGACCTCGCCTTCTGCCGGTAGCGGTAGCTGTGTCCCATGGCTGAGGATGACTAGGTGGACAGGCCGGAGGTAGGAGGTCACTCGAGGATTTTGGTTGGTAAGAGCATGTACAATGGTTGATAAGGTAGTCTTATCTTAAGTCTGCCATGTATGCAAATGGTTGTAGTTTCTTGCCATTTTAGTGGTTTCTTGCATTATTCGGGGTTTCTTGTAAGGAAATGTACGTACTACTAGCGACAAAAGGCGATTCTAGGTTGCCTTGTACTCCAACGAGTACTACTAGTGGTCGTGGGAGTGTATACCTCATTTTGTGGGTTCGATCCTGGCCGAACGCACGGCGGCCTTTTTTTTTAAATAGTACTACTACATTTCGCTGCGAGCCATATTTTACACGCGTAGTTTGAGTTTTGAAGTCGAATGGACGTGCGGCCCCACAATCTGGGTGCACTGGACAGCCTAGCCACGTGAACGGGTTTTCCTTCCCAGCATCCCGTGGTCCGCGTGCTCGCCCTAGCCGCACCTCGCTTGCAGCTTCCTCATCAGCTAGTAGCATATTTAAAGTAGCGCCTCCCAATTAAGCCCGAGGAGCCGGAAAAGCCTGGCGGGGCATTAGGAATCAGGCAATATGGCTCCGTCGTAAAGTGCTCTACTACTACTCAGAGCTTGTGGCGTTGCACGCACGGACTTCACTCCATTATCGGCTCTACTATAAAAGAAATTCCTCTTGACGTGTTTTTTTAAACGGAGGCAAAAGCTTTGCTTCATCTCATTCATAAAGAAGGAACTAGACTAACAAAGTTCGACGAGATCCATTACACCTCCACAAATGGAAGCGAAAAGCCTAGTCTCGAGCATATCAAATAACTCAAATGTTCTGCCCCCGCAGTAACCGTAGCTGATAAACAGGCTGCTAGTGTGTGCGTGAGAGGAGCGGCTGAGTAGGCCAGCTACTCCTACGTGAGAGGAGCGACTGAATATAGCACCGAGAGTACCCACTAGGCCACTACGCAGTTGTACTTCCCCTGCATTGATATTACAGCGATGGTTCTAGAGAACAGTAGTACCCTCCACTTCCAACTGTAGCTCCTTGGCCCTGATATTCAAGAGTTCAAAACTGGTGCACTATACAAGACTAGACTAGAAGTACAGTACATCGCACTACTAGTTGAGAAAAGTAGTAATGGTACTACTACAGTACAAGTACGTACTCCTCAGTCACATAATGTAAGACATTTTTTTACACTAGTTGGCGTGTACAAAAAATGGCAAAAACATACCAAAAATTTCTTAATCCACGCCAAAAACTACTACCTAGTGCCAAAAATTTCTTACTAGTGCTATTATTTACAGTATAATGTAATCCCATAACGTTCCATAATGCTAGTACTAGTAGTAAATAATAGCCTCACCCCTTCGCTGAGGAACGATCTATAGTTGGAAGGGACGAGGCCTGCGCAGCTACTACGCCTTATCTCCTCCTCGCCAGCCCCCTCCCGAAGAGAAGGCAATTCGTCGCTGCTCCCATGGATTCGCTAGGCGGTTCTCCTCCTCGTCGGGCTGGGAGACCTTGACGACGATCCTCTGGGAGAAATCGCACGCCGCTCGACGTCCTCACCGCCGCAAGACTCGGTGCTTCCTGCACCAACTTTTTCAAGACGCTGCTTAAACAAGCTTGGGAAAAGGCCATGCTTGTCGGTCTTCCATGCGTCCTCGAGGAGAAGGTTCTTCAATGGGACAATCCTTCGAACAGTCCACCGCTCCCTGGCCATGGTTGCACGTTGACTCCGCTAGAGTTGCTGACGTTGAGAGGTAGTCGGATTTTGTCCGATGAGCAGGTCAGTAATGGAGTTTGATCATGTAGTACTTAGTTATTCCATTTCATCCCTTAATTTCTCCGCTGCCCACCGTCTTATATATAGGTCTGGTTCGGTGCCAACAAAGATTGGCTTGCATACCTCCGGCCGGATACCACCATCATTTTGCACAACATCCGCAGCAGTGCGGCTGTTCCGGTAGACCCCTTCTCCACCATTGGGATCGGCCTTCCGGA
Source organism: Aegilops longissima (assembly GCA_021605205.1). Lineage (NCBI taxonomy): Eukaryota > Viridiplantae > Streptophyta > Magnoliopsida > Poales > Poaceae > Aegilops > Aegilops longissima. Next base: position 345,308,061 of record CM038681.1, on the reverse strand, counting down.
CTGGCTGGGCTTGAATACGTATGATGATGCCTACATGAGATTGAAGAAGATAGCAATTGCGGACCCGCCGACAAAGCGACGCGGCTACGATGATTACTATCTCATCGCGGTGTTCGACATAAGGATTGCCATCAATGAAAGACGCAGTAACGGCAGAGGCTGGCGCATGTTGGCAACGACAGATTTGTACCCCTACACGTTTGAAGACGCTGTGCGCCATCTAGGCCGCTTCTTCACGGTGACAAGCCAGGGGAATTGTTTCATCTGGTTGCCATCCTACGGTACGGGAGATTACAAAAGGAATGCACAAACCATCATTTGCATCCCTAACGGTACTCCATTATTTTGCAGGGACCAGTCTTCCCCCGATCAAAATAAGATCGCCGATCCTGGATATGCATTTGCATCCGCGATTCGGTCTAACCTGGAACCTTGTAGCTGACTTTGGCATATTTGGATCAACTATCTTAGCAGTTGTTACTCATGGTACCACTGATGTGCAACATGGTAACACAATCTACCACGATCGGACCGTCACCATCTACCCAGGTATTCCATTTTTTAACCCTCTCGCCTTCTCTTTCATTGTTGTACTAGTAGTATACTTAGTAGTACTAGTAGGAGTACTTTTTACCTTGGAGGACGCGTATAGCTAGCTAGGCCCTTGAAGACTTGAACCCACTAGCTGCCACCATTTTTGTTTTTCCATGTCTTACTATCTCATCCATGTAGCCAAGAGTGGCTATATATAATAAGCCGGTTATTTTACTTCCTCTATACCAGAGTAGTACTATTTGCTGCACAAGACATCGACCGCCATATTTGAGCACAACATTATTATGCATGGACCTTGACTATGTACGTCACCATGTGTCCAGATCTGGGATGCCGCATGTACCAGATGAACGGTGCCGAGTTTGACCCCCCTGATGCTACGTGGGTGCCGAGGAACACTCTTGGAGAGTACTCGCTTTTCATCGGGGACAGCTACCCCATTGTGAAGCGGATTCCACCTTCCGTGCACGACATGGAAGGCCTGCCGTTCATGAAGCATGGTTGTGTCTTCATTGCGCACCGCTGGATGAACGACATGATGGGACACGCTATCCCTGATTTATGCCGCTTCAGCTTGAATGAGTCTCCATCGTGTGGAACCGGACTAGAAAGCTGCGACAACGATTCCCGTTGCCCACCGCTATGGATCGTGCCATCCATAAAGAACACTTGGGACTGGAACCTGGAGGAGGACATGCATGTAGTCCATCTATAATGTGTAAGTGGAGTACGGTAATTGTGAACGGTAGCGCTGTGAATATATGTAGACTAGTCGTGCACAAATTTATCACATGAATTGGAGATGAACATGTGTGGCATATTGGCATTTGTCCTTTAGAATTTATTACTAGTAAATGTGTTATGTGTACATGCAACTTGTGTGGTTGTTGCACGGGCTCCAACACGCTCTTTGAGAAAAAAAGGTGGCACAGCTTTGGATATACGTGACGTGGCGGCATCATACAGTAGCATCATTCTCTATAGTTGTAGTACACTTGAGGGAGTCCCGGATTAGGGGGTGTCCGGATAGCCGAACTATCACCGTTGGCCGGACTCCTGGACTATGAAGATACAAGATTGAAGACTTCGTCCCGTGTCCGGATAGGACTTTCCTTGGCGTGGAAGGCAAGCTTGGCGATACAGATATGTAGATCTCCTACCACTGTAACCGACTCTGTGTAACCCTAACCTATGCGGTGTCTATATAAACCGGAGGGTTTTAGTCCGTAGGACGAACAACAATCATACCATAGGCTAGCTTCTAGGGTTTAGCCTCCTTGATCTCGTGGTAGATCTACTCTTGTACTACCCATATCATCAATATTAATCAAGCAGGAGTAGGGTATTACCTCCATCGAGAGGGCCCGAACATGGGTAAAAACATCGTGTCCCTTGTCTCCTGTTACCATCTGCCTAGACGCACAGTTCGGGACCCCCTACCCGAGATCCGCCGGTTTTGACACCGACATTGGTGCTTTCATTGAGAGTTCCTCTGTGTTGTCGCCCTCAGGTAGGATGCCTCATCTCATCTTTAAAGACGATACTATCGCCAAAGGAGCCTTGGCCGCTGGCCAGACTCTTCGGCTAGGTGGTTTTCTTATGACCGCCAGTCCGGCCACCACGCCGACGATGACCTCTCGAGTCATCAAAACCAATCTCCATGTTAATTCGGAACTTGCCGAACAGTTAGATCCGATCGAGCTTTCCTCCTTAAACGAGCTCTTGGATCGCATCGCCGCCCTGGGAGTCGCCACAGACTACGACCGGATCGGGCCTATAACCAATCTGAGAGAGATCAACTCTCCCCAGGCTACCCATCATGTTGCTGTGATAGAGGAGCAATGCGGAGATTCTTGTTCTATCTTAAGGACTAGCTACGTTCGGATTCCCGATCCCTCCATGCCGGATTCCCGCAGAGGGACGGATGTCGATCAAGCCTTGAACTTAAAGTCAGGCGGCGGGTTGGACTCATTGGATAACACTCAAAAATCCAAACTTCCGAGTTCAGAAATTTCTCGACCCCTGAGTCCTAAATTGGACGGGGTTCCGGATCTAGTTCCACCCGCCCACCCAAACATTAGCGATCTCTCTCGAATTCGGCAAGAGCCTGCTGAAATAGTACATCATTATCGGGCGATTCCTCCGGTCATGAACAGGATAAAGGATCGCCGAGAGGAGGACGAATCCCAATTTTCTCCAATAATTGCACGGACAAGGAATCCTAAACGCCATAAGTCGTCAGGAAATTACACGCTTTGCTGACTTGGTGACCATAGTACAAAAGTATCGTGCGATTGAGAGCGCTCGAAAACCGAAGTAAACTTTGGGATAATCCGCCCCAATACATCCCTAGTCCAAAATAAAAGGGTGCATCATTATCAAGCACCGGTTAAATACCAAAAACCAAAACCCCTAAAGGGTGCGGAACTGTCTTGGAGGGTTGGCTAAACGGACCTGCAAAATTCATAGCACAGAGGGCGCCACTCCAACTCATAGCCTTGAGCATGTTGGATACTACGGCAGGTGGCCAAAAGTGGCGAGGAGCTTCTAGCTTCGAATCCCAGCCCAAAGAACACCAAGACGGTGTTAATAGTCTTGAGACTTTCGCATCAAATAACATGCAAACGAACACTCCATAACCTTGCAAGTCTACCAAGTAGCAACAATAAATCCATGGAGGACACGGCTATTACTTTTAATGCTAGTGATTTAACCTAAATTCAACAGCCCGAGCACCACCGCATTGGTCCTCGGTCCGATAGTGGATTGCTTTACGCCTTACTAAGGTACTCATGGATGGCGGTAGCGGACTAAACCTCATCTATGCGAAACCCTCCGAAAAATGGAAATAGACTGGAACCGCATTGAGCGAAGCAGAACAACCTTTCGAGGAATAATCCCTAGCCGGGAAGCATGCTGCACAGAAAAAATCACACTGGATGTAGTGTTCGGCTCACTGGACAATTACAGGTCCGAGGAGGTCACATTTCAAGTGGCCCCGTTCAACAACGGATATCATGCTTTATTAGGACGAGAGGCATTCACAATTTTTCAAGCTATACCCCATTATGGGTACATGAAGCTCAAAATGCCCAGACCTAACAGAATCATCACTCTCGCTAGTGATCCGAACATAGCACTCCGCACCAAAAACAAGACAGCCGCACTAGCCCTCGAGGCACTATCCGAAGCCCTAGCGGCCGAGGAACTCACCGCGATGCGCTCCACGGTGAACAGGGACGATGTGATACTTGATAAAGATCCAAGTCAACTTCTTTTAAACCAGCGGATGAAATAGTCAAATTCCAAGTCCACCCAACGGACCCCGCAAAGACGGCCTCCATTGGGGAACAACTAAACCCTGATGTAGACACCGCACTACGAGAATTTCTACAAGAAAACTGGGACATCTTTGCCTGGCACCCTTCAGACATGCCAGGAATCCCACGTCAGCTGGCCGAGCATAGCCTAAATATCCTAAAAGGATTCAAGCCAGTCAAACAGGCTCTTCGGCGCTTTTCCGAACCCAAGAGACAGGCCATGGGAGAGGAGCTAGCCAACTTTTGGAAGCCGGATTCATCAGAGATCTAAAACATCCGGACTAGCTAGCAAACCTGGTGATGGTACCAAAGAAGGATAAATCCTGGCGCCTATGTGTTGATTTTAAAGACCTTAATAAGGCTTGCCCAAAGGACCCCTTCCCCCTCCCTCGAATTGATCAAATTATTGACGCTACACCAGGACATGACTCATTGTGCTTCCTCGACGCGTACTCCGGCTACCACCAAATCAAGATGGCGGAGCCAGACCAAGCTGCAACAACATTCATCACTCCATACGGCCCGTTCTGCTTCAACACAATGCTCTTTGGGCTCAAAAACACCGGCGCAACATATCAGCGCATGATTCAGACATGTCTGGCAAACCAGATCGGCAAAACAGCGGAAGCATATGTAGATGACGTGGTCGTCAAAACCAAGCACGTCGGAACTCTAGTAGACGCTTGAGGCTCACATTCGACAATCTCCAAAAATATGACATCAAGCTCAATCCGGAAAAATGCGTCTTTGGCGTTCCAGCTGGAAAGCTCCTGGGCTTCATTGTGTTCGGTAGAGAAATTGATGCAAACCCAGCCAAGATCCGAGCTCTGTCAGAATTGGACATTCCAAAAGACCTCAAACAAATACAAAAATTGACGGGATGCCTCGCGGCTCTAAGCTGCTTTATTTCCCGTTTGGAGAAAAGGCGTTACCCCTTTACCGCCTCCTCCGCCGCACCGAACACTTCGAGTGGACGGATGCCGCCACGGCCGAACTCAAAGAAATAAAGGCCATTTTGGCAACAAATCCGGTCCTGGCCGCGCCCAATGTGGGCGAACCAATGCTATTATATATCGCCGCAACACATCAAGTTGTCAGCGCGGTGCTTGTTGTCGAACGAGAAACGGACGGACACCGGTTCCCTCTTCAAAAACCGGTTTACTATGTGTCCACCGTCCTAACTCCATGCAAGTCCCGGTACCCACACTATCAAAAGATAGCATACGCGGTGTTCATGGCATCCCGGAAGCTGTGACACTACTTTCAAGAGTGCTCGATAACGGTAGCCTCCGAAGTACCTCTTAACGACATTATAAATAACCGCGACGCGATGGGTCGGATTGCTAAATGGGCCATAGAGCTCCTTCCATTCGACATAACTTATAAGCCGCGACGAGCTATTAAGTCGCAGGTTTTGGCCGACTTTGTGGGCGAATGGACTGAAGCCAAACTCCCTAAAGAGTACGGCGCATACTCCAATTGGATCATGCACTTTGATGGCTCCAAAATGTTGGCCGGCCTGGGGTCTGGCGTCGTCTGACGTCCCCAACCGGGACACAGTCCAATACGCCCTTCGATAATGTATACGGACTCCAACAACGCAGCGAATCACGAGGCCCTTCGCACGGCCTCCGGATGGCGTCTCCATGGGCATTCAACGCCTAGAGGTGCGCGATTCAACCTCGCAATATCTCAAATAAACGGAGACTTTGATGCCAAAGATCCAAAAATGGCAGCATACCGCAATGCGGTCCTAAAAATGTCAGCACGGTTCGAAGGGCTCGAATTTCATCATATAGCCCGAGATAACAACCAGGCGGCGGATATATTGGCACGCATTGGTGCAAAACGCGATGCCGTCCCACCCAATATCTTTTTGGAACGGCTGTTCAAGCCATCCGTACTATGGGAAGGGGAGTCCGGCAATAACAATCCGGACCCAACCGCACTGCCTGACGCCGAACACTCTGACACAACCGGAGGCTCTGCCCTCGAGATAACACCCTCCGCTCACGAAATAATGGCGGTTATCGCCCTGTGGACGGAACCATTCCTAGCCTACCTAACTAGGCAGGAACTCCCCAAAGACCAAAATGAGGCTCGCTGCATAGTACGGCGATCTAAAGCCTACAAAGTCCATGAGGGAGAGCTTTATAAGAAAAGCACTACAGGAGTCCTTCAAAGGTGTATCTCCAAAGAGGAAGGGCGAAATGTCCTGGCTGAAATTCATGCCGAACTGGGTGGGCACCACGCCGCAGCCCGGGCCCTTGTAGGCAAGGCCTTCCGTACAGGATTTTATTGGCCGACGGCCTGGGCAGATGTGCAGGATTTAGTCCAACGATGCGTCGGTTGCCAGCTTTTCGCTAACCAAAGCCACATGCCACCCACCGCCCTCAAAACTATACCCATCACCTGGCCATTCGCGGTCTGGGGGCTTGACATGGTTGGACCCCTTAAGGGAGGAACCCACAAGCAAAAATACCTGTTGGTCATGGTGGATAAATTCACCAAATGGATAGAGGCCAAGCCTATTAAAACGGCCGAATCTGGACTGGTGATAGACTTCATATCAGGGGTAGTGCACCATTACGGTGTCCCCCACAGTATCATCACTGATAACGGCACCAACTTCACGGCCGATGAGGTCAAATTATGGTGCAAAAACATGGGCATCAAGCTTGATTACGCCTCAGTCTATCACCCTCAAACCAACGGCCAAGTCGAACGAGCAAATGGTCTAATCATGAGCGGCATTAAACCCAGACTAGTGCGGTCCCTCAAGGAATCTAACACGCACTGGGTTGAAGAGCTCAACTTCGTACTCTTGGGGCTGCGGACCATGCCGAATCATACTACCGGATTCACACCATTCTTTATGGTGTACGGCGCAGAGGCAGTCTTGCCCTGCGACATAATACATGACTCACCTCGCGTGCGCATGTATGAAGAAAGAGAAGCCAAGCTCGATCGGCAGGACATTTTGGACGCATTGGAGGAGGAGCGCGACATGGCAAAAGCTCGTTCCGCATTCTATCAACAGCAGGCTCAAAGATATCAAAGCAGGGAAGTACGGGCCAAGGCTTATAACGTTGGCGAACTAGTTCTATGCCTGCCGGACAAAAAAAGGACAAACTCAAGCCCAAATGGGAAGGTACCTTCATCATCGACCAGGTCCTGACCGGCGGAGCATACCGTCTGCGAAACGCATCAGATAACCAACTCGAGCCGAACCCATGGAACGCAGCCCGTCTACGAAGATTCTACGCCTAAGCGCCGGACTCCAAGTTCGTCTCCTTCCTCCGTCCACATTTGCTATTTTTGTTGTCTTTTATTTCTCTCCTTCCTCCTCCTTCTTCTTGAAGCCTCTAGAGGCTCGTTTGCGCTTTTTTCAAGACATACTTGACGCGTTGTCCGCGCATTATACCTGGGGCCTCTTTAATGAAGCTTATCTATACGGGCTTCATGCCCAACCCATGCGTTAAACTTCGCGTGTACCTTTTATTCACCATTATATGCATCGATCGACTTAAGTTTTGGCCAAGCTGGGTTGCTCGCTCTGTGCTTACCCCTCGTCCCGATTGTTCGGCTAGGTGGTAAAGGAGCACCTCTGCGATTGTTACTTCGGGTCAGCCGGATGTGTACCTCAGACCGGTGAAGCCGAAGCTAGCGTTCTTAAGGGAATATTCGATCGGTGAACTGAAAGATGATTTTAATTATTCACCCATCTGCCCCAGATGATTTTCTACTTTCATAGCATCTTTGACATGCACTTTAGGGCATGCATCCCAAATTAAAGGAACCCGTAACGAACTATTCTCCTGGAGGATGTTTCTTACTACCCATGTAATATAACATAACTAGTTGGGCACTTGTCTGATACAACAACAATGACCCCTACGCCTTGTCTCCATGCATACCCCGGTTTTTATATAACCACGCAGGTATTCGGACACACTCCGGACTATTGGGTCCTGAGGTCGAAGCGAAAAGGTCCGCTATGACAAACGATCTACAATCCGGCTAGAAGACATTTTTTTCATGTCATATTTTTACATAGTCAACTCGACTCATTGTATTCCTCCTCAATGCCATCTAATAGGCTATCTAATTTACAATCTTGCTGGGAATACTTGGCGGCCAACTCTACTTGGCGTACACTAAACTTGCTTACAGGATCTCCATCCCGTCAGCCCCACAGTCCGACCTCGGTCATGTGGTTTGGGTCAACAACCGTGTACAGCGTGTTTACCATGGCCCAGGCCTCCCTGGCGCCTTGACGGCCGGCCGATATCTTCCATAGCCGGAAGCGCCGCCGTGCTCCTTGAAGCAGCTCTGCTAGCTCCCCAATGCCTTCGGGCAGGGAGATAGATGGCCACAAGGCCTGGCCGATGCCTTTCATCACCTGTCGGACTCGTTCGTGCAGCTGACGCAATTCGGGAAAAAGATCACCCGAAGAACTAGGCATCTCCTCCTCAGGACGACCTGTGAGCAAACCTACATACATGTTTATGTTAGTCGCGTTCCTCGCCGAACTCTTTCAAAGTTCGCTCAAGCACTTACTGAAAATGCCGCGACAAAGCCGCCGATTCTCCTTTACGGAGTCAGACAACTGGACACGAACATCCTTTAGTTCCTCACCCAGCTTGGTGTTGGCATCTTGGAGGTTATTTTTCTCCTGCCGCACCCTTGTCAGCACACTCTCGCCAGCCTTTACCTGGCGCAAGAGCTATTGCTTGTCCGGATCTAGTCCGGCGCCATCTGCAATGTTTTTGTCAGATTTACACACCCGCCGCACTTCATAAACTATTTAGCTTTTGAAGCGTATATTACCAGAGGGGGTATCTGTGGCTTCCCCTGTAGCGGCTAGTGCAGCCTCAAGTTGGGCCTGGCACTCTTCAAGCTTCTGGGACAGTCGGGTATTCTTTTTTGTAAGATCCTGCATAACAAATGATCCTTAAATCAGTTATTCTAACTATTTTAAGTCTCGAGGGCTACTGGCATATATAACTGTCAAATTTCCATACCTCTATGTCCTTCACATACTGCTCTGAGGCTCTGGCTAGACCATCTTGAGCAGCGCGGAGGTGCGCATCTCCCGAATTGAAAGCATTCAAGGCCTATTGGGAGAAACATGCGTCACGAAGAACTGTCCGGCGGCGCCTGTGATTCAAGGCGCTCTCCACCTCGGAGTTTGTGGCGGACAATCTGTCGGCATCCTCTTTCGGAGGAGCATCCGACGTACACCTCATGTTCGCCTCCGCTTCTGGACCCGGCTTTGGAGCGTGGCCGGCGGAGGTTCGATTGGCAACCTCTCCGGACTCAGTCCGACGAGCGCTCTTTTTCCTGAAAAGAGCATCAGCGTTAGTACGCCTTCAAGGAATCAATCCTAGGAACATGGTGACACGCCATACCGTTGCGGCGGAGTTTCGATCCGGACCGCACTCCTTTTTAGCCTGCGGGGCCGTACTGCCCCTTATTGGCTAGCCACCGCGGGCTCGGCTTCCTGCCTCGAAGGTACCCCCTGCGAACCACCAATGGTATACGGTGATCAAGAAATAAGCATGGATAGGTCATTATCAGAATATTGGGACCTTGGTCTCAGTTACCGGTGAGGCTGGAAGTATTCCGGGGTAATCGGCCGTGATGGCAACGAAAGCATTGTGGATGCTAAGTTGGTGGAATACCCCGTCGATCAACTCCACCTTTATATCCGGATCCTCTTCGGGGGTCGGATCGAGGGACCGTTCCGGATCCTCGGGTTGTGGGGGCGGGCTGTGTATCTTCTCCACAGTCCGGCGTAGTTCCTGCTCAGAAACCACGAAATGAGATATTTAACCATGGGAACATGGATCGGACAGGTCACAAAGATGTTTGCTTACCCAGCTTCGAGGATTATTGAAGAAAACTCCTTGATGGATTGACACGGAGGAAATCCTCCTCCTCCCTTTATACATGGCGGACAAGATCTTCACCAGTTCGGTGATCGATCCCGCCCTTTGCGACCATGGCGGGTGGCATCGTCCTCCCGTTGAAATCCCACATGGGTGGCCCCTATATTGGGCGGCTGCACTCCCCTCATGATCTGATTGCCATGACTCAATCATGATCAATCCGGCATGAGCCAAGAACCTTATTCGGCTCATCGGATAGAGGACATCCGGTCATTTTCCCTCCGGGGCTCCGAGGGCGCCACTTAGGCGCTTCTTGATGGAGCATTGCTAAACTCCGGAAGGCCGATCCGAACAGGATCCGCAGCGGATATCCTCCATGTAAAACCATTCAAAGGCCAGTCTTGGACGCCTTCTTCGGGGTTCGGATAGGTATCCGGTCCGCGATGCGCCATAGCTCGGCTCCGCCCACTTGATATATTGACCCCTCATGAGAACGGGGTACTAGGCAGAATAATCTCTTCCACAGCCCAAAATGAGCCTCGATGCCCAAGAACAGTTCGCAAAGGGCCACGAAGCCCGCGATGTGCAAGATAGAGGCAGGAGTAAGATGGTGCAACTAGAGGCCGTAGAACTCCAAGAGCCCCTGGAGAAACGGATGGATTGGAAATCCGAGTCCTCTTACTAGATAAGAGATGAAGCATACCCGCTCTCCTTTAGAGGGATCGGGGACACTCTCCGCTTGCTTTCCGCCCTTGTAGGTGGCAAGTCCGGCTCGAACCAGGACCATGAAGGCCGGGGGAAGAAATCCCTTGGCTTGGAGTATAACTAGCTCGCTATGCGGGACTGAGCATCTCTCCCAATTTCCAGGCTGAGGGCTGGGAGCGCGAGAAGAGGAGCCGCGTCGACTATCCATGATGGAATGGGCTTTGGTCAGAGGCGCTCCGATGAAAGCTCACGAAGGGGGGTTGGTGTGACTCAGATCTAGATCCTCGCCCCTTTTATAGGCGGCTCATTTGCGCAGCTAGGGGGGTAAGTGTAAAAATACCCTGGCTCTTCGCATTCATTCAAACACGTGGAAGATGGCCATTATTGGGCGTAGAAGCCAAGGAGCGCAGCATTTATCAGAAGCCGGACACTATTCGACAAGTATATGGAATTTGGAGAAGAACCCGCCTCGCAATGCCGAAGACAATCAACGCGCCGGACTCATCGTCATTGAAGCCTGGTTCGGGGGCTACTGAGGGAGTCCCGGATTAGGGGGTGTCCGGATAGCCGAACTGTCATCGCTGGCCGGACTCCTGGACTATGAAGATACAAGATTGAAGACTTCGTCCTGTGTCCGGATAGGACTTTCCTTGGCGTGGAAGGCAAGCTTGGCGATATGGATATGTAGATCTCCTACCATTGTAACCGACTCTGTGTAACCCTAACCTATCCGGTGTCTATATAAACCGGAGGGTTTTAGTCCATAGGACGAACAACAATCATACCATAGTCTAGCTTCTAGGGTTTAGCCTCCTTGATCTCGTGGTAGATCTACTCTTGTACTACCCATATCATCAATATTAATCAAGCAAGAGTAGGGTATTACCTCCATCGAGAGGGCCCGAACCTGGGTAAAAACATCGTGTCCCTTGTCTCCTGTTACCATCTGCCTAGACGCACAGTTCGGGACCCCCTACCTGAGATCTGCCGGTTTTGACACCGACAACACTCCTACTAGGATGACAACTCCTATAAAACCTTGCGCTTGGCTCTTTGCCTCTTCGGGAGGTTCAACAGTTCGTACTCGTGTGAACCTTGCACTTGGCTCTTCGCCTCTTCGGAAGGTCCAACAATGATGATACTACAGTACAATATGCTTCTGGCAATCTAACACCGATTGAACTGCTGCACGTCCACCGCGAGGGCGAGGGCGAGGGCGAGGGAGAGGGAGAGGGAGGGAGAGGGAGAGGGCGTTATAGTCAAAACCCTCTCCTCGTCCTGCGAACCACCGCGTGCGTGGGCGAGGGAGAGGCGTAGTAAACAAGCTTCTCCTCGTTCGGCGAGTTGACGGGACACGTCAAAGGAGTACTAGTACTAGTAGTAGTCCTTACTGCGTCCTTTCCGATTAATATGGCTTAACTTGAAACGAGAAAAATACACTGGCGGTCAACGTATGTAACAATACGCTCTTTATGGTCACTATATATAGTTTTGCGGTGATTATACGATCACTAGCTCATCGTAGAGCACCGTATTGCACCCTACTGACCGGCCACATAGTCGACGTGGCACTTTGTTGACTGGTTAAATTGTCACCTGGTTTCGGGTCCCACATCGGTTAGCGAGCAAAGAAATCAGTTAAACAAAACTTTACGCAGGCGCGACACGAGTCCAACCCTTGCGCGCGAACCGCCCTGGCTGTGTATGTGAGTGCATGCACGTGTCCTCCCTCGGTCTTGCAACAAAGAGTGTACATCGGCTACAAAAAAAGAGTGTGGTACATAATGTACATCTACACTTCCAATGCATTTAGCCTTTAATCTAAATCGATATTGATTGACTAATGCACCAACTTGTGCTGTAGGTATAGGCTACATGTCTATCCTTAATTACAGCATGCAACGACCTTCATTTAATCTTCTTATGTCAATGGTTGCATGCACACATAAGTCTACTACTTTTGGGCATTAATTATGGCCTTGTCAATGTGTAAATCTCTAAATGTACAGTCTTTCACAGACGTAGGGAGTAGGGTGAGCACTTGAGCATGAGCTGTGTGTGTTGCGTCGTGTGTTGTGTGCCACATGGGTGCGTGAGTGTTGCGTGCGTCCATGTGTACGTGTGAGTGTTGCATGTTGCATGCATGCATGCATGCATGCATGGGGCTTACTCCCTGCCATTGACATGTTCATATTTCAAGCTTCCTCTGTTCCCTCCATATGGTGATACTCCCTCTGTTCCCAAATTGTACGGAGTAAAAGCCTCCCTCTGTTCCCAAATACGGAGTATTTGTCTTTCTACAGATTTCAACAAGTGACTAGGTACGGAGCAAAATGAGTGAAGTGAGCGTAGAGGCATAGGGATACTTGAAAGGAAGTCCTCGCGATCCGTTATTCCCCATCTCGGTCGAGAGAACTATTCAACTAGTCTTCGCAGTGAAGTGACAATACACGCTGCAGCAGATGGGACACGTAATTAATAAGCTGAACCAGCGTGTTGTTGTTACTAAATCAGCCTTACCCAAGATCGCCATGATGTTTGCCAAGAGAGCACACTTCGCAAATCGCCACGCACCTCTGTCCTCCATTAACTCGACATATGGCCCTCTTGTGGTAGACCCACATGTCATCGGTGTAACTATTTACACTCAAGGACGGTATATCCTGGTAGTAGTACTAGTAGAATTGAGATTTAATGCACTTTCTTCCCGTCTTCCACTCTTCTTCCTCCTCTCTTCTTCTTCCTCCTCTCTTCCCCATCGCCGGCCGCACACCATTTACCCCGCTCATCGCTCACCCTCCGCGCCATCTTCCTTGGTAGCTCACGCGTACCATATCCCCGCTCACTGCTCGGCCACACGAGGAGAAGCTTCTTCGCTCGCCCGCCCGAATCCACTTCCCCGATGGCTCGCAGGCACCGAAAACCCCAATGGCAGAACCGACTGACACGCAGAGCCGCGATTGGAATTCCCTCCCCGATGTTCTCTTGGAGCAGATCTGTAGTCGTATGGACCTACTCAACACCGTCCGTCTGGCCGCATGCTCGGTGTCTTTGTACCGTCTACTCGTCTGCAACCGGCCGGCTCTTTTCAAGACACCCTGCTTGCTAATGCCCGATCCTCGCAGGTGGCCCAGACACCGACTTGACGATCCTACGGAGGTTGCCGTGGTGCCCCTCGACATGGTACCACTACCCATCCACCCGTCCTTCATCGCGCCCCACTCATCGGGCGGGCATGAAGGCCAACTGGATCATCCTCATCCACCACACCGGTAGTCCATGGCGTCTCGTGGATATCTACACCCATCGAGAGATCGCCCTTCCATCGTTGGATACCGCCGAGATCGAGCCTCGCGGCCCGCCGGACACTCCTGCCTACTACGCACGAGACGCGTCAAGCTTTTGGCTCGACCTCTGTTTGCCGAAAGTTGTAATCTGCGAAGTGCCCACACCATCAGAAGACTACATGGATTACAAGCTCATTGCCTTGTTCAACATGGGATTAGTCTATCTGGAATCTGGTCGCCATACATGGTTATGGCTCATCATCAATCTTGTTGAGGCAACATTTCTGTCTGATGCTATAGTGCACGTTGGCATCGTTTACGCGGTCGACACACAGATTGGCTGCCTATACTGGTGGAATCTATCATCGTGTAATTGTTCTATCTCATCTCATCTTTACCTTATCAATATGACTGCCTGTTCATTTGTTACAAATTTAGAATGCATAGCATGTCTATAACCACATCATTGCTATGTGTTCCTCTCATTTCCTAGATTTTAATGACCACACATGTTATTGTTAGAGTTGATATGAGAACAATTGGCATCTAATGATTGTTAGAATACATATAATGAGCATAACATCATGATTGCTATATGTTACTCTCGTTTACAATATTTTTATAACAACGCATGTTATTGCTTAGAGTTGATATGAGAACAGTAGTAGTAAGTGCTATGGTAGAATATTAGTAGGCGCTGTCATAACTGTTTTCCTCTCATTGTTACATGATGTTTGAACCATGACATGTTGCTAGAATATGAAAGCCATTGGCTTATTTTTTTAACTTGGGTTATGATTATGACCACGGCATTGCTATTCTCTGTCTATGATATGTGTCACTGTTATAATAATCTTAATTCCACACATACTCTGAACATTATTGTTTATTTTTGTCCTTTTGGTCTCCAATTTGAATTGTTGCAGCAGACGCAAATGCGCTGGCCTTCATGATTCTGGGACCTAGAATCATACCAGCCGATGGGTGGTGGTTTATCGCTCGTTCGGCTGACGGCGGTCATTTGATGCTCATTCGCACGTACCAAATTGACCAAACCATTACATCAAACCACATGCAGTACAATTCGTGGGGCGTTCGTGACATTGATGGCTATGGCTGCTTCGTGTTCGAGAAAGATCCCAGCTCCATTGGGCCAGGCGTATTCAACTGGAGGCGGGTTTACAGCCTTGGCAACCACTCCTTGTTCCTCGGGCTCAATTATCTGATCATCCAACCAATCATCGATCATATCACCGGTGATGATTACTGTGCTATGCAACTTCCATTCGCGAGTGGGGGCTATGTTTACACATCATACCATGGGTTTCATGAATCACCATATCCAGAGATTCGTCGACACAACTTGTTGCCAGGTAATCTTCAGTGTGTGAAAGGCATCAAGCTTCCATGCGATGGATGGCTTTTGCAAATCCGACATGTGGCGATGTGGTTCATGCCAACAGCAAATATGCACAACTTGATTTGTGCTGATATCTAGACTGAGCCATGTATTCTGCTATTGTAGCACGACCCTCTTTTGTTGGATATTATGTACTGTTCTTAGTTTGAAGCACTCCTCTGGTTTGAAGGATAGATACCTTCTTGGGATCAAGTGCATCCTAACTCACCTGCGTAGGATGACTGATAATGATGATGGAGATGCTGTGCAGAAGCCATATATATATACACATCTGGGCTATTCTGTTACGCGTAATAGAATATTATTCTGTTACCCTTTTGAAATGACGGTTTCAGGCGGTTGTACTGATGATTTCGAAGCGGTTGAACTGATGCTTTCAGTTGTGTTTAACAGATCGTCTTCTTTAGTTCAAAAACTTTTTGTAATTTTTTGTCGGAATGGGGCGTGTAATATATCGTTGGAAAGCTCTTGACAACCATATTTCAAGTATATTGAACGTTTTTGCAAAATCATTATGGTTTAAGAGCAGTTTTGAAAAAACCGTTTTTTCAAAACTGAAAACGTGAATCATATTTTGGACTCAATTTTCAAAACGTTTGTCGGAATTGAGCAAATAAGATGGCGTTGGAAAGCTGGTGAAAATCCGCATCTTCCATATATGTATTGTTTTTTCTAATTCGATGTGATTTTAAAGTAATTTGAAAAACGGTAAAATTCTGGGCGAAACGTATTTTCGCGATTTTTTGCAAATGGTTTGTCAGATTGAAAAAAGTGATACGGCGTTGGAAAGCTATGGAATATGCACAACTTTTTCATATAGAAATGTTTTTATTATTCCTTATGGTTTAAAAACGAATTTGAATACGGTCAAATTTGATTTTGAACATGATTTTTTTTAAAAGTTTGTCGAAATATGGCAAATAATATACCATTGGATAGCTATCAAAAATGCGAAACTTAGTCATGTTGAACGTTTTCTCTACTTCGCAACCGTTTAAGAGTAATTTAGAATACGGCATGACGGATCTTGCTGTTTTCTCGTCTTGAAAACAGAGTAGTCGTACTGATATATGTGTATGTTTGTACTGAGCTATTTTTTGTAGATTAATTTTGAATGGTTCCGAAAAAGGGTATTTGTACTGATGATTGCATGGGTTTGTACTAAGCGTGTTTTCACTAACTAGACTTTGCTC
Source organism: Aegilops longissima (assembly GCA_021605205.1). Taxonomy (NCBI): domain Eukaryota; kingdom Viridiplantae; phylum Streptophyta; class Magnoliopsida; order Poales; family Poaceae; genus Aegilops; species Aegilops longissima. The sequence goes on along the minus strand of CM038681.1, from coordinate 345,291,690 downwards.
TATTTTTTGGGTAATATTTTTCTCTCTAGTTTTCGACGGTTTACTGTATCGTCGCCCCTGTACTTGTATGGTTTGTATCATCGAACTGAATTATGTTTTATTCAAAAAGAAAATGTGTTTGTTTTGTTTCTTTTTTTAACTCGACATTTTTTGACAACGTTGTTCTGAACTTCTCTCATTTTACGACTTGTATTGAGGTACTTACTAAGCAGGATTTTCATGGGGTTTCTTTTTTTGCTTGAACTTTACAATTTGAATTTCTGCCATTTCTTTTATTCCGAACGGACTATCATTTTTAACTCGTACTGTGGTACTTACTACGCCCGAACTGGGGTGGCTATCGCGTGTCTCGGCGTGTTTTGAACTCAATGATATTTTTTCATCAATTTACTGCCCATTTTTTTCATCACACTTGACAGAGTGATTAATAGGTTTACTTGATCACTTGAACTCGTACTGATCTCCTTATGAGTTTGTACTGATCTTCTTAGGATTTTCTTGAATTCAGTAGACGCACAAACCGCGTTTAATCTTTTAAACTTATATGTTAGTAATACATGGACTGACCAGATTTTTTTAACCGTGTTGGATGAGCACTTGTATTTGACTCTAGAAATTTTTTATATTTTTTTGAACTTCTTTGCATTTTCATGGAACTGATTGCGGTTTGTTTTTTGAACTTATATGCTAGTAATACTCGTTGAACATCAACCAAAATAGACAGGAAAGTGCATAGAGCTTCTTGTTTGAACTTTCCTTGTTTAGTTTTCTAGAGCTTATATGCTAGTACTACACAAACTTTCCCAAACAATTTTTTTATGTCCACAGGGTCATCAACCAAAATAGATAAGAGAGTGGAGAGAACACATTCACCACTCATATAAAGAGTAGAAAACATGGAGAGAAATTTTTTCATCTCGCAAGGTATGAGACGAGTCGCAAACAAATAAATAACATTCAGGTAGAGAATATGAGCACAGGAATATCAAATGTTTGAACTTTCTCGATGGCATCCATTGAACTTAAAACATTTTTTTAGCAAAAGACTGCAAGAGTGAAGGATGTCTTTTGCCATATTTTTACAAATGGATTACGCTTGCTTTACAAAGTACTAGAAAGATCCCTGTAAAAACAGTACTACAAGATTTGTAACACAAGATCGCATAGAAGTTGTCTTGATCTACACAGAAGTTTTACTCTTGGTAAGAAAATAAAATGAACTCTAACTTGGAGAATCAACATATGTTTCTTTCCGTTGATTACATTGAGTTCATGTATGTACAGAAGAAACAAAATTGCAACTCCACCATTGACTAGTCCATGGCTGAATAGCCGAACTTCACAGAATGACATTTTTTGAACTTAGCCGAGGAATCATTTTCTCAAATTCACGTTTGAACTCCATTTGGAAAATTTCAAGCTCCTCTCTGGGAGGTGTTGGCTGATTTCCTCAAGGTGATGAGCTTCCGAAGATAGTGTGCAATCGCTCGATGACAAATGTGATGAATAGTGTGTATCCTGCAAGGAGCGATAAGCTGTTAGAAATGTTTAGCTTTGAACTTGAATAAAATATAGGATTACACTAGCTTTGACATTCTGACAATAGTGAGGGCTCAAATGCCAAGTAATGTTCAGTAACTGAAAAGGCATCATTTTTCTGACATTCGATTATGAAACTATGTGGACCTAAGTAATTATTGGCAGTCAAGAAATGTACAAGTTGCATATATTTCTGCCTAGTAAATTATGCTACCAAGCCTACCAAGTCAAAATAATTTTCTTAAGAATAATTTGGTCAGGATCCAAACTTTTTCAGTGAACATGCAACACAAATTGCAGGTTGCTCCCATCTATGTTCTCCAAAACAATCAGAGGTACGGATGAAAAAGGAAACATGTAACAAATAATTTTCATTTCCATAAACAAAAACAATAAGGCAAAGACATCGAAATTAGCATACACACCAAAACTAGTGCAGTTTCAACATGTACACTGAAACATGCAGGTTTTAGACTTAGAAGTGCCATTGGAGGTTTCAGGAGCTTCATCTAGAGTAGCACATGTACTTCTGCAACTAGAAAAATTATTTATATAGGAAAAGAAACTTATTCAAACAAACTGGATGAGCTAGGAACATAACACTTGTCTTTCAGGCATAAGTACAAACACTCATGGGCAGAAATGCTATTAACTTTTTCGCTCCCCTGCATTAATATTTGTACACAGAGACTTATAGTCCTGTCAGGAGCATCTGTACTCTTTGAATCTTTTTTTGTTCTCTGTATTTTCATGTGGTTTCTTATATGAACCTTTTCAAAATCTGAATTCCTCGTGATGATATCTGTGAACCTTCTTAGACGATGATGTAGAACTTGCGCTCGATTTCATATGTACTTGAAGGATTTTTTACTAAACACCACAATCATCTACTTGTATTCATCATTTACTGCTATGACTAGTTGGAAGGACAACAGACCAATCGAGTGGCATGAGTTACGGTGGCCCATTACACATAAAATTGAACTTATTTTTCTACCAAGAGGGTTGGGGCTAGCAGTTGTCTTGGTTTTGAATTTATCTGGTAGCAGTATATTACTTCAGTCAGCTCAATCTTCATCAGTACTAGAATGACTAGACAAGAAGTTTAGATTTGTAGCAGCACACACACCAGAATTACATAATTTTTCTTCAACTTTTTTAGGTGATTGCATCAGTACTAGTATGATTGGAAAAATATTTCAGATTTGTAGCAACACACACATGAAAACTTATAGAATTTTATGGGAATGGACGAGTTCTGATTTTTTTTGAACTCCTCCAATGGTTGCACATGAACTGAGCAATATAGGGACTAACGGTACATCATTTTGATCTGAAAAGCTACTTGACTGAAAATTGACATACACATCCAAAAGTTCAAAACTACAAGACTTGCCCTATGTTTTTCTGCTCCTACATTATCAAAAAATTTATTCAAAACGTCTCTAAACTTTAAGCCTCAATCTTCCTTCAACTGTAATTTTCATTTTGCCCAACAAACTAGCACAGTAACTACAAAAGCAAAGCATGCCCAACATACCTCCAATAATTTTCATTTTCAGTAAACAAAAACAATCGAGCAAACACAAGTAGCATACCCGAGTTCCCACCGCGACGAAGCGAGAGATCCATTTGCTGTGCTCTCGACAAGAAGTCCCCTATTTTGATAAGAAAAAAAAGAGATCAAGGCTTGGTATGGATAAATAAATTGGTAGCAATGCACAGTCAACATCTTTTTGTTTTCAATTTTTTTCCTGAACTTATTAAGTTTCTATGTATGAACGTACAAACTTTCTAAGCATGAACTTTTTGCTAGCGTTTGTATTTTGGTATTACAAACTATTTTCTGCATTACAACAAACACCTTTAAAAGATAGCAAAATGGCACATGGATTCAAAATGAACTCAAACGAAACAATTCAAGAGTAACATTCACGGAGACATTGCAAGTTACGAGGCGGTAGTCGGCGGTATCATAGGGGTATCTTATTCATTGCAGAGTGACAAACATTATATCGCTTTGTGTACAAAGATACTGCAAAAGACATTAGCGGGCCATAGAATGATCATACCTGCAAGATGAAGCTGAAAATGCACATTTAAGGTGAACTGAAAAACCACCAGATGTTGAGTGACTATGAAGAGCTCAGAGCCATTTGCAAAGGACGTTTCGGTCGACGCCCCGAGCGTAGCAACCGGGGCTACGGCCATGGAGGAGGACGTGGAGGTGGACGCTAGGACGAACGTGGCCCGCGCTAGGAGTGGCGCGACAGGCCTCGTGAGGAACGCTGGCAGGACCATCCTCGCGAGGGCGCCTGGAGGGACCAGCCTCGTGAGGATCGCCCCCAGGGCAACGCCGGTCTTCCCCCGCTGCCGCCACCAAGAAGGAACGGTGATCACCATCAGGATGAGGGGGCTGGGGGCTTCCAGGAGCCGCGTGCAATCACCTGCATCTTGGGCGGCGCACAGGCCCCAGCCTCTCAACGCATCTTCAAACAGTTCGCTCGAGAAGTGAACGCGGTCCTCCCCAAGCTCGAGGCCACGCGCCCACTCAGGTGGTCCCAATACGCCATCACTTTCAACTCGGCAGATCAGCTCAAGTCCGCAGCCACCGCTGGCGCCCTCCTGATGTTGTGATCCCTAGTCATCAGTAATGTGCAGGTTACCAAGACCCTCATCGACGGCAGCGTAGGGCTCAACGTCCTGTCCGTCGACACGTTCGACAACCTCCAAGTGCCATATGAGCAGATCCAGCCTACCAAGCCTTTCTCAGGAGTGACCGACAGTTCCACCACACCGATAGGGCAGGTCCGCCTGCCTGTCACCTTTGGAGAGCGCAAGAACTACCGCACCGAGCTCATCGACTTTGACGTCCCGCACATCCGCATGCCGTACAACGCCATCCTCGGGTATCCGGCCCTGGCCAAGTTCATGGCAGTCGCCCATCACGGCTACAACGTCCTCAAAATGCCGGGAAGCGGCGGAATCATCACGGTCCCATGTGAAGGGAGAGATGCGGTGTGCTCCCTTGAGCGCGCCTTCCAAGCTGCAGCAATCAACGACCCCGACCACAAAATCGAGGGCCCTCCCGAGGCCCTCCCCAAGAATAAGAAGCAGTTGCGCCGAGCAGGATCTCAGGAGGGCGGCGACATGGCTGGAGCTTCATCAGGATCAGCGCCAGCTTCAGGCGCGCGTCCCTCCATCACATAGGAAGGCGCTCCTGGTGCCCTGCTCAGGCAGGGCTCGGGGGCTCTCTTCTGGAGGGCCTTAGACCATGCCAACATCACGAGGGAGGCGCTTGGGCACCACTTGGAGACGTGCTTCGCGGCATGTTTCCCTCAGGAGAACACGGGGCAAGGAATGCCCACCGCTCAGGAGTTCATCACCAAGACCACTCAGGAACTGCAAGACGCAAGAGCCATGCGCGGTGACAGCCGCTCACGAGGCGCAAATCCCCATCCAGGCGAGGATGCTGGGCTGCGTGTCTGCATCGACATCCCAGGCTCAACAGGGCCGCATCTCAGGAGCGTTTCTGGCCTTTGCGTGTGGGCCGTTGCGAGGGCCCGCCACACAGCTGCGCCCGCATGCCCTTCAGCTTGCCGAGTGTGGCGTCGGCCTATCAGCGCAACATGCAGAGCGTCCTGGCGGCTTAGGAGGCCAGGTACCACGCCGTCCTGGAAGAAATGGAGACGGTCTTCAAGGAACCTCCCGAGCCCCCAGAGCCTCCCGAGGCTCAGGGCCCCGGTGGCTCGTGCGGAGTCATTCCTTCAACGCACGCCTTCAGATGCACCAACTCTACTTCGTCTACAGAACCAGGTGACATTTTCCAAGCTCGTTTAGCTGGGAGCGCCCCACGGACTGCATTATTCCCAGGCCGCATGGGTCCGTCCATGTGGCATGTATCCCTTTTGCTTATGTCTTTAGCTTACCTTGCTGGGGACGCCCTCGGGCTGCATCCTCCCCAAGCCGCTCGGGCCGGACCCAGTGACATGTAGCTTCCTGCATTTACCCAAGCTGATTTGCCTTCCATGCTTAACGTGCCTACGGTTACCACCTGCTCGATCGTCGCCTCCCACGGGGCGTCCTTACAGGCATGGCGCTGGTGCATGGGTCCGTCCCTACCATGTCGACAAATCTGAGCATTCGAGCTCTGGCTTGCGACACGCCCCGTGCACGTCACCTCACCAGGCCCTCAGTGCCTTCACCTCATCTCAGACCAACCAGCGGCAGGCTGGCAGCTATAATGGCAAACCGTGTTTCTTCTTGTGCCTGTTCACAGGGATCCCATGGGGAGGATAGTAGGCGGCACCGCGAGTCTCCTTTTCCCTCGTGCAATTCACTTGTGCGTTGAAAGGGGGGCTCCTAAGCATCGCGACCAAGACGGCTTTTACCACCAGGTACGGGTTGTATGAGTATACCGTTATGTCATTTGGACTGACTAACGCCCCTGCCTATTTTATGAACATGATGAACAAGGTGTTTATGGAGTTTTTGGATAAGTTCGTCGTGGTATTCATTGACGATATCTTGGTCTACTCAAACAATGAAGAAGAACATAAGGAGCATTTGCGTTTGGTACTCGAGAAGCTCAGGGAACATCAGTTGTATGCCAAGTTCTGCAAGTGTGAGTCTTGGTTGAAGGAAGTTGGATTTCTCGGACATGTTATATCCGGAGAAGGTATAGCAGTAGACCCCACTAAATTTGCCACGGTGACAAACTGGGAAGCGCTAACAACAGTTGGAGAGATCCAGAGTTTCCTTGGACTCGCAGGATACTACCAGAGATTCATTGAGAATTTCTCAAGGATTGCGAAGCCCATGACAGAATTATTGAAGAAGGATACCAAGTTTATTTGGACTGAGGAGTGTGAGGCTAGTTTCCAAGAGTTGAAGAAGCGTTTGGTTACCTCACCAGTAATAATCCCGCCAGACCAAAGCAAGGATTACGAAGTTTATTGCGGCGCTTCACGTCGAGGACTTGGAGCAAAGCTTATGCAGGGAGGGAAGAGTTGTTTCAGTATGCTTCACGACAGTGAAACCTCATGAATTAAACTATGCCACACATGATTTGGAGTTAGCAGCCGTAGTGCATGCATTGAAAACATGGAGGCATTTCCTGATTGGAAATCATTGTGAGGTGTATACGGATCACAAGAGTTTGAAGTACATCTTCACGCAGAAGGAGTTAAATCTCAGGCAGAGAAGATGGTTGGAGCTCATCAAGGATTATGATATGAGATTGCATTACCACCCCGGAAAGGCTAACGTTGTAGCAGACGCGTTGAGCCGTAAGAGTCATGTTAACATTCTAATGACTGGAGGTTTACCAAAAGAATTAGTCGAGGAATTTCAGGAGCTATGTTTAGAAATAGTTCCGCGAGGCTATGTAGCAGCGTTGGAGATTCAATCTACTTTGATGGACAAAATCAGAGAAGCTCAAAGGACAGATAAGGAAGTTGCTTCTATTAAGGAGAAGATGAGCAAGGGAAAAGCAAAGGGATTTCGTGAGGATGAGCACGATACCTTATGGTTTGAGGACCGCGTTTACGTACCAAGTGATCCAGAGATTCGGAAGTTGATTTTGCAAGAGGCACATGATTCGCCGTATTCGATCCACCCCGGAAATACCAAGATGTATTTGGATTTGAAGGATACTTTCTGGTGGACCGGAATGAAGAAAGATATCACAGAGTATGTAGCAGTTTGTGATGTGTGTTAGAAGGTGAAAGCAGAACATCAGAAGCCAGCAGGATTGTTACAGCCATTGCCTATACCCGAATGGAAATGGGATAAACTAGGTATGGATTTCATCACGGGATTGCCCAGGACCCGTTCAGGCTATGACTCGATTTGGGTTGTAGTCGATCGTTTGACGAAGGTAGCTCATTTCATTCCAGTAAAGACTACCTACAGCAGTGCCAAATTGGCTAAGATATACATGACAAGGTTTGTATGCTTGCATGGAGTTCCGAGGAGTATTGTATCAGATAGAGGAACCCAATTCACCTCAAAGTTCTGGAAGCAGTTGCACGAAACTTTGGGAACCAGACTGGAGTTTAGCACAGCTTTTCATCCATGCATGGATGGACAAACAGAGAGAGTCAACCAGATCTTAGAGGATATGCTGAGAGCATGTGCTTTGGATTATGGATCAAGTTGGGATGACAACTTTCCCTATGCGGAGTTTGCTTATAACAACAGCTACCAAACCAGTTTGAAGATGGCACCTTTCGAAGCCTTGTACGGAAGAAGGTGCAGAACCCCGCTACTGTGGGAGGAAGTTGGAGACGGCCAGTTGTTTGGACCGGATTTGATTATGGAGTCTAAACGGAAAGTAAAGTTGATTCGCGATAGGCTCAAGGTAGCCCAGTCAAGACAGAAGAGCTATGCAGATTCAAAACGCAAGGAGACAGAATATGAAGCCGGAGACAGAGTTTATCTTTGAGTATCTCCGCTTTGAGGAGTTAAGCATTTTGGTGTTAAAGGAAAATTAGCGCCACGTTTTGTGGGACCATACAAAGTTTTGGAGCGCATGGGAGAAGTTGCGTACAAGTTGGAACTACCCGAAGGATTGTCAGGTGTTCATGATGTGTTTCATGTTTCTCAGTTGAAGAAGTGTCATGCAGAGATGGCGTGTATACCACTGAGAGATACTGTGCCACTAGAGGCGATTCAGTTGAATAACGATTTGACCTATGAGGAGAAACCAGTCAGGATTCTCGAGTTTGCCAGCCGAGTCACCTGCAGCAAGGTTATTAAGTTGTGCAAAGTTCAGTGGAGCCACCACACCGAGGATGAAGCCACCTGGGAGCGAGAGGAAGATCTGCTTAAGGACCACCCTCACGTATTTTCTAGCCAACCTGAATCTCAAGGGCGAGATTCATCTTAAGGGGGTAGGTTTGTAACATCCCAAATTTTCAATTTGGAATGTTATACATAGAGCATCATTGCATAACATATTTTTGTTGCATTTTTGGCCTGATCCTAGAAATTCTACACAACTCAAGGACCCACAGAGAGAGTTGGGGATTTTGTTCTTTTCATATTTGAGTTTTCTCAAATTTTGAAAATAGGATCATTTGATTTTAATTATTTTATCTTCAATTATTTCTACTATCAAAATATGAGAGAGGGAATAAAACGACTTTCCCAAAATAAAGAAATAATGAAGATTTAATAAAAAATCAAATAAGATTTTATTTCGGAGTTTTTCGCCTTTTTATTTGAATTTAGGGAAAATGCATGTTTCTCAAAATTGCATTTAGGCCCCAAATAAATGTTCATCTAGTCCAACTTGATCTTAGAAGCCGGGGAAAATTTATTTCGGGATTTTTGGAGTCTGTTTAATATTTCTTTTTATTTTTCTTCTGCGCGGAATTATTTAAAAAACGCGACCGTCCTCACGGCCATGTCCGCTTTGGGACACCGGCCCTTGAGGGCTTCTATAAGCCGCCCACCGGGCCAAACCCTAGCCGCCACCGCCAAGACCCTTCGCCGCCATGCCGCCCGCCCGCCGCCGCCGCCCCCATGCCGTCATTGACGACGCCGCCGCCGCCGCCAACCTCACGGACCCGCGGAGGTCACGGACGCCGCCGCCGCCGCCGCCGACCCGCCGCCCGACCCGCGGATCCCGCCGCCGAGGTTCGCCGTGACTCGACTTCCGTGCCTTCGGTTTTTTTTAAACCGAACGGTTTTCGTCGGTTTTTTTAGATCGGTTTTTTTCTCGGTTCGGTTAAATAGCGAGCGTTCGTTCGTTCGTTCGTTTTTAACGAACGCGTTCATCAGATTAGTTTAGTTAACGAACGTCCGTTCGTTAACCTGTTCGTCATTTTTCTTTTTCTCGGATTTAATCCGCGATTTTTGTGATCGCGATTCCTGATCCGATTTTCGTTTTAGTATAACTTTTCGCTCGTTTATCGGAATCAGGCGATTCAAGCGCCTGGAGTTTCATCTCGAAACCCTCTTTCCGTATAACCAACTTAAACAAGATTTTGCTACTGTAAAATTTGACTTAGATCCAGATTAGTAAAACAGAGCTGTTTTCTTTCGCGGTTTGACTTCCGTTGCTTCGTTTGACTAGGTTCTTTTTGCAAACCGGAGTTCTTAAGTTGAACTATCTGGTTACATCTATTTGAGTTTTACCTGTGCATTAGATGAGTACTTATTGTATGCTTGTTTGTTTGTCTGTGATAGAATACCCGGAGTGCGCCGCCTGTTACTCCGAGGCTCTAGGTTTCGCGGATCATCAGCAAGGCAAGTGACACTTTGATCATACTCTTTTCTACTACCCAGTTTTATTGCATTAGATCAATCCTCAAACATTGCATGATTGGGATCTAATTAAATTGTGGGATGGGAAGTAGTTGAGGTAGTACCTATTACCTGATTTATATTCAAACCCTTGGGAGTTACTTCTACGTTTGCTTATTATGCCATTCTATGCTAGTAGACGTGGATTGGGTGAGTGTATTCCATGACAGATGTGAGATTGTTAAATTAATGGTTTATCTAAGGTGGCAACTTAAACACACATCTAGGTGGATTGAGGCACCTGGTTTCCATCAGGACTTGCCTGTATTTCTTCGGACCGCCACCCAGGCTCAAAGGGATCATGAGATTATTCATGCTAGAAACTTCCGTGTGAAGCCACATGCTACTATGGGCTCTAGCATAGTTGACTAAGTTGTGCAAACTCTTACGGGTAGACTAGCTGATGTAGGGGTTCTAGGTTGGTACGGTCTACCCACATGTAAGGTTCTAGCGCTTCTGAAAGACTATGTCTCGGTCATCCGTTTCTCAAACATCATGTAGTGCGAGAAATCAAACAGAGGCGATCGAGTCTTGTGGGGAAAAGTGCACAAACCTCTGCAGAGTGTATAAACTAATCATGGTTAGCCGTGTCCCCGGTTATGGACATCTTGAGTATCTAGTACTTGGATTATCATGTGAATCTCATCATGTTACTTTAATTAATATTGTTGGGTTGTTAATGAGTACTTTTAATTGGGGTTGAGGATGCTGTCAACCATTCTCAATGTTCAACAACCACCATGATAGTTAAATAAATTTATTCCTTTGCAGTAGGGAAAAATTGGCTTTACGCAAAAACTGTAACCATAGAGCTTTCCACCAGCCATATATGCATGTAGTATAGGCTTATTCTTCCATTATTCTCTATGTGTTATTTTGCCAGCATATTCCATGTGCTGACCCGTTTTTGGGCTGCAACGTTTCATGTTGCAGACTTTTCGCATTTACAGTAAGGTGCTTAGGTCGTGGTTCTATACTCAGTGATGCCGTTGGAGTTGATGGACTCGCTTATTCTTCCAAGCCTTCCACTGTTATCGTTATTAGATGGCCTTAAGCCATATTTATTTTGTTAAGTTCTCTCTTGAGACATTCGATGTAATAAGTGTGTGATTGCTACTCTGTTATAAATCCTTCGAGTACTGTGTGGTGTCAGCATTACTGATCCAGGGATGACACTTGAGCACAGAGATCAGATGTTTGAGGTCTGGTCGCTACATTGGGTTTTACCTTAATGATCTTTAGTAGTTGCGGCACTTGCTAGAGTTCCAATCATAAGTGCATTTGGTCCAAGTAGAGAAAGTATGTTAGCTTATGTCTCTCCCTCAAATAAAATTGCAATAACGATTACCGGTCTAGTTATCGATTGCCTAGGGACAAATAACTTTCTCGTGACAAAAAGCTCTCTACTAAAACTAATTTAGTTGTGTCTTTATCTAAACAGCCCCTACTTTTTATTTACGTGCTCTTTATTATCTTGCAAACCTATCCAACAAAACCTACAAATTACTTCTAGTTTCATACTTGTTTTAGGTAAAGCGAACGTTAAGCGTGCGTAGAGTTGTATCGGTGGTCGATAGAACTTGAGGGAATATTTTTTCTACCTTTAGCTCCTTGTTGGGTTCGACACTCTTACTTATTGAAAGAGGCTACAATTGATCCCCTATACTTGTGGGTTATCACTCCATCCTACACATTGCGGATTATGTCGCTTTATGCGAACTATTCCAGGATTGTGAGGCCCATTTTGATCTGTGGAGAAGGTTATTTTGTCTTGTCCCGCGTAACCACGAGGGATCGATATTTGAAATGGGCGGGCCGAAATATGGTGCATCGCCAAGACTGGATAGCTATCCGGCACACCGAAGAAAGCTTCCGAAGAGTGGACCTCTGAGTGGGTTTACATTGAGAATGTCGTACTTCCAGATCCAGTCCGGAGGGGTCTTCCCGAGTTGACAAGTGTTCCTCTGAAGAAACGCCATAGCTGGCGCCCTCGGAGCCTTGAGGAGGAAGATAGTGCGGAAGTTCGCCAACTCCTGAGCAAGATCAGGACGCTTGCCCAGTCCGGATATATGATAGTCCAAGTGATGGCGACCTCCATAGTACGGGGGGTCCAACCACTCCAATACAGAGGACTTCCCATGTGGAACTACAATGGGGAAGATGACGCCTCTTGCTGCGGCAGGAAAGGTCCGGACACCCCTGCCGCCCTAGCCAAAATATTGGGCGAACTGTTCAAGGGTGAGGAAGAGGAGTTCCTGCACATCACGCACAGAGAAGGATATTCCATGTACAGTCCTCCTAGCTGGGTAAGACCCCAACTCTTCTGCTCTACTCATTCCACTCCCTGAGTTTTGTTCAATAAATATTAATCTGTCCATTTATAACAGCACTGGCGAAAGATTTCCGAGGAGCTTCACAGCCCTGCCCCGCAGCCCGAGGGCCACAATCGGGACCTTGACTCCGGATTCGAAGAGGATCCGCATATATTTGTGGTGCTTGAGAATGGGACGTTTTACCAAACAAGCTATGACGGCACAGAGGTGTCCATCATCACTGACTATCCCAGTTTTCTCCCCGCTTCTGATGTAAGTAATCAGGAGTCACTTTGTCCAAGAGGGTTTTCCTCATCTTCCTCACCCACCGCACCATCCTGTGCTCAGAAGGGGAGGCGTTTGGCCCGTCGTGCTGCCCCAGGGGCATCTCCAAAGAGAGCGGCTCCCACGCCGGGCAGGCCTTCAAAGGGGAAGGCAAACAGAGATACGGTCTGGCCTTCCTTGAAGAGGTACGGGTTCACGACTATGCTCTTTTTAGCAGTCGCGTCCAACTGTGACTCCTATGTCCATTTTGTATCTTGAAAAAGGTTCGACGGACTGTGTCCGGGGACCCGGCCATTCGTACTCCTAATAGTCAAGATTCGGTCCCAACAGAAGAGACGGGGCCCAATATGGGAATGGCGCCGGACTGTCCTTCTGCCGAGGGTTCGGAAAATATGTCCGTCACCAATTCGGAACTGGAGAGCGCCATGAATCACCAGTGCCGGAGGGCCGTTTTACGAAATCCCCGCTTCTCAAAAGTGGCGTTCGATGCCTTCAGCTCGGCTGATGCATACATCCGGGCTGCTCAAGATGGGCTTAACAGAGCCACGGAGGAGCATTTGAGACGTGCAGGTAAGTTTACCTTGTCCGAATTTGATAACCATGTGCCAGTAGCCCCCGAGACTTGAAGCAGTTGGGACAAATGTTTTAAGGATTGTTGTATAACTAGGTTCTTACGGAGAAGAACGACCTTCTAGCCCAAGAGCTGGAGCAGTGCCGGGCACAGCTAACTGCTGCTACCACCGAACTGGAAAAGTTCAAGAAGGCGTCCTCTGGTAATATTTCCCTTCATCAAGAAACAAAAAATGATACGCTAGCTGATACGTCTCCATCGTATCTACTTTTCAAAACACTTGTGCCCTTGTTTTGGACTCTAACTTGCATGATTTGAATGAACTAACCCGGACTGACGCTATTTTCAGCAGAATTGCCATGTTGTTATCTTTGTGCAGAAACAAAAGTTCTCGGAATCACATGAAACTTCACGGAGATTATTTTTGGAAATAATAAAAAATATTGGCGAAAGAATCAAGGCCAGGGGGCCCACACCCTGTCCACGAGGGTGGGAGGCGCGCCTACCCCCCTTGGGCGCGCCCCCTGCCTCGTGGGCCCCCTGGAGCTCCATCGACCTCAACTCCAACTCTATATATTCGTTTTCGGGGAGAAAAAAATCAGAGAGCACGATTCATCGCATTTTACGATATGGAGCCACCGCCAAGCCCTAATCTCTCTCGGGAGGGCTGATCTAGAGTCCGTTTGGGGCTCCAGAAAGGGGAATCCGTCGCCATCGTCATCATCAACCATCCTCCATCACCAATTTCATGATGCTCACCGCTGTGCGTGAGTAATGCCATCGTAGGCTTGCTGGACGGTGATGGGTTGGATGAGATTTATCATGTAAACAAGTTAGTTTTGTTAGGGTTTGATCCCTAGTATCCACTATGTTCTGAGATTGATGTTCCTATGACTTTGCTATGCTTAATGCTTTTCACTAGGGCCCGAGTGCCGTGATTTCAGATCTGAACCTATTATGTTTTCATGAATATATGTGAGTTCTTGATCCTATCTTGCAAGTCTATAGTCACCTATTATGTGTTATGATCCGGCAACCCCGAAGTGACAATAATCGGGACCACTCCCGGTGAGGACCGTAGTTTGAGGAGTTCATGTATTCACTATGTGTTAATGCTTTGGTCCGGTACTTTATTAAAAGGAGGCCTTAATATCCCTTAGGTTCCAATAGGACCCGCTGCCACGGGAGGGTAGGACTAAAGATGTCATGCAAGTTCTTTTCCATAAGCACGTATGACTATATTCGGAATACATGCCTACATTACATTGATGAATTGGAGCTATTTCTGTGTCACACTATGTTATGACTGGTACATGATGAACAGCATCCGGCATAATTCTCCATCATCGATCCAATGCCTACGAGCTTTTCACATTTTGTTCTTCGCTTATTTACTTTTCCGTTGCTACTGTTACAATCACTACAATGCTATCAGTGTTACTTTTGCCACCGTTACAGTTACTTCCATACTACTTTGCTACTAAATACTTTGCTGCAGATACTAAGTTATCCATGTGTGGTTGAATTGACAACTCAACTACTAATACTTGAGAATATTCTTTGGCTCCCCTTGTGTCAAATCAATAAATTTGGGGTGAATACTCTACCCTCGAAAACTGTTGCGATTCGCTATACTTGTGGGTTATCAAGACTATTTTCTTGCTCCATTGCCGGGGAGCATAGCTCTATTCTCTGAGTCACTTGGGATTTATATCTACTGGTCACTATGAAGAACATGGAAGACAAGAAAACAAAAATGTATCCCTCAACTACGAGGAGAGATAAGGAACTGCCATCTAGCTCTGCACTTGATTCACCTTCTTTTTTGAGTAAGCTTGCGACACCTAAAGCTGCTTCTGCTATTAATTTTGATATGTCGCATGTTATTGATGATGCCACTTCTGCTATGCATGATACTTATGATGAAACTACTTCTATGCTTGATACTACTGTGCCACTTGGTGAATTTCTTGATGAACAACTTGCTAGGGCTAGAGAGAATGAAATTATTGAAATTGATAATATTGATGAGAGTGATGATGAAGACTCTCCCCCTAGATATGAATTGCCTGTTGTGCCTGAGGGCTATGTTATGGATGAAGAAACTGCTAGAGACTTTCTTTCTTGCAATGATAGGAGTGATCTTAAAAATTATTAGCTAAGCTTAAACAAAAAACTCTGAATGCTAGAATGAAATATGATCCTGCTTATGCTACTTCACCTATCTTTATTACTGATAAGGATTATGAATTCTCTATTGATCCTGAAATAATTACTTTGGTAGAATCTGATCCTTTTTATGGTTATGAATGTGAAACTGTTGTGGCACATCTTACTAAATTAAATGATATAGCCACCCTATTCACTAATGATGAGAAAACTATCTACTATTATATCCTTAAAATATTTCCGTTCTCATTAAAGGGTGATGCTAAGATATGGTTTAATTCTCTTGATCCTGGTTGTGTGCGTAGTCCCCAGGATATGATCTATTACTTCTGTGCTAAATATTTCCCTGCTCATAAGAAACAAGCTTCTTTAAAGGACATATATAATTTTGTGCAAATTGAAGAAGAGAGTCTCCCACAAGCTTGGGGGAGGCTTCTCTAATTACTTAATGCTTTGCCTGATCATCCTCTCAAGAAAAACGAAATACTTGATATCTTTTATAATGGACTAACCGATGCTTCCATAGACCACCTGGATAGTTATGCTGGTTGTGTTTTAAGAGAAAGAACTGCTGATCAAGCTGAAATTCTATTGAATAATATGTTGACCAATGAAAATAATTGGACACTTCCTGAACCAACTCCTAAGCCAACTCCGAAGAAAAGGGGTGTTCTGTTTCTCAGTCCTGAAGATATGCAAGAGGCAAAGAAATCTATGAAAGGAAAGTGTATTAAAGCTGAAGATGTTAAGAATTTACCTCCTATTGAAGAAATACATGGTCTTAATTCACCGCCTGTTGAAGAAATATATGGTCTTAGTTCATCACCTATTGAAGAAACACATGGTCTTGATAACCCGACACAGGTAGTAAAGGTAAAATCTCTCTATAGATATGATAAAGCTAAAATCCCGCCTACTAAGTTTGCTAGCCAATGTTTGGATGAGTTTGATAATTTTATGGTTAAGCAAAAACATTTCAATGCTTATTTTGGTAGACAATTAAAACACAATGCTTATATGATTGAACACTTGAGTGATTATATTTCTAGAGTTAAAGGTGAACTTAAACAAATTAGTAAACATGCTTCTATGGTTACCACTCAAGTAGAACAAGTACTTAAAGCTCAGAATGCTTTGCTCAATGAATTAAATAGTAAGAATAATGACTTTGTTGTTAGAGTTGCAACTAGAGGGGGTAAAGTGACTCAGGAACCTTTGTATCCTGAGGGCCACCCTAAGAGAATTGAGCAGGATTCTCAGAGAACTAATGTAGATGCACCTAGTCCTTCAAAAAACAAGAAAAAGAAAAATGATAGGACTTTGCATGCTTCTAGTGAACCTGTTGTTGACACACCTGAGAATCCTAATGATATTTCTATTTTTGATGCTCAAACATAGTCTGGAAATGAGCATGAACCTAGTGATAATGTTAATGATGATGTTCATGTTGATGCTCAACCTAGCAATGACAATGATGTAGAAATTGAACCTGCTGTTGTCCTGATAACCCACGATCAAAGGATCAATATTATGATAAGCGAGACTTTGTTGCTAGGAAGCACGGTAAAGAAAGAGAGCCATGGGTTCGGAAACCCATGCCTTTTCCTCCCAAACCATCCAAGAAAAAGGATGATGAGGATTTTGAGCGCTTTGCTGAAATGATTAGACCTATCTTTTTGCGTATGCGTTTGACTGATATGCTCAAAATGAATCCTTATGCTAAGTACATGAAAGAAATTGTTACAAATAAGAGAAAGATACCGGAAGCTGAAATTTCCACCATGCTTGCTAATTATACTTTTAAGGGTGGAATACCAAAGAAGTTAGGAGATCCAGGAGTACCCACTATACCATGCTCCATTAAAAGAAACTATGTTAGAACTGCTTTATGTGATCTTGGAGCCGGTGTTAGTGTTATGCCTCTCTCTTTATACCGTAGACTTGATTTGAATAAGTTGACACCTACTGAAATATCTTTGCAAATGGCCGATAAATCAGCTGCTATACCTATCGATATTTGTGAGGATGTGCCTGTTGTAGTTGCAAACGTTACTATTTTAACGGACTTTATTATTCTTGATATTCCCGAGGACGATAGTATGTCTATTATTCTTGGAAGACCCTTTTTGAATACTGCAGGGGCTGTTATTGATTGCAACAATGGCAATGTCACTTTTCATGTTAATGGTAATGAGCATACGGTACACTTTCCGAGGAAACAACCTCAAGTCCATAGTATGAATTCTATTGGAAAAATTCCATTGATTATTATTGGAGTTTTTGAATTTCCTCTTCCTACTGTCAAAAAGAGATATGATATTCTTATTATTGGGGATGTGCATATCCCCGTTGAGGTAACATAGTGTTATTCGAAATTTCTCCGATTCCATGTAATTCAGAATAAGTTTGTTAACAAGACTTGATCAACCTTGTTAGTAGATTCCTTTTGATGAGCATGAGATGGATGAAGTTAGAAAGCACAACCTTCTGTACCCTCCTTTTACTTTCTATTATTTAGTTGAAATAAAGTAAAAATAGTATTTTCATCTGCTTTTCGATTTATCCGCAAGAAAAAATACCCCAAAAATAAAAGTTCTCCAAATGCCCCGAAATTGAAATATGTTTTTTTTCTGGAATATTTGAGAATATCTGGCACCGAGAACACATCAGGGGGAGCTGGCACTTGGCCACGAGGGTACAGGGCGCGCTCACCCCCCTGGGTGTGCCCCCTGCCTCGTGGGCCCATGGTGGCTCCCCTCCACTAATTCCATCCACCACACACTCCTTCTTCCTCCCAAAAAAATCACCAACCAGCTCATGCACGAGTTCTAGCTTATTTTGCTGCCATTTTCGATCTCCTTGCTCAAAGCTCGACTCACAAAACTGCTTGGGGGGATTGTTCCTTGGTATGTAACTCCTCCAATGGTCCAATTAGTTTTTTTCTAGTGCTTTATTCATTGCAAATTTGTGCTGCCTAGGTGACCCTGTTCTTGAGCTTGCATGTCAAATTTATATGGTCCCAAGTAGTTGTAATGCATGATATAGTCTCTAGGCACTTGTAGGAGTAGTTGCTATCAATTTTGTTGAGTTTGATTCACTTTTATTTGAAGTTACTAAAAAATTTAGAAAATTTCAGAGGAAGAAATATGTTTACGAAAATGTATCAAGGTGGTCCTTCAAGGAAGCAAGGACCCAGGCTCGCAATGCGCTATGCCGACGATGAACCACCAAGGGAAGCTCAAGTGCGGGCTTGTGAATGGCCTTCAGAGGACTTCATGGATCGAGCAGGAATCAGGAAGAATTTAACGCATATGTGTGTAACGCTGATCTTGTGAGCTTCGAGGCAGAGAAGTGCCGTCGGTACCACTATCTCACTGATTCCTTTGTGATGCGGAGCATCCTACGGTCATCTCCATGTACACCTTCATAGCACATCAAGCCCCAAGTGGACCTACCGGACTTGAGGTGAACCCGCTCCTCTTCAAGATTTACATGAATATATCTATGGGACTTGGTCGCTACCTCACCACGGAACGTTGTGCATCTTTAGGTACGAGGACGACCGCCGCCAAGTAGCTAAGGAGCTTCCCGGAGTCCAAGGAGAAGGACGGGAAGACCGCAAATAATACGGAGACGAGAAGATGGAAGAAGAAGCATGGTTCAGAGGACCCCGTGCGCACGGCCCTTTTGGACCCCGTGCGCACGGCCTATCCAGAGAGATTCTGGATACCCCGTGCGCACGGCCCCCAAAAGACCCCGTGCGCACGGGACCCCCGTGCCCACGGGGCTGACTTAGCCCGTGCGGACGGGCCTACCTGCGAGTTCGCTGGGAGATGCCCCTTTTGCCCATCCACTCGTCCCTCACCTCCAGGCACCTATATATTTCGTCCCTAGGTCATTTGTTAGGGTTAGCAAAGTAGATGATAGACATATGAGAGCTTTGCTCCATGGATCCACTCCACTAGGAGATCAAGACCTCCTCTTGGAGTGACCAAGCTCAAGACCCCCTCATGGGTGGCCCCTATCAAGACCTCCTCACGGAGAAGAACCCGGTTACCCCTTGTATCGTCCTTTGTTGATCATGGATCGTGTATCTCTCTTTGCGTTCATCGATCTAGCGCATGTGTAATCGAATCTCGTTGGTTTGAGTGATTCTCTTGTGTTTTCCTCGTGATTTCCCTCGTGCTCTCCCGCTCGTTCTTCGTGTTCCTCGTAGGGATCCTCTCCAAATGTGAAAGATCATCCCCATAGGGTTCCACCCTACATAACTTTGTGAGGACGTTTGAATTCTCATCATCACGCAATTCCCAAACTGTCCTGTTTGATCTTTATGAAAATTCTTATACTATGGACTTAGAGGATTTCAATACTGCTTGCAAACTTCCAGGTAGTATAACTGTAGGGGAATCTAGAGATATAACACAAGCTACCATAGGGAGCATTCATTTTCTTGCTAGTATAACTGTGGGGGAATCTAGAGATATAACACAAGCTACCATAGGGAGCATTCATTTTCCTGCTATACGTTATTTGGCTCTCTTCATAGGTAGGTGCATAAATGGTAAGTATGAAGCATGTCACATGTGTGTCCCAGATCTCAGTGTTCTGAGGAGCGCTGTATTAGGAGATAAACATTATAATTTGGGAGCCATTGTTGCACGTAGGTTGCATAATAATAGAATTAATGGAGATTTCTTTGGTGGAATTTATGCAACCCGTTTAGCTAATTTCTTGGTATACCCATACGTGAGTATGATGTTGAGTTGCCTCCTGTTTATTTAGATTATGAGGCTATGGTTCGTCATCAGTTTGTTGAGAGGAATGATCAGTTCCTCCAGTATTGACTAATCTTTGACAGGTGACGCACCTATCACGTCGCTCTCCCTGCTCCTAGTTTCTTTGACTTTCAGGCAAAAGGGAGATATTTTATAACCAGAGAGGAGGTGGACGAGTATAAGAGGAGGACGGAGACAGCCTGCCTCGAAGCTACAGCCCGTGATGCAATAGTCGCTGCATCTCAGTACGACCCCAACTATAACTTTGGATATCCGCCAGGCCAGCCGTGGAAATAGACCAACTTAGGCCAAAAGCCTAAGCTTGGGGGAGTACGTATTTCTCACCGACATTACATTATTCACACACTCATGCTAGTTGTCGGTGCTCATACTTTTTCACTGTAATATCCATGCTAGTTTATTTTCCTTTTTATGCTTTCTTCTTGTGTGTTTGATAAACCTTAAGAAAAACGAAAAAAATATAGTTGTAGCTTTTAGCTAGCTTATTTTCTTGCTGTAGTAGTAATAATAAAGAAAACCCAAAAAGATTTCCCGTTCTTCTTTTGCTTGTTGGGAGCTTTCCCGTGTAAATAGTTTTATTTCTTTTCTTTTCTTTGGGGGTCGATAGGAGAAGACCATGATGAAATTGTTGAAGTGGCTCTTATATGCATTATTGTTGATTTAACCAAGAGCCCATATTGCCTTGTCTTCTCCTATTTATTGAATGCTTGCAGATTCCAGCTTAGTCCAATGCACGTGCACTATTATTATTATTCACATCATTCGGTCATGCAAGTGAAAGACAATTATGATGATATATGATGGACTGGTTGAGATGAGAGAAGCTGGTATGAACTCGACCTCTCTTGTTCTTGTAAATATGATTACTTCATCGTTCCTGATTCAGCCTATTATGAATAAACATGTTTGCAATGACAATTAGAGATTATAGTTGCTTATGCCATGCTTAATTAACTAAGAGTTTATAATGATTTACCTTGCATGCCAACATGCTAATAAAATGGTTGTGATGTGGTATGATAGGGTGGTATCCTCATTTGAATGATTCAAGTGACTTGACTTGGCACATGTTCACGCATGTAGTTGAAAGAAAATCAACATAGCCTTCATGATATTTATGTTCATGGTGGATTATATCCTACTCATGCTTCCACTCAATGTTTATTAATTTTAATGCATGTTCATGACTGTTGTCACTCTCTAGTTGGTCGCTTCCCTGTCTTTTACTAGCCTTCACTTGTACTATGCGGGAATAGTGCTTGTGCATCCAATCCCTTAAACCCCAAAGTTATTCCATATGAGTCCACTATACCTTCCTATATGCGGTATCTACCTGCCGTTCCAAGTAAATTTGTATGTGCCAAACTCTAAACCTTCAAATGAAATTATGTTTTGTATGCTCGAATAGCTCATGTATCAACGAGGGTTGTCTGTATCTTCCATGCTAGGCGGGTTATTCTCAGGAGTAGTGGACTCCGCTCCTCACTCACGAGAAAATGGCTGGTCACCGGGATACCCAGTCCCATGCTTTATGCAAATCAAATAAAAATAATTGCAAACAAAACTGAAAGTGCAACTATCCCTAGGTGGTTTTGGTAATTCCTAACAACATATAGCTCATTGAGCTAACATTATTCCAAGATAAATATTTCAGGAAAAGCTCAATGAATGGCATGGCATGGATGAGAAAAGTGGACCCCTAAAAATACTAAGGATAAAAGGATTGGCTCAAGCTCAAAGCTCAAGACTCTACATTTTATATTTTAGTGATCCAAGATCACATTGAGTCTATAGGAAAAGCCAATACTATCAAGGAGGGATGAGGTGTTGCTTAATGAGGTTCTAGCTTCATAGTGCTTAGTGATATGCTCCAAAACCCTCAACTACTTTCCCACATCCACATATGACCTAAACCAAAAGTCTACCTCGGCCGCACCGATTCTTTCTATCCGGCGCCACCGAGTTCAGATGTCATAGCCACTGCCACAAACCCTAGGCAAATCGGTCTCACCGATAGGGATCTCGGTCTCACCGAGATGGGATTGTAATCTCACTGTTTCCCTTCGTAACGTTTCGGTCCTACCGAGATGAGCGATCGGTCCCACCGAGATTGCAATGTAAACTCTTTGTTTCCTTTTTGTAACATTTCAGTCTCACCGAAATGAGCGAATCGGTCCCACCGAGTTTACCTGACCAACTCTCTGGTTAGCTTCTGACCAACTCTCTGGTTAGCTTATGACCAAAATCGGTCCCACCGAGTTTGTGTAATCGGTCTCACCGATATTACGTTATGCCCTAACCCTAACCATATCGGTCCTACCGAGTTGAATGTCGGTCCCACCGAAAATCCTAACGGCCACTAGATTTGCTGAATCATTCCGACCGAGAGTAACAATTCGGTCCCACCGAGTTTGGAAAATTGTGTGTAATGGTTAGATTTTGTGTGGAGGCTATATATACCCCTCCACCTCCTCTTCATTCATGGAGAGAGCCATCAGAACGAACCTACACTTCCAATACACATTTTCTTAGAGAGAACCACCTACCCTTGTGTTGAGACCAAGATATTCCATTCCTACCATATGAATCTTGATCTCTAGCCTTCCCCAAGTTGCTTTCCACTCAAATCTTCTTTCCACCAAATCCAAATCCTGTCAGAGAGAGTTGAGTGTTGGGGAGACTATCATTTGAAGCACAAGATCAAGGAGTTCATCATCAACACACCATTTGTTACTTCTTGGAGAGTGGTGTCTCCTAGATTGGCTAGGTGTCACTTGGGAGCCTTCGACAAGATTGTGGAGTTGAACAAAGGACTTTGTAAGGGCAAGGAGATCGCCTACTTCGGGAAGATCTACCGCTAGTGAGGCAAGTCCTTCGTGGGCGATGGCCATGGTTGGATAGACAAGGTTGCTTCTTCGTGGACCCTTCGTGGGTGGAGTGCTCCGTTACCCTTTGTGGGTTGAAGTCTCCATCAACGTGGATGTACGATAGCACCACCTATCGAAACCATGATAAAAACATCTATGTCTCCAATTGCGTTTGAATTCTCCAAACCCTTCCCTTTACATTCTTTCAAGTTGCATGCTTTACTTTCCGCTGCTCGTATACTCTTTGCATGCTTGCTTGAATTGTGTTAATATTGCTTGACTTGTGCTAAGTTAGCTAAAATTTGCCAAAGACTAAAATTGGGAAAAGCATAAGTTTTTATTTGGTCAAGTAGTCTAATCACCCCCCCTCTAGACATACTTTTGATCCTACAAGTGGTATCAGAGCTTTGGTCTCCATTTGCTTTGGTCTAGCACTTGTGTCAACCAACTCCTACGACATATTTGATTCACCAAATGAAGGAATTGGAAGACGCTTCATGGCCAAAGGCCCAAAGGTATCACACCCCGAGTATGTTGATTTCAATAGTGATGAAGATGACTTGTTAGGTGATGATGATTTACTTGTTGACAACTATAGTGATGAATACTATGATGAAACGTCAATTAATCATGCTAATCAAGATAAAACGAATGACAATGATAAGGACAAGATTGAGCTTCTAACTAAGGAACTAAAAACTCTTAAGTTAGCTCATGAAACTATCTTAGAAGATCATCGAGAACTTTCAAGGATTCATGAGAAGTTACGCGTTGAAAAGCTCAACCTTGAGCAAGAGCATGAGTTCTTAAAGGCAATCAATGATGATCTTCGTCAGAAAAGTTCTTCTTTCATTGCCAAGCGTTTACTCTTATCTACTTATATGCCTCAAGTCAAGTCTAGTAACAAGAACAAGAAGGATTCTTCCTCTAGTAGTAACAATAATCATGCTAAATCTAGTGTTGTTGCTTCTAGTAGTTCTCTTGATTCCACTAATGATTCTCTTAGCCAAGTTACACTTGAGCAAGAAAATAACTTATTGAAGGGAATTATAGATAAAGGTGTTTACAAGAGCCTTGCCAGGAGTAAGAAATTTGAGGAAATTGTACGCAAGCAAGGAAGGCACCGGAAGAAACAAGGTGTTGGTTTTGAACGAAAGTTCAATGCCAATGGAGTTGAGTGGGAAGAAGATCAATACCCCAAGACGAATTTTGTTCCTCAACAAGAGAAGTATGATCCTACTCCCTTCAAGGGGACACAAGCCCAAGATGATCTTCCACCACAAGACCACAAGCAAAAAGGCAAGGACAAGCTTCAAGAAGAGATTGATGCATTTGAAGAAGCTCCAAAGGCCTTGGTCAAGTGGGTTCCCAAGACTACATCAAGTTCTACTTCATCAAGTACGACTACAACTCTAAGGATTCCCATCAAGATGATGTGGGTCCCGAAGAAGAAGAACTAGAAATTTCTTGAGGGTGACTCCGCCAACATATTTCACTCATATCATTTTGGCAATAAGTAGTGCAATCAACTTCCACATCTTGCACTAGTTCAAGGAGTCACAAACCCTCTTGTTGGTAAGACAAGGGACAAGGTAACCTAATGCTCTCATAGATATCATCTTGTGTGTGCATCACTCTATGTCTATGGATATCCTTGTTTGTTCCTTGTGGGACTAACCCGTGTAGGTATTGAAAGTGCAACTCGCTCCAAAGGATTGCTCCAAATGATCTACATCAACATTAAGCATCCACATCTTCAACACCTACATGAAGTCATCATCGACAAAACCCAAGGTTAGTTCATTCCTCTAAGGGGGGATCTCACATCTAGGGGGAGCTTTACTCTAAGAATTGAGCTAAAGCAACTCAAATGGTGTGAACACAACAATGGTTTATGTAAAAGTGGTAACCCCACTTGAGCTTAAACGATGAGTATGACCTATGATCAAATGTTCTCATTTGACTCCTAAGTCAATATACTCATATATAGATGACCTAGTCATCGCCAATTGCTTGATAGATGCTAGAATTGGTTGTGAATGCTTCGCAACATATTTCATTTGCCATTTTATTGTGTGAGCATGTTGGTTGCATATTTTACTCATTCGAGGACATCCACTTGTTGTTTTGATTGATTGGTTTCTTTTTCTTTTGCCAAGTGGATGGACAAGAATGCCTAAGAACCTTCTCTAGCTATCTATGCTCTTCTCGTCTCAAACTCTATTCATGTTGCATCACAAAATTTGATCAAGTCAGATTCGAACCACTCTGTGTGAGGAGCACTCGGAGTCCCTGATTCATCACAGACTTAAACTTCCAAAACTTCTTTATGCGTTTCGGTCTGACCAATTCTTCCATTTCGGTCATACCGAGATCACTAAGTCGATCTAGGTTTTCAATCTCGGTGCAACCGATTTGAACTTTTCGGTCACACCGAGTTGCAGAATCGCTTGCGATTATGCATCTCGGTGCCACCGAGTTGTTCCACTCGGTCACACCGACAGGGTCGGGCTATATATACCCGCGGGCAAAATTTTGGAAATTTTCTCCGAACTCTTTCATCGTGCTCAGCCCGCTCTGCCTCCAGGGTCTCAGGATCGTCCTCCTCGTGGCCAGCTGCCTCCTGTCGCAGGTCTCCGCCGCCGTCAACAGGAATCATCCCCACCATTGCCGATGTAGCGAGTTCATCGCCGAACTAGGGTATGAACTCGATCATTGTGCTATCCCTATCTGATTCCTAGCACATTGTGCTCGCCATGAATCTTGCCATGATTGAAACTACTTATCCAGTCAAAACACTCCGTAGATTAGAGATGAATTGAAAATTTAGGGTTAGGTTTCCGCCGAAACCATCTCGGACCAACCGAGTTGTAGAACTCGGTACCACCGATCCGGCTAAGGCCATTGCACATGTAATTCCCGGTCTGACCGAGAATTGCAAATCGGTGTGACCGAGTTCAGGACTTTGTGAAACCCTAGCAGTCTCGGTGCCACCGAACTGTGACTCGGTCTGACCGAGTTCACTAGTTTAGGTTCCAAAAGCTGCTTCGGTATCACCAAGTTTACAAATCGGTAGATCCGAAATGCTTTCTGTGGAAAACTAAAACTAAGTTTTTGACTCATTCTTTTGCAAAAACCTCTGTATTTTGTGATGCTCATCCACTCTATCTCATCTATATCTACTCACAGGGTCTGTTGTCAGTGTTTGCAATATGTCTGATCAAAGTGACAGCCAGAACAAGTCAGAGGAGCAGGTTCACATGAGTGAGGGCACTAGTCCCTCTAGCAGCTATGATGAGGGTAGCAGGAGCACACCCAGTGATGCAGAGCATCCTTCCATCATCCCGATGGACTCTACAACGACACATCAAGCCCCATGTGGACCTTTGACAAGAGCTAGAGCACGTGCTTTGGAAACCGAGGTGAACTCCTTCCTACTTGACTTGCATTTGGATACAGACGGAACATTGTTGCTACCTCACCAAAATATGCTATGCCTCATTAGGTACGAAGAGGAACACCACCAAGAGGCTCAGGAGCATCCCCAAGGAGAAGAAGGACCACCCCAAGGCCACGTGGACCAAGACGGAGGGCAACAACAGCAACCCAGGAAGTCCCACGCGACCCCGTGCGCACGGGCCCCCAAGAACCCGTGCCCACGGGCTACTCAGGGAGTTGGCGCTCGAGCACCCCGTGCGCACGGGCCCATCAGGATGGACGGCTGTGAGCTGCTGTTTGGGCCTCCTCTTCATCCAATTCGTCCCCATGACTATATATTCCGTACCTAGACCATATGTTAGGGTTAGCAAAGTAGTTGATACACATTTGTGAGCTTTGCTCCATGGATCCACTCCACTAGGAGAACAAGACCTCCTCTTGGAGTGACCAAACATCAAGACCTCCTCCTTGGGGAAGGATCCCAATCATAGGATCAACAAGCCCTCATCTCCTTCATAGGATTTGGGATGAACTCTACCATGTATCTTATTTCCCTTTGTTGTTCATGTACCTTGTGGATCTAGTGTGTTTGATTGTCTAGTGGATGTGTTATTGGACTTGTTCTTGAGTGTTCCTCTTGTTTTCCCTCTTGTGTTCATCTTGTTCTCGGGGATTCCCCCTCCAATTTGTGAAAGATCTCCCCATAGGGTTCCACCCTACATCATATTGGTATCATGAGCCATGGTTGATCACGAAATTGGAGCCCCCCTCTTTGTTTTCTAGCCTTGTTTTCTGTGATTTCGTCCTAAATTCGAAAATTCCCCACCAAAAATAGCCCCAATTTTTTTTGTGATTTATTGGTTTGGTGATGTTTTGTTGGATTTGATCCATGGATTTGCTTGGTTTCAAGTGGATCTAGCCTTCCCCCATCTTTTCCCCACCATCCATCCCCAAAATCTCTCTTATTTTGCCCTAGAAATCTTTAATTTCCGCCACGAAATCGCGAGTTTTCCGCCTACCCCGTGACCACGGACCCCGGACCCCGTGCGCACGGGCCCCCGAAAAAGTCTCTGGACACCCCGTGCCCACGGTCTTGTACCGTCTTGCGGGACCCCGTGCTCACGCTCCCCTACCCCGTCTTGCACGACCCCCAGTCACCCGAGAAGTTCACTGTTTTGTCCATAACTTTTTCGCGTTCTTTAGCTCGTTGAGTAGCTATTGACATCCCCCATCCACCTAGATAGGTTCCAACACCATTTGACTCCATAAATTGTTTGACATTTTGGCATCTTTGCCTAGGCCTTCCACCATATCATCCGCAAAACCACCATATCCTTCCGCAACCTAACCCATTTTGATCCATTTAGCATTTGTGGTTGTTTGAATGGTGACTTGAGTCTCCTACGGTGTTTAGGCTACTTGGGGACGGTTGCTTCTTCATCAACCACCACCATCATTACCACATAGGCTTACCCACCATACACTTCCACCATCCCAACTTAAACCAATTTTTTTTGAGGTGTGAGTTGTGTCTCCTAAGGTGTTTCAGCTACTTAGGGACGGTGACCTCCAACTCCGACACTGTGTATAGTCCACCACCATAACCTCCACTTCCGCATTGCCTAGTGCAACACCACCGCTTTCCGCTACCACCATTTGACTTTTGTCCTTGAGATTTTGAGCTCGCGGTTTTTCCGTTTCCTAAGGTGTTTCGGCTACTTAGGGACGAGTCTCTATCATCTTGGTATCTACATCAAGAACACCGCCACTCATCATCGCAAAGGACGGTAACCTCGACGACACCATTGTATATTCCCCTTGCAATTGCAGTGATAACCCCTAGCCCATTTTGCGTCACTTGCCTATCGAGACTAGCCATTTTAGTATTGCCGGCAACGTTACTTGTGCACATTAGAGATCATTGGTCCATACCTTCCATTACATACATACCATATCATCTTGGTATCATATCATATCTTGTGTCACAAAGATTGTTCCCGCATATACAAAATTGCTATATTGGTTTGTGCATTGTGCAAATTGGCCATACAAAAATAAGAGAGAGAATAAGCTTTTAAGCGAAAGAAAAGAGAGCAAATAAGCTTGTAAGCAAGTGCCATAGCATCATACCACATTGCATATACGATTGTCATATCCGATCATCTTGGATCAAACACCGGGAAACATACATACATAGCATACTTGGGATAGAAGCTCATACATTTGGCATCTTATAGGTTGTGCACAAGTGCCGTATCCGCCTATTGAGCAATCGTGCTAACGTCTCTCTTGACTTGTGCAACACGACCGTTTTGGTGGATTCCACATTTTGAGCTCACTCCTTGGTTGCATGACCCCGTTTATCTATCCGTGTGTGTGTTTCCGTGTGCCACATTTGCTATTGGTCTACTTGTCTCACTAGCGAATTTGTGAATCTTTTCCAACATTATTGACTCTTGCTAACATTTTGCATCAAACTTTTGTGCCACTATCCTCACCAAGCTACTCCATAAACTTTACTTGATAGGTGTGAGTGAACAAGTCTGGTACCAATTCCACTATTCTTTCATCTCACTTTGAGTGAAACGAGATACATCCTCAACTTTGGGAAAGGTAACTTGGTATTGTTTATCTCATTTCCTACTCACCTCTACTCGAGTCTTGTGATGGATAGGCAAGGCATTTCACCTTCAGTCTACAACAACAATGACGAGTTCGATGCCACGAACAACAACTCCGACGCCAAGATGCAAGCTCAAATGGAGGAGATCAAAGCCCTCATCAAGTCCTACAAGCGATCTTCCTCATCTTCGAGAAGACGCTCAAGTGCAAAGACTCCCGAGCTACCATCTCCGGCAAGTACACACAAAACCATGAAGAGCACACTTCTGGACGAGAGTTGGCTTCTCTGCCACCCCCGTGCCCACGGGCCTTCGACCCCCGTGCACACGGGACCCCGTGCACACAGCCTCCAGCACCCCCGTGCGCACGGGCTATACAGATCCGCGACATCGACCACAAGGCTTCCGCTTCTTCAACACCGATGGCATCTTCGCCAAGTGACTACAAGGCATCTTCGCCTTCGGACGTACGGCATCTTCGCCTACTCCACGAGCTCAAGTCCACTACTCCCTCGAGCTACTACAACCTCGACACCGACCACAAGATTCCTTTCTATGGGACTCAAGAACCTGAGGAGTACCTCGAGTGGGAGTGTTTGATGGACGACTACCTCAAGCTACATCAAGTTCGTCCCGAAGATCAAGTGAAGTGCGCCACAAGAAACTTCCACGACTACGCCTCGACATGGTGGCTTCACACACCTTCGGAGTACCACGACATGAGTTGGCCTAAGACGAAGAGAGCTTTGCGGCGAGAGTTCGTGCCTCCAACCTACACGGAACAACTTCGACGCCAATTCGAGAACACCATCCAAGGATCCAAGTCCATCGACGCGTACTTCAAGGAGATGAATATTGCCTTGCGACGAGCCAGTGTGGAAGACCCCATTTCGATGAAGTTCCACTTCATGATGGGTTTGAACAACGACATCTCCAAGACAATCCTCCTCGAGAACTACAAGTCCATCGACGACTACTACATTGGTGCTCTCAAGGCGGAACAAGAACTCATGAAGGCCAAGGCCTCTCCACCCCAAGCAAACTTCGCGGCGACCAAGCTCTACGACAAGAATGAGGCTAGTACCACCACGATGTCCAAGCCCGACAAGCTCCAAGACGATGCTCCCCAGTGTGACTTCACCGCATCCCTCTTTGTGGCATTGATGATGCCGAGTCTACCTTGACTCTTTTTCAAGATGGTGCGGCGACAAGTACGACTACGGAGACCTTCAAGGACCAAGCTTTGGAGGCAAGCGACAAGGTGGCAAGCAAGGATGATGCTTCCACCTTAGGAGGCGAGAGTGATGATGTGCCATCTTCGGCCTTCATCCACGGCGACGGTGACGAGATGATCGAGCACGGGATTTCCCTTAGGTCATGGAGGAGAATGATGATGTGCCATCTTCGGCCTTCATCCACGGCGACCACGACGAGATGGTTGAGCATGGGATTTTCCCTTCGACCATGGCGATGTATGATGACTTGAGTGACTTGTGCCACCATATGGAGAGTGAGAGTGGCTTCACCACTAGCCCCATTTATGATGAGTTGCCACAAATCCCTTGTGAGGAGAGCCACAACACAGACCACTCGAGTGAGATAAGTGACTCCACCATATGTGACTTTGAGTGCACCAATTTTGAGGGAGTGAGTGAACCACCACATAGAGAGAGTGAGATAGTTGGTAGGTCTAGTGAGGCCATTTGCATTTCTAACAACTTGACCTCTACCTCTATTGTGTCTTCTCATTTGGTGCTAGGCTCATATATGATGACATGCTGATCCTCGACGACTTCGTCCTCCCTTTGGACAAGACGATGGCCATGGTGGAATATGATGAACCCCCCACATGGTTCCATCAATATGAAGATGACCACCATTGGGTCTTTCCCACCTCACCTACACCACTTGAGTGGAATGACAAAGGGTAACAAAGGTGACGGTGATGCTCTAGTCCCATTAATAGAAATTCTTGAGATTGATTGCTTGCATGATATTGATCCACCTAGTTCCATGATTCATGCTAGTATGATTTCCCCATGTGATGATTTGCCCATTTATGATGAATATGATGATTCTCATGAGGAGTCTATTAGTTGTGATGCCATGTTACATAGGATTTCTTGTGACAATTCTTTAGGTCACATCATGTTTGCTAATCCGCTTGACTTGTCATATGCTATGCATGAGATCAACCATATGTCTTATTTGCAATCTCTTCATAGTGACTATGCATATGCCATTAAAATAAAACCAATTTGCACATATGGCATAGATGACAAGTGCATGGTTATTGGCATTTGTTTCTCTTGTGATGATATTGATATGCTCCCTTTGCATCATTTATCTCATAGGCCATGCCATGCCCACCTAGCTTCGGATATGCATTGTTTTGGATGTTGTCCATTTTCTCCATATGAAGTTTCCAATATTGCTCATGAGGAGACCCCCATAGTTTCCTCATACATGTTAGGAGATTTTGATCCATCCCATCCATAGCATGATCCCAATAATTGTGTACACCATATGCATTCCATGAATAACAATGCTCTAGATATTGCTCGTGATGCATTACACAATTTGAGTCTCCATTATGACATACATCATAACAAACCTCTCACGATGGATGACATGTTTCTATATCGCGCATCTCATTTATTTGAGCATTGGATATTTTGTGCTAACCGACACATGCATGTGCGCATCATGATGGATGATGTGTACATCTACACGCACACACAATTTTTCCTTTGTCTTTGTTTTGTGTAGGTACTTATGTATACTCGCCGACCTCTCAATCCCAAGAGTTGACGAAACGAGCTCTTGAGAGCAACGATGCTTTGGGATCCCGTGGACTATCCTTACCACCGTTCCCTTCGCGCAAGGACTACGCACATCTCTTCTACTTGGCTCTCAAACGGCTATGGGCCATTTACCACTTTTCACCTTATGCTCATTTTACCGTGTTCACTTTGCATGCTATGCTTGCTTCTATGCCTTTTCCATGCAACTGTGACCCTTGCTTGCATTTACCCATGATTCACAATTATGCTACTTCTATGTGTATTTGCATGCGTGGTGGAGATCCTTGTTGCTATTGCCATGTTTATCATGTGCCTCATGCTATTGATGCTATGTATCTCATATTTTGCTTACATACTTGTGATATGTCATGTGCATTATTCATGCCCACTAATTGCACCCATGACATACTTGACATGATTCCTTCTAGTATGTTGCATCTTCACACTACTAGCTTGCTTGCCTTGATTCATATTATTGCTTGCATTGTTGCATCACCCATGTTCCATTACTCGCTTTCGTGGGTTGATGACATATATGTTCATGCCTCTCACATGATATATTTTGATCTTTGTCACTTGTCTCCATTGGTTTCACCTCTCATATGCCATTGTAGTGAGTGCACCCATGCTATGCTTATTGATCATGGAGACTTGGACATATTACTTGTGATGCATACTTTCTTGTTTAAGCCTATTGTTTTTGGTTGTAGTTACATAATATGCTTTCATACCATACCACACCTTGTCCTTTCTTATGATAAGAATGATGAAAACACTTGTTGGGTACCTCTCCCCTCGAATGATAGGTCTTGCATTTGCACTAACCTCATTTGTTTTTCCGAGTGTTTGTCATGTTCTTTCATTTTGAAGGACTCACAAGGCGGTACCATAAAGAGACATTTTTGTTATGTGAAGGCGTACATAATGTGCAACACCAACATTTGCGAGCATCTCCTAAAGGTGAACTCATTCCCTTTGAGCCATCCTCACATATGCATATTGGATGGGTCATTCTTTCATTGTTGTTTCCTTCTTGTTGTCTACATGATAGATCTCGCGAACGGAGGAGCGACATTGAAGATTGGCTCTATGGACCTTCACATTGAGGAGCGCTCGGACTTATTGGATGCACCTCCGCACCTCCACTCATGCCATGACATCGAGTTTGGCATCTCCAACCAGGACAAATACAATGTGGGCGACACATTCAACGTCAAAGACTTGGCCAAGTACCATGGTGATGAAGATCACGATCCATGGACGGATCTCTCCCAAGGGGGGGAGATGATGCGGAGCATCCTTCCATCATCCTCATGGACTCTACACTGACACATCAAGCTCCATGTGTGGACCTTTGACAAGAGCTAGAGCACGTGCTTTGGAAACCGAGGTGAAATCCTTCCTACTTGACTTGCATTTGGATACGGACGGAACATTGTTGCTACCTCACCAAAATATGCTATGCCTCATTAGGTACGAAGAGGAACACCACCAAGAGGCTCAGGAGCATCCCCAAGGAGAAGAAGGACCACTCCAAGGCCACGTGGACCAAGACGGAGGGCAACAGCAGCAACCCAGGAAGTCCCAGGCGACCCCGTGCGCACGGGCCCCCAAGACCCCGTGCCCACGGGCTACTCAGGGAGTTGGCGCTGGAGCACCCCGTGCGCAGGGGCCTGTACCGTGCGCACGGGACCCCCGTGTGCACGGGCCCAACTTACCCCGTGCACACGGGCCCATCAGGATGGACGGCTGTGAGCTGCTGTTTTGGCCTCCTCTTCATCCACTTCGTCCCCATGACTATATATTCCGTACCTAGATCATATGTTAGGGTTAGCAAAGTAGTTGATACACATTTGTGAGCTTTGCTCCATGGATCCACTCCACTAGGAGATCAAGACCTCCTCTTGGAGTGACCAAACATCAAGACCTCCTCCTTGGCGAAGGATCCCAATCATAGGATCAACAAGCCCTCATCTCCTTCATAGGATTTGGGATGAACTCTACCATGTATCTTATTTCCCTTTGTTGTTCATGTACCTTGTGGATCTAGTGTGTTTGATTGTCTAGTGGATGTGTGATTGGACATGTTCTTGAGTGTTCCTCTTGTTTTCCCTCTTGTGTTCATCTTGTTCTTGGGGATTCCCCCTCCAATTCATGAAAGATCTCCCCATAGGGTTCCACCCTACATCACCCAGCAACTTACCCAAGGCAGCCACAAGGACCAGAAAGAAGAGAACTTCAGATTCTGAGGATGAAGACTATGTGGCTGTTGAGGATGAGGCTATTTCCAAGAAGAAGGTGCTCAAGAAGGAGTATGGCACAGCTGCTGCCACTAAGCCTGGTATGAAGACCAAAGCACCTGCCAAATGGATTCCCATGTCTAAAGCCAGAGCCTCCACTCAAGCATCTTTGGAAGCTGAACCCAAAGAGGCTGCTGGAGAAGGGAAGAAGAGGAAATAAAGGGTCAAGAAGACCATGGCCTGGGTTGTTGGAAAGCCTTCCATGATGGAAGAGGAAGAAGAGGAAGAGGTTGCTGCACCAGCACCTAAAGCTCAGAAGCTTATGGGTGATGCCATCAGGTCAGGGGCTGCTTTATCAAAGCCCAAAGAAGCACCCAAGGCTGCCTCCAAGCCCAAGACTGCACCCAAGAGGAGTACCAGGAACATCCCAGCTACTGAGAAGAACAAGGCCCCAGTGCCTGAAACTGTTGCTGAAGAAGAAGATGATGAGTCACATGTCTTGAGAAAATTGAAGCCTAAAATTCCAGATTATAATGATGCCCATCCTGTAGCTGAGAACATGAAAATCAGAAAGGATTCAGGATTTAGACTATGGAGAGAGTCTGATCCATATGCTACCAGGAGGAGAACTGTTGTAGACTACAGGTTCCACACAAAGGAACAACAGGATTTCTATGAGACAATGCTGCTGTACAAGAAGCCCATAGTGTGTGACATGAGATGGGTCAACTCGGAGTACATCAAGGAAAATGAAGAACACTATCCTGGTGTGTATGACAGCTTCGGTTCTTGTGGAGTGGCAGACTTTGTTGGGCAGAAGCTCACAAAGTGGAATGATGAGCTAATAATGCAATCCTACTCCACAGCACACTTCTATCCAGATGGCAGGATAGTATGGATGTCTGAAGGTACAAGGTACCAATCATCAATTGAAGAATGGGCTAATCTTATCAATGCACCTAATGAGAAAGAGGATGACTTGGATGTCTATGCCAAGAAGAAGATGGATCACAACTCTATGGCACATATGTACAAGGAGATCCCAGATGCTGCTATTGCAACACACAAGTTTGGATCAGTACATTACCTTCTGTCAGGACTGCCAACCATCAACTGGATCCTAAGGCACACTCTTTTGCCCAAGTCATGTGATCACAACATGATCAGAGGCCATGCAATAAATCTGCTACACTTATTTGATGTGCCACAAAAGTTCAAGGTCATGAGTCTTATAGTTGAAACTATCAAGAGGACAGCTGCTGACCAAAAGAGAAGTTGTGGGTATGCCCCACAGATCTAGGAGCTGATTAACTCCAAGATGGGCACTGGCACATACTTGTTGGACAAGGATCATATGCCTATCTATACAGGTTTTGAGGACAACCAAGTGGTTATGGATGAAGATGAACCATCTTTTGTGCAAGCTCAAGCAAAGAAGAAGGCAAGGACTGAGAAGGCTGCCAAGATGCCAACAATGGAAGAGGCATCTCAGTACTTCTTGAAGAGCAAACAGGATCAACTTGGTTACTTGATTGCATCCACTCTGAGGATTGAGAAAGGACTGGCCACCCTGACTCGAAACCAGGAGAGTCTGGAGAGGATCATGGAGCAGAAGTTCTATGACTTGGATGTGAAGGTAAATGAGATCCAGTCTGTTCTTGAGCAACTCCAGGATGATATGCAGGAGAGGAATGGAAAGACAACCACTAAGGCATTTGCCAGAGTGCCTAGGGCTCAGAGGTCAGCTGAAGTGCCAGTGACAGACACCAGAGCAACTGCATCTGCACCAGCTACAGCTTCAGTGCCACCAGCTCCAGCACCTACTCCACCAGCTCCATCTACATCAACTGATGCCTTCGTCCTTGGAGTTCTGTCTACACCACCACCTGAAGATCAAGCCTGAGAGACGATTTAGTGCTATGCATTTTCTATGAACTTTTTGGTAACTTGTTGCCAAAGGGGGAGAAAAATGTATAGATCATAGGCTTCGAGAAAGAGCGTTGCTTTTTATTCTCTCTTGCTTTGGTGGTTGAACTTTATTTGCTTGATTGAGATACCTTCTGTCTGTGTGATACTTGGACGATCATGTGTTTGATCATATGCTACATTAATGCTTATTGGATGACATTATCCTTTTATCTCTATAAGATCATTCACTTTGCTTGGTGGTGAGTGCATGTATTCTATTGTTATCAATTTGAGCGCTCCACCAAGATGTATGTGACATGGAAGAGTAACCCATGAGCCTAACTCTTTGTGCATTTGCAGTCCAAAGCAACTCTTAAACTATGCACAAATTGGGGGAGCTCTTGCTTATCACATACTTCTCAAAGCGACACTGTTTTTCACTCTTATTATCATTTGTCGAAGTTTTGATCTATATGTTGTCATCAATTACCAAAAAGGGGGAGTTTGAAAGTGCAACTATCCCTAGGTGGTTTTGGTAACTCCTAACAACATATAGCTCATTGAGCTAACATTATTCCAAGATAAATATTTCAGGAAAAGCTCAATGAATGGCATGGCATGGATGAGAAAAGTGGACCCCTCAAAATACTAAGGATAAAAGGATTGGCTCAAGCTCAAAGCTCAAGACTCTACATTTTATATTTTAGTGATCCAAGATCACATTGAGTCTATAAGAAAAGCCAATACTATCAAGGAGCGATGAGGTGTTGCTTAATGAGGTTCTTGCTTCATAGTGCTTAGTGATATGCTCCAAAACCCTCAACTACTTTCCCACATCCACATATGACCTAAACCAAAAGTCTAATTCGGCCCCACCGATTCTTTCTATCCGGCGCCACCGAGTTCAGATGTCATAGCCACTGCCAGAAACCCTAGGCAAATCGGTCTCACCGATAGGGATCTCGGTCTCACTGAGATGGGATTGTAATCTCACTGTTTCCCTTCGTAACATTTCGGTCCTACCGAGATGAGCGATCGGTCCCACCGAGATTGCAATGTAAACTCTCTGTTTCCTTTTTGTAACATTTCGGTCTCACCGAAATGAGAGAATCGGTCCCACCGAGTTTACCTGACCAACTCTCTAGTTAGCTTATTACCAAAATCGGTCCCACCGAGTTTGTGTAATCGGTCTCACCGAGATTATGTTATGCCCTAACCCTAACCATATCGGTCCTACCGAGTTGCATGTCGGTCCCACCAAAAATCCTAACGGTCACTAGATTTGTTGAATCGGTCCGACCGAGTTTAACAATTCGGTCCCACCGAGTTTGGAAAATTGTGTGTAAGAGTTAGATTTTATGTGGAGGCTATATATACCCCTCCACCTCCTCTTCATTCGTGGAGAGAGCCATCAGAACGAACCTACACTTCCAATACACATTTTCTGAGAGAGAACCACCTACCCTTGTGTTGAGACCAAGATATTCCATTCCTACCATATGAATCTTGATCTCTAGCCTTCCCCAAGTTGCTTTCCACTCAAATCTTCTTTCCACCAAATCCAAATCCTGTGAGAGAGAGTTGAGTGTTGGGGAGACTATCATTTGAAGCACAAGAGCAAGGAGTTCATCATCAACACACCATTTGTTACTTCTTGGAGAGTGGTGTCTCCTAGATTGGCTATATGTCACTTGGGAGCCTCCGACAAGATTGTGGAGTTGAACCAAGGAGTTCGTAAGGGCAAGAGATCGCCAACTTCGTGAAGATCTACCGCTAGTGAGGCAAGTCCTTCGTGGGCGACGGCCATGGTGGGATAGACAAGGTTGCTTCTTCGTGGACCCTTCATGGGTGGAGCCCTCCGTGGACTCGCGCAACCGTTACCCGTTGTGGGTTGAAGTCTCCATCAACGTGGGTGTACGATAGCACCACCTATCAGAACCACGATAAAAAAATCCGTGTCTCCAATTGCGTTTGAATTCTCCAAACCCTTCCCTTTACATTCTTGCAAGTTGCATGCTTTACTTTCTGCTGCTAATATACTCTTTGCATGCTTGCTTCAATTGTGTCAAGATTGCTTGTCTTGCACTAAGTTAGCTAAAATCTGCCAAAGACTTAAATTGGGAAAAGGATAAGTTTTTATTTGGTCAAGTAGTCTAATCACCCCCCTCTAGATATACTTTCGATCCTACAAAAACTCCCCCGGGACTCTTATTAGTTGGAGGCACTCGTTGTTTCGAGCAAGCCATGGATTGATGCTTGTTGGTGGAGGGGGAGTATAAACTTTATCATTCTGTTTGGGAACCGCCTATAATGTGTGTAGCATGTAAGATATCGCCATCTCTCGGTTGTTATGTTGACAATGAAAGTATGCCGCTCAAAATATTATTTATCTCTATTTCAAAATCGAGCTCTGGCACCTCTACAAATCCCTTCTTCCCTCTGCGAAGGGCCTATCTATTTACTTTTATGTTGAGTCATCACCCTCTTATTAAAAAGCACCAGCTGGAGAGCACCGCTGTCATTTGCATCCATTACTATTAGTTTATATTGGGTATGACTATGATCGGATCTCTTTACCATGAATTACAATGTTTAGTCAGTCCTTGATCTTTAAAGGTGCTCTGCATTTATGTTTTGCGGTCTCAGAAAGGGCTAGCGAGATACCATCTTGTTATATCATATCATGATTGTTTTGAGAAAGTGTTGTCATCCGAGATTTATTATTAATGCTCGCTAGTTGATTATGCCATTGACATGAGTAAACATGAGACCTAAATGTTATTGTGAATATGGTTAGTTCATAATCTTTGCTGAAAACTTGAATGCTGGCTTTATATATTTACAACAACAAGAGCAAACAGAGTTTGTAAAAGTTTGTCTTTATCACTTTCAGTTTGTCAACTGAATTGCTTGAGGACAAGCAAATGTTTAAGATTGGGGGAGTTGATACGTCTCCGTCATATCTACTTTTCCAAACACTTTTGCCCTTGTTTTGGACTCTAACTTGCATGATTTGAATGGAACTAACCCGGACTGACGCTGTTTTCAGCAGAATTGCCATGGTATTATCTTTGTGTAGAAACAAAAGTTCGTGGAATGACCTGAAACTTCATGGAGATTATTTTTGAAATAATAAAAAATATTGGCGAAAGAATCAAGGCCAGGGGGCCCACACCCTGTCCGCGAGGGTGGGAGGCGCGCCTGCCCCCCTGGGCGTGCCCCTGCCTCATGGGCCCCC
The DNA here is from genome assembly GCA_021605205.1 of Aegilops longissima. Taxonomy (NCBI): domain Eukaryota; kingdom Viridiplantae; phylum Streptophyta; class Magnoliopsida; order Poales; family Poaceae; genus Aegilops; species Aegilops longissima. The sequence goes on along the minus strand of CM038681.1, from coordinate 345,252,592 downwards.
TGGAGCTCCACCGACCTCAACTCCAACTCTATATATTCATGTTCGGGGAGAAAAAAAATCAGAGAGAAGGATTTATCGCGTTTTACGATACGGAGCCACCGCGAAGCCCTAATCTCTCTCGGGAGGGCTGATCTGGAGTCCGTTCAGGGCTCCGGAGAGGGGAATCCGTCGCCATCATCATCAACAACCATCCTCCATCACCAATTTCATGATGCTCACCGCCGTGCGTGAGTAATTCCATCGTAGGATTGCTGGACGGCGATGGGTTGAATGAGATTTATCATGTAATCAAGTTAGTTTTGTTAGGGTTTGATCCCTAGTATCCACTATGTTCTGAGATTGATGTTGCTATGAATTTGCTATGCTTAATGCTTGTCACTAGGGCCTGAGTGCCATGATTTCAGATCTAAACCTATTATGTTTTCATGAATATATGTGAGTTCTTGATCCTATCTTGCAAGTCTATAGTCACCTATTATGTGTTATGATCCGGCAACCCTGAAGTGACAATAATCGGGACCACTCCCGGTGATGACCGTAGTTTGAGGAGTTCATGTATTCACTATGTGTTAATGCTTTTGCCGGTACTCTATTAAAAGGAGGCCTTAATATCCCTTAGTTTCTAATAGGACCCCGCTGCCACGGGAGGGTAGGACAAAAGATGTCATGCAAGTTCTTTTCCATAAGCACGTATGACTATATTCGGAATACATGCCTACATTACATTGATGAATTGGAGCTAGTTCTGTGTCACCCTATGTTATGGCTGTTACATGATGAACCGCATCCGGCATAATTCTCCATCACCGATCCAATGCCTACGAGCTTTTCACATATTGTTCTTCGCTTATTTACTTTCTGTTGCTACTGTTACAATCACTACGAAACTATCACTGTTACTTTTGCCAATGTTACTGTTACTTCGATACTACTTTGCTACTAAATACTTTGCTGCAGATACTAAGTTATCCAGGTGTGGTTGAATTGACAACTCAACTGCTAATACTTGAGAATATTCCTTGGCTCCCCTTGTGCCGAATCAATAAATTTGGGTTGAATACTCTACCCTCGAAAACTATTGCAATCCCCTATACTTGTGGGTTATCACTAGCTGTGTTGAAACTGCTGCTTGTCTTATAACAGGGTCATCGGATCAATTGGAAGAGGAACTAAAAGCCGCTCAAATGAGCAAAAAAGAGGTGAAGAGACAACATGCCGCAAGCGAGCCCGTTCTGACCCGAGTCAGAGAGGAGAAAAACAAACTCCAGGATTTGAACACCAAACTGGACGAAGAACTGAAAGATGTGCGAGCCCAGCTAGCCGACTCCATGAAGGAGAACGAAAAGCTCCGAGGAGGCATATTCAGTATGTGGCCGAATTTACCTTATAACAGTTTGGAGGTAGAAGTAGCTAATATAGCTATGATTGTAGGTATGTTGACGGGCTGTCCTGAAGAGGAGGTGTCCGGATCATCAGGTGATCTTCTGCAAGGGCTGTCGCAGTTGCACGAGCATGCTCGGCAGGCAATGCGGAGTGTAGACAAGGCCTTATGGCCATCCGCCTGCCCTCCAGGGAGTACGGAGAAGCTTGTAGAGCTGTTCAAGGGAGCGCCGCGGCGTATCCAACTATGGAAGATATCGGTCTGCCGAGAGGGTGCGCGAGAGGCCTGGGCCATGGTGAAAACGCGGTATACCAAGCTGGATCCAAATCACATGGCCCGGGTCGGACCGCTAGGGTCAAATGGGGAAGAAATTCCCGTTAGTTTAGTATATGACCAAGTAGAGGTGGCCGCTAGATATTCCCAACAGGATTGTAAGTTAGACCACCTGTTGGACGGTATAGAGGAGGAAGTTTTTAAGTCTTAAGTGACTATGTACTTTCCTTCTAGCTGGACTGTAAAACGATTGTCATGGCCGACCATTTTTCTTCGACCTCTCGACCCGAAGGTGCGGAGTGTTTTTCGAATACCTGAGCGGCAAAATAAACCGGGGTATGCGTGAAAACGAGGCGTAGGGGTCATAGTTGCTTAAACAGACTAGTTGTATCCGGCTAGTTATGTTATATTACATTAAAACTGTAAGAAACATCTTCCACAGAGAATAGTTCCGTTAAGGGTTCCTTTCCCTGGGTGAGCATGCATCGATGTGCATGTCCGAACTGTGATGAAGAAATCACAATGTGTATAGCTTCTGGGGGTTCATGATGGACGAATGCAAAAACACCTTTAGTTCACCGAGCGAATATTCCCTTAAGAACGCTAGCTTTCGGCTTCACCCAGTCTGAGGTACACATCCAGATGACCCAGCAGTAACAATCGCAGAGGTGCTCCCTTTATGCCCTAGCCGAACTAACGAGAACGTAGGGCATAAGCACAGGAGCCAGGCAACCTAGCTTGGCCAAAACTTAAGTCATATCGATGCATATAATGGCGAAGAAAAGGTACATATGGGAGAAAACGCATATGTGATGAGCTTGATGCTCGAAAAATGATAATAGCAAGCTTCAGTCCAAGAAGCCCCCAGGTATAATGGACGTACATACTTGAAAATGTATCCGTTGGGGGTGCATGGTCTAACCGCACGAAACCCTTTGAGGCTAAAGAGAAAAAAACGAAAAGAGAGAAAAAACGATGGAAGCAATAGGGGAAAGGAAACAAACAAAGAGTTCCGCGCTAGGCATAGAATCTTCAGAGTCTGGCCGCGTTCCAGGGGTTTGGCTCTAGCCGATTGTCGGACGCATCACGCAGGTGGTACGCCCCTCCGGTGAGAACTCCGTCGATGATGACGGGACCCTCCCACTTGGGCTTGAGTTTGTCCTTTTTCTTCTCCGGCAGGCGTAGAACGAGTTCGCTGATGTTGTATGTTTTGGCCCGCACTTCTCTGCTTTGATACCTTCGAGCCTGCTATGGATAAAATGCGGGACGGGCTTTTGCGACGTCACGCTCCTCCTCCAAGGCATCTAGGCTGTCCTGCCAATCGAGCTCGGCCTCTCTCTCTTCGTACATGTGCACTTGAGGTGAGTCATGAATAATGTCGCGGGGTAGCACTGCCTCTGCGCTGTACACCATGAAGAAAGGTGGGTATCCGGTAGTTCGATTGGGCGTGGTCCGCAGCCCCCAGAGTATGGAGTCGAGCTCCTCAACCCAGTGCTTGTCTGATTCTTTCAAAGACCGCACTAGTCTAGGCTTAATGCCGCTCATAGTAAGACCGTTGGCTCTTTCTACTTGGCCATTTGTCTGTGGATGACAGACAGAGGCGTAATCAAGCTTAATGCCCAGATTAGCACACTAGGTTTTCACTCCGTAGGCTGTGAAGTTGGAGCCATTATCGGTGATGTTACTGTGCGGAACACCATAACGTTGTATGACGCTGGATATGAATTCTATCACCGGCCCAGACTCGGCCATTTTAACTGGTTTGGCCTCTATCCGTTTGGTGAATTTATCCACCATGACCAGCAGATATTTTTTCTTATGGCTTCCTCCTTTAAGGGGTCCAACCATATCCAGTCCCCAGACCGCAAAAGGCCAAGTGATGGGGATTGTTTGTAGGGCAGTGGGGGGCATGTAGCTTTGGTTGGCGAAGAGGTGGCATCCGACGCAACGTTGGACAAGGTCCTGTGCATCTGCTTGGGCCATCGGCCAATAGAATCCTATACGGAAGGCCTTGCTAACAAGAGCCCGAGCTGCGGCGTGGTGCCCGCTGAGACCGGCATGAATCTCAGCCAGGAGCTGCCGCCCCTCATCCTCGGAGATACACCTTCGAAGGACTCCGGTTGCGCTTTTCTTATAGAGCTCTCCGTCATGAACATTGTAGGGCTTCGAACGTCGGACAATGCGGCGGGCCTCATTCTGATCCTCAGTAAGTTCTTTCCTATTAAGGTAGGCCAGGAAAGGTTCAGTCCATGGGGCAATGACTCCCATAATGCGATGGGCCGATGATTTTATCTCGGTGGCTAAGCCACCGATGATATCTGTGTGTTCGGCATCTGGGGTTGTGCTCGGATCCAGACTAGTGTTGCCGCTTTCCCCTGCCACACCACGGATGGCTTAAAAAGCCTTTACAGAAATATATTAGGTGGGACAGGGTCGTGCTCGGCGCCAATACGAGCGAGAACATCCGCCGCTTGATTACTTTCACAGGCCACATGATGGAACTCGAGCCCCTCGAACCGAGCCGACATTTTTAGGAGGGCATTACGATAAGCCACCATCTTTGGGTCTTTGGCATCGAAACCTCCATTTATTTGAGATATTGCAAGGTTTGAGTCCCCGCGTACCTCTAGTGATAGAGGCAAAGGTGTCCTAATGTTTCGATGAGATGGTGGCTATCGTTTCCTGTGGGAGTCGACCTTGACGATCCGACTACGAACGTGCGAGACGTCGCGCCTTAGCAATCGCTACACCAACTTCCGAGGGTTATTGACCATGCCGGAGCACAATCAACCTGACCACGAGGGCCTGTTTCCTGCGAGCAAATGAAGAACAAGCAAGAAACTAAGATTGCAATCTGGATATTGCAAATATAACAGGAAAGCTTTATTAATGAAGGTAGGGTTCTGTGACGCCTTGGTCTGGTCGTTGAACACAAACGAAGTACACAAAGTTGCAGCTATGGAGAAATTTTAATCTAAACAAAACCCAAAATCTAAACGGCGCCCTAAGAGCTGTATATATGGAGGAAGAGGGGGGAATTTCGTGGCCCTTGGGGAAGGGGTCCGAAACCAACCCTATGTCTTGTTTCCCCACACATACGGCCTCGAAAAACAGCCTATACTTATGTATTTTGAAATTACATGGGCCTGGCCCAATAATAAGGTGACGCAGCACCTAGAATAGCCTCTGGACGAAGTTTATGAAGTGGCATCTTGTATATTTTGTACAAGGCTTCATGCACTCATTATGGTGGCTTCAAAGTCTTGAAATCATCACTTGTAACTCTGTTCTTGTTTCCCTTGCGCATGCCATCAACTCCATGCTTGTTCTTGCTCCAATGTTCATACCTCTTATCCATGCCAGGCCCTTCATTTGTAAGCAAAACAAATGTATCCAATTTAGGTAGCATCATATTCTCATGAACATTAGAATCATTACCAAGAAACGAAAGTACCTGATAATTTAATTGGCGTGCGCGAGCTCTAGTAATTTGTCCAGTATATGTAGTTGTAGGGGCTGTGGGTGTAATAAAGGTATTGATGTCCTCATCATCCTCCCCTTCTTGAAATGAAGTTGCCCTCGACGGAAGCTCATATTCCTCACCCAAATAAGGCTTCAAATCTGCAATGTTAAAAGTGGGACTAACCCCAAAATCTGCAGGCAGCTCAAGTTTATATGCATTATCATTTATTTTCTCTAACACCTTAAAGTTACCATCAACACGTGGCATTAGCTTTGATTTGCGCAAATTAGGAAACCTATCCTTACACAAATGTAACCAAACAATATCTCCAGGGGTAAAGACAACATGTTTTCTACCCTTATCTCCAGCAAGTTTATATTTAGCAGTCATACGCTCAATGTTGTCCTTAGTTAACTCATGCATTTTTAAGATCAATTCAGCATGTTGTTTAGCATCAAAATTAACCTTCTCCGAAGATGGAAGAGGCAACAAATCAACGGGTGCACGAGGTAGGAAACCATACACAATTTCAAAAGGGCACATCTTAGTAGTAGAATGCAACGAACGATTATAAGCAAATTCAATATGAGGCAAGAATTCTTCCCACATTTTCTTATTATTCTTCAAAACAGCCCTAAGCATAGTAGACAATCTTCTATTGACTACTTCAGTTTGACCATCAGTTTGGGGGTGAGGAGTAATACTAAAAAGCAGTTTAGTCCCCAACTTAGCCCATAAACATCTCCAAAAGTGGCTAAGAAATTTAGTATCACAATCTGAAACAATAGTATTTGGCACACCATGCAAGCGAATAATTTCACGAAAGAACAAATCAGCAACATTAACAGCATCATCGCTTTTATGACATGGTAAAAAGTGTGCCATTTTTGAGAATCTATCCACGACAACAAATATACTATCCCTCCCCTTCTTTGTTTGAGGTAAACCTAAAACAAAGTCCATAGATATATCCTCCCAAGGAACACTAGGTACAGGCAAAGGCATATATAAACCATGAGGATTGAGTCGTGACTTAGCTTTTTGACATGTAGTGTAGCGAGCAACAAAACGCTCAACATCCCGTCTCATCTTTGGCCAAAAGAAATGTGTAGCAAGTATGTCCTCCATCCTCTTCACGCCAAAGCGTCCCATTAATCCTCCTCCATGCGCCTCCTGCAACAACAAAAGACGAACAGAGCTAGCAGGAATGCATAGCTTCTTAGCACGGATCACAAAGCCATCATTAATAACGAACTTGTTCCATGTTCTTCCTTCTTTACAATTCTGCATTACATCTTTAAAATCAACATCATGCACATATTGATCTTTGATGGTCTCCAAACCAAATATTTTGAAGTCAAGTTGTGAAAGCATAGTATAGCGACGAGACAAAGCATTAGCAATAATATTTTCTTTACCCTTCTTGTGTTTAATGACATAAGGGAAAGTCTCAATGAATTCAACCCATTTAGCATGTCTATGATTCAGTTTAGCTTAACTTTTAATATGTTTCAAAGATTCATGATCAGAATGTATAACAAATTCTTTGGGTCATAAATAATGTTGCCATGTCTCTAAAATCAGAATGTATAACGCGATGTACCATCCTTTTTAGGCACTAGTATAATATGAGCAGCACAACGACTAAGAGATTCGCGTATATAACCTTTGTCGAGCAGCTCCTGTACTTGACGCATAATCTCCCTCGTCTCCTCTGGATTGGTACGGTATGGTGCATGGTTGGGTAGCGATGCACCGGGAATTAAGTCAATTTGATGCTCAATCCTCGAATAGGTGGTACTCCGGTGGCACGCCTTGTGGGAAGACGCCAAATAACTCCTGCAAAATGTTAGTGACAGCAGGGGGCAAAGAGGAAGGCATGTCCTCGAATGAAAATAATGCCTCTTTGCACACAAAAGTATAGCAAACAGATTTGCTAAAATCTAGCTCATCAACATCAGATTTGGTGGCAAGTAAACATGAACTTTTCAATTTAATTTCAGAAGCAACACTAGATGGTTTATTATTAGGCTTCATTTGTTGCTCAAATTCTTTTGCCACAATCTGATTTTCACTCTTATTTTTCTCCTGTTTTGCTTTATTAGCCCTATTAATATCATCTTTCAAAATGGAATCATGAGTCATAGGAAGCAAATTAATATTTTTATCCTTATGAACAAGAGTATACTGATTGTTTCTACCATGGTGTACAGAATTTTTATCAAATTGCCATGGTCTACCAAGTAATAAGGAACATGCTTGCATAGGTACCACATCACAATCAACATAATCAGCATATGTAAAGATACTAAAATGCACACGAACAATACGTGTTACCTTAACCTTGCCGCTGTTGTTGAACCATTGGATGTAGTAAGGATGTGGATGTGGTCTTGTGGTGAGAGATAGCTTCTCCACCATCTCCATGCTAGACAAGTCGTTGCAACTCCCTCCATCTATGATGACGCGAATAGAACGTTCCTTCACAACTCCCTTTGTATGGAAAAAATTATGCCTCTGATTTTGCTCAGCTTGTGTAACCTGCACACTCAAAACACGTTGAGCAACTAAACATTCATACCTATCAGCATCTTCAGCAGCCATGTATTGCGTCTCATGATCAGAATCATCTCTACCGTGTTCTTCATGTGTAATAAGAGCCAAAGTCTCCTCATCATAGTCACTAGCGGACTCATACCCACCATCGTCAGTAGCAATCATCACACGCTGAGATTTGCATTCTCTCGCAAAATGTCCTCTTCCCTTACAACGATGACAAATAATATCACTTGTGTGCCCTGTTGACGCCATGGAAGAAGAAGAGCTCTACGCAGGCCCGGCAGGTGTGCTCTTGGCAGAGAGTGGTGGTTGTGCCTGCTTTCTTGTATCACGGCTGGAGGTGGCACCTGATGGAGGTTATGGTGCAGTGGAATTAGAGGATGCACGTGGTGTCCATGATGAAGGTCGACCTACAGAAAAGTTAGTTCGCGCAATTGCCTGTCGATCCTGCACTTCACGTTCAGCTTTACAAGCAAGATGGAATAAACGAGTGATATTGTTATACTCCTTATAATCTAGAATGGTCTGAATCTCTCTATTTAATCCACCCATAAAACGTGCAAGCATAGCTTCATTCTCCTCAACAATACCATATCTAATCATGCCAGTTTGTAATTCCTGATAATATTCTTCTACGGAATTTTTTCCTTGTCTTAAACGCTGCAATTTTTGAATTAATTCTTGTTGATAATATGGTGGAACCCAACGAGTACGCATAGCAGTTTTCAAAGCAGCCCAAGTAGCAGGAATAGGATATAATCTACAATGTTCAGACCACCAAACACATGCAAAGCTAGTGAAAGCACAAACAGCAGGAGGAACATGTCTTTCCTCAGGATATTGTAAACATGTAAATCGTTGTTCAGTTTCTAACTCCCAAGTAAGATAAAAATCAGTAACATATCTACCCTCAAATGGTAGAATATTCAATTTCAGTTTAGGGAGATGGTCATGATCTCGTACCTGAGGGAGAGCCCTACCATTGCCATTATTTGCATGTGGACGACCTGGTGGTTGTGGTGCTCGTGGTTGCACGTGGTTCTGATTTTGGTCAACCTCATCCTCGTAATCTCCTGCATAATCATCCTCCTCCCCATCAGCAGCAGGAGCCACAGAATTATCAACAGCAGCACCAATAGTTTGGCCAGGCTGAAGAGGAACACGGCTCGCTCGGCGGAGGGCTGTTTCGCGACGTGGAGGTAGTCGTTGTTATTGTTCTTGTTGTTGCAGAGGTGCGGCAGGTGCAGCCGGTTGTGGAAGACGCGCAAGCAGTTCATTAAATCTGTTATCGAGCTTTTTTTTGAACGTCTTCTCAAGGCCAGTGATCTTCTCCATGGCCTCTTCAAAATTGTTCAGCATATCTTGCACCTGTTCAGTCATCATTTGCTGAAACTTATTGTGAAGCTCCTTGTTCGTTAAGTTCTCCCAGTCAATCTCGTCGGCTTGTGATCCTGGCATGGTTAGCAGCAATAGAAACACACAAGAATATGATCCTACAGACTAATAACAAGTGGTGGTGGTGGTGGTGGTGGGTGTCACAAATCCGTCAAGCAAATCTCAAATCCTTACCAGTTCTTACCCAGCAGCAGGCGGTGATCGGCAACCGATGTAGTCAAAACTCTCGAAGCTTCGATAAATCGATTACCAGGGAGAGTCAAACGCACGATGTAGATGTATGTGGAGCTGGGAAGGCTTATAATATGGTAGCAAAAAGGGTCAGCAATAATCAATTCAGATATGCAAAGTTGAATAAACGCTCACCGATGGTACTGTGCCGGTCCTAGGCTAGACCGTACTAGAGACACGTGCCTAGAACACTAACAAAATCACGGCGCTGCACGTAAACAAGGGAGGAGCACACTCTGATTTTTTTTCTTTTTGCACTTTTTTTGCACTTTTTTCCTCTTTTTTTTTGCTCCACATCAATTTTTTTCCGAAAAAGTCTACAAATGTCCTAAAAACTGCCTAGCCAGAATTTTCCAGACTTAGTTTTTTTTAACTGGAACTATTTTTCTTCTGCGGATGGCTCGAAAGTTGGGGAGTACTACTCTGTCACAACTCGGAGTACGTCGTGATCTGGAAATCGAGAACAAAGCAACAATTGCTGGACTCGGACTAGGACTGGTGGCGGAGATGAATCTGGTGGAAACTCGGACTGGTGGCGGATATATGCATGGCGGTGGAACATGGACTGGTGGCGAATCTGTGATGGAGGTGGACTCGGATTAGCGTGATGGCGGTGGATATGTGGTATATGGTAGCGGCGATGACGATGGTGGTATATGGCAGCGGTGATGACGATGGTGGTATATGGTAGCAGTGATGATGATGGTGGTATATGCAGCGGTGATGACAATGGTGGTATATGGCAGCGCTGATGACGATGGTGCAGCGGCGGCGTGACAACTTGTGAATAGAACTCGAAACTCTAAAGTACTAGATGCTAGGACCAGCAACTTGACACGACGATGCAACCGCAAATTCAACAAAGCAAATACCGAAAAGATTATGCAAAGGCTCAGATTGGTTCGGATAAGACGAACTAACCCTTTTTTTTGCCTTTTTCATGGACTATAGGTATGAAGAACAGACTCGATCTAAACTACGAAAAACTGTAAAATCTCACCGAGCAACCTGGAAATCTGATACCACTTGATAGAGGCAAAGGTGTCACGATGTTTCGACGAGATGGTGGCTATCGTTTTCGTGGAGTCGACCTTGACGATCCGACTACTTAACGCAGCGAGACGTCATACTTTAGCAATCGCTAAACCAACTTCCGAGGGTTATTGACCACGCCGGAGCACGATCAACCTGACCACGAGGGCCTGTTTACTGCGAGCAAATGAAGAACAAGCAAAAAAATTAAGATTGCAATATGGATATTGCGAATATATGAGGAAAGCTTTATTAATGAAGGTGGGGTTCTGTGACTCCTTGGTCTGGTCGTTGAACACAAACGAAGTACGCGAAGTTGCAGCTATGGCGAACTTTTAATCTAAACAAAACCCAAAGTCTAAACGGTGCCCTAAGGGCTGTATATATGGAGGAAGAGGGGGGAATTTCGTGGCCCTTGGGGAAGGGGTCCGAAACCAACCCTATCTCTTATTTCCCCACACATACGGACTCGAAAAATAGGCTATACTTATGTATTTCGAAATTACATGGGCCTGGCGCAATAATAAGGTGACGCAGCACCTAGAATTGCCTCTGGACGAAGTTTATGAAGTGGCATATTGTATATTTCGTCCAAGGCTTCATGCACTTATTATGGTGGCTTCAAAGTCCTGAAATCATCACTTGTAACTTCATTCTTGTTCCCCTTGCACATGCCATCAACTCCATCCTTGTTCTTGCTCCAATGTTCATCCCTCTTATCCATGCCAGGCCCTTCATTTGTAAGCAAAACAAATGTATCCAATTTAGGCAGCATCATATTCTCGTGAACATTAGAGTCATTACCAAGAAACGGAAGTACCTGATAATTTAATTGGCGTGCGCGAGCTCTATTAATTGGTCCAGTATATGTAGTAGTAGGGGATGTGGGTGTAACAATGGTATTGATGTCCTCGTCATCTAGGCGTTGTATGCCCATGGAGACAGCCATCCGGAGACCATGCAATAAGGCCTCGTATTCGGCTGTATTGTTGGAGTCTGTGTATAGTATTTGGAGTACGTACTGAACAACGTCTCTAGTGGGAGACGTTAAAACGATGCCCGCTCCTAGTCCTGCCAGCATTTTGGAGCCATCAAAATACATAACCCAATTGGAATATGTGCCCTATTCTTTAGGGAGTTCGGCCTCTGTCCATTCGGCGACGAAATCAGCCAGTACTTGGGATTTAATGGCTCGACGTGTTTTGTATGTAATATCAAATGGAAGGAGCTCAATGGCCCATTTGGCAATCCGGCCCGTGGCATCGCGGTTGTTTATTTTGTCGTTGAGTGGTACTTCGGAAGCCACCGTGATTGAACAGTCCTGGAAGTAATGTCGTAGCTTTCGGGATGCCATGAAGACCGCGTGTGCTATCTTCTGATAATGGGGGTACCAGGATTTTCATGGTGTAAGGACAGTGGATACGTAGTATACTGGCTTCTGAAGCGCAAATTTGTATCCGTCTTGTTCTCGTTAAACGACGAGGATGGCGCTCACCACCTGATGTGTTGCCGATATGTATAGTAACATGGGTTCGCCGACGTTTGGCGCGGCCAGGATTGGATTGCTTGCTAGAAGGATTTTTATTTCTTGCAGTCGGGCTGTTGTCGCGTCCGTCCACTCGAAGTGATCGGTTCGCTGTAGAAGGCGATAGAGTGGCAGTGCCTTTTCTACCAATCTGGAGATAAAGCGGCTTAGAGCTGCCATGCAACCCGCAAGTTTTTGGACTTGTTTAAGGTCTGTTGGCGTAGCCAATTGTGACAGAGCTCGGATTTTGGCTGGATTTGCTTCAATTCCTCTATTGGAAACGATGAAGCCCAGCAGTTTTCCATCGAGGACGCCGAAAACGCACTTTTCCGGATTGAGCTTAATGTCATGCGCGCGGAGGTTGATGAATGTGAGACGTAAATCGTCTATTCGTGTTTCGACGTGCCTACTTTTGATGACAACTTTGTGCACATAATCTTCAACTATCTTGCCGATCTGCTTCTTTGGGCTTGTTTGAATCATGCGTTGGTATGTGGCGCCGGCTTTCTTGAGCCCGAAGGGCATGGTGTTGAAGAAGAATGGCCCATATGGGGTAATGAATGTTGTTGCAGCTTGATCGGACTCCTTCATTTTGATTTGATGGTATCCGGAATATGCATCAATGAAACACAATGAGTCGTGTCCTGCGATAGCATCAATGATTTGATCAATGCGGGGGAGGGGGAGGGATCCTTAGGGCAAGCCTTATTGAGGTCTTTAAAATTGACGCACAGGCGCCAGGATTTGTCCTTCTTTGGTACTATCACCAGGTTTGCCAGCCAGTCCGGATGTTTTATTTCTCTAATGAATCCAGCCTCAATTAGCTTGGGTAGCTTCTCCCCCATAGCTTGGCGTTTGGGTTCGGAAAAGCGCCGCAGTGCTTGTTTGACTGGTTTGTATCCCTTTAGTATATTTAGGCTATGTTCAGCCAGCTTGCGTGGGATTCTAGGCATTTCAGAAGGGTGCCAGGCGAATATATCCCAGTTTTCACGAAGGAAGTCCCGTAGCGCGGCGTCGACCGTTGGGTCTAGTTGTGCTCCAATAGATGCTGTCTTCTTGGTGTCCGTTGGGTGGACTTGGAGTTTGACTATTTCTTCTGCCGGTTTGAAGGAGGTGGATTTGGGTCATTTGTCTAATATCACATCATCCCTATCCACCGTGGAGTGCAGTGCAGTTAATTCTTCGGCTATGAGGGCTTCGGATAATGCCTCAAGAGCCAGGGATGTGGTTTTGTTTTCGGCACGGAGTGCTATGTCTGGATCACTGACAAGAGTGATTATGTCGTTGGGCCCGGGCATTTTGAGCTTCATGTACCCGTAATGAGTTATAGCTTGGAAGCGTCTGAAAGCATCTCGCCCCAACAAGGCGTGATATCCATTGCTAAAAGGAGCCACTTGGAAGGTTATTTCTTTGGATGGATAATTCTTCGGCGTGCCGAATACCATGTCAAGTGTGATTTTTCCCGCACATCGCGCCTCCCGACAGGGAATGATTCCTCGGAAGGTCGTGCTGCTTTGCTCGATGCGGCTCCTGTCTATTTCTATTTTGTGGAGTGTATCCTCATAGATGAGGTTTAGTCCGCTGCCACCGTCCATGAGGACCTTGGTGAGTCGAAAGCCGTCCATGATGGGACTGAGGACTAATGCAGCTGGCACTCGGACTGTCCTGTATTTTGGTTTGTCACCGGCATTAAAGGTTATAGCCGTGTCGTTCCAAGGGTTTATCGCGGCGATTTGACAGACTTCGGCGAGGTCGCGGAGTGCCTCTTGCGCTTATTGTTTGAAACAAATGTCTCGAAGACCGTCAATACTCTGGGGTCGTCTTCTTCTGGAGGGTGTTGCTCTGGGGCGTTTTTGGTAAGGATGTCCTCACCGCTCTTGGCTACCTGCCGGAGTATCCAAGATGCTCTAAGGCTGTGGGTTGATATGGTATCCGCTATTGTGTGTATTTTGCATGGGCCATCGAGCCATCCCTACAGAACGGTTCCGTGCCGCGTAATGGGTATATATTTCTTGGCTATTGGACTGGGTGTGTAACAAGGATGCGCCCTTTTCGCCTGGATTTAGGTTGAGTTGGGACCGATGGGTCCCAACAAGCTGTCTGATCTTTCCAGGCGCTTTCCATTGCGCTGTACTTATGTACGATAGTTGCGAAGTCAGTGATGTGTAGTATGCGGCGACGATTGATGGCATTGAGGATTCCTTCGTCCGTGCAATTTTTGTAGAACACTGATATCGCGTCCTCGTCGCGGCAAAATTTAACCTTGTCCTTGACAAGGAGGAATCTGGCCCAGAAGTGGTGGACCATTTCCTGAGGCTGTTGTTGTATGCTCATAAGAGTGCTTTTGTCTGGGTGGGTGGGTGGAATTGGATCCGGACCCTGATCCGGTCGATGATCTAGATTCTGAAGATTTTCCAGACTTGACAGTCCGGGCTCCGGAGTATCTTCTGATTGCTTGTGCCCGCCGTCCGATTCTATGTTCGGAAGGCCGGTCACATCCTTTTGCTGGTGGGTATCCGGCCCTGCAGGGTCGGCAATCCGAACATAGTCCATATTGAGTATGGGGGAAGAGTCGCTGTCTTGCTCCTCGACTACCGCTATCTGGTGGGTGACCGGTGGAGACTTGATTTCTCTTTGGTCGGGTTTAAACCCCATCCGATGTGGCGATTCCCAGGGCGGCGATGCGATCAAGGAGCTCGTTTTAAGATGAGAACTCCGCTGGATCCATCTACTTGGAGTGTTTGGAGTCGATACGAAGGGGATTCTCGATGGCCTGAGAGGTCATCGTCGGCTTAACGGCCGAACGGACGATCATGGTAAAGCCTCCCAGCCGGAGGGTTTGGCCTGGGGCCAGTCCTCCTCCGGCGGTGATATTGTCTTTAAGGGCGAGGCGAGTCATCGATCTTGTCGTCGACGGCACAGTGGAACTCTCAATGAAAGCACCAATGTCGGTGTCAAAACCGGCGGATCTTGGGTAGGGGGTCCCGAACTGTGCGTCTAAGGCCGATGGTAACAGGAAACGGGGGACATGATGTTTACCCAGGTTCAAGCCCTCTCTATGGAGGTAATACCCTACTTCCTGCTTGATTGATCTTGATGAATATGAGTACTACAAGAGTTGATCTACCACGAGATCATAATGGCTAAACCCTAGAGGTCTAGCTTGTATGACTATGGTCATGAGTCTCTCCCTTCGGACTAAGTCCTCCGGTTTATATAGACACCGGGAGGACCTAGGGTTACACAAGGTCAGTTACAAAGAAAAGAATCTACATATTTGGTCGCCAAGCTTGCCCTCCACGCCAAGGAGAGTCCCATCCGGACACGGGCAGTCTTCGGTCTTCATATCTTCACAGCCCATCAGTCCGGCCCATGACTAACAGGACGGACGCCCGAGGACCCCTTAGTCCAGGACTCCCTCACACGGCGTCTGTGCTCGGGTCCGTCCCTGGAGCGTCGTTAAACCCAAGAGGTTGAGCTCTGGCTCACGGGCCAGCTCCCATGCACGTCACCTCCCATGGCCCTTGGTGCCTTGTTCTCGCATGAGCTAGTTGTGGGCGGATGAGCTAGGCGCGTGACCCGGTGCCTCGTAATCACGGGAGCCGCGCGCCGGTTCTCTTTCCTTAGGACTTACGCATGAGAAGACTGGCCATGGCGTCTATTCTCGGGTCCATCCCCGCAGCGTCGATAAGCCCAATGACTGAGCTCTATCTGGAGGGCCAGCCCCATTCATGTGACCTCCTAGGGTCGTTGGTGTTTGTCTTTCTCATGTGATAACATCAGGAGCTTCATACGGCGTAGGTTGCCTAACCATCTCACAGGGCCATCACAAGTGTTCTGAATCAAATTCAGGCGCAACCCGCCTTGAGGTAGGGCCTCGTGAGTCCCACGATGGCTCACGAGTGCCCATACACACCTCCTCCAGCCCTGTTGTGCAAGCCACGTGTCAGGGCGGGGCTGTACACGCCCCATGGGATCCACTCAAGGGAGCCCCCACCCACGCACCAGTGGAAGCACCATGCTCTGCGCTGGCAGTCGACATGGTCGAGGAGTGGCTATGCCTGTGCAAGTGCGGAAGCGCCATGCTCCGTGCTGGTGATAAACAACTAAGGGCAACCCCATGGTCGCAATAATCTCAGGGAGCCGCCAGGCTCGGTGAGCCTCACCACAACGCTTTCCCTATGGGAGAGTCGCGCGAGGGGGCTGGGCACGGGTGCTATGCTCAGGTCACGCCTAGCATACACCACCCTGCCAGGTCCCTCGGACCTAGTCTTCGCATGGCCCTACCGAGCGGGACCTCGGCAAGGAAAGGTATGGAGGTCTGTTCGTACGTCAAGGGGGACTCCTGAGCATCCCGACTCAGGAGCCTAACTGTTCACATAGCCCCTCACCCCTTGGTCTCGTCCTGGTGATCCAGACGACCCAACAGCGGCTCAGGTATGCGCGGGGCCGGGCCCTGCCGACATAGAACGCTAAAGCCTACTCTCGCATCTCCTACCCGAGGGCTGTTTGTATGTCAAGGGGAACTCCTGAGCATCGCAACTCAGGAGCCTAACTGGTCACGTAGCCCCTCACCCCTTGGTCTCGTCCTGGTGATCCGGATGACCCAACGGAGGCTGAGGTATGCGCGTGGCCGGGCCTTATCGACGCAGAACATTGAATTAACAGAAAGGAAATCGCAGAATGTTAGCAAATTATTACAAAACATGTTGTCTCTTAAAAGTACCAAGCATAAGTTTTTACGCCTCCACGAGGCACGATACATGTTGCAGGATTTAAACAGAGGGGAGTGCCACCATTGAGCCTCTTCTTCAGCCTTGGGCACTGCCATCGCCCGCGAGGGGAGTCCCGTCGTCGAAGACGTCGCCGTCGCCCGTGCCGCCAGCCATGGTCGTGGGGTCGGTGGCGCCGTCAGCCGTGGTCGCGGGTTCGACGGCGAGGAACTTCCGTAGCAGGGCCTTCACCTGGTCCTTCACGGTTTCGGCAGAGGCGATGTAGATCTCTGGGTCCACAGGCTCAAGCAAGGCACCAAAGTTGAAACTGGGGTCGCGAAGATGGAGGTGGCTGAAGACGCGTGTCACGGCCGAGGTGGAGAGCGCGTGGGCTTCTCCTTCCAACATGGGGCCAGCACCAACGACAACACCCTCGAGCCCCAAGAAAAGCTTGAGGAGCAGCTCGGTGGGGCCTTCCTCTGAGGTCACCAACGGCTCCTTCAACCCGCTCCCATAGAGATCCTGCAGTGCCTTGCGGGACCTCTTCTTGAGGGAGTTAAAGGCGGCACGCCTCGCGGTGGTTGCCTCCTCAGCCTCGTCACGGAGTTTCTTCCCAGCCTCCAGCTGGACCTTCTCCACCTCCACCTCCTCCTTCAACTTCTCCAGGCGGGCACGCTCCATGGCCTGCTCCCGGGTAGATTGTTCCAGCTCGGTGTCACGATCGGCAACCGCAGCTTCCCGGGCCTTTAGCTTCTCCTTGCACCTCGAGCTGGCGGGCCTGGACGGCCTGCTTGTCATGGAGGCTCTTTAGCTCGGCCTCCGCCACGCGACAGCGCTCCTCGGCTGCCTTGGCGTCCTTCTCCGCCGCATCGTGGGTAGCCGCGGCTAGGCCGGCTACCTACTCGCCCTGCTCTGAGGCCGCCACGGCCTGGCCCGAGGCCGCCCTGATGGATGCGTCGGCCCGGAGCCATCCTGAGATCAGCTCTAGGCGCCCCGACGCCCTGCATCGGTCAGGCCCCTGAAGGTCACCTCGAAGCTGATCTAGCATGGAGAGGGCCTCCTCCAGAACGCCGTGCATGGCAGAAGAATCACGGCCCAACGGCGTGATGGGCGGGGGAGGAGACGGCGCCAGCGCGAGGACCGGTGAAGCAACAGTGGTGGAGAGCGCCAGGGGCTCCAAAGCCTTCGGGACCTTAACAGGCGAGCTGAGGGCGGGCGCCTCCGGAGCCGGCCTGTCCACAACGATCACCTCCTCCTGAGGCTGGGCCTCCAAGCCTTAGGAGGACGACCCAGCTGCGGGAGCGCGTGGGCCGGCCCCATCCTTCTGTGCCGGAGGTGGCGCAACCGTGGCAAGCTGCTTGGCCTCGGTGGTTCTAGCCCCCTCCTTGTACTTCTTCTCAACCGATGTTGGCCTGGCCGCAGAAGAAGGAAACGTTAATACACTACGACAAGAGCCGGAAGAAAAGACAAGACGGCGCGCTTACTGGTCCACTGCGACGTAATCCCCCATCCTCTTCAGGAGCGCCACACCCGCAGGCTTCATAGGCATGGGCGCCATCACGCAAGCCTCAAGGGCGGGCGAGAGCGCGGCGCCCGGATCTGTGGCAGCGCCGGCCGACGACGAGGCGGAGGCGTCACCTCGGGAAAGTAGCACTGACCTGCCCTTTTTCTGGACCCCCAGCTGCATCTTCTTCGGAGGGATGCCCCTGGACCTCTTGGTGACCCCGGCCAAGCGTGGCAACTCCTTGACCGGGTGCTCGCCAACGTCGTCGTCGTTGGAAAGGACGCGAAGGAGATCGGTCTGGTGTGGGGGAGAGGTCTCCCCCGCACCTTCCCAGGTCGCCTCCGAGTCCGCCCTGTCCTCCTCGCCGGACTCACAGGAGGACACCATCACCGAGTAGCCCGGGGGTCGGGAAGGATCCAGAGGTACGAGCTCGTGCTCGTCGAAGACATGAATGGTGTCTGTAATCTTCTCCCCGTTGGGGCAGCGGTACAACGTGAGATGGGTGTCCGGGGGGCAACCCTGGTCCTTCCCGAGCAAGGTGCACATGACCTTGCCCAGCTCCTCGTTAGGCAAGTTATCCGGGCGTAGCCGGAGGTCGTTCTCTGCGCCCTTGAATCTCCATAGGGGGCGCGAGCGCGCCTGGAGCGGGCCAGGCGCTGCGTCAGGGACTCATTGACGATCATAGCTCCCGTCAGCCTCTCCGCCTTCGGGTCGTCCGCCTTCAGGTCGGCCACCATCCTCTCTAGGAACTGCTCCGCCCGGGGATCGATGAGCTTCTCGTGAGGCCACCCTTCCCGGGTTGTCGGCAGCCCGGTCGGCAGCTCCAGCTGAGGGTAGGAGCACTTGGCGTCCATGAAGATCCACTTGTTCCGAAAGTCTTCCACCTTCTTCCCGGCCCGCGAAATCGCATTGCTGCCGTTGGCCGCAATGAAGCAGGCGCACTCCGATCACTGGCTACCCATTGATCCGGAGGTAGAAGAAGTGGCGGAACTGCGCCACGGAGGGCATCACCCCAACAAACGCCTCACAGTAGAAGGCACAGATTGACAGGAGGAGGATGGAGTTGGGATGAAGATGGAGATCATGGAGCTTGTAGTGGCAGAGAATGGCGTAGAAGAAACTGGAGAAGGGGGAACCAGCCCGGCGAAGATGCTGTGCATGAAGAAAGGGTAAAAGGTGCCGCCCAAAGTGTTTGGCCTGGCAGAGCCGACCCGGAGCACCGTCTCTCCCCCCTTGTTGATGTTTCTCGCCGTCAGGGGCTCAGGGCCGGCTCGAACCAAGGAGTTGGACGCACGTCCGGAGCCGAGGACTTCGCCTTATCGGAGGCCATTGGTGGTGAGCTCGGGGAAGATCGGCGGATCTGGAGGTTTTTTGGGCAGAAGGAGAACGGGATCTGGAGCAAGACGAAGGAAGGGAAATGAAGGCTTCGCAGCAAGCACCAGCCTTTTTGTCAGCCAGGAACAGTTGCCGAGGCCGTGTGGGGACGCAGAGACGCCCATGTCCCATCAATCGCCATGCATCGACCGAGGTCGCAGGTGTTTAGGGCCCGCGGTGCTCTGCACTTGCCCTTTTGGCCTCGCCTCGAAGCCAAGTTCGAGCACGCCTTGGGCCCGGGGGCTACTGTCAGCATTCTGGGAACGGGGGTACCCAGACTTGCCTTCCTGCGGCCCACGGTGTGGCTCCATCGACGACCTCGTACGGCTCAGCTTTGACATCAATAACTCAAGACCCTCGCGAGGGGCCAAGCCTCGCGAGGCGAACGACATCAAGACATCCACGAGTGGCGGCCTCCTCAGGCTGGCTCCCAAGGAGCGGAGTTCTCTATGCAAGGCTCACCTTGTGAGGTTCGGATGACATGAACCATGACGACAAAGGCTAGGCGGGCGCCAGCAGGCGCAGTGTACTAGTTTCCTCTTTGGTGCTAAGGAGGCAAGCGCAGGCACGGAGTCCTGAGGAATCAGCTAAAGATTTCCATTCCGGTGCAACAAGACCAAGACCGTCAGGACGACAGGACGGAGGTCATCACCAAACCCACCACGGCGTCACGACCAGAGGCTTTTGCAGATGAAGACTACTTTTGTCAGGATAGCATGTACTAGATGTCCCCCTTTGAATTTGGCTGTTGTGGGATCCCTTCGCGCCTTTCATTTGGGAAGAGGACCAAGGCCACAATAAATAGGACCTAGCCGCTACCGTAGAAGGGGATAGATCATTCAGATGATCCTCACACCCACCAGCTCATCGAGCACAAGAACACCTCTCCTCCTGAGGTGGTTCTCCCACTGTACTGGTTCATCACCAGCCCCTCAAGGCCAATCCACCACAAAGCAGGAGTAGGGTTTTACACCGCAAGGTGGCCCGAACCTGGGTAAACTGCTGTGTCTCTTTTCCATTTAGTTCGTCGAGCTCGGCCGTGAGATTTGCGAGCAGGCAGACTGGGGAGGACAAGTTCTTCGCACGCACCCCAGAGTTCAAACCTCTCAAGGGTTTGCGAAACCCGAAATCCGACAGGGCGCAATGCCTTCATCTCCCTCGAGCACAGGTCTCATGCAGCCTTTCGGTCCCTTTACGTGGAGGAGTACAAGAAGCCGCTGGCGACACCTGAGGAGGGCCCCACAAAACTACTCCCCAAGCTTGCCACGGCACTCGAGGGCATCATCATCGGAGTGGGCCCCATGGTGGAGGGAGAGGCTCGCGCGGTTTTCTCCTCAGCTGCACGCGCATCTTCAGCCACCTCCATCTTCGAGACCCCGACTTCGACCATGGCGCGCTGCCTGAGCCTGTTGACCCTGAACTCCACGATGCTACCGCCAAGGCCAAGAAGGAGCAGGTGGAGGCCTTGCAGCAAAAGTTCCTTTGCGTCGACCCAGCGGCCACGGCTGACAAGGACGGCGGCGACGTTGTCGATGAGGGCCTTCCCAGGCGGGCGATGATGGTTTCCAAGGCTGAGAAAGAGGCTTGAAGGCGATGCTCCTCCTTACTTTAATTGTGAGCATTTATCGTGCCTCGTGGAGGCATAAGAACTCATGCTTTTGAACTTTTAAGAAACAGTATGTTTTGTAATAATTTGCTAGGGTTCCATGATTTCCTTTCCATTTGCTTTAGTGTTCTGCGTCGGCAGGGCCTGGCTCCGCGCATACTTCAACCGCCATTGGGTCATCCGAATCACCAGGACGAGAACAAGGGGTGAGGGGCTACGTGACCAGTGAGGCTCCTGAGTCGCGATGCTCAGGAGTCCCCCTTGATGTACGAACAACCCTCAAGAAGGAGATGTAGGTGTAGGTTTTAGCGTTCTGCATCAGCAGGACCTGGCCCCGCGCATACCTCAACCGCCATTGAGTCATCCCGATCACCAGGACGAGACCAAGGGGTGAGGGGCTACGTGAGTAGTGAGGCCCCTGGGTTGCGATGCCCAGGGGTCCCCCTTGATGTACGAAGAAACCTCCATACCTGTCCTCGCCAAGCTCTCGCTTGGGAGGGGCGCGTGAAGACCAGGTCCGAGGGACCTGGTGAGGTGGCGTACGCCAGGCATGACCTGAGCGTAGCCCTCGTGCCTAGCCCCCTCGTGCAACTCTCTCGAGGGAAGAGCGGTGCAGTGAGGCTGAGAAGCAAGCCTAGCGGCTCTCCTGAGGTTATCGCAGCTGTTAGGCTACCCTTAGTTGTTTATTCACCAGCACGGAGCATGGTGCTTCTGCTCTTGCACGGGCATAGACGCTCCTCGACAGTGTCGTCCGCCAGCACGGAGCATGGGGCTTCCACAGTTACGTGGGTGGGAGCTCCCTCTGGGGAGAGACTCTGGGGCATATACAGCCCCGCCATGACACGTGGCTTGCACGGCAGGGCTAGAGGAGGTGTGTATGGGCACTCGTGAGCAAGCACGGGACTCACGAGTCTCTACCTCAAGTCGGGTTGTGTCGGATTCTGAGTTTCGGCAAACCCTTGAGGTTCGAACACTAGGGTGCGCACGAAGATCTCTCTCTCTCTCTCTCTCTCTCTCTCTCTCTCTCTCTCTCTCTCGCTCGCTCTCGCAACGATCTCAAAGCTAAACTCGACGAACCCAAAGAACAAGAGACACGAGGGTTTATACTGGTTCGGGCCACCATTGTGGTGTAATACCCTACTACGGTGTGGCGTGGTGGATTTCCTTGCAGGATGAGGATGAACAAGTACAAGGGAAGAACAGCCTCCTGAGGAGAGGTGTTCTTGAGCTCGGTGAGCTTGTGTGCTGAGGATGGTCTGAATGATCCGTCCCCTTGCTAGGATGGTGGTTAGTCCTATTTATAGTGGCCCGGGTCCTCTTACCAAATATTAGGCGGGAAGGGATCCCACAACGGCCAATTTGAAGGGAACAACTAGTACAAGTTATCCTGACAAAAGGTGGTCTTCGCCTGCCAAAGACTCTGGTGGTGATGCCATCGTGGGTTCCGCGGTGACCTCCGTCCTGTCGTCCTGCTGGTCTTGGTCCCGTTGCACCGATATGGAAACCTTTGCCTCATACCTCGGGACTCCTCACCTACACTTGCCCCTTTAGCAGCAAATAGGCAATGAGTACTCTGCGCCTGCTGGCGCCCGCCTGGCCGCGGTCGTCATGGCTCACGTCATGTGAACCTCGCGAGGTAACCGTTGCATAGATATCTCCACTCCTCGGGAGCCAGCCTAGGGAGGCCGCCCCTGGGGAGGTCTTGTGTCGTCCGCTTCACGAGGCTTGGCCCCTCGCGAGGGTCTTGAGTAGTTGTTGGTGAAGATTGTCCGTGCCAGGCTGCTGGATGAGCCACGCCCGAGGCCGCAAGCAGGAAAGTCTAGATACCCCCGTTCCCAGGACGCCGACAGTAGCCCCGGAGCCCAAGGCGCGCTCGGACTTGGCTTCGAAGTAATGCCAACGGGCAAGTGAGGAGCGCCGCGGGCCCCAATAGCCTGCGACCTTGATTGACGCGTGGTGAAGGACTGCACGTGGATGTCTCCACTTCCCCACGCTGCCTCGGCAACTGCATGACTTGACGAGTCCCTGCTGCATGCGGAAAAAACCATCATTACCTGCGATCATGGAGGCCGGCGGTTGGCCTCCCTGGGGCTATAAATGAGGAGAGGGGAAGAGCCCCCGTCATTCATCTCTTCTTCCATTCCGCCCGCTTCTTCTTCTTCCTCCTTGCCCTGACACTCATGGCACTGATACAGAGGTTCTCTGCTGCTGAAAAGTGGAAAGCTCCTCGCGAAGAGTCGGGGCCACTCCCGCCAAAGAAGAGGCTGGCCCGCTCCCGCGATGTTGTCGCGAGGCCGGAGGTGACGAGGCCTTGGCATGAGCGGACTCCCCTCGGCTACCCGCTGCCTTTGTACGCCCAGGCAGAAGGCTCCGGAGGAGGAAGCAGCAACCGGCGCCGATCGCGCCGTGGCTGCGGCGGCCGTGCCACGGCAGTGCATGTTGCCGCCCCGGGAATGCACACCGAGGGCTCCTCGCGCGAACTTGTGGTGTCGGCGGCGATGCCAGCGCTCTTGGATCCACTTCCCGCAGTTCTTCTCCGCAGAGATGCCACTGAGGGAGCCGCTCGAGATATGGTTGCAGCATGCCGAGTGCGACGTCGAGGCGACTGGGGCGGATGTTCAGGTCGTCTTCCCGGGCAAGATCTTCATGACCCGTGGACGGGGCCAGGTCGCTCGAACTTGCCGCACGGAGGGCGCCCTCGCCATCCACTTCGAATACGATGGTGCCTCTGTTGGAGATATGCCCTAGAGGCAATCATGTATGATGATATTTCCTATGGGTTTATGAATAAAGATAGTCCTTGGACATTATCAATGATGTGTATCAGCAAGTACGTGACTTGTTTATGGGACTTTGCATTGTATGATGACTGTCCTAAAAGGTCCCTAGTCGAAAGGGCTGTGTGGACGCGCAGCCGACTAGACTAGCATATGACACGGTTGATGGCTTGGTCTCACTAACCATGGAGCATTGGATGCTAACCGGATAATATGGACTTGGAAAGGTCTGGTCGGATTCGACGTAGTCGGATCCGTGTCGAGATAAGGTCCGAGTCGGATAGACCCAACTATGAGACGCAGCGATATGTCATCTGTGAGTCTGTAGTACAACATACGTTCTATGTCGTAAGACCTGAGCTGATGCATGTACTCGGGATGGTGACAGACTTTCTTTGGGCCGACCAAACGCTACTCCGTGACTGGGTAGTTACAAAGGTAGGTTTCGGGTTTGTCTAGTCCCATGCTGCGAGACATGGTCAAGCAAGATGGGATTTTCCCCTCCGATCAGAAGAGATATACTGTGGGCCCCTCGTGTGATCCGACCAGGAACAACATGGCCATGCGGCAAGGATTATGAGATAATCCGGATTGTGTTCGGCATCACTAGAACGAGAAAGAGGTCGTGCTAGCACAGGGATGACAGTCTCGCCTTGAGCGCGACAACATATATCGTGCGGCAAAGGGAACAAAAGTGTGACACGTTGTACAGGTTTGCCTAACCAGCTTCATAGTCTGCTTGGTGGTCGGCACGCCTTGATAGAGGCCGCTACCAACCGTGCAGGTCGGAGGTGATCCTTACTGTGACCAAGCCGACTTGAACCTAAGGGGTCGGCGCTAAGGGAAGGAACCTACAAGGTCGGTTCACAGACACCGGTCGGATGTGATCCGAATCGACTAGGAACGTGACCGAGTAGACTTTGTTTAGGGTCCGTCATGCGAGGCCCAAGTGTTGAGCCTGCGACGGACGCCTATATAAAGTGGAGGTGCAGCACACTCATGCGATTGATCGCTTCGGCTGCGACTAGGGTTTGCATGTGTTGCGAATAGTCACCTCCACTCGCCGCCGACTGTTTGATCGGACCTAGCAGTCCGCTGCACGATGTTCCTCCTGCACGTGCGGATACGTTAGAGGTGGTGCACTTGCGCCGCTTCGGCGAACTCGTACGTGGAATCGGACGACCGGTTGTTCGAGGGAGAAAGTACGAGGAGGAGACAATCCACGCAGACGCGCTACCCCAACTCTTCTTCCGCTGCATGACACTGCGCGTCTAGTGGTAACGAACTGTGATCCATCTCCCATAGCATGTTCCTGGATGTTCTGCGCGTAGATAAATTTTCATTTGCAGTCGACGCACCCTACCTTAGAACCCAACAGCCTCCACAATGTTATTCAAGGTCTTCGACAAGTAAGGCCGCCTCCTGGAGCGCTGCCCTAGAGGGGGCCGTCAGGACGGCACAGCGGCAGGAGCTGGGCCCGCCACTGGCCTCACGGGCAGTTCCTCCGACAGTAGTGATGACGCTTGGGAGTCGAGTGAATCTCCCGAGCCATACGAGACCCCGAAGACGAGCGACGACAGCTATGTGCCCCTGATCTCTCGCCGTGCCCGGAGCGTAGCAGCGGAGTCCGCCCGTTGCCGCTGTTGACCTGGATGGGTTGGCGTCGGCCTCCCGTGGCCCACTGTTGATGATGCCGTCAGCGGCGACGCTTGTAGGTAGGGCTCCTAGAAACCCTCTCCTTTTGTTCCCTGTGAGGAATCTAGATGAACCCCATGGGGGCTTGTAAAGGATCTATAGTGCCTTTTGTTAATATTATCCTTATTATGAAGATCTACGACTGCGTGTCTTGCTTCGGCTCAGTCCCTCCTTTCCCAACCTAACGGTTGCTTGGTGCTCTACACTGACAGGTCCCGGTCCCCAGGTAGGCTGCAGCCGTCGCTGGTAAGCCAGGTCGCGATGCCGTGGTCAAGGCCAGGAGGTGAGCGGCCCGAGGTCCAGTAAGAGCTCCTGAGGCGCGATGCTCAAGAGGCCCCCTTAAGCATGCAAGCAACTACCTGAAGGCAGGAAAGGAAGGCGGCGTCGCCGTAGCAAGGCTGCAAGGGATGGGAATCATGGGTCGCAGCGCTTGGCTGATCCGAGTGCGAGACTTATCTTAGCAGTCCAGAGTCGATCCCTTGTGTAGCGCCCGATTCGTGCGTCAATGTCCATAGTGTAGCCAGGTTAGGCCCGTGCGAGGCTCCCTCTCTTTTTCACGCTCTGCTGTGTGCTCTACGTCCTCGGGTCCCGGCCCTCGAGCGGGCTCAGCCGCCGCTGGTATGCCAGGTCGCGATGCCATGGTCAAGGCCAGGGGGTGAGGGCTGGAGAGCCAGTAAGAGTTCCTGAGTCGCGATGCTCAGGAGCCCCCCTTTAACGCGCAAGCAAATTATGTGTAAGAAGAAGGAGCCTGCGGTGCTGCCCGCCATTAGCCTCCAGATGTTCTTGCAGGTTAGCACGAGGAGGGATACAGATTGCAACCGCGCTTGCCGGTCTGCCACTTGTCATTCCGCAGGAAGATGATGGCACTGAGGGCCTGGTGAGGTGCCGTGCGCGGGGCGTGCCGTGAGCCAGAGCTCGACCGCTCAGATTTGTCAGCATTGCAGGGACGGACCCGAGCACAAGCGCCGTGCCAGCATGAGTAGCCCCCGTTGTGGGATGGGCAGGGGGCCGATCGGCGACGCGGGAGGCCGCTATGCGTAATAATCAAGCAGGCGAATACCGTGAGATTACTCAAGCAAAGAGGCAGGTTAGCTCAGATAGATGCAAGAATGATTCAGGCCACTTGGACGGACCCGAGCGGCCTTGGGAAGATGCAGCCCGAGGGGCGCTCCCAGCAGAGTAAGTTAAAGATGCAAAAAGATAAACGTCACAGGGACAGACCCATGCGACTTGGGGATAATGTTGCCCGAGGGGCGCCCCCAACTGAATGAACTGGAAAGAGTCACCTAATACTGTAGCCGGAGCGATGTTGGAGTAGCTGAAGATGCATGTTGAAGAGCTGCTCCTCACGAGCCGCCAGGGTCCTGAGCCTTAGGAGGCTTCGCGGGCCCAGGTGGCTTCTGGAGAACCGTCATGATCTCGTCCAGGACGGCATGATGTCTGGCCTCCTGAGCCGCCAGGATGCTCCGCAGGTGGCGCTGGAAGGTGACAGCCGCGCTCGGCAAGCCGAATTGCATGCGAACGTAGCTGTGAGGTGGGCCCTCGCACCATCCAACGTGCGAAGGCCAGGAACGTCCCTGAGATGCGGCCCTGTTGAGCCCTGGAATGTCGAAGCATACGCGCAGCCCGCCGTCCTCTCTAGGATGGGGAGCTGCGCTGGGTGGTGGGCGGCGGTCGCCGCTTATGTTCCTTGCTTCCTGGAGCTCCTGGATCGCCTTGGTGATGAACTCCCGAGCACTAGGCGCTCCACGCCTCGTGCCTCCACGTGGTGCCCGAGCGCCTCCCTCGTGACATTGGCTAGGTGTGAGGCCCTCCAGAAGACAGCCCCCAAGCCCAGCCTGAGGAGGGCGCCAGGCACACCTTCCTATGCGAGGGAGGGAGGCGCCCCGACTGCGAGCGCAGATCCTGAGGTGGTGCCACTGGAGACACCGCTTCCTTGAGGCGCTGGGTGGAGTAGCTGCTTCCTCTTCTCGGGGATGGCCCCAGCAGAGTACATGGTGCCTTCGGTGTCGGGGTTTTCGACTACTGCTGCCTGGTAGGCGTGCTCGAGGGAGCAAACCGCATATCTTTCTTCACATGGGACCATGATGATGCCACCGCTCCCTGGCATCTTGAGGACGTTGTAGCCGTGATGGGTCGCTGCCATAAACTTGGCCAAGGCTGGATACCCAAGGATGGCATTGTACGGCAGGCGGATGTGGGCAACGTCAAAGTCGATGAGCTCGGTGCGGTAGTTGTCGCGCTGGCCGAAGGTGACAGAGAGGCAGACCTGCCCTATCGGGGTGGTAGAGCCATCGGTTACTCCTGAGAAGGGCCTGGTAGGCTGCAGCTGATCATATGGCACTTGAAGGCTGTCGAACGTCTCGACGGACAGGACATTGAGCATTGCGCCGCCGTCGATGAGGGTCTTGGTGACTTGGACATTGTTGATGACAGGTGAGTAAAGCATCGGGAGGGCACCGACTGTTGCCGCGCACTTGAGCTGGTCTGATGAGCTGAAGGTGATGGCGCACTTGGACCACCTGAGCGGGCGTGTGGCCTCGAGTCTGGGAAGGGCCGCGTTCACCTCACGAGCAAACTGCTTGAAGATACACTGAGAGGCTTGGGCTTGGGCGCCACCCATGATGCAGGCGATGCGGCGCGGCTCTTGGAAGCCCCCAGCCCCCTCTTCCTGCTAATGGTCGTTGTTCCTCCTCCGCGGTGGCGGTAGCGGAGGGAGCCCGGCGTTGCCCAGAGAGCGGTCCTCACGGGGCTAGTCTCTCTAGGCGCCCTCGTGAGGTGGGTGCTGATAGCGGTCCTCACAGCAGGGGCCGCAGTCGTCCCAGCATCCCACACTTCATCCTCCTCCTCGGTCGTAGCCTCAGTCGTTGCGCTCCGGGCGTCGACCGAAGCGCCCATCACGGATGGCCCTGAGCTCCTGACAGTCGCTGGTGTTGTGGAAGGCACAGAATGGACGGTTGTCCTTGGACGACTCGGGGTGGTCGCGGCCGCGCTTCATCTCTGGCTCTGTCGTGAGCACAGCAGCCCCCTTGCGCTTCACGTCCTTGACCTTGGCCTTCTTGTCCTCCTGGTCGGCAGCTGGGAGCTCGAGGAGGGAAAGGCGCCCTCTTTTAGCTCTTGCGCATTTGGTCGCCATGTTAAACATTTCTAGGGCCATGCATAGCTCCTGGTGCATGGCGAGCTCTTCCTTCATCTTGACGTCGCGGACGCCATCAGAAAACGCGGAGATGATGGCTTCGTCCGTCACCTTGGGAATCTTGAGGTGAACGTTGTTGAAGGGCTGGATGTACTTCTGCACGGTTTCCCCTGGCTGCTGCTTGATGCACAGCACGTCACCCGCGGCCGGCGGGCGGTCGCTAGTGCCTTGGAAGTTGGCGACGAAACTGTCAGGACCCCAATTCTAAGTCACACCGATCTAGCATGTAACACGTCATATCACTTTGCGGCCTCACGCATGGTATTCCCACGGGTGCCACCTTACCTAGCCCGGGACCATTTGTGCCTTTAGGCTCACGTATAAGATAGTGTCGCTAGCATCCATATGACAGAGAACCCGGGCCGACATGACTAGTCGTGAACCCAAAGTGGTGCTAACTTACGGGGACATGCATACATGAACCAGCATCGAACGTGTCGGCCATCAGCGTGCGAGTCTGGGCTGTAGCAACTGGGCTAACAAGACTCCAGGAACCCGGGATGTAGCAGGCTAGCAGGACTCGGAAGACACCGCGTGACATTTCCCCGAAGGGACAGACACAGGAACTAAGTGGATCACATGTGGCCAGTCTAAGTGTTCCGGAGCAGTAGTAACTGGGCAAGCAGGTGAGGGAGTCTTGGATTAGGGGGTATCCGGACAGCCAGACTATGTACAACGTCCGGACTATTGAAGCGGGAAGATACAAGACTCAAGACTTCGGCCCGTGTCCGGATGGGACTTTCCTTGGCGTGGAAGGCAAGCTTGGCGATCCGGATATTATATTTCCTTCCTTGTAACCGACTCCATGTAAACCCTAGCCCTCTCCGGTGTCTATATAAACCGGAGAGGTTGGTCCTTAGAAGGTCGATCACAATTACAATCATACCATCATAGGCTAGCTCTTAGGGTTTAGCCTCTACGATCTCGTGGCAGATCTACTTTTGTACTACCCATATCATCAATATTAATCAAGCAGGAAGTAGGGTTTTACCTCCATCGAGAGGGCCCGAACCTGGGTAAACATCTGTGTCCCTTGCTTCCTGTTACCATCAGCCTTGACACATAGATCGGGACCCCTACCGAGATCCGCCGGTTTTGACACGACATTGGTGCTTTCATTGAGAGTTCCTCCATGTCGCCGTCGCCAAAGTCGGGCTCGATGGCTCGTCTCATTGTCCAGGATGACATTACTTCGGAGGGGGCTCTGGCTGTAGGCCAGACGCTCCGGCTCGGCAGCTTTATCATGGCCGCCCCATCGGCGGTGGCGCCGACGATGACTTCTCGGGTCATTAAATCATAACCTTCACGTCAGTTCGGAACTTGCCGAACGGATGGATCCAATGGAGCTCTCCTCCCTAAACGAGCTCTTGGATCGCATCACCGCTTTGGGGGTCGCGACAGACTACGACCGGATTGGGCTTAAACCCGACCAAAGGGACATCAGGTCCCCGCCGGCCACCCAGGAGATAGCGATAGTGGAGGAACCACACGCGGATTGCCCCCAACTTTGAGGACAAGCTGTGTTCGGATCACCGAACTCCTTGAGCCAAAGACCAACTCAAAAGAAAACCTGACCCAGGTCCCGGACTTAGAATCGGGCATCGGTCCGAAGAAATTGGGCACCCCGGATCCTGAGTTGTTTAGCTCGGGACCGCCCGCGCCCTTGGGCGTTAGATCAGATCAAAATCCGGACTTTAAAATAGACCTAAAATGTCTCTCCCGCTTCAGGCAAGAGCCCAAGGAAACCATACGTCGCTACTGGGCCAGATTCCTTCTTGCACTTAACAAGGTCAGGGACTGCCGCGAAGAGGACATGGTCTCACTTTTCTGCAAAAACTGCACGGATGAAGGACTCCTCAATGCTATAAGCCGCCGCTACATAGTACGCTTCTCGGACTTGGCAACCATAGTACGGAAGTACTGTGCGATGGAGAGCATTTGGAAGACCCAAACAGAATTTCGGCATAGTATTGCTCTCGCCAAAACCTTTGTCCGAACTAAACGAACGAACTCTCGTAATTCGTCCGACCCAACCCCCAAGAAAGCAAAGCCCACGCCAGGGCAGAGATCCGTATTGGAAGAATGTCTTGACGGGCCATGTAAGCTCCATAGTACTACGGATACAACACCTACTCATAGCCTTAGGGCATGTTGGATACTCCGGCAGGTGGAAAAAAGTGGCGAGCATCATTGCATATCATATTTTTCATTGCATTTTCTTTGCATTTTGCTTGATCCTAGAAATTCTACACAACTCAAGGACCCTCGGAGAGAGTTGGGGATTTTCGTTATTTTCATATTTGAGTTTTCTCAAATTTTGAAAATAGGATCATTGATTTTAATTATTTTATCTTCAATTATTTCTATTACAAAAATATGAGAGAGGGAATAAAATGACTTTCCCAAAATAAAGAAATAATGAAGATTTAATAATAAAATCAAATAATATTTTATTTTGGAGTTTTTCGCCTTTTTATTTGGATTTAAGAAAATTGCACGTTTTTCAAAATTGCATTTATGCCCAAATAAATGTTCATTAAATCCGGCTTGATTTTAGAAACCGGGGAAAATTTATTTCGGGATTTTTGGAGTCCGTTTGGTACTTCATTTGATTTTTTTTCTACGCGTAATGATTTATTAAAAAAAACGAACCGCCTTATCGGGCCGTGCCAGCGGGACTCCGCCGGGCGCTTTTAAATACCGCCGCCTGGAGCCCCAGCCCACCCGAGCCGCCACCCGAGCCCACCCGAGCCTGCCCAGCGCCAGCCTGTCAAGGCCCTCCGAGGTTCGCCGCGCCTCGATTTCCGTGCTGATTTTTTTTAAAACCGATCGGCTTTTTTTTCGGTTTATTTTATTTTTTTTCTCTTTTTCTCTTTTTTTCGTTCGAATCTGTTCGTCGTATTTTTCTTTTTCTCGGATTTAATCCGCGGTTTTTCTGATCGCGATTCCAGATCCGATTTTCGTTTTAGTATAACTTTTCGCTCGTTTATCGGAATCAGGCGATTCAAGCGCTTGGAGTTTCGTCTCCAAACCCTATTTCCGAATAATCTACTCAAACAAGTTTTTGCATTTGTAAAATTTGACTTAGATCTAGATTAGTAAAACGAAGCTGTTTTCTTCCGCCGTTTGACTTTCGTTGCTTCGTTTGATTTGATTCTTTTTGCAAACCGGAGTTCTTAAGTTTAACAATCTGGTTAGATCTATTTGAGTTTTACCTGTGCATTAGATGAGTACTTATTGTATGCTTGTTTGTTTGTCTGCGATAGATTACCCAGAGTGCGCCGCTTGTTACTTCGAATCTCTAGGTTTCACGGATCATCAGCAAGGCAAGTAACACTTTGATCATACTCTTCTCATACCCAGTTTTTATGCATTAGATCTATTCCTCAAACACTTGCATGATTAGGATCTAATTAAATTGTGGGATGGGAAGTAGTTGAGTAGTACCTATTACTGCTTTATTATCAAACCTTTGGGAGTTACTTCTACGTTTGCTTATTATGCTATACTATGCTAGTAGACATGGATTGGGTGAGTGTATTCCATGACAGATGTGAGATTGTTATTTAATGGTTTATTTAAGGTGGCAACTTAAACACACATCTAGGTGGATTGAGGCACCTGGTTTCTATCAGGATTTGCCTGTATTTCTTCGGACCGCCACCCAGGCTCAAAGGGATCATGAGATTATTCAAACTAGAAACTTCCGTGTGAAGCCACAAGCCATTATGGGCTCTGGCATAGTTGATTAAGTTGTGCGAACTCTTACGGGTAGACTAGCAGATGTAGGGGAAAGTAGGTGTACCGGTCTACCCACAAGTAAGGTGCTAATGCTTCTGAAAGACTATGTCTCGGTCATCCGTTTCTCAAACACCATGTAGTGCGAGAAACCAAACGGAGGCGATCGAGTCTTGTGGGGAAAAGTGCGCAAACCTCTGCAGAGTGTATAAACTAATCATGGTTAGCCGTGTCCCCGGTTATGGACAATTTTGAGTATCTAGTACCTGGATATCATGTGAATCTCATCATGTTACTTCTAATTAATATTGTTGGATTTGTTAATGAGTACTTTTAATTGGGATTGAGAATGCTGTCAACCATTCTCAATGTTTCACAACCACCATGATAGTTAAATAAATTTATTCCTTTGCAATAGGGAAAAATTAGCTTTATGCAAAAACTATAACCGTAGAGCTTTCCACTAGCCATATATGCATGTAGTATAGGCTTATTCATTCCATTATTCTCTATGTGTTACATTGCCAAGATATTCCATGTGTCTTGACCCGTTTTCGGGCTGCAACGTTTCATGTTGCGACTTTTTCGAATTTACAGTAAGGTGGCTTAGGTCGTGGTTCTATACTCGATGATGCCGTTGGGTTGATGGACTCGCTTATTCTTCCAAGCCTTCATTGTTATCGTATTAGATGGCCTTAAGCCATATTTATTTTATTAAGTTCTCTCTTGAGACATTCGATTGTAATAAGTGTGTGATTGCTACTCTGTTATAAATCCTTCGAAGTACTGTGTGGTGTCAGCATTGCTGATCCAGGGATGACACTGAGCACAGAGACCTGATCCATTCGGGTCGGATCGCCACAGAGATGGTATCAGAGCACACGCTGACTGTAAGACACGACCATTAAGTTAAAGCCCTAGATCACTACTCTCTCTTCTCATTTCTGACTCCTCATCTTTTCTATTCTTTTAGGATGACAGAAGCGAGGATCAAGTTCACTCAGCCGGATGAAGATACACCCTTTGGATGACACCTGAAGGAAGTCACTAAGTACCTAAACATAGGATTACCAAGCTTCACCGGGACCTACAATTCCAGTTTACCCGAAGAGGAGCGCTGGAAGATTCAAGCTCTAGTTCCCGGAAGGACGTTTGCGCCAATCACGGAGCCCATAGAGTGTGTTTTCAATACACCAACCTGGAGTCTGGGAAAGAGTATGGCAGCTCACATAACCATGGGGCGCATTGGAGAAGTTTATAAATAAGACCTCAAGGATACTATCTACCAGATTTGCGGACGCCGAGATGAACAATGGGAGATAGTTGGCACTAAGAAGGATAGATCCATTGCAGCTTTCATCCAGGAGTTAAACCAGCACATTCGACGTCGGAGAAACCAGTGTCTTGCAGACATGATGGAGTTGAAGACAGCAAAAGCCAAGATTATCGAGCTAGAAGGAGAACTGAAGGCCACTCGCAAGGACTACATGGAGGAGATTGTAGCTCTAGTGGGACAAAACGGCGATCTTAAGGAAAAGATTGAAGAACTCATGGAAAATTCAGCACCCGGAGGAGAAGATGAAGATAGCACCTGTCCAGAGAACTACATCATCATCGACGACACCGATTCCGATCCTAGTGATGATGACTATGAAGATGAAACTGGAGCAGATATCATGGAGTCTTCATCGGAGCAGTTTTTCTAGTTGACCACCATAACTATAGTAGATTACCCCCATGTTATTTTAGTTTTAGTTTCAGCACTTTGTAACGAATAGATAGACCGTTGTATGCCCTTGTTTGAATTGATTGGAGTGATATTGTGTGATTTGTCTCATGTGCATATGGGTAGTGTTTCTCTCTAGACCTCATTCTATTCTTAATTCTCGTCTTTTCTTAAAACCCTCAGATGCCTCTGAGACGCGACCCTGGATTTGTTTCCCCGCCAGAGATCACTCAGTTGATTCAGCAGCAGAATGCCTTGATTCAAACATTGGTACAGAACCAAGGCAACAACAACAACAACCCACCGCCACCACCACCTGTTGACCATTTGACCCGTTTCTTAAGGCTGAATCCGCCGGTGTTTTCCAGTAGCACCGAGCCGATTGTTGCAAATGATTGGCTCCGTAAGATAGGGAGGGAGTTGACCACTGCAGGATGTACAGATGGAGAAAGGGTGAAGTTTGCTGCACATCAGCTTGAAGGACCCGCAGCAGCATGGTGGGAGAATTTTACAGCCACTTACCCTGTAGACACTGTCACATGGAATCAGTTTCAGCAAGCTTTCCGTACTGCCATGTTTCAGCTGGAGTATATGGCAAGTCAAGGATGTTTTCAAGTGCCATTACGTATAGGGAGGCATGTTTTCCCAACAGATTTAATCATATTGGAATCCCAAGGTTTGGATGTAAGACTTGGTATGGATTGGCTGTCGATGTATGGAGGAAACATCGATTGCGCCAATAAGTCAATTTTGCTTACCACCCCAGAAGGAAGGATAATCAAGTATGTATCACGGCATGAGCCGAGGAGAGCACATGTAAATTCCTTATCAGGAGTTGTGCAGGAAGAAGTGCCAGTGGTAAGGGATTACCCAGACGTGTTTCCGGAAGAGTTGCCAGGCATGCCACCGGATAGAGACATTGAGTTTCTGATTGAACTATTGCCAGGCACTGGGCCGATATCTAAGAGACCGTATAGGATGCCAGCCCAAGATTCGGAGGAAATTAAGAAGCAGATTAAGGAGTTACTGGATAAAGGTTTTATTCGCCCAAGTTCTTCGCCTTGGGGATCACCAGTACTTCTAGTGGAGAAGAAGGATGGATCCTTAAGAATGGTTGTTGATTATCGAGGATTGAACGAAGTGACCATTAAGAACAAGTACCCACTGCCGATGATCAATGACTTGTTTGATCAGTTGCAAGGAGCTAAGGTGTTTTCAAAGATCGATTTGCGATCAGGGTACCATCAGTTGAAGATTCGAGAGCAGGTATACCTAAGACGGCTTTTACCACCAGGTACGGGCTGTATGAGTACACCGTTATGTCATTTGGTCTGACTAACGCACCTGCCTATTTTATGAACATGATGAACAAAGTGTTTATGGAGTTTTTGGATAAGTTCGTCGTGGTGTTCATTGATGATATTTTGATTTACTCGAAGAATGAAGAGGAACATAAGGAGCATTTGTGTTTGGTACTCGAGAAGCTCAGAGAACATCAGTTATATGCCAAGTTCAGCAAGTGTGAGTTTTGGTTGAAGGAACTTGGATTTCTTGGACATGTTATATCCGGAGAAGGTATAGCAGTAGACCCCACTAAAGTTGTCACTGTAACAAACTGGGAAGCACCAACAACAGTTGGAGAGATCCGGAGTTTCCTTGGACTAGCAGGATACTACCAGAGATTCATTGAGAAATTCTCAAGGATTGCGAAGCCTATGACAGAATTGTTGAAGAAAGATACCAAGTTCATTTGGACCGAGGAGTGTGAAGCTAGTTTCCAAGAGTTGAAGAAACGTTTGGTTACCTCACCAGTGTTAATTCTGCCAGATCAGACCAAGGATTACGAGGTATATTGCGACGCTTCACGTCGAGGACTTGGAGCAGTGCTTATGCAGAAGGGGAGAGTTGTTTCTTATGCTTCACGACAGCTTAAGCCTCATGAGCTAAACTATGCCATGCATGACTTGGAGTTAGAAGCCGTTGTGCTTGCATTGAAAACGTTGAGACATTTCCTCATTGGAAATCATTGTGAGGTGTATACGGATCACAAGAGTTTGAAGTACATCTTCACGCAGAAGGAGCTGAATCTCAGGCAAAGGAGATGGTTGGAGCTTATCAAAGATTATGATATAAGATTGCATTATCACCCCGGAAAGGCTAACGTTGTAGCAGACGCGTTGAGCCGTAAGAGTCACGTCAACACATTAATGACGGGAGAAATACCAAAGGAGTTAGCCAAAGATCTTCGAGAGCTATGTTTCGAAATAGTTCCGAGAGGCTATGTAGCAGCATTGGAGATTCAGTCAACTTTGATGGACAAGATCAGGGAAGCTCAGAAGACTGACAAAGAGATTGCCTCTATAAAGGAGAGAATGAGCGAAGGAAAGGCTAAGGGATTTCGTGAGGATGAGCATGATACCTTATGGTTCGAGGACCGTGTTTATGTGCCCAACAACCCGGAGATCAGGAAGTTGATTTTGCAGGAGGCACATGATTCACCATATTCGACTCACCCAGGAAATACCAAGATGTATTTGGATTTGAAGAATACTTTCTGGTGGACCGGAATGAAGAAGGATATTGCAGAGTATGTAGCAGTTTGTGATGTATGTCAGAGGGTGAAGGCAGAACATCAGAAGCCAGCAGGATTCTTACAGCCATTGCCTATACCCGAATGGAAGTGGGATAAACTAGGAATGGATTTCATCACGGGATTGCCCAGGACTCGTTCAGGCTATGACTCAATTTGGGTTATAGTCGATCGTTTGACGAAGGTAGCTCATTTCATTCCAGTAAAGACTACCAATAGCAGTGCCAAATTGGCTAAGATATACATGACCAGGATTGTATGCTTGCATGGAGTTCCGAGGAGTATCGTATCAGATAGAGGAACCCAATTTACCTCAAAGTTCTGGAAGCAGTTGCATGAAACTTTGGGAACCAGGCTGGAGTTTAGCACAGCTTTCCATCCACAGACAGATGGACAAACCGAGAGAGTCAACCAGATTTTGGAGGATATGCTTAGAGCTTGTGCTTTGGATTATGGATCAAGTTGGGATGACAATTTGCCGTATGCGGAGTTTTCTTATAACAACAGTTATCAAACCAGTTTGAAGATGGCCCCTTTCGAAGCATCGTACGGAAGGAGGTGCAGGACCCCGTTGTTGTGGGATGAAGTTGGAGACCGCCAGTTGTTTGGACCGGATTTGATTAAGGAGTCTGAACAGAAAGTAAAGTTGATTCGCGATAGGCCCAAGGTAGCCAAGTCAAGACAGAAAAGTTATGTGGATTCAAAACGCAAGGAGACAGAATACAAAGTCGGAGATAGAGTATATCTTCGAGTATCGCCACTTCAAGGAGTTAAGCGTTTTGGAGTTAAAGGAAAGTTAGCACCTCGATTTGTAGGACCTTATCGTGTTTTGGAACGTATGGGAGAAGTTGCGTACAAGTTGGAACTACCCGAAGAATTATCAGGAGTTCATGATGTGTTTCACGTTTCACAGTTGAAGAAGTGTCACGCAGAGATGGCTGATATACCGCTGAGAGATATAGTACCACTGGAAGCGATTCAGTTGAATGATGATTTGACCTATGAGGAGAAACCGGTTAAGATTTTGGAGTATGCCTGCAGAGTCACTCGCAGCAAGGTCATTTAGTTTTGCAAAATTCAGTGGAGCCACCACACTGAGGATGAAGCCACCTGGGAGCGAGAGGTAGATTTTCTTAAAGACCACCCTCACCTATTTTCTAGCCAACCCGAATCTCGAGGGCGAGATTCATCTTAAGGGGGGTAGGTTAGTAACATCCCAAATTTTCAATTTGGAATGTTATACATAGAGCATCATTGCATATCATATTTTTCATTGCATTTTCTTTGCATTTTGCTCGATCCTAAAAATTCTACACAACTCAAGGACCCTCGGAGAGAGTTGGGGATTTTCGTTATTTTCATATTTGAGTTTTCTCAAATTTTGAAAATAGGATCGTTGATTTTAATTATTTTATCTTCAATTATTTCTATTACACAAATATGAGAGAGGGAATAAAATTACTTTCCCAAAATAAAGAAATAATGAAGATTTAATAATAAAATCAAATAAGACTTTATTTTGGAGTTTTTCGCCTTTTTATTTGGATTTAAGAAAAATGCGCGTTTTTCAAAATTGCATTTATGCCCAAATAAATGTTCATTAAATCCGGCTTGATTTTAGAAACCGGAGAAAATTTATTTCGGGATTTTTGGAGTCCGTTTGGTACTTCTTTTGATTTTTTTTCTACGTGTAATGCTTTATTAAAAATAAAAAGAACCGCCTTACCGGGCCGTAGCCGAGCGGGACTCCGCTCGGGAGCGCCTTTAAATACCGGCCGCCCCGGGAGCCCCAGCCCACCCGAGCCGCCACCCGAGCCCACCTGAGCCCGCCGCCTCCTCAGCCGCCCACCCGCCACCCATGCGCCAGCTGAGCTGCTGCGTCTTCCGAGGTTCGCCGCGCCTCGATTTCCGTGCCAATTTTTTTAAAAAAAACCGATCGGTTATTTTATTTTATTTTTTTATTTTTTTTCTTTTTCTCTTTTTTTCGTTCGAATCTTTTCGTCGTATTTTTCTTTTTCTCGGATTTAATCCGCGGTTTTTCTGATCGCGATTCCAGATCCGATTTTCGTTTTAGTGTATCTTTTCGCTCGTTTATCGGAATCAGGCGATTCAAGCGCCTGGAGTTTCGTCTCGAAACCCTCTTTCCGAATAATCTACTTAAACAAGTTTTTCCATAGGTAAAATTTGACTTAGATCCAGATTAGTAAAACGAAGCTGTTTTCTTCCGCCGTTTGACTTTCGTTGCTTCGTTTGATTTGATTCTTTTTGCAAACCGGAGTTCTTAAGTTGAACAATCTGGTTAGATCTATTTGAGTTTTACCTGTGCATTAGATGAGTAATTATTGTATGCTTGTTTGTTTGTCGCGATAGATTACCCGGAGTGCGCCGCTTGTTACTTCGAACCTCTAGGTTTCGCGGATCATCTGCAAGGCAAGTAACACTTTGATCATAAACTTCCCATACCCAGTTTTTATGCATTAGATCTATTCCTCAAACACTTGCATGATTAGGATCTTATTAAATTGTGGGATGGGAAGTAGTTGAGGTAGTACCTATTACCTGTTTTATTATCAAACCTTTGGGAGTTACTACTACGTTTGCTTATTATGCTATGCTATGCTAGTAGACATGGATTGGGTGAGTGTATTCCATGACAGATGTGAGATTGTTATTTAATGGTTTATTTAAGGTGGCAACTTAAACACACATCTGGGTGGATTGAGGCACCTGGTTTCTATCAGGACTTGCCTGTATTTCTTCGGACCGCCACCTAGGCTCAAAGGGATCATGAGATTATTCAAACTAGAAACTTCCGTGTGCAGCCACAAGCCATTATGGGCTCTGGCATAGTTGATTAAGTTGTGCGAACTCTTACGGGTAGACTAGCAGATGTAGGGGAAAGTAGGTGTACTGGTCTACCCACAAGTAAGGTGCTAGTGCTTCTGAAAGACTATGTCTCGGTCATCCGTTTCTAAAACACCATATAGTACGAGAAACCAAACGGAGGCGATCGAGTCTTGTGGGGAAAAGTGCGCAAACCTCTGCAGAGTGTATAAACTAATCATGGTTAGCCGTGTCCCCAGTTATGGACAATTTGGAGTATCTAGTACTTGGATATCATGTGAATCTCATCATGTTACTTCTAATTAATATTGTTGGGTTTGTTAATGAGTACTTTTAATTGGGATTGAGAATGCTGTCAACCATTCTCAATGTTTCACAACCACCATGATAGTTAAATAAATTTATTCCTTTGGAGTAGGGAAAAATTGGCTTTATGCAAAAACTGTAACCGTAGAGCTTTCCACCAGCCATATATGCATGTAGTATAGGCTTATTCATTCCATTATTCTCTATGTGTTACATTGCCAGCATATTCCATGTGCTGACCCGTTTTCGGGCTGCAACGTTTCATGTTGCGACTTTTCGAATTTACTTAGTAAGGTGCCTAGGTCGTGGTTCTATACTTTGTGATGCCGTTGGAGTTGATGGACTCGCTTATTCTTCCAAGCCTTCCGCTGTTATCGTATTAGATGGCCTTAAGCCATATTTATTTTATTAAGTTCTCTCTTGAGTCATTCGATTGTAATAAGTGTGTGATTGCTACTCTGTTATAAATCCTTTGTGTGGTGTCAGCATTACTGATCCAGGAATGACACTGAGCACAGAGACCTGATCCATTCGGGTCGGGTCGCCACAATCTTCTAGTGGGCCATAAAGCGGAACAACATCCTGCCAGCGAACACAATATGGTACTAATAGTCTTCAAGACTTTCGCCTCAAACAATAGGCGCAAGCGAGTTCGCCGAAGCTCTGCTGAAATTTACCGTGTGGCGAAAATAAACCCTTGGAATGACACTGCTATAACTTTTAATGCCAGTGATGAACCTCGACCCCGGGCTATCCGGGCACCAGCGGCTCTGGTCCTTAGTCCGATCGTAGATGGATTTCGGCTCACCAAAGTACTCATGGACGGCGGAAGCGGATTAAATCTGATTTATGAAGAAACGCTCAACAAGATGGAGATTGATAAAAGCCGCATTAAACGAAGCGGCACGACCTTCAGGGGAATTATCCCTACCCGGGAAGCGCGGTGTGCGGGAAAAATCACACTCGATGTGGTATTCGGTACCCCGGAGAATTATAGGCCCGAGGAAATCACATTCCAGCCTCAACATTCTAAAAGTATATAAACCAGTCAAGCGGACCCTAAGGCGATTCTCAGAGCCCAAACGACAGGCAATGGGGGAAGAGTTAGCCAAGCTACTCGAGGCCAGATTTATCAGAGATATCAAACATCCGGATTGGCTGGCAAATTTGGTGATGGTGCCAAAGAAGGATAAATCCTGGCGCCTATGCGTCGATTTCAAAGACCTCAACAAGGCTTGCCCCAAGGATCCCTTTCCCCTCCCTCGCATCGATCAAATCATCGATGCCACAGCTAGACACGACTCGCTGTGTTTCCTCGACGCATACTCTGGATACCATCAAGTAAAGATGGCAGAGTCTGACCAAGCTGCAACAGCTTTCATAACTCCATATGGCCCTTTTTGCTTCAACACTATGCCTTTCGGGCTTAAGAACGCCGGTGCAACCTACCAACGCATGATTCAAACATGCCTGAAAAAACAAATCGGCAAAACAGTGGAGGCATACGAGGACGACGTGGTCATAAAAACAAGACACGTCGAAACCCTAATAGATGACTTGAGGCTTACATTCAACAATCTCCGGACCTACGCCATCAAGCTGAATCCGGAAAAATGCGGTTTTGGCGTCCCCTCGGGGAAGCTACTCGGCTTCATCGTTTCCAACCGAGGAATTGAGGCGAATCCGGCAAAAATCCGAGCTCTGTCACAGTTGGCTATACCAACAGACCTCAAGCACATCCAAAGCTAGCGAGATGCGTGGCTGCTCTCAGCCGCTTTATCTCCAGGTTAGGAGAGAAGGCACTACCGCTTTATCGCCTTCTTTGGCGCAGCAAACACTTCGTATGGATGGAGGCAGCCGCGGCCGGACTAGATGAAATAAAGACCTTATTGGCCAGTAATCCAGTATTAACAGCGACGAATATCGACGAACCTATGATGTTCTACATAGCTGCAACGCATCAAGTCGTAAGCGCAGTGCTCGTCGTCGAACGAGAGGCCGATGGATACAAATACCCGCTCCAGAAGCCGGTCTACTACGTGTCCATGGTCCTAACCCCATGCAAATCCCGATACCCACACTATCAAAAATAGCATACGCGGTGTTCATGGCATCCCGGAAGCTACGACACTACTTTCAAGAGTGTTCGATTACGGTGACCTCCGAAGTACCACTCAATGACATAATAAATAACCGCGATGCTACGGGACGGATTGCCAAGTGGGCTATTGAGCTCCTTCCGTTCGACATAACATACAAACCATGGCGAGCCATCAAGTTGCAAGTGTTGGCTGACTTCGTCGTCAAATGGACAGAAGCCGAACTTCCTAAAGAGTACGACGCATACTCAAACTGGCCAGATTGGGAGCAGGGTTAGTCCTGACATCTCCCACCGGCGACACGATCCAGTATGTCCTCCAAATATTATACACAGACTCCAACAATGCAGCCGAATATGAGGCTCTGTTGCACGGTCTTCGGATGGCAGTCTCTGTGGGCATTCAACGCCTAGAAGTGCGCGAGGACTCGAACCTCGCAATATCACAGATAAACGGAGATTTTGATGCCAAGGACCCGAAAATGGCGGCCTACCGTAATGCAGTCCTCAAAATGTCAGCTCGGTTCGAGGGGCTCGAATTCCAACATGTGGCTCGAGAAAACAATCAAGCGGCGGATGTCCTCGCTCGCATCGGCGCTAAACGCGACCCTATCCCACCTAACATATTCTTGGAACGGTTGTTCAAGCCATCCGTAGTATGGGAAGGAGAGTCCGGCAATACTAGCACGGACCCGAATACACCCCCGGATTCCGAACCATCAGACATAGTCGGAGGTTCTACCCCCGAAATAATGTCCTCGGCCCACGAAATCATGGATGTAACCGCCCCATGGACCGAGCCCTTCTTGGCCTACCTAAATAGGTAGGAACTCCCCGAAGACCAAAATGAAGCACGCTGCATTGTCCGGCACTCTAAAGCTTCAAAGTCTACGAAGGGGAACTCTAGAAGAAAAGCGCTACAGGAGTGCTACAAAGATGCATCTCCGAAGAGGAAGTGCGGCAGCTCTAGGCTGAAATCCATGCCGGCCTGGGCGGGCACCACGCTGCGGCTCGGGCATTAGTCAGCAAGGCCTTCCGTACAGGCTTCTATTGGCCGACAGCCCAAGCGGACGCACAAGACCTTGTCCAACATTGCGTCGGTTGCCAGCTCCTTGCCAATCAGAGTCACATGCCCCCTACCACTCTCCAAACAATCTCCATAACGTGGCCCTTTGCGGTCTGGGGGCTGGATATGGTCGGACCTCTTAAAGGGGGAAGCCATAAGAAGAAATACTTATTGGTCATGGTGGACAAATTCACCAAATGGATAGAAGCTAAACCAGTCAAAACGGCTGAATCCGGACCAGTAATAGACTTCATATCCGGGGTCGTACACCGATACGGTGTCCCCCACAGCATCATCATTGATAATGGCTCAAATTTCACAGCCGACGAAGTGAAAACTTGGTGCGCAAAAATGGGCATCAAGCTCGATTACGCTTCCGTCTACCATCCACAAACCAACGGCCAGGTAGAGCAGGCAAATGGTCTCATTATGAGCGGTATCAAACCCAGGCTAGTGCGATCCTTGACAGAGTCGGATACGCACTGGGTGGAGGAGCTCGACTCCGTACTCTGGGGGCTACGGACCACGCCAAATCGCACCACCGGATACACACCATTTTTTATGGTGTACGGCGCGGAAGCAGTATTACCTTGCGACATAATACATGATTCACCACGCGTATGCATGTACGAAGAGAAGGAAGCCGAGTTAGATCGGCAGGATAATTTGGATGTCCTGGAGGAGGAGCGCGATGTCGCAAAAGCCCGTTCCGCATTCTATCAGTAGCAGGCTCGACGATACTGAAGCAGAGAAGTGTGGGCCAAAAGTTACAATATTGGCGAGCTCGTTCTACGACTACCGGAGAAGAAGAAGGACAAACTCAAACCCAAGTGGGAGGGTCCCTTCGTCATTGACAACGTTCTCACCGGAGGAGCGTACCGCTTATGTAATGCATCCGATAACAGACTCGAGCTGAACCCATGGAACGCGGCAAGACTACGGAGATTCTACGCCTAGCGCCGAACATAGTGTTCATTTCCTAACCCCTCCCTTTTAATTATCCCCCATCCCCTTTTCCTTTCTCGACCTTTTTCTATCTTCACACAAAGTATTCAATACAGTGCGGATTTCTGGATCGCTCCGACCGCACTAAGTGTGTAAGCAATACCTGGGGGCTTCCTATACGGAAGCTTAAAATGATTACTCACGTGGCTTTTTGACCGTCGCATATGCATTGTTTTTCCATATGTGCCTTTTCTTCACCACTATATGCATCGATATGACTTAAGATGTTGCCAAGCTGGGTTGCCTGGCTCTTGTGTTTATGCCCTACGTTCCGTTAATTCGGCTAGGGCATAAGGGGAGCACCTCTGCGATTGTTACTGCCGGTTCAGCCGGATGTGTACCTCAGACTGGGTGAAGCCGAAAGCTAGCTTCCTTAAGAGAATATTCGGTCGGTGAACAAAAGATGTATTCGTTTATCATAACATAAATCCCCAGAAGTCTCGTATCCTGCGCCATC
The DNA here is from genome assembly GCA_021605205.1 of Aegilops longissima. Taxonomy (NCBI): domain Eukaryota; kingdom Viridiplantae; phylum Streptophyta; class Magnoliopsida; order Poales; family Poaceae; genus Aegilops; species Aegilops longissima. Next base: position 345,208,039 of record CM038681.1, on the reverse strand, counting down.
GTTCGCTGTCCGGACATGTGCATTGTCGCATGCGTACCCAGGGAAAGGAACCCCTAACAGAACTATTCTCTCTGGAAGATGTTTCTTACTATCCATGTAATATAACATAACTAGTTGGGTACTTGTCTGTTCAAGCACTTATGACCCCTACGCCTTGTTTCCACGCATACCCCAGTTTTGTATAGCTGAGCGGGTATTCGGACACACCCCGGACTATAGGACCCAGGGGCTGAAGCGAAAAGATCCGCCATGACAAATGATTTTAATCTGGCTAGGGGCTAATCTTGCCCATTAATTTACACAGTCATTTGGACTGATTACATTCCTCTTCTATACCGTCCAACAGGCTATCTAGCTTACAATCCTGTTGAGAATACTTAGGGGCTAACGCTACCTGGTCATACACCAGACTAACGGGAATTTCTTGCCCATCGGGCCCCGCCGGTCCCACTTCGGCAATATGGTTCGGGTCCAGCTTGGTGTAGCGTGTCTTCACCATTGCCCAGGCTTCTCTTGCTCCTTGCCGGCATGATGATATCTTCCACAGACGGAAGCGCCGCCGGGCTCCTTGAAGCAGGTCCACAAGTTCCTCCAGGCCATTCGGTAGTAGGCTTGATGGCCACAAAGCCTGAGCAACACCCTACAACACATGCCGAGCTCGCTCGTGCAGTCGCGAAAGGTCTTGTAGTAGATCATTTGTAGATGAGGGCATCTCCTCCTCGTGGCGACCCGTTAACATTCCTGCAAGCAAAATTCTTTTAATATACTTCCTCGCCGAACTGTACAACAGTTTGTCTAGGCACTTACTGTAAATGCCGCGTTGAAGCCTCTTGTTCTCCTTCATGGAGTCCGCCAGCTGAGCGCGGAGATCTTTTAACTCCACGTCAAGCTGGACTTTGGCATCTTGAAGATCGTTCTTCTCCCGCCTAACTCGCGTAAGAAAGCGCTTGCCAGCCTCTAGCTGTTTTTTGAGATGCGATGCGTCCTCTCCTAGGCCCTCCAGATTCACCCCGGGATTGTTTGCAGAATTTTCTGTAAGACTTGTCATATTATCCATTTACTAACTGCTGCACCTTCGCACAATTGTGATAATTGTTACCAGATGAGGGCCTTTGGGGTTCCTCTAACTTGGCAACTGCGGCCCTCAGTTCGGCCTTGCAGTCCTCCAGCTCCCGAAACAATTGCTCGTTCTTCTCTACAAGGACCTGTACATAAATTGATCCTTAAAACCGTTGTTTCAACCTTTTCAAGTCTCAGGGGCTACTGCCATACATACTTATCAAAATTTCTCACCCGTATTTCTTTGGTATACTGGTTTGTCGCTTGGGCAAGCCCGCCCCGAGCAGCTTGGACGTACGTGTCCGCCGAATTGAAGGCATTAAACGCCTCTTTGGAAAAGATGTTGTTTCGAAGTACGACCCGTCGGCGCCTGTGATTCATGGCGCTCTCTACTTTGGAATTCGTGGCTGAGAGCATGTCCGCACACTTTGTTGGAGACCTATGCGGTGTTGGCCCCGTGTCCACGTCCGCCCCTGAAGCCGGTTCTGCAACCCGGCTGGTGGAGGCATGATTTGTAGGGTCTCCGGATATAGTCCGATTATTCTTCTTCCTGCCAAACACAAAGGGCGTTTGTCATATTTTAAATTCTATAATTACAGGACAGGTTATTGTTTTACCTCTGTAGCGGTGTGTCAACCCTCACTGCCTTCCTCTTGAGCCTGCCCGATCTGGACTCCCGTGGTTGACGAGTCCCTAGGGGCTCGGCCCCTCGCTCCGGCCGTCGTTACTGCAAATAGAATGACGCCTCAAAGGTAAAGTATAACACCTGGGGGAGTCCTCTTCGAAGGATAGTGATTTCTAGTTCGGCTTACACACAAGGCGGGGAGCAGTCCAGGGTAGTCGGCCGTAATGGCCACTAGGGAGCCATCCCATCTCGCCTGATAAAATACCCCGTTGACGAGCTCAACAATGATATCCGGATCCACTTTAAGTCCCGGATCTAGGGCCCTTCCAGGGTCCTCTGGTTGCGGGGAGGGGCTGAAGATTCCTTCTACAACCCTCCTTAATTCCTGCCCAGAAGCATTGATGCAAGTAATCTTAGCAGAAGAATACTAGAGCAAAGCGGGGAAAAAGAATGGCAACTTACCCACGCTGGGGGGTTGTACCTGGAGAATCATTCCCGCGTTTTTATGCGAAGGAATTCCTCCTCTTCCCCTTTGTACAGATCGGACAATATCCTTGCCAGAGCGGCAGCGGAGTCTAGACCTTTACGGCCGCAGTGGGTGGCGTCATCTTCCCCGTTGAAATGCCACATGGGCTTCCCTCGATATTGGAGCGGTTGCACTCCCCGTCTTATACATATCGCCATAACCTCAACTACCGTCAGTCCGGATTTGGCCAGTAACTTTATCCTGTCCATCAGGAGGAATATTTCCCTCGTGTCCTCTTCTTGAGGGCCCTGGGGGCGCCAGCTTAGGCGTGCCCTCAGCGGGGCGTCGCTGAACTTGCGGAGACCTGTCCGGACTGGATCCGGAAGGGGAATGTCGTTTATATAGAACCACTCCGAAGGCCAGTTTTCTGGTGCCTTCTTAGGAGTGCCGGACAGGTATCCGGTCTCAGCAATGTGCCATACTTTGGCCCCGCCCACTTGGCATAGGGACTCCCCCTAGGTGCGGGGGACGAGGCAGAACAGCTTCCGCCATAATCCGAAGTGTGGTTCGCAGCCTAAAAACAGCTCGCACAGGGCAACATACCCCGCTATGTGCAGAATAGAGCCAGGGGTAAGGTCGTGTAACTGGAGGCCGTAGAACTCCAGGAGCCCGCGAAGAAACGGGTGGATAGGGAACCCAATGCCCCTCAACAGATGAGGGATCAGACATATACGCTCCTCCGGAGATGGGTTAGGGGATCCCTCAGCCTGGTCTCCTCCGTCATAAGTGGCTATACCAGCTTGGACGGAGACCATGAACGCCGGTGGGAGAAACCATTGGGTTTGTAACTTTGTCAAACGGCTATGAGTAACTGAACACTCTCCCCAATCCCCCGACTTGGAACGAGAAGGGAAAGCAGAAGAGCTGCGACGGTCGGCCATGTTGGAATGGCTTTTTGCGGAGCGCTCTGTTGGATGTTGGCTCTGGGAGGGAGAGTGAGGTTTGGATCTGAGAATCCCCGTCCCTTCAAATAGATGGTTCGCCCAGAGGATTGAGGGTGGCAAATGCAAAAATGCCTCGACTCCACGCATTCGCTCGACACGTGGAGATGGTCATTACTGAGGCACCGAAGCCGAGGAGCACAACATTGATTGGAGGCGGACACTATTCGTCGTAATAAGTACTTTGGAGTATTCGGAGAAGGAACCCGCCTTTGCAATGTCAAGACAATATCTGCCGCCGGACTCATCGTCGTTGAAGCCTGGTTCGGGGCTACTTGAGGAGTCCTGGATTAGGGGTATCCGGACAGCCGGACTGTACAACGTCTGGACTATTGAAGCGTGAAGATACAAGACTCAAGACTTCGGCCCGTGTCCGGATGGGACTTTCCTTGGCGTGGAAGGCAAGCTTGGTGATCCGGATATTATATTTCCTTCCTTGTAACCGACTCCATGTAAACCCTAGCCCTCTCTGGTGTCTATATAAACCGGAGAGGTTGGTCCTTAGAAGGCCGATCACAATTACAATCATACCATCATAGGCTAGCTCTTAGGGTTTAGCCTCTACGATCTCGTGGTAGATCTACTCTTGTACTACCCATATCATCAATATTAATCAAGCAGGAAGTAGGGTTTTACCTCCATCGAGAGGGCCCGAACCTAGGTAAACATCTGTGTCCCTTGCTTCATGTTACCATCAGCCTTGACGCACAAATCGGGACCCCCTACCCGAGATCCGCCGTTTTTGACACCGACAGCAGGACTCCGGTAAACCGGGCTGTAGCAGACTACCATGGCTCAGTGGAAGCACTAGACTGCATTTCCCCATAAGAGAGGCAACCAAGGATAAACAACTAGGTTGTTGGATCCCACACATACCAAGCATTTCAATCATATACACAATATGCCCGATATGTGTAAATACAATATGGCATCACAACAAAACTCTACAACTCAAAGTATTTATTCATCAGGCTCTGAAGAGCCAGATTTTACAAATATGGGTCTGATGACCTAGCATTCAAGTCATACAAGCAACAAGCACAAGCGGAAGCTTAACTTGTCTGAGTACAGACAACTACAAATGAAAAGGCTGAGAAGCCTGACTATCTACAAGACCCTGCCGAGGGCACAAGATCGTAGCTGAGGTAACAAGCTAAACGTCGAAGTCCACGCCGAACTACTAGCGAGACTGAAGTCTCTCTACAAAAACATAAATTAAGCAAACGTGAGTACAAATGTACCCAGCAAGACTTACATCAAAACTATCTACATATGCATCAGTATCAACAAAGGGGCTGGTGGAGTTTAACTACAGCAAGCCAGCTTTGACTCGATGGCTATCCTAAACTAGGACTGCAAGTAACACTTTTGAGGTGGAGCAAATGTGTCCACATATTCACCAAATCAATACACCACTATGGATCCGCTGACGTCTCCCTACGAGAACGCCATCCATAGCACTCACACTTATCTTGCGCATTTTAGAGTATCCACTTTCACTTGTCTATGAACTGTACACGCAACCTAGAAGTCCTTTATCGCGGACACGGCTATTCGAATATATCATTTATAATCCTGCAGGGGTGTACTTCTTCACACACGCTCTCACCACTTACCACCATGTACACGTCGCGTATCTCGACAACCTTCAAGCGGAAGCCTGGCGAGGGAGTCGGCCACGACCTGGCTAACCACACAAGTCTCTAGTCTAGGTTTATCGCCTATTCGCGTTCCATCCGCGAGGAGATCCGGCCGGGGTTTCGCTCACAGCACCAAACGATGTGTGCAGGGTTCCCAAGACACCAAACGGGCGCCCGGTACACCGTGCCATAGTGTATCTACCACATCATAGCCCACCCCTAGGGTCAGTGCTACGCACGGCCTCCAGCACATCCTACAAACACCAGAAACTAGTGGCAACTCCTGGACAGAGATCAAGGCGGTTAATAAGTCGAGAGGGTCCGGTTTCGGGCCCAACGCGTGGTAGTAGCTATTCATGGATCACAAACACAGAACTCAGTTCCTAAGGACGGTTTCAATGAGACAACCCACCATGTACTCCTACGTGGCCTCTCACCGCTACCTTCACCAAATCATGTTCACACACTTAGCTCACACATAGTAGGACATGTTCATCACCATTCCAATTCATTCCCGATGAATCATACCTGACTCAACTCTAAGCAGTAGCAGGCATGACAAACAAGCATGAATGAGTAGGCACATCAGGGCTGAAACAACTCCTACTCATGCTAGTGGGTTCATCTATTTACTGTGGCAATGACAGGTCATGCAGAGGAAAAGGGGTTCAGCTATCGCAGCATGTAACAGTTGAATCGATGTTGTCCTAATGCACTAAAAGAGAGCAGGAGCGAGAGAGTGGGATTGTATCGGAATGAACAAGGGGGTTTACTTGCCTGGCACTTCTGAAGATAGTATAGCTCTTCATCGGTGTCATCGATCTCATCGTCGGAACCACGTCTACTAAGAGGGGACAAATACCGGCAAATAAGGAAGAACACAATCAACGCAATGCACAATATGATGCATGATCATGACATGGCAGAATGAGTGTGTTGGGCTAATGCAACTACAACCAGATGGGTTTGAGCCATTTTGAACCAAAGGTTCATCCCCAAACTCATCTTATGAATTTAAATAGTGCTTTATCATGTTTTAATATAAACAGCATGGTTAATTTGCTTTAACATGCATGAAACCAGTACAGATGGATAGATTGGATTTTTCTGATCATTTTTCATATATAAATCTTTGCATTTGGAGTTACAGATTCATTTCTATGACTTTTAGAAGTTATCACTATTTCCTGGAATTTCCTGAATAAGAATAAATCCAGAAAAGGCATTACTACATCAGCATGACGTCACTGTGATGTCAGCGGTCAACAGGGCCAGTCCAGGTCAAACCTGACCAGTGCGGCCCGCGTGTTAGTGTCAAACTAACTAACGTATTTTAATTAGTACTAATCTAGAAATTAGTTAGGGCTGGCCCCACATGTCAGTGACTCTGAAGGGGGGTTGGGTCAAACTCGCCGGAGTTGACCCGGGGCTCGTCGTCGGCAAGGACAGAGACAGCGGAGGGGCTTGGGATTCCTCCTCCGGTGACCAAATGGCCGGCAAAGGGCATCTACGATGAGCTAGAGCTAGCGTGCACCCACTTTTGCCCTCCGTTTCACCGGAGGCGGCCTAGATCGACGGCGGTGACCACTTGGGCGGCGGCCGGAGTTTGGTGGGGAGGGGAGAAGGGGCTACGGTGCATGATAGGGGCCGGGGTTGGTCGCGTTCGTCTCCTGGGGATGCACTGACCACGGTGGCGTGCTCGGTTTTGAGCTCCAGTGGGTGTGGCCACGGCGGTGAGGAGCTCAGGCGGCGGCGCGATTTCGTCGGTAGGGGGCGAAAGCTACAGGGCATAACGAGCTCGGGGGAGAGGGGGTTTCGACGTGGAAGCTCACAGTGGTTGCAGAGGGCGACGACGCGTGCTCGGAGAAGGCCAGACGGCGACGTACGAGCGGCGGCGATCTCGGATGACCGAGGAGGAAAACGGCGGCGTTGGAGATGCAGCAGAGCTTGTGGCGCCGCGTGACTCAGTGGGGAGGACGACGACGTTGTTGCAGAGCTCGAGGGCAGCTCGGTCAGTCGAGGCGATGGCTGTGGTCGCAGCAACGGCGAGCGACGGCGATGGCGTGTTCGGTGGTGCTGCGTGCGAGAGAGACAGAGGAGGGGAGAGTGAGCTGCGAGAGTGGGAGGAAGGAGCAGGGGGCTCGGGGGCGTCTCAAGGCGCTTGGTCGAGGGCGGGGGAGGAAGCAGGAGGTCGAAGCAGGAGGTGGCGTCCGGTGCGTGCGCGGGCGACACGCCTCTGCCTTCTGGAAGAGGTGGGAGATGACTGGCAGTTGCTAGTGGGCTGGGCCGGCTGGAGGAGCTGGGCTATGTGGGCTGCCAGGTAAGTTAGGTGGGTCTCTCTCTCTCTCTCTTCTTTTATTTGTTCCTGTTTTCTATTATTCTGTAACTTTAGGGCTTTATTAAAAATACCAAAACCATCTCAAAATTCATGAAACTGCTCAAGGCTACTGTTTGGAATAATTCCAACAGTAAACATTTTAGTTCATGTATATTTGGACATTTAAAATACTATATAGCATTTAAATGCCCAAATGCAAATAGCATATGATTTAATTCAGTGACCCAATGTTGTCCTAGAAAAATGTGAACCATTTTTGTCAGAGGTTCTAGACCAAGGCAAAGATGATGAACATTTTTGAAGGGCATTTCAGGTTCATTGAAAAAGTATTTTAATAACCCTAGTTGGATTAAGTGATGCTGGGGGTTTCTGCCATCCCCATTTCAACTTTAATTGAAACTTAAACATGATGCAACACAAGATGCTAGCACTAAGCATGAAACGCTCGCGCCTCTCGCCCTAGGAGGAGATCGATCTCGCGGGCAGGTTCAGGAGCCACAAAGATCTTGAGATTCGAACACTGGGGCGCGCACAAAGATCTCTCTCTCTCTCTCTCTCTCTCTCTCTCTCTCTCTCTCTCTCTCTCTCGCTCGTAACCATCTCAAGGCTAAAATCGACGAACACAAAGAACAAGAGTCACGAGGGTTTATACTGGTTCGGGCCACCATTATGGTGTAATACCGTACTCCAGTGTGGTGTGGTGGATTGCCTTGCAGGCTGACAATGAACAAGTACAAGGGAAGAACAGCCTCCTGAGGAGAGGTGTTCTTGAGCTCGGTGAGCTTGTGTGCCGTGGATGGTCTGAATGATCCGTTCCCTAGCTAGGGTGGTGGCTAGTCCCATTTATAGTGGCCCGGGTCCTCTTCCCAAATATTAGGCGGGAAGGGATCCCACAACAGCCAATTTGAAGGGGGACATCTAGTACAAGTTATCCTCACAAAAGGTGGTCTTCGCCTGCCAAAGACTCTGGTGGTGACGCTGTCGTGGGCTCTGCGGTGACCTGCGTCCTGCCGTCCTGCTGGTCTTGGTCTCGTTGCACCGATATTGAAACCTTCGCCTGATGCCTCGGGACTCCTCGCCTGCGCTTACCCCTTTAGCACCAAAGAGGCAACGAGTACTCTGCGCCCGTTGGCGCCCGTTTGGCCGCGGTCGTCATGGCTCACGTCATGTGAACCTCGCGAGGTACCCCTTGCATAGATATCTCCTCTCCTCGGGAGCCAGCCTAGGGAGGCCACCCCTGAGGAGGTCTTGTGTCGTCTGCCTCGCGAGGCTTGGCCCCTCACGAGGGTCTTGAGTAATTGTTGGTGAAGATGGGCCATGCCAGGCCGCTGGATGAGCCACGCCCTGGGCCGCAGGCAGGCAAATCTGGGTACCCCCATTCCCAGGACGCCGACAGGTTGCGCCTGAATTTGACTCGGAAAACTTGTGATAGTCCTGGGAGATGGTTAGGCAACCTGCACCGAGTGAATCTCTTGATGTTATCGAATGAGAAGGCGAAACACCAATGACCCTGGGAGGTGACGTGAACGGGACCGGCCTGCCAGACAGAGCTCAGTCGTTAGGTTTGTCAACACTGCAGGGACGGACTCGAGCACAAACGACGTGCCCAGTCTTCTCATGGGAAAGTCCTGAAGAAAGACAACCGGTGCGCGGCTCCCGCGGTGGCGAGGCACCTGGTCACGCACCCTAACTTATAAGCCCCTATTAGCTCATGCGAGAACAAGGCACCATGGACCATGGGAGGTGACGTGCACGAGAGCTGCCCCGCGATCCAGAGCTTAGCCACTTGGGTTTTGTGACGTTGCAGGGACAGACCCAAGCACAGACGATGTGCCAGTCCTTAATCATGAGGCGGTCATGGGTGGGTTTGCAAGGGCATACGACATTCATGGCGACGAGGCACCGGACATGCAGGTAATAATCATAAAGGAACTCATGAAGAGGGTAAAGCCAGTTCTGATAGATGCAAAGAACGATACATGCCGCATGGATGGACCCACACGGCTTGGGGATGATGCAGCCTGAGGGGCGCCCCCAACTGAACAAACAAAAAAGTGTCACCTGTCACCGTTGCCGGAGAAGTGTTGAAGTAGTTAAAGACGCGTGCTGCAAAAGTCGCTCCTCATGAGTCGCCCAGGTCCAGAACCTCGCGAGGCTCTAGAGTTCCGGGGGGCTCGCGAGGAACCATCACCATCTCCGGTAGGATCTCCTGGTGCCTGGCCTCATGAGCCGCCAGGACGTCCCGCGTGTGGCACTGGTGCACGACAGCCCTGTTTAGCAAACCGAAAGGCATGCGAACGTAGCTGTGAGAGGGCCCTTGCACCGGCCAACGTGGGATGGCCAGAAGAGCTCCTGAGATGCAACCCTATTAAGCCCTGGGATGTTGACGCAGGAGCGCAGCTCGCTGTCCTCGCCGGGGGCAGGGAGCCGCGCCGAGTGGTGTGGGGCGATGCTCGCCTCGCATGGCTCTTGCCTCCTGAAGCTCCTCGATCGCCTTGGTGATGAACTCCTGAGCGCCTGGGGCCTCACGCCCTGCGCTCTCCTCGCGGAATCACACATTGAAGCATGCCTCCACATGGTGCCCGAACGCCTCCCTCGTGACATTGGCCAGGTCAGAGACCCTCCAGAGGAGAGCCCCTGCGCCCAGCCTGAGTGGGGCGCCGGACCGCCTTCCGATGCGAGAGGGGAAGGCGCATCGTCAGTTGGCGTAGGTGCTGAGGTTGGGCCAACGGGCACCCCATCATCCTGAGGTCCTTGGTGGAGCAGCTTGTTCTTCTTCTTGGGGACAGCCTCAGGAGGGTAGACAGCACCCTCATCGTCTGGGTCCTCGACCGCCGCAACTTGGTAGGCGCGCTCGAGAGAGCACACCATGTCCTTCTCCTTGCAGGCGACCGTGATGATGCCGCAGCTCCCTGGCATCTTGATGACATTGTATCCATGGTGAGTCGCTGCCACGAACTTGGCCAGGGCCGGATACCCGAGGATGGCGTTGTACGGGAGGCGAATGTGGGAGACGTCGAAGCCGACGAGCTCAGTGCGGTAGTTGTCGCGCTTGCCGGAGGTGACGGGGAGGCGGATCTGCCCTATCGGGGTGGTGGAGCCGTCGGTCACTTCTGAGAAGGACTTGTTGGGCAGAAGCTGGTCGTACGGCACTTGGAGCCGGTCGAACGTCTCGACGGAGAGAACATTGAGCCCCACGCCGCCATTGAAGAGTGTCTTGGTGATGAGGATGTTGCTGATGGTAGGCGAGTAGAGCATCGGGAGGGCACCGACAGTGGCCGCGCACTTGAGCTGGTCAGCAGAGTCGAAGGTGATGGTGTACTTGGACCACCTGAGCGGGCGCGTTGCTTCGAGCTTGGGGAGGGTTGCGTTCACCTCGCGAGCGAACTACTTGAAGATGCGATGAGAAGCAGGGGCCTAGGCGCCGCCTATGATGTAAGCAATTGCATGCAGCTTCTGGAAGCCCCCATTCCTTCTTGGCGGTGGTGGCAGCGGAGGAGGCCAGCGTTGCCCTGAGGATGGTCCTCGCGAGGCTGATCCCTCCACGCGCCCTCGCGAGGCTGGCCCTGCCAGCGATCCTCACGAGTCTGATCGCGCCAGTCCTGACGGGGGTTGCGTTGTCCCAGCATCCTCCGCCTCGGCCTCCTCCCCGGCCGTAGCCTCGGTCGCTGCGCTCGAGGCGACGACCAATGCGCCCGTCGCGGATGGCCCTGTGCTCTTGGCAGTCATTGGTATTGTGGTTGTGCACGTTGTGGAAGACGCAGAATGGGCGGTTGCCCATGGGTGACTCCAGGTGGTCACAGCCGTGCTTCATCTCTGGTTCAGCCGCGAGCACAGCTGGCCCCTTGTGCTTCACATCCTTGGCCTTGGCTTTCTTGTCTTCTGGGTCAGCCTCCGGAAGCTCCATGAGAGAGAGGCTACCTTCCTCAGCTCTCGCACACTTGGTTGGCATGTCGAACATCTCCAGAGCCATGCACATGTCCTCGTGTATGGCGAGCTCCTCCGTCATCTTTACGTCCTGGACGCCATCAGTGAACGCCGAGATAATGGCCTCATCTGACACCTTGGGGATCTTGAGGCGAATGCAGTTGAAGCACTGGATGTATTTGTGCAAGGTCTCCCTAGGCTGTTGCTTGATGCGCCGCAAGTCACCCATAGCCGGTGGGCAATCGCGAGTGCCCTCGAAGTTGGCGATGAAGAGCTCCCGCATCTCATCCCAGGAGAAAATCGATCGCACCAGGTGGTTCAGGAGCACGAGTGCACACCATTTTTTAGGGCCATGGGAAACCAGTTCGCCATGACCTTCTTGCCACCGCTGGCTGCCTCGATGCTCAGCTCGTAGAGCTGCAGGAACTCGGCAGGGTCGGGGTGCCGTTGAAGCGTGGTGGCAGATCTGGCTTGAACTTTCCTGGCCAGACGATGCGGCGCAGCTCCGGGGTGAACGTGTGACAGCCCGCTGCACTCATCAGGGCCTGCCGTGGAGGTGGAACCTGATCTTGGCGCTCGTGCACCACCGCTTCGAGTGGCACGCGGTCTTGATGTGGTGGTGTTGGGAGCGCACGCGCCTCTGCTTGCGGACACTGCACCACCTGGCAGCTTTCCTCGTCACACGCTGGCGCCCTGCGAGGCGGGTCGTGCCGTGGAGCCTCACGCCTCGGCTAGCGGACGACGTCTTGCCTGGGAGGCGGAAGAGGTGCATCGTGGGCCACATCGCTCGCAAGGGGTGGCGGGGGAGGCAGCAAGTGGGGACGGTGCAGGGACCTCTCCTTTGGCGCTGACGAGCTCGGCGATGCGGTCCAACCAGTCCCCGTAGAGGTCGTCGGTTGGGCGGTAGCGCAGGAGCTCACGCGCTATGAGCAACGCAGCCTGTGCGTTCGCCGGGCTGCGACGAGCATGAGAAGGAGAAGCAGCCACCAGAGTCAGTGAGGGGGTGGCGGTGCGCCCGTCATGCCGCACAGAGGGCTGCATCGACGAAGCCTGCTGCTCGTGGGTCGCGGGGATGGTGGCAGGGTTTTTTGTAGACGATGGAGAACGACGGGGAGCGTCGTCGCCTGTAGGCGCCTTCTGGGCGACGTTGGCGGCGAGGGCGGCCCGGCGCTCAGCACGAACCCGACGAGCATAAACCATGGAGGCAACATAACAGTGGCGAATTGACTGGAGAAGAGAGGCTCCAGCGCACCCATACCTGGCGCGACAAATGTTGGATTTCGGGCTCCGCTGACCCTGGATAGATTCAAACTCAGGGGTGCTTGCGAAGAACTCAGCCTCCCCAGCCTGCCTACTCGCCGGTCACATAGTTTAGCTCGATGAACAGGAAGGAAACGGAACACATCGCTTACCCAGGTTCGGGCTACCTTGCGGTGTAAAATCCTACTCCTGCTTTGTGGTGGATTGGCCTCGAGGTGGGCTGAGGATGAACTAGTACAGTTGTGGCACCCCCGGCTCAGAGAAAACCGGAACGCCCCGCATTCCAGCCTAGAGATCAAGGAGAAGTCTTCTGGAATACGGCACTGCTTAGCATAGAACAAAGCAGCTTTCTATTATTACACGAATATGATTACAAGGTCTCCGATATTACAATGAATAACATCGGCACGGCGACACTGCGCCATCCTCAGTTGCTCTATGCAAGCAGCAGAACAACTCGAAGCAGCGGAACAACTCTAGCAGCGGAACAACTCTAGCAGCGGAACAACGACGACGGTGATGAACTCCACTCCGCAGGGACTCTGGCTAGAACACTTATCCTAGCTCGCGAACACAGGAACAACACCAAACAAGCAAGCAATCCAGGCACGACCTGCAAGCTGGCATGACACGCCAGGTCAGTACATTGAATGTACTTGCAAGCTCACAATTAACCAGAAGCATTCAAGACAAACAACAGCATGGCAATTACAGGTTAATCAGGGACTATCATGAGATCCTCAGAATAAGGCATGAACAACATGAACATGATATAGCTAGAACAACATGAGCTAGCATGAACATATGAATCTGACAATACTAGCATGCAACATGATGACACTATATGCACTATTTACTCTGCTCGGGTTACTACGTAACCATCACATGCATCACTTACCAACCTCGGACATTACATGATCATGTCACGAAAAAATCAAGCTTGGTATAAACAATACCGTAGTAATCATCAAATGACCACAAGGAGCTTGATCTTTACCCATGATTCTCGCACAATATCACGAATATCCAACAACTCGGTATCCTCGATACCACAGTGAGCATTCCGGCGATCACAACCAACTTATCTCATCGTTGAACCGGGGTTGTCATTAATCAAGTTATTATTAATACTGTTGACTCATGGTGGGACAGACACGAACTGGGCCCTTATCCGCGGGCGCAGCTATCAATAGATTTAATATACACTCTGCAGAGGTTAGTACACTGTACCCACACTACGGAACCCATGGCCTCGCACTCCCATTCGGGTGGACCAACTGCGTTCCGACAAAACCGATCTATCATCATGACACTCTCCCGGCCACTCCGACCCACTCCCAACTGGGCTAGTCCTGGGTGGCCCCGTGTCTACCAAACGTCCCTCACGGGGACCGGATCCATAAAAATAAAAACAACAGGCACACAAGGTTATGTCTGCTTACCTGATCAGGGTACGCACGCCCATAACCTTCCCTAGTTGGAGGCACCGGCGAGAGGCACGACAATAAACCCAGTTAGGACCTTCCCATAAGGTAAGCGTGGTTGCACTAGTCAGTTTCGATATGGTGGCACCATGACTCAGCCAATAGTTGTTCAAGTTCAATTTAATCCGGTTAAACTTGAATGCAATATGCTGAGCCATGATAAAATAACATGATGCATTTACAAAGCATGAGCATGATATCAACATAAGCACGGGATGCAACATAAATATCCACCATATCAACTATGAATAATCTCCAACTAAACATGGCATAATGATGAGCATAAATATTACAGGTGCAACAGTACTCATAGTATAACATGACCACTAGCATCAACCATAAATTCCATGCAAGAACTTATCAATAACATTACCGAGTAACACTTAATCAACTAACAGCAAAGAACAACGCATATTAACAGTACTCGCTAACCGACGTTAGTCATGCACCGAAGTACATGACCAGTCCGACATGTACTACTATCAAGCATGGCATTATGAAAGTAAAGCTATCAACTAGCAGGGCATGCTAACCAGGTGCATAACAACATAGCAAGCAAGTAAACACTAACCCAGAAGCCTTACCGAAACAACGATAACCATACTTTAAACAAGCAATCATTTAATAAATGTTCAAGTTGAAAACCATGGCTACTGCATGACTATCATGCAAGTGGGGATTGTGGCTTGCCTGGGGGTAAAGAAGGCATCAGGGAGAAGCGCGGTGAAGCCGCGGAAAGATTTGCTAGAAACAGTTCTCTCTCGGAGGGGCTGATTTAGTGCAAGGGCAAAATGGTCATTTTCACAGTGTCAAACCATAGTGAAAATGAAACCAACAGAACGGGCTCGACGAGACAAAGAAGTGGGCTTTGGAACGACCTCATTTGGAGTTGTGGTTGGTTGAAGTTCAGGGACTTTTCTGCAAAAAATATCATCGACAACAAGTCCCTGAGTGGATAAGACAGAGGCGTAAAATACGCTTTCTGACTAAGAAAACATAGTCTGGGCTGAAATAGAGAGGAAGACGCTTTCAGAATAACGAAAACGTACCCTGAGCTGAAGCAGAGGGAAAATACACTTTCGATTTGGTGAAAGCGTATTTCACGAAATGTGTGGCCACTTATCCACGCGGCGCGGGGTCAACCCTCGTCGGGTTGATGGGTGGGCCTCATGACGGTGGGGCCCGCCTGGCGGCCTTCTTCTTCCTCCCACCGACGACTTGGCCGAAAGGGGAGCACGCCCCGACGACGCTCGCCGGTGATCCCGGCCACCATACGGGGCGTGCGACCTATCGACGAGCTCAGCGTGACGAGGCGGATCCCTTCCTGATGTAGGGCGGAACCCTACGTGGATGATCTTTCACGTTGGAGCGGATCCTATGGGGAATCACGAAGAACACGTGGAAGAACACGAGGAAATCAAGGGGAGGAACGAGGGGAAAACACTCAACCAACAAGGAATCGGTCACACAAATGCTAGATCGATGAACACAAAGGGAGATACATGATTCAAGGTCAACAAAGGACGATACAAACGGTAGCCGTTCTTCTCCGTGAGGAGGTCTTGATGGGGTCCACCCTAGAAGGGGTCTTGAATCCGCTTGGGGATCTTCTCCAAGAGGTCCTGGCCCGAGGAGAAGTAACCAAGTGGACGAGCAAGGCTCTCACACAAACATGAGCTAAACCTAAGCTCCCTAGAAAGGAGGGGAGGTGGTCTATTTATAGTCTAAGCCACGAAGGGGTAAGTGAGAGGGGGATACAAGGCCAAAGGCCTGCGGTTACAAGACAGTGCAGAGCGGTAGTACCGCTTGGGAGGGCGGTAGTACCGCTTACAAGCGGTAGTGCCGCTTGGACCGGACGGTAGTACCGGACCCGGTCGCCGAGCACAGGAGTTTGTCGGGTTGAGCGGCAGAGAGCGGAAGTTCGGCGTAGTGCCGCTCGGGGCCTTTAGCGGTAGTACCGCTTGGTGTTGGCGGTAGTACCGCCGCCTGGTCTTCTTTCTCCTTCTCCTTCCTTCGCTCACAAGCACGCTTGGCCTTGGTCCTTGGGCTCTCCATGGTCTCCTCGGGTGTACCTGAGTATGCACAAGGTCCGCTCTTGAAGTAGCATCCATGTCTTACATGCGGAAAGGGAAGATTCGGAAAGGAGCGAGTTCACCTTAGGTCCAATGGCGCAAAGTCGAGGTCTCATCTTATGTATCCTTGGGGCTTGGAGAGTATATGGAGTGTACATGGGGATGAACGGGGATGCTCCGCATCATCTCCCTCCCTTGGGAAAGATCCGACCTCGGATCGTGATCCTCATCACCATGGAAACGGTTGTCGTAGACGGACTTGTAGTTGGACGAAGTTGAAGACATGGCGCAATCCAAGTAGTCCACGGTGTCGCCGGAGTGATAGACATGCAAAAGAGCAAACACAAGCAACACTGAAATACAATGGTTAGCGCACACAAAGTGTCCATCATGCAAGAATGAGTCCGTGCGGCAAGATTGGTCGTGACAAAGCGCATGAAGCTTATCAAGTTGATCTAGAATGAGATGCAAAGCATTCATGGAGGAAAAGCAATCATTGTGTACACAAATGTGTTATGAATATGAGCAATGCAACCATGATGCAAAATGATGTCATAATGGGATGGTTTATCAAATGCATGAACATGGCAATAGATGCTCAACATGTGGATATTATCATGCAATTGATGGTGGACAATATGATTATGATGTATGAATATGCCATCAAGGAAGATCACAACAAATTTGCTAAGGAAATGCACAAGCTCATATATCATGGATGACATGGAAATAGATGCAACAAGACAAGCATAATGTGAGTCAATCCATGCATAGCGTGCAAACTTGTGGTGAGTATGATATGTCCATCGAGCATGACATGTATGAGCACAATCAACAAATATGGAGGTGTTGGTGTACCAAAGCTCGATGTCGAGGCATGAGTGGAGTTTTGAAGGTGCATCCAAGAAGTGCGAGCGCTCCTCAATGTGAAGGTCCATGTAGCCAATCTCCAATGTTGTTTCTCCGTTCACTAGATGTAACATGTAGACAACAAGAAGGAAACAACAATGAAAGAGTGACCCATCCAATATGCGTATTTGAGGATGACTCAAAGAGAAGGAGTTCACCTTTAGGAGTGTCTCAAGGATGATGTAGTTGCGCATTGAGTATGCCTTCTCATAACCAAAATGTCTCCTGACGGTAATGCCTTGTGAATTCTTCAAAATGAAAGAACATGACAAACACTCGGAAAAACAAATGAGGTTAGCGAAAGTGCAAAACCTATCATTCGTGTGGTAAGATACCAAACAAGTGTATGCATCATGCTCATCATTAGAAAGGACAAGGGAGCATTGCATAGTATGGAGGCATACGATGCGAGAACAACCAAATGCAATAGTCTCATTCAAACAAGCATGCATCACAAGTAATATGTCAAAGTCTCCAAGATCAATAAGCATAGTATGGTTGCACTCAATAAAAGTGGATATGAAAGAGGCAACTAATGGACACAAGAGACAATGATCAAGATATATCATGTGAGAGGCATGAGCATATATGTCATCAACCCAAGAAAGCAAGTAATAGTGGTGTAACATCCCAAAATTCTAAATTTTGAATGTTATATTAAATAAATAATTATGCTGGTTTGTTTGATTGTTGTGTAACTGATTGTGTGAAATTGAGTGAAATTTGAAACTTTTTGAAAGTTTACTGAGAGGGAATGAAATGACATTCCCAAACTTTCACCTTGCATTTATGATCTCCATGAATTCAAATTCAATTCAAACACAAAACCCTAGAGAGAAGATGATATGACTTCTTCCATTTAAATAAATGAAAATGGTTTTGAAAAGATTTGAATTCCATTTGGAAATATTTCAATTCTGAAACTTTATGCAACTCAATGATTTTCACGAGAGAAGATAAAATGACTTCTTCAAATTAAATGAAATATGAGTTGGGAGTTTTAAAAGAATTAAATCCAAAGTTCTTTGAATTTATTTCCAATTTGGAGTTATTTGAGTTTTATTCAAAATATTTTTATCCAAAAACAAAATATATGGAAAATAGGGTAACATGATTCCCTACATCAGAAAATTGGAGAGAAATTAGTTTGAAGCCATTTTGGTATTTTAAAATGATTTTTGTTGGATTTTATTGGACCAGAAGCACTCTTTGCTTTATTTAAATTTGTGTGTATTTTATTTAATGCTAGAATAATGTTCATCATGTAGGAAATATTTTTCTGAAAATTTTGATATATTATATGCCTATATAATATTTTCATTTTATTTTGTTTTATCATTTTGTTTTCCTCTCTGTTAGTAAAAAAAATATTCAGAGCCTTGGGCCAAAGGCCCAAGCCGCCAACCAGCCGGGCCGCCAAGGCCAAGGCCATCGCACGCACGCACCTAGGAGCCAGGAGCCAAGGTTTCCTATTCTTTACAAATCCTAGTAGGATTTGATCCCGTTCGTTATTCCGTTTATTCCGATTTGTTTCTAGATCTTTTCCTCTTTGTTTCCTAATCCTAGTCTATTTCTTGCCCCTACCCCAAGCAAAACCCTCCCTCCCCACTATAAATACCCAAGCACCCCCTCCAACACATCAAACCAACACCTCTCCTCTCCTCTCTCTCTCTCTCAGAGAGCAGAAGCAGCAGACCACCGCCCGCCAAGTGCCGCCGCCACGCTCGACCTCTCCTGAGGTTTATATGATCTCCTCTCCACCGTCCCGTGATCTCCTTTCCTCTAGGATCAACCGCAACATCGGATCCGATCTTCTTCCCCAACTCCGACAACTACTCCGTGAGATCCACGAAATCCTGTAATTCATTTTTTTTCAGAAAATAGCAATCTTAGAAAATTCATATCTTTTAGAGTTTTAGTATTTTGAGTGATTCCAATTGCTATGTGTCACAAATTTGCTGAAGTTTCTGTTAGTTCAATTTTATTTCACATTTTAGCAGTTTAAATTTGTGTTTGTATGAATTTTCTCAAATCACTAGATTTGAGCTATTTTGAGTTAGGAATATTATTTTGACCGATTCTTTTTGCTCCTGGTCTCTAGGACCTTTGTTTATCCAGTAGTATTTAGTATTTTATTTCTAGGTTAATTTAAATTAGGTTTTTAGCAAAGTAGTACAGTTTTATTATTAGTTCTGTTTTAGCTTTTTCTTTATTGTTTTTATTAGTTTTAAATTATTTCTTTTTGTCACTTTTGAAAAAATTAGTTGTGTTTCTGTTAGAAAACAGGAGAAAAATTTATTTTATTTTAAAAATTTATTTTCCTTAGTTTTGTATGAAACCTTCTATAGGTCATAGTTAGAGTTTAAAAAAGCTTTTATTTGTTTCTTTTGCAAATAAAATTTTATGAAAAAATACTTTCTGTTAACTTAGTTGTTTTACTTTTTATTTTCTGTTAAATTATTAGTTTAGTGTTTTAATTGCTGTTAAGTTTTTTTTACTTAGGGCAAAACTATGTT
Organism: Aegilops longissima; assembly: GCA_021605205.1. Lineage (NCBI taxonomy): Eukaryota > Viridiplantae > Streptophyta > Magnoliopsida > Poales > Poaceae > Aegilops > Aegilops longissima. The sequence goes on along the minus strand of CM038681.1, from coordinate 345,188,742 downwards.
AGATGCTTGTAGCAAAGTCATAGATTTTCGTTAGTAGTTTTTCTTTCTAGTTTTATTTGAGGCTTCTTTGGACTTTGTTGGAGTTTTATTATTGAGTTTTTTTGTTTTAATTGTTATTTTGAGTGTTAGTATTGCTTGCTAGAATGATTGCTTATGTGAATGCTATGTTTGACTTGTATAGATTTTCTTCGGAGAGTGACGAATAGTTCTATCAAATTTTGTGAGAGTGTTGTTATATTCATCAACGCATTGGCAAGTTCACTTTGACCATGTTTTTCATACCTATGTGTTTTATTGCATCTAGTGTCATCTTCGCAACAATCCCTCCAGTAGTGATATTGAATCCTTGTAGTTGAGTAGTATGCATGAGGTAGGAACCCATCACCCTGTTACCAAGCCCGGGACGTTATTTATTTTAATGCTACGCTATAGTAGACGGGGTTGGTATGAGTGCTCGAGAGTGGTGTGAAGAAGGAGGACTCTACGTCAATGTCGACAACTCCATGATGGCATATGCAAGGACTGCAATTTCAAGGCCTCAAGACTTCAAGACTCAAGACAAGAATTCAATACACACTACTGGGTGAAGGACGGTTGACGGGCACCCTGGAGAAACCAGTGGTTGGCCGGGATGCATGGAGAAGCGCCATGACATCTTGCGGAAAGCTTCACCCAGACTCAAAGAGACGAAAGAATACTTCTTGCCCGGAAGCTTACCTGTGCAACCGCAAGTCACTATGGGCTCTGGCTTGGTTGACCTTAGTTGTGACTCTGGCTGGGGCGGTGCTAGCAGATGTAGAACTACGGTAGGATTGGATGAGCACGGACGGTGGTCGAGGAACTCTTCGAAGACCATGTTTGGTCGTCTTGTTCTCAAACACCCTGAAGTGCGAGAACGTAAAAAGAGGGATCGAATCTTGCGGGTAAAGTGTACAAACCTCTACAGAGGGTTTAAACCTAATCGATTAGCCGTGTCCCCGGTTACGGACAATTTGAGCATCTGGACTTGGATCTATCTCGGAACTTTCAACACCGGATTGATAACTTAATTGTGGGCAACATATGATGATTTTGGGCTATGGGACATCGGTTGGCGGAACCATGTCATGATAGAAAACTCCATAGTACAGACTTCATTTATTCCTTTGATGTAGGGAAAATAAAATCAGCTTTTACGCAAACAAAACTCAGATACAGAGCCACAAAGCCAAATTGCATATAGTATAGTTTTACCATCTGTTTATTCATGTTGTGATCTTGCCGGTACATTCAATGTACTGATCTACACGGCTGCAACGTATCATGTTGCAGGATTTTCTTCGACGAGTAAGAGTTACGATACAGGGTTACGGTCTACACTCAACCTGCCGATGGCGTTGATGGGACTCCACACCCGTTTGATTGTTTCCGCTGAGTATTATGAGGTATATATCATTTTACGTTATTTATACATGTGATTGCACTTTGATATATACATTGATGTACTGTGTGTGCAAAGATACTGATCCGAGGATGGCACAGATACACGAGGCTTGACCGTCTGAGGTCGGGTCGCTCTGATATGGTATCGAGCACATGTTGATATGAGGACGTGACCCTAGAAATCGGAAAGCCCCTAGGACAGGATTTCTCAAAAAAACTTTATTTTCAAAAGGATCCTTTACTTCTCATCTTTTCTGATTTTATCAAGTAGTCCTCTCACCTCAAATAGTTAGAATATACCCTTTTCCTTTTGACCACATGAAGGATCAATCAAGCCGCTCCAAGAAAGATATCGGACAGTGATGACCCTTCAAAGTAACCAGGATTTCACCATGCATTAGAAGAGTTGAAGCTGCAACAATTGAAGACTCAAGACTTGAAGAATTTGAAGTTCAAGAATTATTTGACCTTTAGAGACCAAACCCTGTTATACACCCACGTTAGATGCGATGATTTGTGAGCTGTCATTTGTTTGATGTTTTCCGACAGCCCCAAAATAAAACTCGTTTCCTCAAAACTATTGTTTGTATTGTGTGTATCTCTCTCTATCCAGCTCTCTCTTATCTCACCCTAAAACCCTTGGAGCCATAGATGATGAATGAAGTTGGTCTGCTATTCTCTGGACCGATGACTCAGCTTGGAGGCGAGCTATGGATTCAAAACATGGAGGATCAATTTAGAAAAATTTGATTCCAAGGAAGTATGAGGTTCAATACGCTCTTCTGTGCTTTACAGAAAGTGCTGCAACCTGGTGGAAAATGCATCAAGCCATACAAGGATTTAATGGAGCAAGAACTTGGGAGGAATTCAAGAAGACCCTGTTGGGATCACGTCTCATCCGGAAGCACTACGATAACCCGAAGAAGAAACCTTGTGCCTGCAAGATTTGCGGAGAAATAGGACACACCCAAGAGGAACACAAGGGTGGATGCCCTCATTGTGAGGAGAAACACCCAGCCGAGGAATGCCCAACTAGTCAGGTGACTTGTTTCTTGTGTGAAGGAACCACCCACTACCCGACCCAGTGTCACATTTACCCCATGGTGCAACAAACTATTCAGGAGCAGGAAGAAGGAATGAAAGAAGCCCTCCGAGAAGTTATGAAAGAACCTGTGATGAAGGAATGTGTTGAAGACCCCGATGGAGAAGGCCTAATCAGATTCTACTCCAATGCCTGCTATTCATGTGGAGAAGAAGGACATTTTTCACAGTATTGCACCAAGGAAAGAAAAGAGTATCTGGGATACTCCCCGACGGAAGCAATAGAGTTTGATCCACAGGGAATAAAAGGTTTGATCAGAACGAAGAAACCCCGGAAGAGAAAACAAAGACACCCTCAAAACAATCCAATTTCTGCAAAGAGGGACAAGAGTCATATTACCTGTTTTGAATGTAAGGACGTCAGGCATTATGCCAATCATTGTCTCGAAAGGAAGCAAGGAACTCAAGCAGCAGGCACCATCTCCAAGAAGCCCAAAGACTTATCGAAAGTTATGTGTTTTCATTGCAAGGAAGCAGGACATTATGCTACTAAATGTTCCGACAAGATGAAAGCTGGAGCTGAGTAGTTGGAATTTTGATATTGGTAATAAGTGTAGTAGGAAGCAATTATTTCCATAAGGATATGGAGTTGAATTTATGTAATGAAAGTCTTGGATATTGTAATGAATTCATGAAATCAATAAAGTTAAGGTGACATGTTTTCATATGTTTAATTGTATGAGTTGTTACTCTATGAACACGGATTTTGACCATTTTCGAGGATATGAGAAATATGGTCTATGGATGGATTTGTGAGTTTCATTTTTAGGGTGGTAGTACCCTGTGAAGAAGACTAGACTAGTGGATAAGAAAATATATATTCCACGGACTGTAGTTCGAAGGGAAAAACAGTTGGAGTTTTGCTTTTGATATGATGGTATGAAGAAACAGAGTACTACTGGATTTAAAGGAGGTGTAATATGGAACAAGAGAGTTACTCCAAGGATGAGTTAAAGCTGCACTAGAGTTGAAGTGGGCCATAACCCACAGGCCCAGGATTTGAAACGGAACAGCTGTAACCTTGATGAAGGAAGAAATTTGGAAGAATCAGTGATCCAATCAGCATACGTTTCGTAGGAGGTTACGCAAAAACCTGAGAGTTGTGAAGAAACGATAGATGTTTTGTTCAGCTTGCAGAATCAATGGAATTATCCGAACTAAGTTCGTTGAGAAGAGAAATTCTGCAATGCTTGTGAGTATGCCCAAGTGTTAGAATACGTGATTCACTGCTTACGTATGTGGTAATGATTCAAGCACGGATGGATTGGCCCCATACCGAGACTTCTATCATGAACTATCATATGTTGATGGAAAATCGAGAGCCTTGAAAACCTTAGAAGAGTGTCGACGCGATAAGCCATAAAACCTTAGAATGGTAGGACGATTGATCCATGTACCGCAACTGCTACAAACGAGGTCACACAAAGGAGACCCAACCCAACCCATTATTCCTGCAGAAGAAACCTGTAATGGTCGACCACCATGAGATCTCAATAGTTGTTTATTGGCGACAGACCTGTCAGCTAAGGAGACACAGTCTCGGAAGAACCTCACCAGGATGAAAGGACACGTATTTGAGGAAAAGGTTTTGACCCTATCGGAAGAGCCCCAGTGTAGGAGTTACTTCAAAGTTGTGAGAAGACCGATAGTGTTCACACTAGGAATGGAGTACATGAGTTTTGTCGGAACAATAACCATGCTTCTAAGTGTGGTAGCACACTAGACCATACAGATCAATGGATTTGCTAGAAGACCCCCAAACCCTAACCTTTTCTTGCTGCCTCTTCGAATCTCGAGGACGAGATTCATTTTAAGTGTGGTAGATTTGTAACATCCCAAAATTCTAAATTTTGAATGTTATATTAAATAAATAATTATGCTGGTTTGTTTGATTGTTGTGTAACTGATTGTGTGAAATTGAGTGAAATTTGAAACTTTTTGAAAGTTTACTGAGAGGGAATGAAATGACATTCCCAAACTTTCACCTTGCATTTATGATCTCCATGAATTCAAATTCAATTCAAACACAAAACCCTAGAGAGAAGATTATATGACTTCTTCCATTTAAATAAATGAAAAGGGTTTTGAAAAGATTTGAATTCCATTTGGAAATATTTCAATTCTGAAACTTTATGCAACTCAATGATTTTCACTAGAGAAGATAAAATGACTTCTTCAAATTAAATGAAATATGAGTTGGGAGTTTTAAAAGAATTAAATCCAAAGTTCTTTGAATTTATTTCCAATTTGGAGTTATTTGAGTTTTATTCAAAATATTTTTATCCAAAAACAAAATATATGGAAAATAGGGTAACATGATTCCCTACATCAGAAAATTGGAGAGAAATTAGTTTGAAGCCATTTTGGTATTTTAAAAATGATTTTTGTTGGATTTTATTGGACCAGAAGCACTCTTTGCTTTATTTAAATTTGTGTGTATTTTATTTAATGCTAGAATAATGTTCATCATGTAGGAAATATTTTTCTGAAAATTTTGATATATTATATGCCTATATAATATTTTCATTTTATTTTGTTTTATCATTTTGTTTTCCTCTCTGTTAGTAAAAAAATATTCATGAGCCTTGGGCCAAAGGCCCAAGCCGCCAACCAGCCGGCCGGCCAAGGCCAAGGCCATTGCACGCACGCACCTAGGGAGCCAGGGAGCCAAGGTTTCCTATTCTTTTACAAATCCTAGTAGGATTTGATCCCGTTTCGTTATTCCGTTTATTCCGATTTGTTTCTAGATCTTTTCCCTCTTTGTTTCCTAATCCTAGTCTATTTCTTGCCCCCTACCCCAAGCAAAACCCTCCCCTCCCCACTATAAATACCCAAGCACCCCCTCCAACACATCAAACCAACACCTCTCCTCTCCTCTCCTCTCCTCTCCTCTCCAGGCAGCAGCAGTGCAGCACCACCGCCGCCGCCAAGTGCCGCCGCCGCGCCCTCGACCTCTCCTGAGGTTTATATGATCTCCTCTCCACCGTCCTGTGATCTCCTTTCCTCTAGGATCAACCGCAACATCGGATCCGATCTTCTTCCTCAACTCCGACGACTACTCCGGTGAGATCCACGAAATCCTGTAATTCATTTTTTCAGAAAATAGCAATCTTAGAAAATTCATATCTTTTAGAGTTTTTAGTATTTTGAGTGATTCCAATTGCTATGTGTCACAAATTTGCTTAAGTTTCTGTTAGTTCAATTTTATTTCACATTTTAGCAGTTTAAATTTGTGTTTAGATGAATTTTCTCAAATCACTAGATTTGAGCTATTTTGAGTTAGGAATATTATTTTGACCGATTCTTTTTGCTCCTGGTCTCTAGGACCTTTGTTTATCCAGTAGTATTTAGTATTTTATTTCTAGATTAATTTAAATTAGGTTTTAGCAAAACAGTACTGTTTTATTATTAGTTCTGTTTTAGCTTTTTCTTTATTGTTTTATTAGTTTTAAATTATTTCTTTTTGTCACTTTTGACAAAATTAGTTGTGTTTCTGTTAGAAAACAGGAGAAAAATTTATTTTATTTAAAAATTTATTTTCCTTAGTTTTGTATGAAACCTTCTATAGGTCATAGTTAGAGTTTTATAAAAGCTTTTTATTTGTTTCTTTTTGCAAATAAAATTTTATGAAAAAATACTTTCTGTTAACTTAGTTGTTTTACTTTTTATTTTCTGTTAAACTATTAGTTTAGTGTTTTAATTGCTGTTAAGTTTTTTTACTTAGGGCAAAACTATGTTAGATGCTTGTAGCAAAGTCATAGATTTTCGTTAGTAGTTTTTCTTTCTAGTTTTATTTGAAGCTTCTTTGGACTTTGTTGGAGTTTTATTATTGAGTTTTTTTTGTTTTAATTGTTATTTTGAGTGTTAGTATTGCTTGCTAGAATGATTGCTTATGTGAATGCTATGTTTAACTTGTATAGATTTTCTTGGAGAGTGACGAATAGTTCTATCAAATTTTGTGAGAGTGTTGTTATCTTCATCAACGTGCGTGCAAGTTCACTTTGACCATGTTTTCATACCTATGTGTTTTATTGCATCTAGTGTCATCTTCGCAACAATCCCTCCAGTAGTGATATTGAATCCTTGTAGTTGAGTAGTATGCATGAGGTAGGAACCCATCACCCTGTTACCAAGCCCGGGACGTTATTTATTTTAATGCTACGCTATAGTAGACGGGGTTGGTATGAGTGCTCGAGTGGTGTGAAGAAGGAGGACTCTCGTCAATGTCGACAACTCCATGATGGCATCTGCAAGGACTGCAATTTCAAGGCCTCAAGACTTCAAGACTCAAGACAAGAATTCAATACACACTCTTGGGTGAAGGACGGTTGACGGCACCTGGAGAAACCAGTGGTTGGCCGGGATGCATGGAGAAGCGCCATGACATCTTGCGAAAGCTTCACCTGCACTCAAAGAGACGGAAGAATACTTCATGCCCGGAAGCTTACCTGCAACCGCAAGTCACTATGGGCTCGCTTGGTTGACCTTAGTTGTGACTCTGCTAGGGCGGTGCTAGCAGATGTAGAACTACGGTAGGATTGGATGAGCACCGGACAGTGGTCGAGGAACTCTTCGAAGACCATGTTTGATCGTCTTGTTCTCAAACACCTGAAGTGCGAGAACGTAAAAGAGGGATCGAATCTTGCGGGTAAAGTGTACAAACCTCCGCAGAGGGTTTAAACCTAATCGATTAGCCGTGTCCCGATTACGGACAATTTGAGCATCTGGACTTGGATCTATCTCGAACTCTCAATACCGGATTGATAACTTAATTGTGGGCAACATATGATGATTTTGGGCTATGAGACATCGGTTGGCGGAACCATGTCATGATAGAAAACTCCATAGTACAGACTTCATTTATTCCTTTGATGTAGGGAAAATAAAATCAGCTTTTACGCAAACAAAACTCAGATCTGAGCCACAAAGCCAAATTGCATATAGTATAGTTTTACCATCTGTTTATTCATGTTGTGATCTTGCGGTACATTCAATGTACTGACCTACACGGCTGCAACGTATCATGTTGCAGGATTTTCTTCGACGAGTAAGAGTTACGATCAGGGTTACGGTCTACACTCAACCCGCCGATGGCGTTGATGGGACTCCACACCCGCTTGATTGTTTCCGCTGAGTATTATGAGGTATATATCATTTTACGTTATTTATACATGTGATTGCACTTTGATATATACATTGATGTACTGTGTGTGCCAGCATACTGATCCAGGGATGGCACAGATACACAGAGGCTTGACCGTCTGAGGTCGGGTCGCTACAAGTGGAACATGGGTGATGCAACATAGCAAGCAATCATAGCGATCAAGTCAAACAAGCTAGTAGTGCGAAGATGCAACATACTAGGAGGAATCATGGCAGGCATGTCATGTGTGCCAATAGTGCGCATGAATAATTCACATGTCATAGCACAAGCATGAAAGCAAGATATGAGGAAAGTAGGTTCATGGTATTGGCAAGAAGTCATATGTAAATAGCAATGTAACATCATGACTCTCCCAACACAAGAATCAACAATAGTATGAGGCACATGATAAACATGGCAATAGCAACAAGGATCTCCACCAAGCATGCAAATACACATAGAAGTATCATAATGGTGAATCATGGGTAGATGCAAGCAAGGGTCACAATTGCATGGCAAATGCATAGAAGCAAGTATAACATGCAAAGTGAACACGGGAAAATGAGCATAAGGTGACAAGTGGTAAATAGCCCATAGCCGTGTGAGAGCCAAGTAGAAGAGATGCGCGTAGTCCTTGCGCAAAGGGAATGGTGGTAAGGATAGTCCACGGGATCCCAAGTCATCGTTGCTCTCAAGAGCTCGTTTCGTCAACTCATGGGATTGTGAGGTTGACGAGTGTTCATAAGTACCTACACAAAACAAAGGCAAAGAGAAAATTGTGTGTGCATCGTATATGTACACATCATCCATCATGATGCGCACGTGCATGTGTCGGTTAGCACAAAATATCCAATGCTCAAATAAATGAGATGCGTGATATAGAAACATGTCATCCATCATGATAGGTTTGTTGTTATGTATAGCATAATGGAGACTCAAATTGTGTAATGCCTCATGAGAAATATCTAGAGCATTGTTATTCATGGAATGCATATGGTGCACGCAATTATGGGAATCATGCAAAGGATGGGATGAATCAAAATCTCCAAATATGTATGAGGAAACTATGGGGGTCTCCTCATGAGCATGAGTAGCAACATCACATGGAGAATATTGACAACATCCAAAACAATGCATATTTGGAACAATGTGATCATGGCATGGAATAGTAGATGAATTGCATAAATCATGTAAAGGAAGCATGGCAATATCATCACAAGAGAAGGAAAGGCCAATGACCATCATCTCGTCATCTATGCCATAAGTGCAAATGGGATTTATTTTAATTGGGCATGCATAGTTACTATGTTGAGATTGTAATGATGCAATATGGGAGATCTCACTCATAGCATATGACAAGTTCAATGGATTGTCAAACATGAAGTGACCAATAGAATTTTCACATGATATCCTATGAAGCATAGCATCACCACTAGGCAACTCAACATGCTCATCATCATATTCATCATAAATAGGTAAGTCAAGGCATGAAGAAGTTTCACTAGCCTGAAGCATGGTAATAGGTGTGTCAACATCATGGGAGCAATCGAAGTCAAGAGAGTCCACTAGTGGGACAAGAGAAGCACCATCACCTATGTTACCGTTGGAGCGTCGCTCATGTGTTGTAGGTGAGGTGTTGAAGATCGTCTCGTTGTCATCTTCATCTTGATGGAACCATGTGAGGGGTGCATCATCGTCCACCATGGCCATCGTCGTCTCCAATGTAGGGATGGACTCGTCGAGGATAGGCATGTCGTCATGTAGGAGACCTAGCACCAAAGAAGAAAACACACTAGGAGTAGAGGTTAAGTCGTTAGAAATCATAGTGGCCTCATGTGCCGTGTCAACTACCTCACTCACTAAGTGTTGTGGCTCACTCACTCCCTCAAGGATGCTCTTACTCGTATGGTGGGTGGAGTCACTCAAATGGCGCTCAACCTCACATAGGATGTGTGGCATGCTCTCGTGTGTGGGGCTAGTGGTGGTCACACTCATCCTCTCATAGGAAATGCTCTCAATGTCACGTATGGTGGAGTCACTCATGTCACTCATGGGGTGGTGGCTCTCCTCACATGGCAATTGGGGCATCTCGACATATGTGGGTGCCGGAGAGATGTAGGTGCAAATGTCTCCATGCGCGGTCGCGTAGCTTGACTCGGAGTATGAGTCCAATGTGGGCGTCGTCTTCATGTTGTTGAAGAGGTTCGCGCTCGTCGCCGTGGTCGAAGGGGATGGCCCTTGCTCGACCGTCTTGTCACCGTCTTGGTGTTGGAGGCCCATATGATGTGGCACCTCATAGCTCGTCTCCATGACCGAAGGGAGTTTCCCATGCTCGGCCATCTTCCTTGAGGGGCTTTCGAAGATGGAAGTGTCGCCCTCGCTCGTAGGTGGTCGCCTTGGACTTGATGAAGTCGATGTAGGCGTACACGTGGGAAGTAGGCGAAGATGCCGTACGTCCAAAGGCGAAGATGCCTTGAGAACACTTGGCGAAGATGCCGAAGTGGTTGATGTAGCCGTAGCGCTGTCTTGGTGGTGGTCGTCTCGCGGTCTTCTCTTGTGCTTATGAAGCTTCGACTTGGCGTGAAGTAGGGCTTGTTGGGACTTGTGCATTTGCGCTTGTGGAGCATCTTCATGATGATGATGTCATTGTCGTGCTTGAGCTCGTAGTAGATGTCGTTCGTCGTCGTCGTGCACATGATGCTTGGAGGTGACTTGCCCTTCATGACGATGTTGATCACGAACGTGATGGTGGTCGCCATGGAGATGTGGACGACTTGCGCTTGCATCGCTTGGGCGCTCCGAAGACTTGTGGCTTGAACGTCGCCGTCTTGAAGATGATGACGGTGAAGTAGACTTGATCAAGGCTCTAATCTCCTCCATCCTTGCATCTTGCTCCTCTTTATGTGCGGCAAGCTTCTTGTCGAAGTAGTCCCTTCTCCGTGCTTCGGAGTGATGAATGTCAATGGAGATGTTCTCGATGCGCTCTCGCAATCTTGATTGTGTGCCTTGCACTTGTCGTTGTAGATCGAAGAGAGACGCTTTGGTGATGTAGTTGTTCACGCCGTCGTTGTTGTCGAAGACCGGAGATGAAATGCCTTGCCTATCCATCACAAGACTCGAGCAAATATGAGTGGGAGAAAGAGAAGAACTTATACCAATGTACCTTGACTGATGTTGACAATGAATCAAGTTCACTCAAATGCGGACAATGAAATAGCACTATTGGTACCAATCCTTGTCGGTTCTCACACCTACACAAGTAAAGCTTATGGAGGAGCTCGGTGAGGATAGTGGCACAAAAATTTAATGCAAAATGTTAGCAAGAGTCAATAATGTTGAAAGAGATTCACAAATTCGCAAGTGAAACAAATGGACCAATAGCAAAGAATGGCACACGGAAATAGACACACGGATAGATAAATGGGGTCGTGCAACCAAGGAATGAGCACAAAATGTGGAATCCACGGAAAACGCTCGTGTTGCACAACTCAAGAGAGACGCTAGCACGATTGCTCAATAGGCGGATACGACACTTGTGCACAACCTATAAGATGCAAAATGGATAAACTTCTATCCCAAGTATGCTATGTATGTATGGTTCCCGGTGTTACTCTCAAGATGATCCAAGATGATCGGATATGATAATCTTATATGCAATGTGGTATGATGCTATGGCACTTGCTTACAAGCTTCTTTGCTCTCTTTCTTTTGCTTAAAAGCTTTATTTCTCTTCTTTTTTTTTCTATGGCCACTTTGCACAATGCACAAACCAAGATAGCAATTGTGTGTATGCGGGAACAAACTTGTGACACAAGATGATATGATTATACCAAGATGATATGGTATGTATGCAATGGATGGTGTAGATCACTAATGTGCACAAGTAACGTTGCCGGGAATACTCAAATGGCTAGTCTCGATAGGCAAGTAACACAAAATGGGCTAGGGGTTATCAATGCAATTTGCAAGGGGAATATACAATGGTGTCGTCGAGGTTACCGTCCTTTGCGATGATGAGTGGCGGTGTTCTTGATGTAGATACCAAGATGATGGAAACTCGTCCCTAAGTAGCCGAAACACCTTAGGAAACGGAAAAACCGCGAACTCAAAATCTCAAATGTCAAATGTCAAAATGGTGGTAGCGGGAATGCGGTGGTGGTTTGCACTTGGCAATGCGGAAGTGGAATGATGGGCTATACACGTGTCGGAGTTGAAGTTGCCGTCCCTAAGTAGCCGAAACACCTTAGGAGACACAAGCCACAACTCAAACAAGCTCAAACAACTATTGGGTTAAGTTGGGTTGTCGGAAGTGTATGGTGGGCAAGCCTATGCGGAGGTTATGGTGGTGGTGGTTGATGAAGATGGAACCGTCCCTAAGTAGCCTAAACACCTTAGGAGACTCGAATCACAACTCAAACAACCACAAATGCAAAGGGGAACAAAATTGGTTAGGTTGCGGAAGTCGGTGGTGGTTATGCGGAGGATGTGGTGGAAGCCCTAGGCAAAGATGCCAAAGTTCCGAAAATTTGATGGAGTCAAATGGTGGTGGTAGTATTTTTATGGGAAGGGGGATGTCAATAGCTTCAAAACGAGCTAAAGAACGTCAAAATCGGAGTTCGGATGAATTAGTTATGGGCAAAACGGTGAAACTCGGAAAGCTGAAACTGGCCAGGGCGGTAGTACCGCTGGGGAGGGCGGTAGTACCGCTCGTGTCGGGATTTTTCGACTGTTTCGGCTGAACGGGGCCTGGCGGTAGTGCCGTTCTCAGCGGTAGTACCGCTAGGAGGGCGGTAGTACCGTTCTCAGCGGTAGTACCGCTAGGAGGGCGGTAGTACCGCTCGTGTCGGGATTTTCTCGATTTTTCGAATCGTTGCGCGATTTCGGGGCGGAAATGGATGATTTCGGGGTCAAAATTCGATGGATTTTGTGGATGGAAAGAGGGGAAACTTGGGGAGATGCTAGATCCACTCGAAACCAAGCAAATCCATGGATCAAAATCAACAAAACATCATCAAAACTAACAAATCACAAAAAAATTTGGGGCTATTTTTGGTGGGGATTTTCGGATTTAGGACGAAATCAACAAAATCAAGCTAGAAAAAGAGGGGTAGGGGCTCCAAAAACGTGATCAACCTAAGCTCTGATACCATAGATGATGTAGGGCGGAACCCTACGTGGATGATCTTTCATGTTGGAGCGGATCCTACGGGGAATCACGAAGAACACGTGGAAGAACACGAGGAAATCAAGGGGAGGAACGAGGGGAAAACACTCAACCAACAAGGAATCGGTCACACAAATGCTAGATCGATGAACACAAAGGGAGATACATGATTCAAGGTCAACAAAGGACGATACAAACGGTAGCCGTTCTTCTCCGTGAGGAGGTCTTGATGGGGTCCACCCTAGAAGGGGGTCTTGAATCCGCTTGGGGGATCTTCTCCGAAGAGGTCCTGGGCTCCGAGGAGAAGTAACCAAGTGGACGAGCAAGGCTCTCACACAAACATGAGCTAAACCTAAGCTCCCCTAGAAAGTAGGGGGAGGTGGTCTATTTATAGTCTAAGCCACGAAGGGGTAAGTGAGAGGGGGGATACAAGGCCAAAGGCCCGCGGTTGCGCACAGGCAGAGCGGTAGTACCGCTTGGGAGGGCAGTAGTACCGCTTGCAAGCGGTAGTGCCGCTTGGACCGGGCGGTAGTACCGGACCCGGGTCGCTCGAGCACAGGAGTTTGTCGGGTTGAGCGGCAGTAGAGCGGAAGTTCGGCGGTAGTGCCGCTCGGGGGCCTTTAGCGGTAGTACCGCTTGGTGTTGGCGGTAGTACCGCTCGCCCTGGGTCTTCTTTCTCCTTCTCCTTCCTTCGCTTCCGCGCACGCTTGGCCTTGGTCCTTGGGCTCTCCATGGTCTCCTCGGGTGTACCTGAGTATGCACAAGGTCCGCTCTTGAAGTAGCATCCATGTCTTACATGCGGAAAGGGAAGATTCGGAAAGGAGCGAGTTCACCTTAGGTCCAATGGCGCAAAGTCAAGGTCTCATCTTATGTATCCTTGGGGCTTGGAGAGTAGATGGAGTGTACATGGGGATGAACGTGGGATGCTCCGCATCACTTCTCGGTGGTAGAAGACGCCAGGGAGCATCAAGCCGAGAGGGATGTTGACCGCGGCGAACGACGGCCTCGGGCACCGAGGGGCTCGCGGCCACCGCGCACCGGAAGGGAAGGAGAAGGGCGGAGGTGATTGGGTGGTGATAGAGGCGAGGGTGTGCCGATCTTTCGATGAGATGATAAATATCGATTTGGTGGAGTCGACTTTGACGAGCCGACTACAAACGTGCACGACGTTGCGCCTTAGCAATCGCTAAACCAACTCCGAGAGGTTATTGACCACGCTGGAGCACGATCAACCTGACCACGAAGGTCTATTCCTGCAAGCAATCGAAGAACGAGCAAGAATATGATAAAGCAATCTGAATATTGCAAATATATATGAAGTATTGATAATGGTGGGGATCCGTAAGTGGTCTTGGTCTGGTCGTTGGACACAAACGAAGTACACGAAGTTGCAATGGCTAACTTTTAACTAAACAAATCCCAAGGAAAAAGCTACTAGATGGATCTACTTATATAGGAGCAAGTGGTGGTGGGCAAGGAGGTGGGAGGACGTCCCAAGGCAGCCTAAAACTAACCCTAGGTCGTACAAGGCCAATGGGCCCAAGCGGAGGTGACGTAACACCTTTGGACTTGTAGTTTGACTCGGATTCTGCTGCAGCATCAGATTGTTTCGTCCATAACTCCACGCTCCGGACGGATTTTAAGGTGATTCCAATTGGGTTGGAAAATGCACGAAATCTATTTTCCAACAAAAAAAGAATCAACCAATTTGGAGTCCTTATGAAAAAGTTATTGACGTTTTGAGTCAGGTATGTCTGCAGCAGTCCGAATCTGAGTCCGAACGTGAGAGACTTGGACTCTATCTTCTCTTGGGCCAAAAGTGACGTGAGAGAACTTTTTGAACAGCAGGTAAACATCTCTTTCTCCTTATCTTCATATGTGGATTGTACAAATGTCCCATACACCTGCAATTAGACATGGCACAAAAGTTTGTGAAGTATTTTGTCCTGGATGACATAAATAAATTATTGCATAGTTTGCATTAGAAATCACCTCACAAATATACATGTATGCAATATTTTTGGTCGTATCCAAGGTAATCATGTCCTCATCATCCTCCCTTTCTTGAAAACAAAGCCGTCCTCGGCGTTGCTTAGTCTGAAATATGGCTAACAAAAGAGACAAGGTGTACATGTTGTATATGTATATGTCATCCATTTTTACTTCCCTTGATTTTTGCACATATGACACATGAATAGATGAGTAACTTGCATAGTTCATAAAATCTAAAGCCAAAACATTATCACAAGAAGTAGAAGGCATGAAAATATTACAACTCAGTTTGCACATATAAGTGAAGCTCTTATTCATTTCAAAAGATTGACAATGTTCAATATTAAACCATCCCAACATTGGTGAATGAACCTTACTTGCATCAAGTTTACATGCTACAACATGCTTAAATAAGCAAACATGCAATAAGTCATTCGACACAGAATCATCACCAAGATTAGAGGTCATATCAAAATGATTAAACATTGATTCTTTTGCATCAATAGTTAATTCAATGGGTGCACTCAAAATTGTTGGTATTTCAGTTGTTTGATCACATGACGCATTCATGATAGTATCAAGATTCTCTAAAATAGGTGATGTGCTCAAATCACCAGTTAACTCAACACATGATGCATTCAAGTTAACTAGGGATGCATCATTCTCATGTGAAGTTATATCATTAATACCTTTACTGTTACCTTGTCGCAAAGACGTAGCTGATGTAGGTACGGGCCTTGATAATGCACCATACACTTGAGATGATGTCGCTCACAATCTGGGTGGGGCTGCTCTAGTAGGTGCAACGGTGGAGGAACCAACTGACGATGGTGAGCATGAACTAGAATAGTAGTTGTTGTAGTCACCCAATGCATCCTCCTGTAGCTGTCTCTCAAAGGTACAAGCGAACATACATACCAATAATGGAACGAGGAATATAGTGAAATCTTGCACAGATATCATGGTTCAAACCACCAAAAAATCTATTCATTGTATCATCCTCAGATTCTTCTATGTCACAATGATGCATATAAGATTTGAAGTCTTTGTAGTAAGCATGAACAGTGTTACTGCCTTGTTTTAATTGTTCAAATTTGCGAAGCAATTCACGACGATAGTAAGCAGGAAAAAATTGTTGTCTCATTACAGCTTTCAAAACTTTCCAAGTTGTGGGTTGGTTATCAATGTTTTTCTTACAATGTACGCTCCACCAAACAGAAGCAAAACCAGTAAATGCTCTAGTGGTAGCTCGTACTCTCTCAAGTTCAGAAAAATCATGGTGACTAAAAACTTCTTCTAATTCAAGCTCCCAAGCTAGATAAATAGCAGGATTAAATCTACCCTCAAATGATGGTAAAGACATACCCTGACCATATGCTTGTGTGTGTTGTCCCAACTCTCGTGATGATGAAGATGTGTCCGTCGTCCAAGAACTTCTATCTCCGGAACCTGTCATGATTAGTAGAAACAAGAAACAAAATTCGAGAATAATGTTCCTATGAACTACTAGGATGTGGTTGTAAAGTGCTCACAGATAAAGCAAATATCAATATCTTACAAGTTCTTACCATGCGGCAGGTGGTGACAGGCAACCAGCGGTGTCAAGTAACTCTGAAGATTGTGTAAAGCGATTGCCAGGGGAACGTACGTATACACGGTGTAGAAATATGTGGAGCTGGGTTGGCTATATATGGTAGCAAAAAAATTAGCAATAATCAATCATAGATGCAATGTTGAATAAACGCTCAACGACGGTACTGTGCTGGTCCTAGGCTAGACCAGACTAGAGACGCGAGCCTAGAACACTAATGAGGTCACGGCGTAGCACAACTAGCATCAATGAAGGATAATAAGTAGCTCTGGACAGCAAGATATAAGTGAAGATCACAACGGCAGTAAAGATAATGATGAAGAACAACTGCCAAGCAGGATATACAACAACTCTCTCTCCAATTTTCCTCTTGAAAAGTTTGAGCCATTTTTCTGATAACTTTTTTAAAAGAATGCTACTAACTCAACCTTTCCAATTCAAAAAGAATCACTCAATTCCGAGTTGATATGAGGAGTCAAAAAATTCGAAAACTGGTTTGAAAAACTGGAATAAGCTGTGTTCACGAACTTCGGAGGGCAAAAAGACGTATTTAGGAGCCGATTTTGAGGTGCCAAATACTGAACTAGCTTCTGCAACTATTTAGATGCGGCTCGTCTCTAGCTTTAATTTGAGTACTCGAGGAGCCAAAACGGACTTCATATGAGGAAGTTATGCCTGTTTTGCTGAACAGTGCACAAAACAGATTCCAATCCGAATTCAGCTACGAGATTGAGTCTAGATAGATCCGAACTTTGTTTTTTTTTCTTCTCTCTTTTTTTTCTTACACTTATTTTTCTTTTCTTTCTCTTTTTTCTGACTTTTTCTTTTACTTTTTTCTCTCTTTTTCTCTCTCCCTCTTTCCAAACAAACTAGATAAGATGCAGATTGGATCAAGTGAAGATGTGAATGATCTCAACTATGGTTATGACAATGAACGGTGGGTAGCACGTGGTGGAAATTGATAGATGGATGGTGGTCAACAGAAGGGATAACGATGCAGCGGCGGCGTGACTAATGTGAACAGAACTCGAAACTCTAAACGAACTAGACACTAAGACCAGCAACTCGACACGACGATGCAACAGATAATTCAATAATGCAAACAATGAAAAGAAAACTGCAAAGGCTCAGACTGGCTTGGACAAAGGATGAATAGATCTAACTTTTTTTGTGGCTTTTTCTTGGACAATAGGTAAGAAAATAAATCTAATCTAGGGATAATTGGAAATTCTCACCGAGCAACCTGAAAACTGATACCACTTGATAGAGCGAGGTGTCCCGATCTTCGATGAGATGATAAATATCGATTTGGTGGAGTCGACTTTGACGATCCGACTACAAGCGTGCTGACGTTGCGCCTTAGCAATCGCTAAACCAACTCCGAGAGGTTATTGACCACGCTGGAGCACGATCAACCTGACCACGAAGGTCTATTCCTCCAAGCAATCGAAGAACGAGCAAGAATATGATAAAGCAATCTGAATATTGCGAATATATATGAAGTATTGATAATGGTGGGGACCCGTAAGCGGTCTTGGTCTGGTCGTTGGACACAAACGAAGTACACGAAGTTGCAATGGCTAACTTTTAACTAAACAAATCCCAAGGAAAAAGCTACTAGATGGATCTACTTATATAGGAGCAAGGGGTGGCGGCCAAGGAGGTTGGAGGACGTCCCAAGGCAGCCTAAAACTAACCCTAGGTCGTACAAGGCCAATGGGCCCAAGCGGAGGTGACGTAACACCTTTGGACTTGTAGTTTGACTCGGATTCTGCTGCAGCATCAGATTGTTTCGTCCATAACTCCACGCTCCGGACGGATTTTAAGATAATTCCAATTGGGTTGGAAAATGCACGAAATCTATTTTCCAACAAAAAAAGAATCAACCAATTTGGAGTCCTTATGAAAAAGTTATTGACGTTTTGAGTCAGGTATGTCTGTGCAGTCCGAATCTGAGTCCAGAACGTGAGAGACTTGGACTCTATCTTCTCTTGGGCCAAAAGTGACGTGAGAGAACTTTTTCAACAGCAGATAAACATCTCTTTCTCCCTTATCTTCATATGTGGATTGTACAAATGTCCCATACACCTGCAATTAGACATGGCACAAAAGTTTGTGAAGTATTTTTGTCCTGGATGACATAAATAAATTATTGCATAGTTTGCATTAGAAATCACCTCACAAATATACATGTATGCAATATTTTTGGTCGTATCCAAGGTAATCATGTCCTCATCAGGTGGACTCCTAGAGATGCTCTGGTGGTGGAGCGATGGAGAGACGGGGCCAGCGTTGCGCCAATTTAGATGGAGGGGATCGGCGGCCATGGCGACAGAGCGAGGCGAGGTGGGGCTCTCGAGCTTCGGGGAGAGGACGGCGAGGGCTAGAGGACCGTGGAGGAGCTGATGGAGTGCTCGGTAGAGGCTCGGGTGGCCATATATAAGCAGAGGGGCGATGAGGTCGAGCTGGCACCGCCGCAGACGCATGTCCGGCACCGCGGACGCATGCCCACGCGCATGATCTCGGAGGGAGGCGACGGGCGAGGGAACGGACGAGGGGCAGGGCTCACGGAGACGAGGCCGAGCTCGTGGACAAGAGGAGAAGAGGCCGAACGCCATAAATGCCCGGTCGGCTACAGGCTTCCCGTGGGCGCACGACGACGATAGCTCACGGAAGGGCTGACGGAGGGGGGAAGGGCTCCAGGAGACGGCGATGATGCACGTTAGCTATTGGATAGGCTCATGAGCGCGAAGGCGACGAGAGGGAGAGGGGCCCGAGCAAGAAGCCATTCTGGACGCGCCCACTGCATGCCAAGTCGGTGGTCACCGCGCGCACTGGTGCACACAGTGCCACACGGCCGGCCAAAAAATGTCTGGGGGCTTGTCCTTCCTGGGGAGGTTGCAACTGCGGTGGTAGTTTGGTTAAAATCGCTCTGGTTAAAAGGTAATTAGCCTCTGAAGTTTACTGTAGTAAACTTGATCGTGTACTGCTGCTCCACAGGGAGGTGATTGGTGACAATGGAGTTGTCTGGGAGGGTGAGGTAAAGAAGAACTTACATCCTGGTAATTTCGAGAGGATTTGGATCAAGATTTAATGTAGTTGCTTAACAACCACATAAACTGGTCTAGAAACTAGATTAGGATGATGCACTCACATGGAGTGTCAAATTGAGCTCAAATTGGGCAAGGCAGAGTCATTTGGTCCAATGAAGATGCTCAAAAGGTTTCATACCAATTGGATAAACCAAAATGGTACTTCCTTCACAAACATTTCCACTGACCAGAAACTTGCAAAAATTCTAGAGCAAAAATGGCTAGGTGAAACATGCCCAAAATGAGTGGAGGTAGGTTATATGGATAATAGAAGGCCTAGAAAAATTGGCAGCCATAATGGAGCAAGAGAAAATATACTTGCTTCACAAACAAAAAATTTGGACAGAATCAAAGAATTGAAGGTGAGCTCACATGGAGGCATGACATGAGCTCTACTTTGGTGGAGGGCTATGATATGATGATATGAGGGATCATGCAAAATAGCAACTCATTTGGATATGCCTAGCTTGTACTTCCTTCACAACCAGTTCCCTCAGACAGGAACTTTGGAAAATTAATATTAAATAATTACTAGGAAAATGAGGTTGCACTTTGGCATGTGCCAATGATATGCACAGGAAAAGGTGTCCAAAGAGTTTGAGGTCAATTGGTGCAAGGAAAATAGCACTTGCTTCACAATGTGCCATTTAGGGCAGAATAGGAAATGAATTATTTGAGCATGATGATAAACATGACAAATGAAATATTTTTGCAATATTTGAGAAAGATATGACCCAAACAATTTATGAGAATTATTTGGGAATTTTAGGAGTGATGGAAATAAAGGTTGCTTCACAACCTAGGGCAATTTGAGTTATTCCTTTAATAGAAAAGGAATATCCCCAATAAAAAGAATATTGGGATTTAGGATAGGATGAAAATGACAGGGTCTAGGGAAGGATTTGGGAATGACAAGCCACTCTGGAAACAAAGAAGAGGGCATCTTCTTCAGTTTCCAGACCACAAAGCCACGGAAAAAGAAAACTCAAGCAAAAACCTCAGAAAAACAAAAGAATAAGAAAGGACCAAAAATCAGGCTGTCACAACAGTGGAAGAACAACCTCAGGATATGTGTTCTTGAGCTGGTAAGCGAGAGGATGGTCCGAGTGATCCGATCGCCTTTCTATGGTGATGGCTCGGTCCTATTGATAGTGGCCTCGGTCCACTTCCCCCAAAATGAAGGCGGGAACGGATCCCACAATGGCCAAATTCGAAGGGAGGCAACTAGTACATCTTGTCCTGACGAAAGGTGGTCTTCGCCTGCAAAGCTTCTGGTCGTAACACCGTGGTGGGCTCGGCGATGACCTCCGTCCTGTCGTCCTCGCGGTCTTGGTCTTGTTGCATGGAAATGGAAACCTTTGGCTGATTCCTTGGGACTCGGCGCCTACGCTTGCCTCTTTAGCACCAAAGAGGAAACTGATGTACTGTGCCCAGTGGCGCCCGCTTGGCCTTGGTCATCATGGCTTGCGTCATCCGAACCTCACGAGGTGGAGGTTTGCATAGAGATCTCCGCTCCTAAGGAGCCAGCCTGAGGAGGCCGCTCCTTCTGGTGGTCCTGGCGTTGTCTGTCTTGCGAGGGCCTTGTGTTGTTGATGCTGAAGGTGGGCCGTACTAGGCTGTCGATGAATCCACGCCGTGGGCCGCAGGCAGGCAAGTCTGGGTACCCCCGTTCCGAGAACGCCAACAGACTCCCCTAGGGTTTCTGGAATATTTGGGGATTTATAGGGCGAAGAGGCGGTGCGGGAAGCCACCAAGGTGGGCACACACCCGGGTGCACCTGGGCATGGGTTGTGCTCCCCTTGGAGCCCCCTCTAGTACTTCTTTGGCCCAATAGGTGCCTTCTGGTCTAGAAATTTTTTGCAAAAAGTTTCGTTGCGTCTGTAATCTGTTTGGTATTGATTTTCTTCGAAGTAAAAAACAGGCAAAAACAACAACTAGCACTGGGCACTATGTCAATAGGTTAGTCCCAAAAATGATATAAAGTTGCTATAAAATGATTATAAAACATCCAAGAATGATAATATAACAGCATGGAACAAACAAAAATTATAGATACATTGGAGAAGTATCACTACCCCTCATGCCCGACGAGGGCGAGCCGCTGATCACACTATCCTCTACGTGGCCAGTGAGCGCGCGCTACTCACGGCCATCGAGGGCATGCTCCACCTCGGTGATGTTTGAAACTCTGACCTCTTCCCAGCACACGGCGCCGTCCACTTCGGCAATGGCTGCATGCTTTGGTGGGTGTTGTGTTCGTATGGGAGCTTTGAGCTATAGTAACAGTGGGGGCGGGAGTTGACCTTTTCGTGGTTTCACATGGTCTGAGGAGGAAGATAGAATCTCAAGTAGCACAATATCTTGGAACGTGTCGGAGGAAGGCTGGAAGGAGCAGTACAACAAACATCACATGTGTACCATATTTTCAGAAGGGTTTAATGTAATTTGTGTGAAATGGGTCTGTGTGGATGTGCGAGTAGTACATCCATATCATTAACATTCATGCACACAACAAACATTTGTATGCACGATTTCACCCTATTTTCATATTCTATTTGGGAGCGGATTTGATTTTTGTAATTGGAGCTCATTTTTCTATTTTGTTTCAATTTAGACTATGCATGTATTATTGCGAGAGAAGGGGGCTTTGAAACCTAAGAGAGAGGGGCATATGCGTGTTCGAAAGACTGTGTGTGTCGCAGAGAGAGGAGTGTCCGAAAGGGAGAGAGAGGGTGTTTGCGTGTGCGTGTGTGTGTGTGTGTTAGATAGAGAGAGGGTGCATGCAACATCGGGATCGACAAGGTTACGAGGTTGGGGATATTGGGAGAGCGATAATACGTGTGCGATGAATGGACACAAAGACAACATCTGTCTACCTTTGAGAGAGCTCGATAAATGTCGATAGCACGACTAGCTAGGGGGTGTAAGGTTACGTGTGGTAGAGAGAGATACCGTAGAAAGAGAGAGAGAGAGAGAGAGAGAGAGAGAGAGAGAGAGAGAGAGAGAGATGAACGCTTTTTTGTTGCAGGGAGACCTAACTACATAGATGGGGGTAGCAAGAAGAAGAGAATGGCGGTGTGCCTTTTTTATTGGATGGGAGACAGACCAAGAGAACGCATCGTGTGGAGAGGTGTCTGTGCTTCAAAAGAGAGAGGGATGCGTGGACCTGGATAATGAGATGGGTGCTCATGTGTATGTTATAGGGAAGGAATTGTCTAGGTGGTAGTCTTGTGACGGCGACTCAATCTTTCGATCATTGTGGGGATAAGTACCGATTTGGTGGATTTTGACATTGACGATGCAGCTATAGGTACCCGGTGATAAAAATCAACAATCATTAGTAAACCAATATCCAATGGTCGATGATCTTGTCGTATACACAAAACCAACCTGAATAACAAGATTGTGTTTCTCCAAGCAACCGAAGAATTGACAATAACTAAGATAATGCAGTCTTAACTGTAAATATGAACTAATTGAGGACCATGGTGGGATTCCCGGTATAGGATATGAACAAGGCGGTAGTCATAGACACCCCGCAAATGCAAATTATAGCAAAGCAAAACAATGTGCGAACAAAAACGCGAGTTTTAACCTAGAAAAAAGGTAGTAGCTTATTTATATCTATATCTATTCCACTCCCACCATTTCTAATTTACTCCGCACATAGATTTCACCGCAGCCAAATTTTATAAAGCTTGACCAAATTTGTTGAAAATAATATGAACATTTACACTAACAAGTTTACATGATGTGGAAATAAAAGCAATGATGAATCAAATGATATATATTTGGTGGTGTATATGTTAATATATTTTCCTACAAACTTGTTGAAACTATACAAAGTTTGATTTTAGAGAAACCCAATATGCGGTATTATATATTATATATTATATATTCATTATTTTTATATAGTGAATGCATGTGTTTGCACATACACGATATAAACCGTTGATTAATGTTGATCCAATGGTCCAGGTAGCTGCGATTTGCATCTACTGTAACCTAATTGTACGCACACACGTTCTTCTCGAACGAGCAACAAGACAGTTTGATCGATCCAAACAAGAAGCCCTCAACAAGACCTCTAGACATGCTACGTGGCTTCATGAGTGCCCCCCACATCAAATTATTCAGACTACGTTGACTGAAAAAACATAAATTACCCAAAACAAGATCTTCCCATTTTTTGTTCCTATGATGTTGTGTCGTCCACATTCCTAGTTATGTACTATGTAGTATAGTGGTAGTAGGAGTAGTACAGAGTGCTCCTACTATATCAACGAGTCCCATCTGACACCAAATTTCTTGGGTTCCATTACAACTAGATCTTTCGCTCCTCGTTTATATTTTCGAACGCGATGGGTGGTGTGCAGTTTGCCGATAGTCGGTTTGCTCAAATGCGGTCCCACATGAAAATGAAAATGCTAGGCATGCCAGACGGACCATGGAGTACTCTCGATTCCCGAGCGTGTGGGGGTGCGACGCAAATGCAGCAATCCTTTCCCTTTTAGACATGTATAAATTGTAACATTTGGTTCTGCTCCTTGGCACGATTGATACATAGAAATAAAGATTGGAAATGCTAGGGTGGGGCTTTTCCCGCCCGATAAGCGGGGCAGTAGCTAGGTTGGCGCATCGTCGGTCTGGTCACATGCGGTCCCACATGTTGTAGTGATATAAAGCCTAGTCAATGCACGTTAACCGGGGGCCAGAATGGCAGTGTGGTATGTGAAGCGAACGCGACATGCTTCATGTATGTGTTCTAGTTTCTCATTTTGAACATGCGAACGTGACAAGCGTGTTGCACAAGTAGTTTTGAATTTCTAAGTTTGGTCTCAGTTTTTGAATTTGCGAATATTTCGTAGGTCAGTTCAAGCATCGTACGTAAATTAAGTAGTTGATGCAAAAGGTAAGCACAACATCCGTCCTAGATTGTTGGTCCCCTTCATGTGTTGATGGAGGGAGTACTAGTTATAGTGATGCATATAATTGATGCCAAATGTGAGTAAAGGGATCACACTTGTCTTTATTCATTGGAACGAGATTGCAATAGTAAAATAAGAAGTAAGGTCACGATAACACGATCGCGGTGGTGGTTACTAGAGGCGAGAAGAAAGATGCATCCACCAACGACCTCCTCCTCCTCAACTCAGTTTGCCGGGCCACCGACCGTCGGGTTAGGAGCGGCGGCTTTTGCGGCGAGGTCAAGGTGCTTGTCAACAAAGGAGTCTGATGTAGGGTAGAACCCTAGATGACCGATCTTTCACGATTGGAGCAGATCCCGCGAAGACATGAAGAATACGAGGGGAAAAAGATGGGAAACACGAGAGGAAAACACCCAAACAACAAGATTCAATTACACATCTGCTAGATCCTCGAAACACAAAGAGTTACAAGATCCACGATCAACAAGGGACGATACAAGTAGCAAGTTCTTCTCCATGAGGAGGTCTTGAGGGGTCTGCCCGTGAGGGGTCTTGAATCCACTTAAGGGATCTTCTCCATAGAGGTCGTGAACTCCGATGGAGAAGGGATCAAGTGGAGAGCAAAGCTCTGTCTCAAATGAGCTACTACTTTGCTAACCCTAAAGTGGTGGAGGTGGAGGAGTATATATAGTCTAGGGCCACAAAGGGGTAAGTGAGGGGTGAAACACATACATGGGCCTCGGCCCAGAGACTCTGCGCGCAGGGAGGCCGGAAGTTCCAGGCAGGGACGAAAGGTCGGGGCTCCGGAACTTCCAGGCATGGTCCGGGCTATACAGAGAGTTGGCGCGTCCATTCGTCACCTGGAGTGTCAAGGTTCAGAGGTTTCGGGCTGGCTGGAAGGTCTAGGGGCCAGAGGTTTCGGGCTGTGGCCGGAAGTTCTGGGCTTGGCAGAAACTTTGCGCAAGTCTTGACGCTGTCCGTTCTTCCTCCTTTAGTCCTTGGTTCCTGAGCACATGTAGTGTATTTGCATTACGTAGCAACCATGTCTAGCATGAATGGAAAGAGGGGGGGGGGAAATTAGGAGCGAGTTCACCTTGTGTCCAATGGCGTATGCTTGAGGTCAAGGTCTCGTCGTAGTGTACATGGGGATGATCGTAGGATGCTCCTCATCATATCCTCCCCTCGGGATAGATCCGACCTCGGATCGTGATCCTCATCACCATGGAAACAATTGTCGTGGACGGACTTCTAATTGGATGAAGTTGAATACATGGTGCGATCCAAGTAATCCAAGGTGTCGCCGGAGTGGTATTCATACAAAAAGAGCAAACACAAGCGACACTCAGAAATACAATGGTTAGCGCACACAAGGCGTCCATCAAGTAAGGATGAGTCCGTTCGGCAAGATTGTTCGTGACAAAGGGCATGAAGCTTATCAAGATGATATAGAATCATATGTAAAGCATTCGTGGGGGCTAAAGCATTCATTGTGCACACAAATTTATTGTGAATATGATCAATGCAACCATTGTGCAAAATGATGTCATAATGGGAGGGTGTATCAAAAGCATGAACATGGTAATGGATGCTCAATATGTGTATGTAATCATGCAATTGATGGTTGTCAATGTGATCATTATGTATGAATATGCCATCAAGGAAGATCACAACAAATTTGCTAAGAAAATGCACACGCCCATATATCATTGATGACATGGGAATAGGTGCAACAAGACAAGCATAATGTGTGTCAATCCATGCATAGGGTGCAAGCTCGTGGTGACTATGAAATGTCCATCGAGCATGACATGTGTGAGCACAATCAACAAATATGGAGGTGTTTGTGCAATGTGTTAAAGGAGTGTAGATGTACCAATGCTCGATGTCGTGGCATGAGTGGAGATCCGAATGTGCATCCAATAAATTCGAGCGCTCCTCAACTTGAAGGTCCATAGAGTCCATATCCAATGTCGTGCCTACATCCAATAGATGTATCATGTAGAAAAGAAGGAGACTGATGTCTATTACGCAACCTTTTTCTTGTAGACGTTGTTGGGCCTCCAAGTGCAGAGGTTTGTAGGACAGTAGCAAATTTCCCTCAAATAGATGACCTAAGGTTTATCAATCCGTGGGAGGCGTAGGATGAAGATGGTCTCTCTCAAGCAACCCTGCAACCAAATAACAAAGAGTCTCTTGTGTCCCCAACACACCCAATACAATGGTAAATTGTACAGGTGCACTAGTTCGGCAAAGAGATGGTGATACAAGTGCAATATAGATGGTAGATATAGGTTTTTGTAATCTGAAAATATAAAAACAGCAAGGTAACTAATGATAAAAGTGAGCACAAACGGTATTGCAATGCGTTGAAACAAGGCCTAGGGTTCATACTTTCACCAGTGCAAGTTCTCTCAACAATAATAACATAATTGGATCATATAACTATCCCTCAACATGCAATAAAGAGTCACTCCAAAGTCACTAATAGCGGAGAACAAACGAAGAGATTATGATAGGGTACGAAACCACCTCAAAGTTATCCTTTCTGATCGATCTATTCAAGAGTCCCTAGCAAAATAACACGAAGCTATTCTTTCCGTTCAATCTATCCTAGAGTTCGTACTAGAATAACAACTTAAGACACAAATCAACCAAAACCCTAATGTCACCTAGATACTCCAATGCCACCTCAAGTATCGAGGGGTATGATTATACGGTATGCATCACACAATCTCAGATTCATCTATTCAAACCAACACAAAGTACTTTAAAGAGTGCCCCAAAGTTTCTACCACAGAGTCAAGACGATAACGTGTGCCAACCCTTATGCATAAGTTCAACTGAACCCACAAGTTGATCACCAAAACATACATCTAGTGAATCACGTGATATCCCATTGTCACCACAGATAAGCATATGCAAGACATACATCAATTGTTCTCAAATCCTTAAAGACACAATCCGATAAGATAACTTCAAAGGGAAAACTCAATCCATTACAAGAGAGTAGAGGCAGAGAAACATCATAAGATCCAACTATAATAGCAAAGCTCGCGATACATCAAGATCGTGCCCAATCAAGAACACGAGAGAGAGAGAGAGAGAGAGAGAGAGAGAGAGAGAGAGAGAGAGAGAGAGAGAGAGAGATCAAACAAATAGCTACTGGTACATACCCGCAGCCCCGAGGGTGAACTACTCCCTCCTCGTCATGAAGAGAACCAGGATGATGAAGATGGCCACCGGTGAGGGTTCCCCCTCCGGCAGGGTGTCGGAATGGGGTCCCGATTGGTTTTTAGAGGCTACAGAGGCTTGCGGCAGCGGAACTCCCGATCTAGGTTATGTTCTGGAAGTTTGGGTATATATAAGAAGTGTTGGCATCGGGAACAAGTCAGGGGGGTCTCCAGGCTATCCACGAGGCAAGGGGGCATGCCCAGGGGGGGGGGGGGGTGGGCGCGCCCTCCACCCTCGTGGGCAGCCCGGGACTCTTCTAGCCCAACTCTTTGACTCTGTGGCCTTCTTGTCCGAAAATAAGATCCATCAATTTTCAGGTCAATTGGACTCTGTTTGGTTTTCCTTTTCTGCGATACTCAAAAACAAGGAAAAAACAGAAACTGGCACTAGGCTCTAAGTTAATAGGTTAGTCCCAAAAATCATATAAAATAGCATATAAATGCATATACAACATCCTAGATTGATAATATAATAGCATGGAACAATAAAAAATTATAGATACGCTGGCGACGTATCAAGCATCCCCAAGCTTAATTCCTGCTCGTCCTCAAGTAGGTAAATGATAAAAACAGAATTTTTGATGTGGAATGCTACCTAACATAATTTTCAATGTAATCTTATTTATTGTGGAAAGTATATTCAGATCCATAAGATTCAAGACAAAAGTTTAATATTGACATAAAAATAATAATACTTGAAGCGTACTAACTAAGCAATCATGTCTTCTCAAAATAACATGGCCAAAGAAAGTTCATCCCTACAAAATCATATAGTTTGGTCATGCTCCATTTTCGTCACACAAGAATGCTCTCATCATGCACAACCCCGATGACAAGCCAAGCAATTGTTTCATACTTTGTAATCTCAAACTTTTTTCAAATTTCACGCAATACATGAGCGTGAGCTATGGACATAGCACCATGGGTGGAATAGAGTATAATGATGGGGGTTGTGTGGAGAAGACAAAAAAGGAGAAAGTCTCACATTGGCGCGGCTAATCAATGGGCTAGGGAGATGCCCATCAATTGATGTCAATGCGAGGAGTAGGGATTGCCATGCAATGGATGCACTAGAGCTATAAATGTATGAAAGCTCAACAAAAGAAACTAAGTGGGTGTGCATCCAAAATGCTTGCTCACGAAGACCTAGGGCATTTGAGGAAGCCCATCGTTGGAATATACAAGCCAAGTTCTATAATGAAAAATTCCCACTAGTATATGAAAGTGACAATATAAGAGACTCTCTATCATGAAGATCATGGTGCTAGTTTGAAGCACAAGTGTGGAAAAAGGATAGTAGCATTGTCCCTTCTTCTTTTTTGGGCCTTCCTTTTTTGGCCTTTTTTATTTTTTTATTTGGCCTTTCCATTTTTTATTTTGCCTTTCTCTTTTTTTCTTTTTTTGGGACAATGCTCTATTAATGATGATCATCACACTTCTATTTATTAACAACTCAAAGATTACAACTTGATACTAGAACAAAGTATGCCTCTATATGAATGACTCCGGCGGTGTACCGGGATGGGCAATGACTCATGAGTGACATGTATGAAAGAATTATGAACGGTGGCTTTGCCACAAATATGATGTCAACTACATGATCATGCAAGGCAATATGACAATGATGATGCGTGTCATAATAAACGGAACTGTGGAAAGTTGCATGGCAATATATCTCGGAATGGCTATGGAAATGCCATAATAGGTAGGTGTGGTGGCTGTTTTGAGGAAGATATAAGGAGGTTTATGTGTGATAGAGCGTATCATATCACGGGGTTTGGATGCACCAGCGAAGTTTGCACCAACTCTCGAGGTGAGAAAGGGCAATGCACGGTACCGAAGAGGCTAGCAATGATGGAAGGGTGAGAGTGCGTATAATCCATGGACTCAACATTAGTCATAAAGAACTAACATACTTATTGAAAAAATCTACAAGTCATCAAAAACCAAGAACTACGCACATGCTCCTAGGGGGATAGATTGATAGGAAAAGACCATCGCTCGTCCCCGACCGCCACTCATAAGGATGAGAATCAAAGAATACCTCATGTTTCAAATTTGTTACACAACGGTTACCATACGTGCATGCTACGGGACTTCCAAACCTCAACGCAAGTACTTCTCAATTTCACAATTACTCAACTAGCACGACTCTAATATTACTATCTTCATATCTCAAAACAATCATCAAGTATGAAACTTCTCATAGTATTCAATGCACTCTATATGAAAGTTTTTATTATATCCTTCTTGGATGCCCATCATATTAGGACTAAATTCATAACCAAAGCAAATTACCATGCTGTTTAGGACTCTCAAAATAATATAAGTGAATCATGAGAGTTCATCTATTTCTTCCAAATAAAACCACCGCCGTGCTCTAAAAGATATAAGTGAAGCACTAGAGCAAACGACAAACTACTCTGAAAGATATAAGTGAAGATCAATGAGTAGTCGGATAATTATGCAACTATGTGAAGACTCTCTAACATTTAAGAATTTCAGATCTTGGTATTTTATTCAAACAGCAAGCAAAACAAAATAAAATAAAATGATGCTCCAAGCAAAACACATATCATGTGGTGAATAAAAAAAATAGCTCCAAGTAAAGTTACCGATGAATGAAGACGAAAGAGGGGATGCCATCCGGGGCAGCCCCAAGCTTAGGCTCTTGGTTTTCCTTGAATATTACCTTGGCGTGCCTTGGGCATCCCCAAGCTTAAGCTCTTGCGACTCCTTATTCAATATTCCATCGAATCTTTACCCAAAACATGAAAACTTCACAACACAAAACTCAACAGAAAACTTGTAAGCTCCGTTAGGATAAGAAAATAAAACCACCACTTAGGTATTGTTGTGAACTCACTATAAATTCATATTGGTGTAATATCTATTGTATTCCAATTTAGCTATGGTTCATACCCTCCAATACTACTCAAAGAATCATCAAAATAAGCAAACAACACATAGAAAACAGAATGTGTCAAAAACAGAACAGTCTGTACTAATCTGTATCAAACTTATACTTCTGGAACTCCAAAAATTCTGAAATAAATTTATGGACGTGAGGAATTTGCCTACTAATCATCTTCCAAAAGAATAAACCTAAAAGCACTCTCCAGTAAAACATGGCAGCTAATCTCGTGAGCGCTAAAGTTTCTGTTTTTTTACAGCAAGATCATAAAGACTTCACCCAAGTCTTCCCAAAGGTTCTACTTGGCACAAACACTAATTAAAACATAAAACCACATCTAACAAGAGGCTAGATGAATGATTTATTATTAAATAGGAGCAAAACATAAAGAACAAAAATAAAATTGGGTTGCCTCTGATGAGGACATGGCCACCCCAGTTACACCCATATCACCTGCTGTTTTACCTCTTAGACCAGTTGCTAGAGCTCAGATATGCCAATTAAATTATCAGGTACTTCGTTTCTTGGTAATGTTTCTAGTGTTCATGAGAAATTGTACTGCCTGGCTTAGATACATTTGTGTTGTTTGCATTGAAGGGCCTAGCACGGACAACAAGGTTGAACATTGGAGCATGGTCAAGCACGGAGATGAAGGTGCATGCGAGGAGAACAAGAACGGAGGTTCAATTGGAGATTTCCGGACTTTGAAGCAACCATGATGACATACAAGAAGATGGACGAAATATACAAGATGGCCTTTCATAAATTTCGTCCATAGCTTATTATTGGTGTGTCGCGACCTTATTTTGGGCCATGCCCATGTAATCCATTTTAAGAGTCCATATTGTAGGGGAAACGACTTAGGAGGTGTTTTAGTCCAACCTTGCCAAGGGTGGACAAAATCCCCTCTCTTTTCCCTATAAATATAGCCCTTAAGTCATCGTTTAGACTTGGGTTTTATTTAGTTAAAAGTTAGCCGTCGTTGCAACTTCGTGTACTTCGTTTGTGTCCAACGACCAGACCAAGACCGCTTATGAAACCCCACTTTCATCTACACTTCATATATACTCGCAATATTCAGATTGCTTTATCATATTCTTGCTTGTTCTTCGATTGCTTGCAGGAATAGACCTTCGTGGTTAGGTTGATCGTGCTTCCAGCATCGTCAGTAACCTCTCGGAGTTGGTTTAGCGATTGCTAAGGCGCAATGTCGTACACATTTGTAGTCGGATCGCCAAAGTCTACTCCACCAAATCGATAGTTATCATCTCACCGAAAGATCGGGACACCCTCGCCTCTATCAGCCTCCCAACAAGCGCTAACATTTAACGCCCCTAGCTAGGCATGATGATTTCAATGATGCTCACATAAAAGATAAGAGTTGAAACATAAAGAGAGCATCATGAAGAATATGACTAGCACATTTAAGTCTAACCCACTTCCTATGCATAGGGATTTTTTGAGCAAACAATTTATGGGAACAGTAATCAACTAGCATAGGAAGGCAAAACGAGCATAACTTTAAAACTTTAAGCACATAGAGAGGAAACTTTATATTATTGCAATTCCTACAAGCATATACTCCTCCCTCATAATAATTTTCAGTAGCATCATGAATGAATTCAACAATATACCCATCACATGAAGCATTCTTTTCACGATCCACAAGCATAAAAAAATTATTACTCTCCACATAAGCAAAATTCTTCTCATTCGGAATAGTGGGAGTATCATAAGAAACTCGAATACTATAAATTGTTTCCACACTAAAAGAGTATTGTTCAGAAAAAGGGTAATCATAATCATGACAAGTTTTATAAATATAATCATCACTACTTTTTATAGCGTAAGTGTCATCACAATAATCATCATAAGTAGCAACTTTGTTCTCATCATAATCGATTGAAACCTCTTCCAAGATAGTGGAATCATTACTAAATAAAGTCATGACCTCTCCAAATCCACTTTCATAATTATCACAATAAGATTCAACATCCTCCAAAATAGTGGGATCATTACTTCCTAAAGTTGACACTCTTCCAAACCCACTTTCATCAATATAATCATCATAAATAGGAGGCATGCTATCATCATAATAAATTTGCTCATCAAAACTTGGGGGACAAAAAATATCATATTCATCAAACATAGCTTCCCCAAGCTTGTGGCTTTGCATATCATTAGTATCATGGGTATTAAAAGAATTCATACTAACAACATTGCAATCATGCTCATCATTCACATATTTTATGCCAAGAATTCTATGTAATTCTTCTTCTAGTACTTGAGCACAATTTTCCTTCCCATCATTTTCACGAAAGACATTAAAAAGATGAAGCATATGAGGCACCCTCAATACCATTTTTTGTAGTTTTCTTTTTATAAACTAAACTAGTGATAAAACAAGAAACAAAAAGATTCGATTGCAGGATCTAAAGATATACCTTCAAGCACTAACCTCCCCGGCAACGGCGCCAGAAACTGGCTTAGTTGATGGGGTGTTAGTGCCGCTTACCTCGCCTCCCCGGCAACGGCGCGAGAAACTACTTGATGTATTACTACGCAACCTTCTTCTTGTAGACATTGTTGGGCCTCCAAGTGCAGAGGTTTGTAGGACAGTAGCAAATTTCCCTCAAGTGGATGACCTAAGGTTTATCAATCCGTGGGAGGCGTAGGATGAAGATGGTCTATCTCAAGCAACCTTGCAAACAAATAACAAAGAGTCTCTTGTGTCCCCAACACACCCAATACAATGGTAAATTGCATAGGTGCACTAGTTTGGCGAAGAGATGGTGATACAAGTGCAATATGGATGGTAGATATAGGTTTTTGTAATCTAAAAATATAAAAACAGCAAGGTAACTAATGATAAAAGTGAGCACCAACGGTATTGCAATGTGTTGAAACAAGGCCTAGGGTTCATACTTTCACTAGTGCAAGTTCTCTCAACAATAATAACATAATTTGATCATATAACTATCCCTCAACATGCAACAAAGAGTCACTCCAAAGTCACTAATAGCGGAGAACAAACAAAGAGATTATGGTAGGGTACAAAACCACCTCAAAGTTATCCTTTCTGATCGATCTATTCAAGAGTCTGTAGTAAAATAACACGAAGCTATTCTTTCCGTTCAATCTATCCTAGAGTTCGCACTAGAATAACACATTAAGACACAAATCAACCAAAACCCTAATGTCACCTAGATACTCCAATGTCACCTCAAGTATCGAGGGGTATGATTATACGGTATGCATCACACAATCTCAGATTCATCTATTCAAACCAACACAAAGTACTTCAAAGAGCGCCCCAAAGTTTCTACCGGAGAGTCAGGACGAAAATGTGTGCCAACCCTTATGCATAAGTTCAACTAAACCCACAAGTTGATCACCAAAACATACATCAAGTGAATCACGTGATATCCCATTGTCACCACAGATAAGCACATGCAAGACATACATCAATTGTTCTCAAATCCTTAAATACTCAATCCATTACAAGAGAGTGGAGGGGGAGAAACATCATAAGATCCAACTATAATAGAAAAGCTCGAGATACATCAAGATCGTGCCAAATCAAGAACACGAGAGAGAGAGAGAGAGAGAGAGAGAGAGAGATCAAACACATAGCAACTGGTACATACCCTCAACCCTGAGGGTGAACTACTCCCTCCTCGTCATGGAGAGCACCGGGATGATGAAGACGGCCACCGGTGAGGGTTCCCCCTCCGGCAGGGTGCCAGAATGGGGTCACGGTTGGTTTTTGTTGGCTACAAAGGCTTGCGGCGGCGGAACTCCCGATCTAGGTTATGTTCTAGAAGTTCGGGTATATATAAGAGGTGTTGGTGTTGTGAACAAGTCAGGGGGGTCTCCGCGCTGTCCACGAGGCAGGGGGCGCGCCCTCCACCCTCGTGGGCAGCCCGGGACTCTTCTGGCCCAACTCTTTGACTTTGTGGCCTTCTTCTGGTCCAAAAATAAGCTCCGTCAATTTTCAGGTCAATTGGACTCCGTTTGGTTTTCCTTTTCTGCGATACTCAAAAACAAGGAAAAAACAGAAATTGGCACTGGGCTCTGAATTAATAGGTTAGTCCCAAAAATCATATAAAATAGCATATAAATGCATATAAAACATCCTAGATGGATAATATAATAGCATGGAACAATCAAAAATTATAGATACGTTGGAGACGTATCAGAGACAACAATGAAAGAATGACCCATCCAATATGCGTATTTGAGGATGGCTCAAAGGGAAGGAGTTCACCTTTAAGAGGATGTAAAAAATGTTGGTGTCGCGCATCATGTAGACCTTTGCATGACCAATATGTCTCGTGATGGTACCGCCTTGTGAATCATTCAAAACGAAAGAACGTGACAAACACTTGGAAAAACAAATGAGGTTAGCGGAAGTGCAAAACCTATCATTCGCGTGGTAAGATACCCAACAAGTGTATGCATCATGCTCATCATACGAAAGGACAAGGGAGTATTTCATAGTATGAAGGCATATGATGCGAGAACAACCAAATATAATAGGCTCAGTCAAACAAGCATGCATCGCAAGTAAAGTGTCCAAGTCTCCAAGATAAATAAGCATAGATGCAACTATTGGAGGGAAGTGACAATGAACGAGATATATCATGTGAGAGGCATGAACATATATGTCATCAACCCAAGAAAGAAAGTAAGAATGGAACATGGGTGATGCGACAAAGCAAGCTATGATAGTAAACAAGTCATGCAAGCTAGTAGTGCAAAGATGCAACATACTAGGAGGAATTATGGCAAACATGTCATGTGTGCAAATAGCGGGCATGAATAATTCACATGACATACCATAAGCATGGAAGCAAGATATGGGGAAAGTGTCATCATTGTATTGGCAAGAAGTCCTAGGTAAATCGAAATGGAACATCATGACTCTCCCAACACAAGAATCCACAATAGAATGTGGCACATGGTAAACATGGCAATAGCAACAAGTATCTCCACCAAGTATGCAAATACGCATAGTAGTAAAATGGTTGCTCATGGGTAAATGCAAAAAAGGGTCACAATTTCATGGCAAAGACATATAAATAGGCATAACATGCAAAGTGAACACGATATAATGGGCATAAGGTGACAAATGGTAATAGACCATAGCCGTGTGAGAGCCAAGTAAAAGGAATGCGCGAAGTCGTTGCGCAAAGAGAACGGTGGTAAAAATAGTCCAGGGGAACCCAAGTCATCGTTGCTCTCAAGAGCTCGTTTCATCAACTCTTGGGATTGAGAGGTTGATGAGTATACATGAGTAACTACACAAAACAAAGACAAAGGGAAAATTGTGTGTGTGGTATATGTACAAATACATCCATTATGATGCGCACGTCCTTGTGTTGGTTAGCACCAAATATCCAATGCTCAAATAAATGAGATGTGTGATATACAAACATGTCATCCATCATGAGAGGTTTGTTGTTATGTATGGTATAATGGAGACTCAAATTGTGTAATGCATCATGAGAAATATGTAGAGCATTTTTATTCATGGAATGAATATGGTGCACGCAATTATGGGAATCATGCAAAGTATGGAATGCATCAAAATCTCCTAATATGTATGAGGAAACTATGGGGGTCTCCTCATGATCATTAGTGGAAACATTACATGGAGAATATTGACAACATCCAAAACAATGCATATCCGAAGAAATGTCTTCATGGCATGGCATAGTAGATGAATTACGCAAATCATGTAAAGGAAGCATGGCAATATCATCACATGAAAAACAAAAGCCAATGACCATCATCTCGTCATCTATGTCATAAGTGCAAATGGGATTTATTTTAATGGGGCATACATAGTTACTACGTTGATATTGAAATGATGAAATATGGGAGATCTCACTCATAGCATATGAAAAGTTTATTGGATTGTCAAACATGACATGACCAATAGAATTTTCACATGATATCCTATGGAGCATAGCATCACAAGTAGGCAATTCAACGTGCTCATCAGCATATTCCTCATAAATGGGTGGCATATCTAAGCACATAGAAGACATAGTATGTGGTGAATCCATAAGGTGATCAAAATCATGCAAGCAATCATTGGTAAGATAGTCCACTAGAGAAGCACCATCACCTATGTTACCTTTGGAGCATTGCTCATGTGTTTTAGGTGAGGTGTCGAAGACGAAGTCATGGTCATCTTCATCTTGATGGAACCATGTGGGGGTGCATCATCGTCGACCATGGCCATCAGTTCTCCCATTGGAGGTATGGACTCATCGAGGATTGGCGCTTCGTCTTGTTGGAGATCTAGCACCAAAAAGGAAAGCACTCTAGGAGTAGAGGTTAAGTCGTTAGAAATCATAGTGGCCTCACATGCCATGTCAACTACCTCACTCACTAAGTGTTGTAGCTCACTCACTATCTCTTGGATGCTCTCACTCGTATGGTTGGTGGAGTCACTCAAACGACTCTCAACCTCACATAGGATGTGTGGCATGCTCGCAAGTGTGGGGCTAGTGGTGGTCACATGCATCCTCTCATAGGAAATGCTCTCAATGTCACATATGGTGGAGTCACTCATGTCACTCATGTGGTGGTGGCTCTCCTCACGTGGTAATTGGGGCATCTCGTCATATGTGGGTGTCGGAGAGATGTAGGTGCAAACGTCTCCATGCTCAACTCCTATCGCTGCCTTGGTTGAAGGGATAGTCCCATGCTCAACCTCATCCATAACGCCTCCAAAGATGAATACCATAGGACGTGGAAAATCATCGCTCGCCTCCGAGACCAAACATAAAGTCCCATGTGCGGTCTCATAGCTTGACTTGGACTAGGAGACATATTGGGGCGCCGTCTTAATGTTGTTGAAGAGGTTCGTACTCACCGCCGTGGTCGAAGGGGATGGCACTTGCCCGACTGTCTTGTCGTTGTCTTGCTGTAGGAGGCCCATATGATGTGGCATCTCATAGCTCGTATCCATGTCCAAAGGGAATTTCCCATGCTCGGCCATCTTCCTTGAGGGGCTTCTGAAGATGGAAGGGTCGCCCTCGCTTGTAGGTGGTCGCCTTGTTGTTGAAGACGTCAATGTAGGTGAACTCATGGGAAGTAGGTGAAGATGCCATCCATCAAAAGGCGAAGATGCCTTGATAGCATTTGGCGAAGATGCTGAAGTGGTGGTGGTAGCCGAAGCTTACTCTTGGTGGTGCTTGTCTCGCGGTCTTCTCTTATGCTCTTGAAGTTTAGTCGTAGCTTGATGTAGAGCTTGTTGGGACTTCCTGTTGGAGGCCCATATGATGTTGATGGTGTTGTCTGTCGTATTTCGGGTTTCGGCAAAACCCTTCAGGTTCGAACACTGGGGTGCACACGAAGATTTCCCCCTACCTAATCACACACTCAGCCTCACCGCAATCTCAAAGCCTCGCTCGACGAACCCGCAACGCAAGAGATACGAGATTTATACTGGTTCGGGCCACCGTTGTGGTGTAATACCCTACTCCTGTGTGGTGTGGTGGATCGCCTCTTGGACTGAGGATGAACAATACAAGGGGAAGAACATTCTCCTGAGGAGAGGTGTTCTTGTGCTTGGTGAACTTGTGTGGGTGAGGATGATCTGAATCTGTTTTCTCCTATGTGGTGGCTAATCCTATTTATAGATGCCCCGGTCCTCTCCTCAAATATTGAGCGGGAAGGGAGCCAACAACGACCAATTTGAAGGGGGACAACTAGTACAAGCTATCCTGACTAAAGGTGGTCTTCGCCTGCCAAAGGCTTTGGTGGTAACGCCGTCTTGGGCTCCACAGTGACCTTCGTCCTGCCGTCCTGCTGGTCTTGATCTTGTTGCACCGATATGGAAACCTTTGCCTGATGCCTCAGTACTCCTCGCCTGCGCTTGCCTCCTCAGCACCAAAGAGGAAACGGCGACACTCTGCGTGCTGACGCTCGCCTGGTCTTGGTCGTCATGGCTTACGTCACTGGAACCTCACGAGGCTCACCTTGCCTTGATCTCTCCGCCCCTCGCGAGCCAGCCTGGTGAGGCCACTCCCGAGGAGGTCTTGTGTCGTCCGCCTCGTGAGGCTTGGCCCCTCGCAAGGGTCTTGGGCGTTTGCTGGTGAAGACGTGCCCTACTGGGCTTCGAGTGGAGCCACGCCGTGGGCCGCAGGCAAGCAAGTCTGGGGACCCCCGTTCCCCGAACACCGACAGTAGCCCCCGGGCCCAAGGCGCGCTCGGACTTGGCTTCGAGGCGATGCCAAAGGGAAAGTGTGGAGCGCCACGGGCCCCAATAGCCTGCGGCCTTGGTCGACGCGTGGTGATGGATTGGACGTGGGCGGCCCTGCTTCCCCTCACAGCCTTGAAATCCGCTTGGCTAGGAGGCCACAACATCCTACACAGTTATTTCCCCATTGCTGGCATCGCACTCCCCAATTTCTTCGCTTCCTCGTACCTCTGCTTCCTCTTCCAATCCGACCCGAGCTCAGTCCTCTCTATTGCCATGGTGCCGAACCAGACAGAGAAAGGGAAGAAGCCCCTATCCTCAGCCAGCCCACCTCCGACCGTCGAGCCCGCCGTCGGCCGATCGCGGGTGCTCAACCAGGAGGCCATGGATAAGGCCCGCCCTACGCTCGCTACCAGCTTCAACGAATGGGGAGGGACGGTGACCTGATACGTCCATTTTGCATCATGCTTTTATATCAATATTTATTGCATTATGGGTTGTTATTACACGTTATGTCACAAAACTTATGCCTATTCTCTCTTATTTTACAAGGTTTACATAAGGAGGGAGGATGCCGGCAGCTAGAATTCTGGGCTGGAAAAGGAGCAAATATTACAGACTTATTCTGCACAACTCCAAAAGTCCTGAAACTCCACAAGGGTGGGGGCGCGCCGCCCTGCCTCGTGGGCCCCCTGTTGGCTCTCCGATGGCCATCTTCTGCTATATGAGGTCTTTCGTCAAGGGAAAAATAAGAAGCAACCTTTCGGGACGAAACTCAGCCTCTACGAGGTGAAACCTTGGCGGAACCAATCTAGGGCTCCGGCAGAGGTGTTCTGCCGGGGACACTTCCCTCTGGGAGGGGGAAATCATCGCCATCGTCATCACCAACGCTCCTCTCATCAGGAGAGGGCAATCTCCATCAACATCTTCACCAGCACCATCTCCTCTCAAAACCCTAGTTCATCTCTTGTATCCAATTCTTGTCCCCAAGTCCAGGATTGGTATTAGTAGGTTGCTAGTAGTGTTGATTACTCCTTGTAGTTGATGCTAGTAGGTTTATTTTGTGGAAGGTCATATGTTCAGATCCTATATGCATATTAATACCCCTCTGATTACGAACATGAATATGCTTTGTGACTAGTTACTTTGTTCCTGAGGACATGGGAGAAGTCTTGTTATTAGTAGTCATGTGAATTTGGTATTCGTTCGATATTTTGATGAGATGTATGTTGTCTAGCCTCTAGTGGTGTTATGTGAACGTCGACTACATAACACTTCACCATTATTTGGGCCTAGAGGAAGGCATTGGGAAGTAATAAGTAGATGATGGGTTGCTAGATTGACAGAAGCTTAAACCCTAGTTTATGCGTTGCTTCGTAAGGGGCTGTTTGGATCCATATGTTTCATGCTATGGTTAGGTTTAACTTAATACTTTTGTTGTAGTTGTGGACGCTTGCAGTAGAGGATAATCATAAGTGGGATGTTTGTTCAAGTCAGAACAGCACCCAAGCACCGGTCCACCCACATATCAAACTATCAAAGTACCGAACGCGAACCATATGAACGTGATGAAAACTAGCTTGACGATATTCCCATGTGTCCTCGGGAGCGCTTTTCTCTATATAAGAGTTTGTCCAGGCTTGTCCTTTGCTACAAAAAGGATTGGGCCACCTTGCTGCACTTTATTTACTTTTGTTACTTGTTGCTCGTTACAAATTATCCTATCACAAAACTATCTGTTATCACTTATTTCAGTACTTGCAGAGAATACCTTGCTGAAAACCGCTTATCATTTCCTTCTGCTCCTCGTTGGGTTCGACACTCTTACTTATCGAAAGGACTAGGATAGATCCTCTATACTTGCGGGTCATCAAGACTCTTTTCCGGCGCCGTTGCCGGGGAGTGAAGCGCCTTTGGTAGGTGGAATTTGGTAAGGAAAAATTCATATAGTGTGTTGTAATTTACTGTCACTTGTTACTATGGAAAGTAATCCTCTGAGGGGCTTGTTCGGGGTATCTTCACCCCGACTAGTAGAGCAAAGAATTGCTCCTCAACCTACTGAACCTACTGAAAACGAAAATGTTCCCTTTGAAGTTCCTTCGGGTATGTTAGAAAAACTGCTAGATAATCCTTTTGTACGAGATGGAACAAAGCATCCTGATGAGCACTTAATATATGTGGATGAAGTTTGTGGATTATTTAAGCTTGCAGGTATACCCGATGATGTTGTTAAGAAGAAGGTCTTCCCTTTATCTTTGAAGGAGATGCATCGACATGGTATAGGCTATGTGATGACACGGATCATGGAACTATAAACGAGCGAAATTGGAATTTCATCGAAGTATTATCCTATGCATCTTGTTCATCGTGATCGCAATTATATATATAATTTTTGGCCTCGCGAAGGAGAAAGCATCGCTCAATCTTGGGGGAGGCTTAAATCAATGTTATATTCATGCCCCAATCATGAGCTCTCAAGAGAAATAATTCTTCAAAAAATTTATGCTCGGCTTTCTCGCAATAATCAATCCATGCTCGATACTTCTTGTGCTGGCTCTTTTATGATGAAGACTATTGAATTCAGATGGAATTTATGGATAGTATTAAACGCAACTCTGAAGATTGGGATCACGACGAAGGTAAGGAGTCAGGTATTACACCTAAGTTTGATCGTGTTAAGTCTTTTGTGGATACCGATGTTTTCCGTAAATTTAGCACTAAATATGGACTTGACTCTGAGATAGTAGCTTCTTTCTGTGAATCTTTTGCTACTTATATTGATCTCCCCAAGGATAAGTGGTTTAAATACCATCCGCCCATAGAAGTAAAAGTAGCTGCACCTACTAAAGTGGAAGAAAAGACTGTCACTTATAATGATCCTATAGTTCCTACTTCTTATGTTGAGAAACCACCTTTCCCTATTAGAATAAAGGATCATGCTAAAGCTTCAACTGTGGTTCGTAAAAGCAATATTAGAACTTATACACCTCCTGAGAAAATTAAAGTTGAACCTAATATTGCTATTGTTAAAGATCTCTTGGCTAATAATATTGATGGGCATGTTATTCAATTCTGCGGTGAAACTGCCAGAATTGCCAAACCTTGTGCTAAAGATAAACATAGACCTGTGGTAGGCGAGTCTGTTATTTCTGTTAAAATAGGAGATCACTGTTATCATGGCTTATGTGATATGGGTGCCAGTGCTAGTGTTATACCTGATACTTTATACGAAGAAATTAAGCATGAAATTGCACCTGCTGAGTTAGAAGGTATTGATGTTACAATTAAACTCGCCAATGGAGATACTATATCAGCAATGGGAATTGTAAGAGATGTTGAGGTCTTGTGTGGGAAAACTAAATATCCTGCTGATTTTCTTGTTCTTGGTTCCCCACAAGATAGCTTTTGTCCCATTATTTTTGGTAGACCCTTCTTGAACACTGTCAATGCTAGAATAGACCGCGAAAAGAATGTTTTTACTATTGGTTTGGGTGATATGTCTCATGAGTTTAATTTCTCTAAATTTAGTAGACAACACCGTGAAGAAGAATTGCCTAGTAAGGATGAAATTATTGTCTTGCTTCTATTGCCGTACCTCCTAGTGATCCTTTAGAACAATATTTGCTAGACCATGAAAATGATATGTTTATGAATGAAAGAAGGGAAATAGATGAAGTATTCTTTAAACAGGAACCTATTCTGAAACACAATTTGCCTGTTGAAATCCTAGGGGATCCTCCTCCACCCAAGGGTGATCCCGTGTTTGAGCTTAAACCTTTACCTGATACTCTTAAATATGCTTATCTTGTTGAAAAGAAGATATATCCTGTTATTATTAGTGCTAACCTTTCAGAGCATGAAGAAGAGAGATTATTGAAAACTCCGAAGAAGCACCGAGCTGCTATTGGATATACTCTTGATGATCTTAAGGGCATTAGTCCCACTCTATGTCATCATAAAATAAATTTGGAAGAAGATGCCAAACCAGTTCGTGATCATCAACGAAGGCTGAATCCGAAGATGAAGGAGGTGGTAAGAAAAGAAATATTAAAGCTTCTGGAGGCAGCTATAAATTAGCCCGTTGCTGATAGTCAGTGGGTAAGTCCTGTCCATTGTATCCCTAAGAAGGGAGGTATTATTGTTGTTCCTAATGATAAAGATGAATTGATCCCGCAAAGAATTATTACAGGTTATAGGATGGTAATTGATTTCTGCAAATTAAATAAAGCTACTAAGAAAGATCATTACCCCTTACCTTTTATTGATCAAATGCTAGAAAGATTATGCAAACATACACACTATTTCTTTGTAGATGGTTATTCTGGTTTCTCTCAAATACCTGTGTCAGCGAATGATCAATCTAAGACTACTTTTACTTGCCCTTTTGGTACTTTTGCTTATAGACGTATGCCTTTGAGTTTATGTAATGCACCTGCTACCTTCCAAAGATGCATGATGGCTATATTCTCTGGCTTTTGTGAAAAGATTTGTCAGGTTTTGATGGACGACTTTTCCGTCTATGGATCCTCTTTTGATGATTGCTTGAGCAATCTTGATCGAGTTTTGCAGAGATCCTCTTTTCCTGTCTTGAATTGGGAAAAGTGCCACTTTATGGTTAATGAAGGTATTGTCTTGGGGCATAAAGTTTCTGAAAGAGGTATTGAAGTTGATAAGGCCAAGGTTGATGCTATTGAAAAGATGCCATGTCCCAAGGACATCGAAGGTACAAGAAGTTTCCTTGGTCATGCCGGATTTTATAGGAGGTTCATTAAGGACTTCTCCAAAATTTCTCGGCCTCTGACTAATTTATTACAAAAAGATATACCATTTGTCTTTGATGATGATTGTGTAGAA
The DNA here is from genome assembly GCA_021605205.1 of Aegilops longissima. NCBI lineage: Eukaryota > Viridiplantae > Streptophyta > Magnoliopsida > Poales > Poaceae > Aegilops > Aegilops longissima. The sequence goes on along the minus strand of CM038681.1, from coordinate 345,145,096 downwards.
GCATTTGAAATACTTAAGAAAGCATTGATCTCTGCACCTATTGTTCAGCCACCTGATTGGAATTTACCCTTTGAAATTATGTGTGATGCTAGTGACTATGTTGTAGGTGTTGTTCTAGGGCAAAGATTTGATAAGAAATTAAATGTTATTCAATATGCTATGCTAGTAAAACTCTAGACAATGCTCAGAGAAATTATGCTACTACTCAAAAGGAATTCTTAGCAGTTGTATTTGCTTGTGATAAGTTCAGACCTTATATTGTTGATTATAAAGTAACTATTCACACTGATCATGCTGCTATTAAATATCTTCTGGAAAAGAAAGATACTAAACCTAGACTCATTAGATGGGTTCTCCTGCTACAAGAATTTGATTTGCATATTGTTGAAAGAAAGGGAGCTGAGAACCCCGTTGCAGACAATTTGTCTAGGTTAGAAAATGTTCTTGATGACCCACTACCTGATGAGGAAATGACTACCTTGGATAAGACCAAAAATATTGCATACATGCATATTTGTCAGGTGATTTCTAGTGCAAACTATGCAATAATTTATTTATGTCATCCAGGACAAAAATACTTCACAAACTTTTGTGCCATATCTAATTGCAGGTGTATGGGACATTTGTACAATACACATATGAAGATAAGGGAGAAAGAGATGTTTACTTGCTGTTCAAAAAGTTCTCTCACGTCACTTTTGGCCCAAGAGAAGATAGAGTCCAAGTCTCTCACGTTCTGGATTCAGATTCGGACTGCACAGACATACCTGACTCAAAACGCCAACAACCTTTTCATACGGACTCCAAATTGGGTGATTATTTTTTTGTTGGAAAGTAGATTTGATGCTCTTTCCAACCCAATTGGAATCACCTTAAAATCCGTCCTGAGCGTTGAGTTATGGACAAAACAATCTGACGCTGCACCAGAATTCGAGTCAAACTACAAGTCCAAAGGTGTTACGTCACCTCCACTTGGGCCCATTGGCCTTGTACGACCTAGGTTAGTTTTAGGCTGCCTTGGGACGTCCTCCCACCTCCTTGGCCGCCACCCTTTGCTCCTATATAAGTAGATCCATCTAGTAGCTTTTTCCTTGGGATTTGTTTAATTAAAAGTTAGCCATTGCAACTTCGTGTACTTCGTTTGTGTCCAACGACCAGACCAAGGCCGCTTACGGATCCCCACCATTATCAATACTTCATATATATTTGCAATATTCCAATTGCTTTATCATATTTTTGCTCGTTCTTCGATTGCGTGCAGGAATAGACCTTCGTGATCAGGCTGATTGTGCTTCCAACATCGTCAGTAACCTCGGGAGATTGGTTTAGCGATTGCTAAGGCACAACATCGTGCATGTTTGTAGTCAGATCGTCAAAGTCGACTCCACCAAATCAATAGTTATCATCTCATCGAAAGATCGGGACCCTCGCCTCTATTAAGTGGGATCAGTTTTCAGGTTGCTCGGTGAGAATTTCCAGTTTTCCCTAGATTAGATTTATTTTCTTACCTATTGTCCATGAAAGAGCCACAAAAAAAGTTAGATCTATTCATCCTTTGTCCAAGCCAGTCTGAGCCTTTGCAGTTTTCTTTTCATTGTTTGCATTATTGAATTATCGGTTGCATCGTCGTGTCCAGTTGCTGGTCTTAGTGTCTAGTTCGTTTAGAGTTCCGAGTTCTGTTCACATTAGTCACGCCGCCGCTGCATCGTTATCCCTTCCGTTGACCACCATCCATCCATCAATTTCCACCACGTGCTACCCACCGTGCATTGTCATAATCAAAGTTAAGATCGTTCACATCTTCACTTGATCCAATCTGCATCTTATCTAGTTTGTTTGGAAAGAGGGAGAGAAAAAAAAAGAGAAAAAAAGTAAAAAAAAAAGTCAGAGAAAAAAAAGAGAGAAAGAAAAAGGAAAAAAAGTGTGAGAAAAAAAAGAGAGAAAAAAAAACAAAGTTCGGATCTATCTAGACTCAATCTCGTAGTTGAATTCGGATTGGAATCTGTTTTGTGCACTGTTCAGTAAAACATGCATAACTTCCTCATACGAAGTCCGTTTTGGCTCCGCGAGTACTCAAATTAAAGCTAGAGACGAGCCACATCTAAATAGTTGCAGAAGCATGTTCAATATTTGGCACCTCAAAATCGGCTTCTAAACAGGTCTTTTTGTCCTCCGAAGTTCGTGAACACAACTTATTCCAGTTTTTCAAACCAATTTTAGAATTTTTTGACTCCTCATATCAACTCGGAATTGAGTGATTCTTTTTGCATTGGAAAGCTCGAGTTAGTAGCATTCTTTGAAAAAAGTTATCAGAAAATTGACTCAAACTTTTCAAGAGGAAAATTGGAGAGAGAGTTGTTGTATATCCTGCTTGGCAGTTGTTTTTCATCATTATCTTTACTGCCGTTGTGATCTTCACTTATATCTTGCTGTCTAGAGCTACTTATTATCCTTCATTAATGCTAGTTGTGCTACGCCGTGACCTCATTAGTGTTCTAGGCTCGCATCTCTAGTCTGGTCTAGCCTAGGACCAGCACAGTACCGTCGTTGAGCGTTTATTCAACATTGCATCTTTGAATTGATTATTACTAAAACAATCTGCTACCATATATAGGCAAACCAGCTCCACATATTTCTACACCGTGTATACGTACGTTCTCCTGGCAATCGCTTTACACAGTCTTCAGAGTTACTTGACACCGCTGGTTGCCTGTCATCGCCTGCTGCATGGTAAGAACTTGTAAGGTATTGATATTTGCTATACTGTGAGCATTTTACCACCACATCCTAATAGTTCATAGGAACATTATTCTCGAATTTTGTTTCTTGTTTCTACTAATCATGACAGGTTTCGGAGATAGAAGTTCTTGGATGACGGACACATCTCCACCATCACGAGAGTTGGGACAACACCCACAAGCACATGGTCAGGTTATCTCTTTACCGTCATTTGAGGGTAGATTTAATCCTGCTATTTATCTTCCTTGGGAGCTTGAAGTTGAACAAGTTTTTAGTCACCATGACTTTTCTGAACTTGAGCGAGTACGAGCTGCCACTAGAGCATTTACTGGTTTTGCTTTTGTTTGGTGGAGTGCGCATTGTAAGAAAAACAATGATAACCAACCCACAACTTGGAAAGATTTGAAAGATGTAATGAGACAACAATTTTTCCCTCCTTACTATCATCGTGAATTGCTTCGCAAATTGGAACAATTAAAACAAGGCACTAACACTGTTCATGCTTAATACCAAGAGTTCAAATCTTATATGCATCATTGTGACATAGAAGAATCTGAGGATGATAAAATGTATAGATTTTTTGGTGGTTTGAACCATGATATCCGTGCAAGATTTCACTATATTCCATGTTGCATTACATGTATGTATTTTCGCGCTTGTACCTTTGAGAGACAGATACAGGAGGATGCATTGGTTGATTACAACAACTACTATTCCAGTTCATGCTCACCACCGCCGGTTGGTTCCTCCACCGTTGCACCTACTAGAGCAGCCCCACCTCAGATTGTGAGCGCGACATCATCTCAAGTGTATGGTGCATTGTCAATGCCCGTACCTACATCAGCTACGTCTTTGCGACAAGGTAACAGTAAAGGTATTAATGATATAACTTCACATGAGAATGATGCATCCCTAGTTAATTGAGTGCATCATGTGTTGAGTTACCTGGTGATTTGAGCACATCACCTATTTTAGAGAATCTTTATACTGTCATGAATGCGTCATGTGATCAAATAACTGAAATACCAACAATTTTGAGTGCACCCATTGAATTAACAGTTGATGCAAAAGAATCAATGTTTAATCATTTTGATATGACCTCTAATCTTGGTGATGATTCTGTGTCGAATGACTTATTGCATGTTTGCTTATTTAAGCATGTTGTAGCATGTAAATTTGATGCAAGTAAGGTTTATTCACCAATGTTGGGATGGTTTAATGATGAACGTTGTCAATCTTATGAAATGAATAAGAGCTTCACTTATATGTGCAAACTGAGTTGAAATATTTTCATGCCTTCTACTTCTTGTGATAATGTTTTGGCTTTAGATTTTATGAACTATGCAAGTTACTCATCTATTCATGTGTCATATGTGCAAAAATCAAGGGAAGTAAAAATGGATGACATATACATATACAACATGTACACCTTGTCTCTTTTGTTAGCCACATTTAAGACTAAGCAACACCGAGGACGGCTTTGTTTTCAAAAAGTGGAGGATGATGAGGACATGACTACCTTGGATAAAACCAAAAATATTGCATACATGCATATTTGTCAGGTGATTTCTAGTGCAAACTATGCAATAATTTATTTATGTCATCCAGGACAAAAATACTTCACAAACTTTTGTGTCATGTCTAATTGCAGGTGTATGGGACATTTGTACAATACACATATGAAGATAAGGGAGAAAAAGATGTTTACTTGCTGTTCAAAAAGTTCTCTCACGTCACTTTTGGCCCAAGAGAAGATAGAGTCCAAGTCTCTCACGTTCTGGATTCAGATTCGGAGTGCGCATACATACCTGACTCAAAACGCCAACAACTTTTTGATACGGACTCCGAATTGGGTGATTCTTTTTTTATTGGAAAGTAGATTTCATGCTCTTTCCAACCCAATTGGAATCACCGTAAAATCCATCCTGAGCGTTGAGTTATGGACGAAATAATCTGACGCTGCACCAGAATCCGAGTCAAACTACAAGTCCAAAGGTGTTACGTCACCTCCATTTGGGCCCATTGGCCTTGTACGACCTAGGGTTAGTTTTAGGCTGCCTTGGGACGTCCTCCCACCTCCTTGGCCGCCACCCCTTGCTCCTATATAAGTAGATCCATCTAGTAGCTTTTCCCTTGGGATTTGTTTAGTTAAAAGTTAGCCATTGCAACTTCGTGTACTTCGTTTGTGTCCAACGACCAGACCAAGGCCGCTTACGGATCCCCATCATTATAAATACTTCATATATATTTGCAACATTCAGATTGCTTTATCATATTCTTGCTCGTTCTTCGATTGCATGCAGGAATAGACCTTCGTGGTCAAGCTGATTGTGCTTCTAGCATCGTCAGTAACCTCGGGAGATTGGTTTAGCGATTGCTAAGGCACAATGTCGTGCACGTTTGTAGTCGGATCGTCAAAGTCAACTCCACCAAATCGATAGTTATCATCTCATCGAAAGATCGGGACCCTCGCCTATATCACTACCTATTAATGATAGCTTTCCCGATGAGCAATTTAATGTCATAAGTACTTCTCATAGTACTCGTTGGTATGCTGATTATGCTAATTACATCGTTGCTAAATTTAAACCACCTAGTTTCACATACCAGCAAAAGAAAAAGTTTTTCTATGATTTAAGACATTACTTTTGGGATGACCCACATCTTTATAAAGGAGTAGATGCTGTTATTAGACGTTGTGTACCTGAGCATGAACAGGAACAGATCCTACACAAGTGTCACTCCGAAGCTTATGGAGGACACCACGCTGGAGATAGAACTGCACATAAGGTATTGCAATATGGTTTTTATTGGCCTACTCTCTTCAAGGATGCCCATAAGTTTGTCTTATCTTGTGATGAATGTCAAAGAATTGGTAATATTAGTAGACGTCAAGAAATGCCTATGAATTAGTTCACTTGTTATTGAACCATTTGATGTTTGGGGCTTTGATTGTATGGGACCTTTTCCTGCCTCTAATGGATATACACATATTTTAGTTGTTGTTGATTATGTTACTAAGTGGGTAGAAGCTATTCCAACTAGTAGTGCTGATCATAACACTTCTATTAAAATGCTTAAAGAAGTTATTTTTCCGAGGTTTGGAGTCCCTAGATATTTAATGACTGATGGTGGTTCACACTTTATTCATGGTGCTTTTCGTAAAATGCTTGCTAAGTCTGATGTTAATCATAGAATTGCATCTCCTTATCACCCACAGTCTAGTGGTCAAGTAGAATTGAGTAATAGAGAGATCAAATTAATTTTGCAAAAGACTGTGAATAGGTCTAGAAAGAATTGGTCCAAGAAACTTGATGATGCATTATGGGCCTATAGAACTGCATATAAAAATCCTATGGGTATGTCTCCGTATAAAATGGTTTACGGAAAATCATGTCACTTACCTCTCGAACTAGAACATAAGGCATATTGGGCTATTAAAGAGATCAACTATGATTTAAAACTTGTCGGTGAGAAGAGGTTATTTGATATTAGCTCACTTCATGAATGGAGAACCCAAGCTTATGAAAATGCCAAGTTGTTTAAAGAAAAAGTTAAAAGATGGCATGATAAAAGGATACAAAAGCGTGAGTTTAATGTAGGTGATTATGTATTACTATACAACTCTCATTTAAGATTTTTTGCAGGAAAACATCTCTCTAAATGGGAAGGCCCCTACGTTATCGAGGAGGTCTATCGTTCCGGTGCCATAAAAATCAACAACTTCGAAGGCACAAATCTGAAGGTGGTAAACGGTCAAAGAATCTAACATTATATCTCAGGTAATCCTATAAATGTTGAAAACAATGTTATTGAAACCGTGACCCTGGAGGAATACATAAGGGACACTTTCCGGAATGTTTCGGACTCCGAAAAGGAATATGTATGTGGTACGGTGAGTAAACCGACTCCAAAACAATTTTTAAGGCAATATTTCTCCGTTTTGGAATATTTAGAAAAATAGAAAAATAAGTAGCAGCCCGGGAAAGACACGAGGGCTCCACGAGGGTGGAGGGCGTGCCCTACCCCTGGGCGCGCCCACCTACCTCGTGGGCACCTCGTGTGCCTTCCGGACTCCGTTTTCTTGCACGATACGTATTTTGGTCGGTAAAAATTCATTATATATTTTCCCGAAGGTTTTGACTCCCGTATCACGCAAATATTCTCTGTTTTATTTTCGGGCTTTTCGGGCAGGTTAGAGCAACATGTCGTCCCAGGATTCTGAAGGAGAAAGTTATGTGGATGATTACCTTGCAAATCCTAAGGTCTATGGAGATGTGGAGCACTATGGTTGGACCACGGAAGAAGAAGAAGAAGACTATGAACCCAAGAGAAAGGAGGAGACAAGCTCGGATGAAGATGAAGTCCCACTACCTCAACCTGGGGACATGCATGTGGAGTTCAAAAAGTTAAGCCTCCCTTATAGAGCAAAGAAACTTAAGATCAATTTTATCCCTTTTCGTCTCTTGCAGGAAAACAAGCAGGAATTATGCAAAAAGATATTAAGCCTGGAACAGGAGATTAATGACTTGAGGGATCAAAATTTTGTCCTCAAGCGCAAATTAAGGAAGAAGGCTAAATCATCAACAACACCTCCACCTTATTCACCAACAACAAAGGAGGAGACATAATCACATGGGTATGGGCACTCCCCTTGGCAACTGCCAAGCTTGGGGGAGGTGTCCCGGTATTGTATCACAACCACATCTCGTATCTTTACCGTTTTTCTTAGTTCGATCCTATTAGTAGTATCTTGATCTAGTAGAATAAAGTTTATGGCATGATCTAGTTTGGAGTTTTTGCTTTATGTTCTCTCTATGTAATCGAGTCTGTGAGCTATATAATAAAGATTAGTGTTGAGTCAAGGGCTTGATTATTTTGCTATGATCTTGAGCGAATAAAAGAAAAGAGAAAAAGGAATAAAAAGAAATGAAGAGTTCATATTGATCTTATTGAGATTAATGACTTCACATAGAGAGAGTATGATGATTAAAAGTTGTTGGGAGTTGGCAAACATAGCTTTGGTCATCGTTGCAATTAATAGGAAGTAATAAGGAAAGAGAGGTTTCACATATAAATATATTATCATGGACATCTTTTATGATTGGGAGCACTCATTAAAATATGACATGCTAAAGAGTTGATGTTGGACAAGGAAGACAATGTAATGGGTTATGTTTTCTTATATCCGAGATAAAGTATGTTGTCATGGATCATCCAACATGTTGAGCTTGCCTTTCCCCCTCATGCTAGCCAAATTCTCAGCACCAAGTAGAGATACTACTTGTGCTTCCAAAAACCCTTAAACCAGTATTGCCATGAGAGTCCACCATACCTACCTATGGATTGAGTAAGATCCTTCAAGTAAGTTGTCATCGGTGCAAGCAATAAAAATTGCTCTTTTTAAATATGTATGACTTATTAGTGTGGGAGAAAATAAGCTTTATATGATCTTGTGATGTGGAAGAAATAAAAGCGACGGACTGCATAATAAAGGTTCATATCACAAGGGGCAATATAAAGTGACGTTCTTTCGCATTAAGATTTTGTGCATCCAACCATAAAAGCGCATGGCAACCTCTACTTCCCTCTGCGAAGGGCCTATCTTTTACTATTATCCTCTACCTTATGCAAGAGTCACGGTGATCTTCACCTTTCCTTTTTACATTTTATCCTTTGGCAAGCACAGTGTGTTGGAACGATCCTGATAGATATATCTAATTGGATGTAGGGGAGCATGAGTTATTATTGTTGACATTACCCTTGAGGTAAAAGGTTGGGAGGCGAAACTATAAGCCTCAATCTTTCTCTGTGTCCGATTAAAACTCTGTAACCACAAGTATCGCGTGAGTGTTAGCAATTATGAAATACTAAATGATAGTTGAGTATGTGGACTTGCTATAAAGCTCTGACATAGGCTCTTTCTGATGTTATGATAAATTGCAATTGCTTCAATGACTGAGATTATAGTTTGTTGGTTCTCAGTAAAGTTTCTGATTCATACTTTTGCATTGTGAATGGATTATTACTTGAGCATAAGTAATCATATGATAATATTCATCTATGTTGCTGTTATGAGAATAATCATGATGCCTTCATGTCCGTATTTTATTTTTATCAACACCTCTACCTCTAAACATGTGGACATATTTATCGTTATCGGCTTCTGCTTGAGGACAAGCGAGGTCTAAGCTTGGGGGAGTTGATACGTCCATTTTGCATCATGCTTTTATATCGATATTTATTGCATTATGGGCTGTTATTACACGTTATGTCACAATACTTATGCCTATTCTCTCTTATTATACAAGGTTTACATAAGGAGGGAGAATGCCAGCAGCTGGAATTCTGGGCTGGAAAAGGAGCAAATATTAGAGACTTATTCTGCACAACTCCAAAAGTCCTGAAACTCCACGAAAGCCATTTTTGGAAATAATAAAAAATATTGAGCGGAAGAAGTACACCAGAGGGGGACCCACCTGGCCACAAGGGTGGGGGCGCGCACTACCCCCCAAGTTGCGCCCCTGCCTCGTGGACCCCCTGTTGGCTCTCCGATGGCCATCTTCGGCTATATGAGGTCTTTTGTCAAGGGAAAAATAAGAAGCAACCTTTCGGGACGAAACCCCGCCGCCATGAGGCGGAACCTTGGCGGAACCAATCTAGGGCTCCGGCAGAGCTGTTCTACCGGGGACATTTCCCTCCAGGAGGCGGAAATCATCGCCATCGTCATCACCAACGCTCCTCTCATCGGGAGAGGGCAATCTCCATCAACATCTTCACCAGCACCATCTCCTCTCAAAACCCTAGTTCATCTCTTGTATCCAATTCTTGTCTCCAAGTCCGGGATTGGTATTAGTAGGTTGCTAGTAGTGTTGATTACTCCTTGTAGTTGATGCTAGTTGGTTTATTTGGTGGAAGATCATATATCCTATATGCATATTAATACCTCTCTGATTACGAACATGAATATGCTTTGTGAGTAGTTATGTTTGTTCCTGAGGACATGGGAGAAGTCTTGCTATTAGTAGTCATGTGAATTTGGTATTCGTTCGATATTTTGATGAGATGTATGTTGTCTAGCCTCTAGTGGTGTTATGTGAATGTCGACTACATAACACTTCACCATTATTTGGGCCTAGAGGAAGGAATTGGGAAGTAATAAGTAGATGATTGGTTGCTAGAGTGACAGAAGCTTAAACCTTAGTTTATGTGTTGCTTCGTAAGGGGCTGATTTGGATCCATATGTTTCATGCTATGGTTAGGTTTACCTTAATACTTTTGTTGTAGTTGTGGATGCTTGCAATAGAGGATAATCATAAGTGGGATGTTTGTTCAAGTAAGAACAGCACCCAAGCACCGGTCCACCCACATATCAAATTATCAAAGCACCGAACGTGAATCATATGAACGTGATGAAAACTAGCTTGAAAATATTCACATGTGTCCTTGGGAGCGCTTTTCTCCATATAAGAGTTTGTCCAGGCTTGTCCTTTGCTACAAAAAGGATTGGGCCACCTTGCTGCACTTTATTTACTTTTGTTACTTGTTGCTCGTTACAAATTATCCTATCACAAAAACTATCTGTTATCACTTATTTTAGTACTTGCAGATAATACCTTGCTGAAAACCGCTTATCATTTTCTTCTGCTCCTCGTTGGGTTCGACACTCTTACTTATCGAAAGGACTACGATAGATCCTCTATACTTGTGGGTCAGCATGGCCTGGCCTGCGTCCCGAGCCACCATCGGTAGGATGGCCACCGAGGTCCAGTTCTTCATCGACGCCCTGTGGGCTGGCCTGGTTCCTCCCTTCTGCGCCTACTTATGCATTGTGCTTTCCCAATACCATATCCATATGTTGCACCTCGATCCCCAATCTGTCGCCCTTCTTGTCGTCTTCGCCTTTGTCTGCGAGGCCATGGTGGGCATTGCTCCTTCAGTGGCCCTCTTGCGCCATTTCATCTTGCTGCACCTGACCAACCCCCGGCAGTGCTCGGCGTGCCTGAGCTTCCAGGCCGTGGCGGCGCTAGCCGACTCAGGGATTGACTTTGATCTCCCGCCGTCTAAGAGCGAGTTTCAGACACGGTGGGTGTATGTTGATGTCGGAGTACTCAGCCCCCTGCTCTCGCCTCCGTCATCACCCGCCGTCCCCAGCTCCGGCTGGGGTCACGAGGAGCTCGTGAGCTCCCGTCTCGCTTTCGTCTGGCTCCGGCTGAGGAGGCTGAACGATCTTGGTGTGACCGCGCCCATGGTGATGAAGGAGTTCCTCCGACGCTGCATCACCCCACTCCAGCGCCATTCCCAGCCTATATGGGCTCTAACCGGCGACCAGGATCGCATGAGCCTTCAGGAGTCAGGGCTTCCAGCCGAGGCACGAAGAACGGTGCTCGAAGTCTTGGCCGCCGACCCCTCACTGGGTGATTTGTCGCAGGGGGTTGTTGCTTGTACAACTGCTCGCGGGGTGGAGTTCACGGGGCAGATGCCCTCCTTCGATGAATGGGGACTGCGTCCAGTCGACCTTGTGGGGCCTCGTGAGAATCCTGTCACCGTGGTTCCTCTCCTTGTCGCTGGCGCTGATCTGCCCCAAGAGTGGACGCAGGGAGGCAAGCACCGCTACAGGCCGAAGGCACGGGTGTCGAGGTGTCGATGCTGCCTAAGGCACCCGAGGCATCAACCTCAGGAATCCGTGATTCTCATCCTGGGGCGGCAGCTGAGGGGGCGACGCAGCCCGCTGCTCCTGAGGCCTCGGCTGGCCGTCGCGAGGAGGAGCCCGATAGCTCTCCCCAGCCTGGCACTCCGAAGCAAAGAGGAGATGGACGATATGGCCAAAAAGTTGAGGAATACTACCGATCGCTGCGAGGTTCTTGAAAAAGAACGTCAAGTGGAACAAGAGGGCCTAAAAAGGCCGCCGAATCCAAGAATGCCCAATCGGCTTTGAGAGCTGCCAAGGAGGAGCTGAGTCGGTGGGGCTATTGCGGCTGGAAAACCGTTTACTGCTGGAAATATACGGATCAAAGTATGCTTAGTTAGATAAGTTGTGGAGTTCGGAGGATGCTTATCTCGACTTGGCGGCGAAGCTATGAACGCTGTTGAGCACTTCCGGGGCCGAAGGGCACCAAGGGAAGAGCTATATTGGTCGCAATTCCATAGTCCGGAGCGTCCTCTCCCGCTGACCGATCGGTTGGCCGAATGGGCCGAGCTGAATCGACTGTCCAGATTTGCCATGAAGCATGTCTTGACTCACTTGTGGCCGGGCGGACCCCAGCCGAAGAGCTATTTTGGTTTAGTGCCGCAGTTCCTTGGTGCGGTACCGCGTATCGACGCGATGAAGTGATCGGCGTGTATTGAGGGGGCGCGGATGGCTCTGGCCCGTGTCAAGACATACTGGGCAGAGATGAAGGCCACCGACGTTGCATCCCAAGATTGATGAAGCAGTACCGCCAAGCACTACTTTGAAGAAGTCTGCGGCGCTTCGTTTAATAGATACGCAGTGCTCGAAGGATATTATGTTTAAATGACATGTATGATTTGTGAAAACAATGTTTTAATATAATATAAGATCTTTTTATACTTGTGCGTTCAAGTAGCAAACTACTCCTCAGTCGGCCGTTTATGTATATGTATATATAACTGAAAGATGGCAGTCCTTGGCTTCAGCCCCCACGCACATAGTGCGGGGGTGTTTGCAAATAAAGCGCTTTTTCACACTTAATCCAACGTCTTGGTCCTGTTAAGGAGGTGATAGCGTAGCAAACCAGGCAACCGGACTATAATGCTTTATCACTTTCACTTAGGCATAAGAGTTCGAGGGTGGGGCTACTATATAGCCCCTGGGGGCACCGCACTCTCCCGAATTCGGGGTGCGTATGTGCCTGACTGAAAACCGGTCCTTCGTTAATGCGGAGGAATCCTAAACATTCCAGTGAGTCATCGAGTGGTTGACCAGTATCTCGTTATATCATGACAGTCAGTTTTCGGCTTTCTCTACCGAGGTGCTCGCCCGGCCGAACCGGGGCACAATCACAGTAGTTCTCCTGGTGCCGCGTTAGCCGTGAAAGCGGGCGTAAGGCAGCAAAACACGGAGCCGGGCAACCCAACATTTGACCAAAGACATGATTGAGCTGATGCATATAAGGCCTAACTCGAGACGCCAATACTCCGTAAGGTATTCGGTCTTTATGAAAATGGGCAGAATAATTCCCTAAGCCCTCGTGTCCAGTGCAGCAAAAAAATTCTGGTGTGGCCAATACCAAAGCACCAGCCTCCTCCTCGGTTACATTAAGGCACCGGGGGGATATATATCAACAAGAGACAGTGAAAAAGGTTTACGCAGGTCTTAATCTGAAAAGAATCCTTGCAGCGGGTCCCTCTGCACGCGTCTGCTTTGTGTCTCCGTGGTGCCGTATCACTCGCCGGGTGTAGCACGTTGTTCATCTGTAAAAGAGAGGAACTTAGTTTAAAAGAAAAAGGATCGTGCGAAAGATGTACTTAATATTAAATAAACAGAGTACGGTTCGTAGAAGTGAATAAAATTGAGCTTTATTGTCTCTTGTTATACATGCATGCGGCCCCTCGTATGGGGGTATGCCGCTAGTAGGCGCCGGACTCGTCTAGCCATGTCCGGGGTTTGAATGACCAATTCAGGTTCTTTGCCTAGCAGAGCCGGATAGCTGTGGGGCTGTCAAGGCAGTCTCCCGTTCTTCCGTGCTCGAGTAACACTTAATACTTCCTTTTAACGAGATGATGCCGCGTGGACCAGGCATTTTAAGTGTTAGAGATGCATAATGCGGTATTGCGTTAAAGCGGGCGAAAGCTTCGCGTCCCAATAGTGCTTGATGGCTACTTTTAAACGGGGCGACATGGAAGAGTAACCTTTCACGACGGAAGTTGTCGGATGACCCAAACACAACTTCTAGCAGTATGGAGCCCGTACAATGGGCATATGGGCCTGGCATTACTCCTTTAAAGGAGGTGTTGCTACGACGAATTTTGGTTGGGTTTATCCCCATCCTGCGGATTGTGTCCTGATATATCAAGTTTATGTCACTGCCGCCATCCATGAGGACTTGTGTAAATTGGAATCCGTCGATTATAGGATCCAATATGAAGGCAGTCCATCCTGCGTTCCGGATATTTTCGGAATAGTCCTGATGGTCGAAGGTTATTGGTTTTGACAACCAGTGTGCGGCGCGCCTTTTAGTGGGCGCCGCTCTATTTTTGCCTTTGATCACGTGAAGTGAGTTTACTGTTTTAACCTCCTGTGGGAAAGTTTTTTGTTTTCCGGGGCTCTGCTTGTGGTGCTCGTCGTCATCTTCACTTGGTGTGTTGAGCCCCTTGTGTTCGGCGCGATCACCGCCTTTGTTTGAAGACCCAACAATTTACGTGGGTATGGTTAGCGAGCCTCCTAGGAGTACTGTGGATTTGACCTATCTTGTCCAAGATTTTGTTGAAGTTGGATAGCTCATCGCTATTGTCCTTAAGGGGCAGTTTTTTGTTGTTCTGCTGTGAGCTTTTGAATCCGGCGTTGACTGCCGTGCTCTTTGGACTGTTCCTTTTAATCCGGCGCTGGTCCTTGTTGCGCCGTGGTTTCCCATTTCCATCCCTAATTACGGATGTACTTGGGTCGCTGGTGTTCCACCTTGCTAGCCAGCTATCCTCTCCCGCGCAAAAGCGGGTCATGAGGCTTGTTAATGCGGCCATTGTTCTTGGCTTTTCTTGGCCGAGGTGTCTGGCGAGCCATTTGTCTCAGACGTTGTGTTTGAAAGCTGCTAAGGCTTCGATGTCCGGACAATCGACTATTTGGTTCTTTTAGTAAGGAACCTGTTCCAGAATTTCGGGCTGACTCTCCGGGCTGTTGAGTTATGTGACTTAGATAAATGCAGATCCGGAGGGCGGACATAAGTCCCCGAAAATTTGCCCAAATGCATCCTCGAGCTCTCCCCAGCTTCCAATGGTATTTTCGGGGATGCTTTTAAGCTAATGCCGAGCTGGCCCTTTGAGTTTAAGGGGTAAGTATTTTATGGCGTGGAGATCGTCTCCTCTAGCCATGTGTATGTGGAGGGTGTAATCCTCGATCCAGACTCCAGGGTCTGTTGTTCCGTCGTATGCCACTATCTTTACGGGTTTGAATCCCGCTGGAAATTCATGATCCAGCACCTCATCGGTGAAACATAGGGGGTGTGCGGCGCCCCTATATTTGGGTGTGCCGTGATCTTCGGAATTTTGGCGTATTGCATTGCTTTGACGAGCCTGCTTTCTTAGCCCATAGATGGACCTAACTGGGCCATCCTTTTGATGTGAATCCTTATGCGGATCGCATATTGGCTTGTGTGCGGCGCCATTCACCGCTCTCTTTTTGCCGTGGGGTCGTCCATCCGACCGGGTGGCCTTCTTACTTTTTAATTGTGGGGGCTTGTAACACCCCGGATACAACTTTCCATATTCGTAACTCCAACTCTTGCCTTTTCCGGAGATGTGTTATTATTATTTCCTTCGTGGTTGGGTTTTGTGTTTTGTTTTGCATTTTGTTCATGTCATGCATCTCATCTCATGGCATCATTCGCATTGCATCGGCACTCGTTGCCGTCATTGTTTTTAAAACTTGCATCCGCAGTAGTTGCCGCCTCGCTTCCCTCTATGTTGCGTTCGTTGCCTTCGAGATCAACCGTGTTTCGGTTCCCTCTTGTCAAACCACCTAACCTCTCTCCAACCCTCGCTTGCTGCTTGAAACTTCCCGAACCCGAACCGCCGCGGTCACGACCGATGGGTCCGGATCATCACCAAACATCTCTAAATCATCATCGGTTTCTCTTTGGACTCTCCTAAGCTATATATCTCGACTGTTCGATTTTGATCGGAGGTTCGATTAACCCCTAACCAAAACCGACTTGTTGTATATATAGGTCCAACCCTAGGATCTAGGGGCTTGTCCCATCCTTCCTCCTCGCCGCCACCACCGGTCTCGATCCAGCTCGTTTCCCCCACCAAACTCCACTTGGCTTTCCGTGCCGGCCAATCCAGGCGTAGCTCCTCCACGCCTCGATCTGGATCGAGGAGCCCAAGCCCCTGCAGCCGCCCAAGGCCTCCGCGGCCTGCTCCTCCCGTCTCCTCGCCGGACTCATCCCGCAGCACCCCAGCCTCGCTGCGCCTGAGCCCCATCTCTCCTTAGCCGAGCTCTCGATCGGGGGTATAGCAGCCCCGATCCAACTCCTCCGCCCTGCTGTACCAGAAGCCATGGATGGCCTCGTCACCACGCCGCTCCAGCCTCG
Source organism: Aegilops longissima (assembly GCA_021605205.1). Classification (NCBI taxonomy): domain Eukaryota; kingdom Viridiplantae; phylum Streptophyta; class Magnoliopsida; order Poales; family Poaceae; genus Aegilops; species Aegilops longissima. The sequence goes on along the minus strand of CM038681.1, from coordinate 345,129,089 downwards.
CCGGAGATGAGTGCCCTGTCAGCCCCGCTCCTTTCTCCCTCCCGCTTCTCTATCTCTCTTTCTCACGATCTCCCTCTCCCTCTCTCTGTTTTCGCTCACAGGAGATCGACATGGCCGCTGCATCAAGCTCTGTCGCCGTCGTTTCATGCCGGGAATGGATGGATCCGTGCTCCCCGCGCCCGGATCTGCCACTGCCGTGTCATTCCGGCGCCCCGCCGCATCTCCACTGCCCTCGCGCCCCTGCACTTGCGCTGCCATGCCCCGTCGTCGCCGCTGCAAGTTCTATCTTCTGCGTCGCCGGCGAGCCCCATCGCCGGAGATCCGTCCAGCCGCCGTCGTTGCTCAAACCCGGCCGGAAACGGGGCCCCACCTCCTCTCGCGGCTGGATCCGCCCTTCCCGGTCCCCGCCGAACCCTCGCTCGCCGCCGGCGAGTTCGTCGCGGCGCGCCGCCGCAGCGGATCGGGAGGAGCCCGATCCAGCTCGTCCCGCTCGCCGTTGACCGATGCGTCCCTCCGCGTGGGCCTTCCCCGCGTGGGCCTCCCCAGCTCCAGCCCAGCATCGCGAGGCCCAGCGCCCTTCCAGCCGGCCCGCAGCTCCCCGCCAAGCCTGCAGCCAGCTCCACCGACCGGGCAAGGCCCGATGTGAGCAGCTCCCGTAGCCCAGCCAGTTTCAGCCTGCTTTGTATTTTTTTCTGTCCGCGAATTTGTCTATTTTATCCAGAGTTTACAGATTTGCAGAAAACCCCTTAGACTTCATGCTTTTAATAACTCTCAAACCGTGCATCATAATAAAATGATTTATATATGTAAAATGCTCAGAAAATTGTGTAGATTAATAATATGTCATTTCCATCCATGTTAAAAATGTTTAACTTGCTGTTTATTTAAATTTGCTAATATGCCATGTTAAAATGATTTATTTCATAACCAAATAACCGTAACTCGGAATTTAATAAACTTTATATGTAAATGGGGTAGAAAAATGCCTAGTTTAACATGGTCCACTTTATTTTGCTGTTTAACAACATTAAAATTGTGTATAGGGCAGAACAGTACCGAATCTAAAATATTGCTCATGGGGATTTTCCGAATTGTTGTTTCTTATTTCGGCCTCATTTAAACTTGCCTAAATAGTTAGTTTAATTATGCTCCACCTCTTGCCATGTTTAACAACATTTAATATTGTTGTGTACCTAAACGAGATTAAACTAAATATGTCAATGTGGTGTTTTGTCAATATGCAACCCGTTGCATATTGAGCTCCACTTAATTTGTGGTATTGTTTGTTGCACTTTGCCATGCCATGCCTCGTTAAACCGGACATGCATCTTACTTGATTGTGCATCATGCCATGTTTATGCTTGTGCATTTATCATGTTGTTTGTTTCTTTCCGGTGTGCTTCTCGGTTCCGGTAATGTTGCGATTGTGAGGATTCGTTCGACTACTTCCGTTCATCTTCTTCATGGACTCGTTCTTCTTCCTTGCGGGATTTCAGGCAAGATGACCGCTACCCTGGATCTCACTACTATCATTGCTATGCTAGTTGCTTCGTTCTATCGCTATGCTGCGCTACCTATTACCTGTTTGTCAAGCCATCCCAATTGCCATGACAGCCTCTAACCTTTGTTACCCTTCCTAGCAAACCGTTGTTTGGCTATGTTACCGCTTTGCTCAGCCCCTCTTATAGCGTTGTTAGTTGCAGGTGAAGATGAAGTTTTGTTCCTTGTTGGAACATGGAGATGTTGTTCCTTGTTGGAACATGTTTACTTGTTGGGATATCACAATATATCTCATTTAATTAATGCATCTATATACTTGGTAAAGGGTGGAAGGCTCGGCCTTATGCCTGGTGTTTTGTTCCACTCTTGCCGCCCTAGTTTCCGTCATATCGGTATTATGTTCCCGGATTTTGCGTCCCTAACGCGGTCGGGTGATTTATGGGACCCCCTTGACAGTTCGCTTTGAATAAGACTTTTCCAAAGAAGGCCCAACCTTGGTTTTACCATTTGCCTCACCACCACCTACCTTTCCTTGGGTCGGCCAACCCAAGGGCCATCTTTATTTAGCCCCCCCCCCCCGGACCAGTGCTTCTCTAAGTGCCGGCCCGAACCGAGTAGACTGCGGGGCCCCCTCGTGGCAACTCGAGATTTGGTTTTACTCGTAGGATGTCTCATCCGGTGTTGCCCTGAGAACGAGATATGTGCAGCTCCTATCGGGATTGTTGGCGCATCGGGCGGTCTTGCTGGTCTTGTTTTATTGCTGTCGAAATGTCTTGTAGCCGGGATTCCGAGACTGATCGGGTCTTCCCGGGGAGAAGGAATATCCTTCGTTGATCGCGAGAGCTTATCATGGGCTAAGTTGGGACACCCCTGCAGGGTTTGAACTTTCGAAAGCCGTGCCCGCGGTTATGTGGCAGATGGGAATTTGTTAATGTCCGGTTGTAGAAAACCCGAAGTTGATCTTAATTAAAATACACCAACCGTGTGTGTAACCGTGAGTGTCTCTTTTCGGGGTTGATCGAGAGGAGAACACGGTTTCTGGGTTCTGACTGACGTAAGTAGGAGTTCAGGATCACTTCTTGATCATCACTAGTTGACGACCGTTCCTTTGTTTCTCTTCCCGCTCTTATTTGCGTATGTTAGCCACCATATATGCTTAGCCGCTGCTGCAACCTCACCACTTTACCCCTTCCTTTCCCTTTAAGCTTTGCTAGTCTTGATACCCATGGTAATGGGATTGCTGAGTCCTCGTGGCTCACAGATTACTACACCACCAGTTGCAGGTACAGGTTACGCGATGATCATGACGCGAGAGCGATGCTTGCTTGCGTTGAGTTCTTCTTCTGCTTCTTCGATCAGGGGATAGGTTCCAGGTCGGCAGCCTGGGATAGCAGGGTGGATATTGTTTGAGTTTCTGTTTATGTTTCATCCGTAGTCGGATGTTGATCTTGTATGATGTGATGTTGTATTCATGTGGCATTGTATGCCCTTTTGTATGTATCCCCACTATTATGTAATGTTGATGTAATGATATCCACCTTGCAAAGCGTCTTCAAGATGCGCTTCTATCCTTGGTGGGACCTTGAGTTCCTTTAGGATAGGGTCGCATCTTAGGCGTGACAAGTTGGTATCGAGCCTCGACCCACCTTAGGAGCCCCTTGTTTGTTGGCCGTTGTTGAGTCTAGAAGAAAATTATTTTGAGGCTTAGGATTATATATATCGGAGAGTAGGATTCTTTTTACTCCTCGGTCCTTAAATCGCTCTGTTGAGGCCTCCCGACACGATGTTTTGTCTTTCCTCTCCTCAAATTTCACGAAATTTTTTAGGATCACCGGGTATCTTGGAATCGTTCGATGGTTTTGTGACGAGAACATTGTTCTTCGTGCCTCCCGACATTTAGGGGTTGTGGCGGTGTCCCGGAGTTGAGCTCCGAGGTGTTGTCGTCACAATTTTATCGTTGCAGTTCTGGAATACCTGAGTTTTACCGACATCGAAATCTCTTTTGTGCGGTTGTTGGTGAGATCACCCCGATAACCTAGTACTGGGACGAGCTCGGGAGTATTGCCATGACTCGTATAACGGATGCTTTTCGAAGGTCGAGGTACACGATTTCCGGAGTTTTCTTGGTTATGTGTTGACGGATGGATACAATTGGATCTAGGTATTGTTAGTTTGGGTGATATATTTTGTGTCCCTGTATCCCCAACACCAGATTGCATAACCAGAAAGTTTCGGGAGTTTATAGGTGGGAATTCAAGTAGCTCCTAGAAAATCTTTCCGACTGATGCATGATATGGGATTGGGTAAATCTCTATCATATGTATTTGTTCCGACCTATTCTGCAAGCCAAATCCTTTGTTTTGTTTTATTTGTGGTATTCGAGTTGCTTCGAAGTCAAATGTTGAATCCATACCTTTCCTTAAACGGTGTTCTCATATTTCTATGTGAATACTAATCCTTCTTGATCATCGAGATCGTCATGTTAATTCTTTTCTACCGGAGTGCTTCTCTTTAAGTGAATCCAATCATTTCAACATCCGCAAGATAAATTCTAAGTTTTTCTCAACGGTGTTTGTTTCATCCATCCCAAGTTATCTTTGTTTTCCCGCCCTCCCACCCTTTTTCTTCAGGGACTCAGATTTCTTAATCATGTATCCTTTTATTTGTGGGAAGCCTCTTCACTCTTTTCTATCAATGTTCTTATCCAGTGATTTCCCATGAAGATGCTCAACAGTTTCAAGTTCATCATCCTTCATTGTTGTTTCTTCTCCGGTGGATCCAATTCAAGCTTTCGATATTCATCATATTCTTTTCCTCGTTTCAAATGTTTCTCCACGTCGGTGCACCTCTTAATTGTTCACCTCCCTCTATTCTTGTCCGGAGTGCTCAAGATATCTCAGAAGAATCATGTTTCCTTTCTTAATCCGTTCGAGTTACTTCAAGTTTTTTCTCTCATTCAAGCTATTTAATTCAACCGGTGCAATCTCTCTTCAAAATCGTTCAACGGTGTTTTCTTTTGAGTGGGCCCTAACCCACAGGTCTTTTCCCAGGATCTTACCTGACTCTTCTAATTTTCCCGGAACTATTCTCAAATTCTTTTCAAGTGTGATTTAAGAATGGATCACATCAGTCACATGCCTTCGCCTAGGCCGCTTTCAAATTCTTTTCATCTCTGGTTCAACCTTTCCTCTTTTAATCCTTCCGGAGTTTCTCAACAATTTGGTGGTGCTTCTCCTCGTCATTCTCAGCATGTGAAGACCGAAGAAGAGTTTTTCCTCTAAATCTTGTTCCGTTCTACCGGAGATTCGCGGTGCTAGCTCGTTGTTATCCTCTCAAATTGTTTTCAATCGTGCAAATTCTTTTCATCCATCCGGAGTATTTCAGGAGTTGATTTCTGTTTCTTTTCACCGGAGGCCATCGTCCAGAAGAATTCTTCGTCCTCACATTTCAGTTACCGTTATCCAATGATTCCGGTGCTTCGTTCAAGTATTCCTCTAATCAGTTCATGATCTCTTCGTTCTCATGTATCTAAATCCTCTCAAGTATCTTCGTTTTCTTTTTCTCAAATTCTTCCCGGTGAATTGTGCCTTGGCTACGTTCATTTTTCAATCCTTATGGTGGTTCGTTCAAGATTTCTCTTCCTTTGTTATCATATCAAATCATTCGTTGTTTCCAAATTCCACCGGTGGTTCCTTGAAGACCTTCTCAAGTTTGCGTTATGCCATTTCTCAGTTCTTTTGCAAGAAGAATAACTAGTATGTAAAATCCATTGCTTGTCATCAATTTAATTTGATGAAAGTTAAGCATACAATAAATCTTACTCTTATTTCCTCGACGTGATTCAATTCTTTTCTTCCGGAGTTGTTCATGATATCATTTATCGGTTCTAAGGTGTTCATCTTTTCTTTTCCCGGAGTTCCAAGCTCTCATCATCACGAAGATCCATCTAAATCATCGCAAGGCTTAACCTTGTGTTTTCAACTTCTCCTAATTTTTATCATAATTTTATTACCGGAGTTCTTCATGGAGGCTCTACATGGTGGTTTGTCAAGGATTCTTTTCATTCTTCAATTGTTCTTCAACATTTTCTCAAAGTTATGATCCGCCAAGCTATACTCAAAATTAAACATGGTGCTCAACACATGTTTTGTTTTGAGGAGTTCAAGTATTCTTCTTCTTGCATTTCAAAATGCAATTCATTCTACCTTGTCATTTGAGGTGGTCTTATGTCATTCTTGACAATTTCACTTCGTGTTTCATGATTCGCAAGTTCTTAAGAATGAGATATTTAAATCCATCATTTTCTCTTCGTTCAAGAGACCTTTTCAACCAATCAATCTTTTTGTTGGAGTTATCTTGGGTCATATTTCACCTAAATCCTTCCCTAAGGAATGTTGCTATTTGTGGTGCATATCTATGATCCAATTTTCTCCTTCTCATCTCGGTGTAATAAGTTTCTCTTATCTTCATTGATCTCAACCAAGCAGTTGTTTCTGTTAATGGCGGGTTGTCACCTCATCATTTTGAGATGTTTGCCATAAGCCCATAACAAGCTTATTCTTACCGTTGTTGTTTTTCAAACAACTCCGTTCAATTCTACTTCGTAAGGATGCTCTTTCAAATTCATTTATGGAGGAGATGTTGGTTTCATTCTTCGTTCTATTCATTCCAACTATCTAACTATCATGCTTTGTTTCCAGAGACTTGTGATGTTGTGCTCTTCACCCATCACCTCGTTTTGTGAGGATCGTGTTCTTCTCTTGCTTATCCATTTAACTGGAGTGTTGTGTCATCTCTTCAAGTTCTTTTCATCTTATCAAATTTTCCTTCTTCTTTCAGTCGGAGTGCTGCCCAAATTATATCAATCTTATTCCTTCTCTATCTAGTTTTAACCGGAGTGGTTTCAATATCGATCTTATCACTAAAACTCTTGGTTCTTGTCGTATCCCTTGCCTCTTTTCTAACGGAGTGTTTTCAATTTTGCTCATCTTCGTTGTTTTCTTTCTTTCATTTTGCTCAATATCTCAAGGTTCGTGGTTTCACTCGTTTGTCGTAGAAGCAACTTTGTTTTACCTCTCCTCTTCCGCTTTTCTCCGGTGTCATCCTAGATCTCGGGACGAGATCCTCTCGTAGTGGTGGAGTGTTGTAACACCCCGGATACAACTTTCCATATTCGTAACTCCAACTCTTGCCTTTTCCGGAGATGTGTTATTATTATTTCCTTCGTGGTTGGGTTTTGTGTTTTGTTTTGCATTTTGTTCATGTCATGCATCTCATCTCATGGCATCATTCGCATTGCATCGGCACTCGTTGCCGTCATTGTTTTTAAAACTTGCATCCGCGAGTAGTTGCCGCTCCTCGCTTCCCTCTATGTTGCGTTCGTTGCCCCTTTCGGGATCAACCGTGTTTTCGGTTCCCTCTTGTCAAACCACCTAACCTCTCTCAACCCTCGCTTGCTCGCCTGAACTTCCCGAACCCGAACCGCACGGTCACGACCGATGGGTCCGGATCATCACCAAACATCTCTAAATCATCATCGGTTTCTCTTTTGGACTCTCCTAAGCTATATATCTCGACCGTTCGATTTTGATCGGAGGGTTCGATTAACCCCCTAACCAAAACCGACTTGCTGTATATATAGGTCCAACCCTAGGATCTAGGGGCTTGTCCCATCCTTCCTCCTCGCCGCCGCCACCCGGTCTCGATCCACCTCGTTTCCCCCACCAAACTCCACTCGGCTTTCCGTGCCCGGCCAATCCAGAGCGTAGCTCCTCCCTGCCTCGATCTGGATCGAGGAGCCCAAGCCCCTGCAGCCGCCCAAGGCCTCCGCGGCCTGCTCCTCCCGTCTCCTCGCCGGACTCATCCCGCAGCACCCCAGCCTCGCTGCACCTGAGCCCCATCTCTCCTTAGCCGAGCTGTCGATCGGGGGTATAGCAGCCCCGATCCAACTTCTCCGCCCTGCTGTACCAGAAGCCATGGATGGCCTCGTCACCACGCCGCTCCAGCCTCGCCGGAGATGAGTGCCCTGTCAGCCCCGCTCCTTTCTCCCTCCCGCTTCTCTATCTCTCTTTCTCACGATCTCCCTCTCCCTCTCTCTGTTTTCGCTCACAGGAGATCGCCATGGCCGCTGCATCAAGCTCTGTCGCCGTCGTTTCATGCCGGGAATGGATGGATCCATGCTCCCCGCGCCCGGATCTGCCACTGCCGTGTCATTCCGGCGCCCGCCAGATCTCCACTGCCCTCGCGCCCCGCACTTGCGCTGCCATACCCGTCGTCGCCGCCGCAAGTTCAATCTTCTGCGTCGGGCGAGCCCCATCGCCGGAGCTCCGCCCCGCCGTCGTTGCTCAAACCCGCCGAAGCGGGCTCCACCTCCTCTCATGGCTGGATCCGCCCTTCCGGTCCCCGCTGAACCCTCGCTTCGCCGCCCGCGAAGTTCGTCATGGCCAAGCCGCAGCAGCAGATCGGGAGGAGCCGATCCAGCTCGTCCCGCCGCCGTTGACCGATCGTCCCTCCGTGGGCCTTCCCGCGTGGGCCTCCCAGCTCGGCCCGAAGATCGCGAGGCCAGCGCCCTTCCACCGCCCCGCGCTCTCCCTCCAAGCTGCAGCCAGCTCCATCGACCGGGCAAGGCCCGATGTGAGCAACTCCGTAGCCCAGCCAGTTTCAGCCTGCTTTGTATTTTTTTCTGTCCGTGAATCTGTCTATTTTATCCAGAGTTTACAGATTTGCAGAAAACCCCTTAGACTTCATGCTATTAATAACTCTCAAACCGTGCATCATAATAAAATGATTTATATATGTAAAATGCTCAGAAAATTGTGTAGATTAATAATATGTCATTTCCATCCATGTTAAAAATGTTTAACTTGCTGTTTATTTAAATTTGCTAATATGCCATGTTAAAATGATTTATTTCATAACCAAATAACCGTAACTCGGAATTTAATAAACTTTATATGTAAATGGGGTAGAAAAATGCCTAGTTTAACATGGTCCACTTTATTTTGCTGTTTAACAACATTAAAATTGTGTATAGGGCAGAACAGTACCGAATCTAAAATATTGCTCATGGGGATTTTCCGGAATTGTTGTTTCTTATTTCCGGCCTCATTTAAACTTGCCTAAATAGTTAGTTTAATTATGCTCCACCTCTTGCCATGTTTAACAACATTTAATATTGTTGTGTACCTAAACGAGATTAAACTAAATATGTCAATGTGGTGTTTTGTCAATATGCAACCCGTTGCATATTGAGCTCCACTTAATTTGTGGTATTGTTTGTTGCACTTTGCCATGCCATGCCTCGTTAAACCGGACATGCATCTTACTTGATTGTGCATCATGCCATGTTTATGCTTGTGCATTTATCATGTTGTTTGTTTCTTTCCGGTGTGCTTCTCGGTTCCGTAATGTTGCGATTGTGAGGATTCGTTCGACTACTTCCGCTCATCTTCTTCATGGACTCGTTCTTCTTCCTTGCGGATTTCGGGCAAGATGACCGCTACCTGGATCTCACTACTATCATTGCTATGCTAGTTGCTTCGTTCTATCGCTATGCTGCGCTACCTATTACTGTTTGTCAAGCCATCCCAATTGCCATGACAGCCTCTAACCTTTGTTACCCTTCCTAGCAAACCGTTGTTTGGCTATGTTACCGCTTTGCTCAGCCCTCTTATAGCGTTGTTAGTTGCGGTGAAGATGAAGTTTTGTTCCTTGTTGGAACATGGAGATGTTGTTCCTTGTTGGAACATGTTTACTTGTTGGGATATCACAATATATCTCATTTAATTAATGCATCTATATACTTGGTAAAGGGTGGAAGGCTCGGCCTTATGCACGGTGTTTTGTTCCACTCTTGCCGCCTAGTTTCCTTCATATCGGTATTATGTTCCCGGATTTTGCGTCCCTAACGCGGTCGGGTGATTTATGGGACCCCTTGACAGTTCGCTTTGAATAAGACTTTTCCAAAGAAGGCCCAACCTTGGTTTTACCATTTGCCTCACCACCACCTACCTTTCCTTGGGTCGGCCAACCCAAGGGTCATCTTTATTTAGCCCCCGGACCAGTGCTTCTCTAAGTGCTGGCCCGAACCGAGTAGATCATGGGCCCCTCATGGCAACTCGAGGTTTGGTTTTACTCGTAGGATGTCTCATCCGTGTTGCCTCGAGAACGAGATATGTGCAGCTCCTATCGGGATTGTCGGCGATCGGGCGGTCTTCTGGTCTTGTTTTATTCTTTGTCGAAATGTCTTGTAGCCGGATTCCGAGACTGATCGGGTCTTCCGGGAGAAGGAATATCCTTCGTTGATCGCGAGAGCTTATCATGGGCTAAGTTGGGACACCCTGCAGGTTTGAACTTTCAAAGCCGTGCCCGCGGTTATGTGGTAGATGGGAATTTGTTAATGTCCGGTTGTAGAAAACCCGGTTGATCTTAATTAAAATACACCAACCGTGTGTGTAACCGTGAGTGTCTCTTTTCGGGTTGATCGAGAGGAGAACACGGTTTCGGGTTCGATCGACGTAAGTAGGAGTTCAGGATCACTTCTTGATCATCACTAGTTGACGAACGTTCCTTTGTTTCTCTTCCCGCCCTTATTTGCGTATGTTAGCCACCATATATGCTTAGCCGCTGCTGCAACCTCACCACTTTACCCCTTCCTTTCCCTTTAAGCTTTGCTAGTCTTGATACCCATGGTAATGGGATTGCTTTGAGTCCTCGTGGCTCACAGATTACTACACCACCGATTGCAGTGTACAGGTTACGCGATGATCATGACGCGAGAGCGATGCTTGCTTGCGTTGAGTTCTTCTTCTGCTTCTTCGATCAGGGGATAGGTTCCAGGTCGGCAGCCTGGGATAGCAGGGTGGATATTGTTTGAGTTTCTGTTTATGTTTCATCCGTAGTCGGATGTTGATCTTGTATGATGTGATGTTGTATTCATGTGGCATTGTATGCCCTTTTGTATGTATCCCCACTATTATGTAATGTTGATGTAATGATATCCACCTTGCAAAAGCGTCTTCAAGATGCGCTTCTATCCTTGGTGGGACCTTCGAGTTCCTTTAGGATAGGGTCGCATCTTGGGCGTGACAGGGCTCTAAGGCCTCCTCGTCGAATTCGGGCAGTAGCTTTCTTTTCGGGTAGCTCTTTGTTCGGCGACTGTCGCCGCACTTGTCTGCAGTGCTGAAAACTTTGCTCCATCTGATCCTGAGTGCATCTTCCGCTGTTTTGAGCTTCCGCTTCTGCTTTTTCAGGCTACGCGCAGTGGCGACGAGCCTTTTCTAGAGGTCATTTTGCTCCAATAGTTTGTCCGGCGTGAGATCGTCCGGACTGTTGTCTTCGCCGGGGACAGATTGTTTATCCAAATTGTCTTGTTCGGACGATTGCTCGATAGCTTGTTCGTTGTCCACCGGTTCACCCTACTCTATGGCTGGGTCTTTGTTGAGGCGGGACTTTGTTCGGCGTTTACGTTGCTGTTTTGACTGCTTTTCGAGGGATTTATCCTTCGCAGCGTCCCGTTGTTCCTCGTCTTTATTTCCTTTAGGTGTATCCACCATGTATACATCATGGGATGAGGTTGTCCAGCATCCTATAGGTGCTGGTTCATTGTTGTCTCCTACATCGTTGTCAATACCGTCGATGTCTTCGGAGTCGAAATCGAGCACGTCGTGTAGGCTTTCGAAAGTGGCTACGAAGTGGGTGGTGGGTGGGCGTTGAATTTCTTCGTCGTCCGCATCCCAACCTTCCTGACCGTAGTCCGGCCAGGGCTCTCCAGATAAAGAGAGAGACTTTAGTGAATTCAGGATGTCGCCAAAGGGCGAGTGCTGAAAGATGTCCGCGACCGTGAACTCCATGACCGGCGCCCAATCGGATCCGATTGGCAGGGGCGCGGAGGGTTCGGAGTCCGGAGAGGAGTCCGGCACCCTGGAGTCGAGGTCTTCGCGAAGGACAGGGATGGAGTTCGGCTCTATTGTCGTAGAGATTATAGCCCCCGAGGCGGTGTCCAACCACTCGTCCTCGATCGGGGAATCCGGCTCCGGATTAAGGGTCAGAGCGGATGCTGGTGCGGCCTCTAGGGCACTGTTCGGCTGCAGAGCTAGATCATGCCCATCGAGACAGTGTGGCATGCTTGGCTGCGGCTTGAATCCGTCGAAGATCAAGTCTCCGCGTATATCGGTCGTATAGTTCAAACTTCCAAATCTGACCTGACGGCCAGGGGCATAGCTTTCGATCTGCTCCAGATGGCCAAGCGAATTGGCCCGCAGTGCAAAGCCGCCGAACATGAAGATCTGCCCGGGGAGAAAAGTCTCACCCTGGAGCGCGTCATTATTGATGATCGAAGGAGCCATCGGGCCTATCGGTGACGACACAGAGGAACTCTCAATGAAAGCACCAATGTCGGTGTCAAAACCGGCGGATCTCGGGTAGGGGGTTCCGAACTGTGCGTCTAGGCGAATGGTAACAGGAGACAAGGGACATGATGTTTTTACCGAGGTTCGGGCCCTCTCGATGGAGGTAATACCCTACTCCTGCTTGATTAATATTGATGATATGGGTAGTACAAGAGTAGATCTACCACCAGATCAAGGAGGCTAAACCCTAGAAGCTAGCCTATGGTATGATTGTTGTACGTCCTACGGACTAAAACCCTCCGGTTTATATAGACACCGGATAGGTTAGGGTTACACAGAGTCGGTTACAATGGTAGGAGATCTACATATCCGTATCGCCAAGCTTGCCTTCCACGCCAAGGAAAGTCCCATCCGGACACGGGACGAAGTCTTCAATCTTGTATCTTCATAGTCTTGGAGTCCGTCCGTGACGATAGTCCGGCTATCCGGACACCCCCTAGTCCGGGACTCCCTCAACCATCCTTTAGCATCAATCATCGTACTTACGGTATATTGAGCAGGTTCATTCACACCAAGGCTGCGCATGGTAAGAGAAACTTGGCTATTGTCACCCGGATTGCCGAACGACTCCCTCGTTGCTCTAGGAATTCTCTGTTTGCAAACAAGAATACATACCCAAACAGTTAGATCAACACAGTGAATCATGCGAAGCAACATGGAAAGAAAAAAGAACGAAACACTTGGGCGGCCAATGGTTACCAAGAAGGTGGACATGTCGGTTTTTGTAAGGACTTTGGTGTATGAAGTGCGAACTGCAGCCCAGTCTATTGCCGGTGCAACTGCTCGTTCGGTTGCCGCTGCACGGGCCGGAGCAGATGCAAGTGCAAGTGTTCGTGCAGGTGCCGAAGCCGCCGCTGCTGCCGGAGATGGTGCTCCTTGTAGAGCTGGTGCCGGTGTCGATGCCTGATGTCTACTACACAACCTTCTTCTTGTAGACGTTGCTGGGCCTGCAAGTGCACAGGTTTGTAGGACAGTAGCAAATTTCCCTCAAGTGGATGACCTAAGGTTTATCAATCCGTGAGAGGCGTAGGATGAAGATGGTCTCTCTCAAGCAACCCAGCAACCAAATAACAAAGAGTCTCTTGTGTCCCCAACACACCCAATACAATGGTAAATTGTATAGGTGCACTAGTTCGGCGAAGAGATGGTGATACAAGTGCAATATGGACGGTAGATATAGGTTTTTGTAATCTGAAAATATAAAAACAGCAAGGTAGCAAGTGGTAAAAGTGAGCGTAAACGGTATTGCAATGATAGGAAACAAGGCCTAGGCTTCATACTTTCACTAGTGTAAGTTCTCTCAACAATAATAACATAGATAGATCATATAACAATCCCTCAACATGCAACAAAGAGTCACTCCGAAGCCACTAATAGCCGAGAACAAACATAGAGATTATGGTCAGGTACGAAACCAACACAAAGTTATTCTTTCGGATCAATCTATAAAAGAGTTCGTACTAGAATAACACCTTAAGATACAAATCAACCAAAACCCTAATGTCACCTAGATACTCCATTGTCACCTCAAGTATCCGTGGGCATGATTATACGATATGCTTCACACAATCTCATATTTATCCAATTAACATAAAAGTACTTCAAAGAGTGCCCCAAAGTTTCTACCGGAGAATCAAGAACTTGTGCCAACCCCTATGCATAGGTTCCCAATGTCACAAAACCCACAAGTTGATCACCAAAACATACATCAAGTGGCACATGATATCCCATTGTCACCACACATAATCACGGCAAGACATACATCAAGTGTTCTCATAAAGACTCAATCCGATAAGATAACTTCAAAGGGGAAACTCAATTCATCACAAGAGAGTAGAGGTGGAGAAACATCATAAGATCCAACTACAATAGCAAAGTTCGGGATACATCAAGATCGTATCACCTCAAGAACACGAGAGAGAGAGAGATCAAACACATAGCTACTGGTACATACCCTCAGCCCCGAGGATGAACTACTCCCTCCTCGTCATGGAGAGCGCCGGGATGATGAAGATGACCAGCGGAGATGGATCCCCCCTCCGGCAGGGTACCGAAAAGGGGTCCGGATTGGTTTTTGGTGGTTATGGAGGCATGCGGCAGCAGAACTCCCGATCTATCTTCCGTTCTGGAAGTTTTAGGGTACGTAGGTATATATGGGTGAAAGGAGTACGTCGGTGGAGCTATGGGGGCCCCACGAGGCAGGGGGCGCGCCCCCCCACCCTCGTGAGCACCTCCCGTATCTTCTGACGTGGGGTCCAAGTCCATCAGGTGGGTTTCCTTCCAAAAATAACTTCTCCAGTTGATTTCATTCCGTTTTGACTTCGTCTGATATTCCTTTTCCTCGAAACACTGAAATAGGCATAAAACAACAAATCTGGGCTGGGCCTCCGGTTAATAGGTTAGTCCCAAAATAATATAAAAGTGGATAATAAAGCCCAATATTGCCTAAAACAGTAGATAAAGTAGCATGGAGCAATCAAAAATTATAGATACGTTGGAGACGTATCAAGCATCCCCAAGCTTAATTCCTGCTCGTCCTCAAGTAGGTAAATGATAAAAAAGAATTTTTGATGCGGAGTGATACTTTGGCATAATTTCAATGTAAATCTTCTTAATTGTGATATGAATATTCAGATCCGAAAGATTCAAGACAAAAGTTCATATTGACATAAAAATAATAATACTTCAAGCATACTAATCAAAATAATTATGTCATCTCAAAATAACATGGCCAAAGAAAGTTCATCCCTACAAAATCATATAGTTAGGCTATGTTTCATTTTCGTCACACAAAGATGTTCCCAACTTCTATACCCCCGATGACAAGCCAAGCAATTGTTTCATACTTAAATAATCTCAAACTTTTTCAACCTTCACGCAATACATGAGTGTGAGCCAAGGATATAGCACTATGGGTGGAATAGAATATGATCATGGGGATTGTGTGGAGAAGACAAAAAAGGAGAAAGTCTAACATTGACGAGGATAATCAACGGGCTATGGAGATGCCCATCAATTGATGTCAACATGAGGAGTAGGGATTGCCATGCAACGGATGCACTAGAGCTATGAATGCTCAACAAATGAAGACTAGTGGGTGTGCATCCAACTTGCTTGCTCATGAAGACCTAGGGCATTTGAGGAAGCCCATCGTAGGAATATACAAGCCAAGTTCTATAATGAAAAATTCCCACTAGTATAAAAAGACAACTTATGAGACTCACTATATGAAAAACATGATGCTACTTTGAAGCACAATATATGAGACTCACTACATGAAGAACAAGGTGCTACTTTGAAGCACAAGTGTGGGAAAAGAGATAGTAACATTGCCCCTTTTTTTTGGGAGCCTTTCTTTTTTTGTTTTTGGCATTTCTCTTTTTTTTTGTTTTCTCTTTTTTTGGGCCTTTCTTTTTTTGTCCTTTCTTTTTTTTTGATTGGGCAATGCTCTAATAATGATGATCATCACACTTCTATTGATTACAACATAAGGATTACAACTCGAAACTAGAACAAGATATGACTCTATATGAATGCCTCCGACGGTGTACCGGGATGGTGCAATGAATCAAGAGTGACATGTACGAAAAATAATGCATGGTGGCTTTGCCAGAAATACGATGTCAACTACATGATCATGCAATGGCAATATGACAAAAGTAAAGTATGTCGTGATGATGAACGGAACGGTGGAAAGTTGCATGGCAATATATCTCGGAATGGCTATGGAAATGACATAATAGGTAGGTATGGTGGCTGTTTTGAGGAAGATATAAGGAGGTTTATGTGTGAAAGAGCGTATCATATCAAGGGGTTTGGATGCACCTGTGAAGTTTGCACCAACTCTCAAGGTGAGAAAGGGCAATGCACGGTACCGAAGAGGCTAGCGAAGGTGGAAAGGTAAAAGTGCGTATAATCCATGGACTCAACATTAGTCAAAGGCAAAAATTTAGAAGTCATCAAAAACCAAGTACTACGCGCATCCTCCTAGGGGGATAGATTGGTACGAAAAGAACATCGCTCGTCCCCGACCGCCACTCATAAGGATGCACAAGCCAGGTACACTTCATGTTTCAAATTTGTTACACAACTTTAACCATACGTGCAAGATACGGGACTTGCTTAATTCAACACAAGCATTCTTTAAATTCATAATCACCCAACTAGCATGACTTTAATATCACTACCTCCATATCTCAAAACAATTAACAAGTATCAAACTTTTCTTAGTATTCAACACACTCATAAGAATTCTTACAAATCTTTTATGCTTAGCATATTAGAATTAAGCACATTACCATGCTAATTAAGACTCTCAAAATAATATAAGTGAAGCATGAGAGTTCATATATTTCTTCAAAATAAAACTACCACCGAGCTCTAAAAGATATAAGTGAAGTACTAGAGCAAAAACAAAAACTACTCTGAAAGATATAAGTGAAGATCAATGGGTAGTCGAATAATTATGCAAGTATGTGAAGACTCTCACATTTAATAATTTCAGATCTTGATACTTTATTCAAACATCAAGCAAAGCTAAAGAAAATGACATGACGCTCCAAGCAAAACACATATCATGTGGTGAATAAAAATATAGCTCCAAGTAAAGTTACCGATGAACGAAGATTTAAAGAGGGATGCCTTCCGGGGCATCCCCAAGCTTAGGCTCTTGGTTATCCTTGAATATTACCTTGGGGTGCCTTGGTCATCCCCAAGCTTAGGATCTTGCCACTCCTTATTCCATAGTCCATCGAATCTTTACCCAAAACTTGAAAGCTTCAACCACACAAAACTTAATAGAAAACTCGTGAGCTCCGTTAGCGAAAGAAAACAAAACACCACTTCAAGGTACTGTAATGAACTCATTCTTTATTTATATTGGTGTTAAACCTACTTCATTCCAACTTCTCTATGGATTATAAACTATTTTACTAGCCATAGATTCATCAAAATAAGCAGACAACACACTGAAAACAGAATCTGTCAAAAACAGAACAGTCTATAGTAATCTGTAACTAACGCAAATTTATGGAACTCCAAAAATTCTAAAATAAATTGGTGGACCTGAGGAATTTGTCTAGTAATCAGCTGAAAAAAGAATCAACTAAATATCACTCTCCAGAAAAACGTTCTAGCTAATCTCGTGAGCGCTAAAGTTTCTGTTTTTTACAGCATGATAATAAAGACTTCACCCAAGTCTTCCCAAAGGTTCTACTTGGCACAAACACTAATTAAAACATAAAACCAAATCTAACCAGAGTGTAGATGGATTATTTATTCCTAAACAGAACCAAAAAGCAAGAAACTAAAATAAAATTGGGTTGCCTCCCAACAAGCGCTATCGTTTAACGCCCCTAGCTAGGCATGATGATTTCAATGATGCTCACATAAAAGATACGAATTGAAACATAAAGAGAGAATCATGAAGAATATGACTAGCAAATTTAAGTCTAACCCACTTCCTATGCATAGGGATTTTGTAAGCAAAAAACTTATGGGAACAATAATTAACTTGCATAGGAAGGTAAAACAAGCATAACTTCAAAACTTTAAGCACATAGAGAGGAAACATGATATTATTGCAATTCCTACAAGCATATATTCCTCCCTCATAATAATTTTCAGTAGCATCATGAATGAATTCAAAAATATAACCAGCACCTAAAGCATTCTTTTCATGATCTACAAGCATAGAAAATTTACTACTCTCCACATAAGCAAAATTCTTCTCATGAATAATAGTGGGATCAAACTCAACAAAATAACTATCATATGATTGAAAATTAAGATCAAGATGACAAGTTTCATGGTTATCATTATTCTTTAAAGCATACGTGTCATCACAATAATCATCATAGATAGGAGGCATGCTTTCATAATAGTAAATTTGTTCATCAAAGCTTGGGGGACAAAAAATATCATCTTCATCAAACATAGCTTCCCCAAGCTTGTGGCTTTGCATATCATTAGCATCATGGATATTCAAGGAATTCATACTAACAACATTGCAATCATGCTCATCATTCACATATTTTATGCCAAGCATTCTATGTAATTCTTCTTCTAGCACTTTGGCACAATTTTCTTTTCCATCATACTTACGAAAGATATTAAAAAGATGAAGCGTATGAGACAAACTCAATTCCATTTTTTGTAGTTTTGTTTTATAGACTAACTAGTGCTAAAACAAGAAACAAAAAGATTCAATTGCAAGATCTAAAGATATAACTTCACTTACCTAGCCTCCCCGGCAACGACGCCAGAAAAGAGCTTGATGTCTACTACACAACCTTCTTCTTGTAGACGTTGTTGGGCCTGCAAGTGCACAGGTTTGTAGGACAGTAGCAAATTTCCCTCAAGTGGATGACCTAAGGTTTATCAATCCGTGAGAGGCGTAGGATGAAGATGGTCTCTCTCAAGCAACCCTGCAACCAAATAACAAAGAGTCTCTTGTGTCCCCAACACACCCAATACAATGGTAAATTGTATAGGTGCACTAGTTCGGCGAAGAGATGGTGATACAAGTGCAATATGCATGGTAGATATAGGTTTTTGTAATCTGAAAATATAAAAACAGCAAGGTAGCAAGTGGTAAAAGTGAGCGTAAATGGTATTGCAATGAAAGGAAACAAGGCCTAGGGTTCATACTTTCACTAGTGCAAGTTCTCTCAACAATAATAACATAGATAGATCATATAACAATCCCTCAACATGCAACAAAGAGTCACTCTGAATCCACTAATAGCGGAGAACAAACGTAGAGATTATGGTCAGGTACGAAACCACCACAAAGTTATTCTTTCAGATCAATCTATAAAAGAGTTTGTACTAGAATAACACCTTAAGATACAAATCTACCAAAACCCTAATGTCACCTAGATACTCCATTGTCACCTCAAGTATCCGTGGGCATGATTATACGATATGCATCACACAATCTCATATTTATCCAACCAACATAAAAGTACTTCAAAGAGTGCCCCAAAGTTTCTACCGGAGAATCAAGGACGTGTGCCAACCCCTATGCATAGGTTCCCAATGTCACGAAACCCGCAAGTTGATCACCAAAACATACATCAAGTGACACATGATATCCCATTGTCACCACACATAATCACGGCAAGACATACATCAAGTGTTCTCATAAAGACTCAATCCGATAAGATAACTTCAAAGGGGAAACTCAATTCATCACAAGAGAGTAGAGGGGGAGAACATCATAAGATCCAACTACAATAGCAAAGCTCGGGATACATCATGATCGTATCATCTCAAGAACACGAGAGAGAGAGAGAGATCAAACACATAGGTACTGGTACATACCCTCAGCCCCGAGGGTGAACTACTCCCTCCTCGTCATGGAGAGCGCCGGGATGATGAAGATGGCCACCGGAGATGGATCCCCCCTCCGGTAGGGTACCGGAAAGGGGTCCTGATTGGTTTTTGGTTGTTCTGGAGGCTTGCGGCGGCGGAACTCCCGATCTATCTTCCGTTCTGGAAGTTTTAGGGTACGTAGGTATATATGGGTCAAAGGAGTACGTCGGTGGAGCTACGAGGGCCCCACGAGGCAGGGGGCGCGCCCAGGGGGGAGGGCGCGCCCCACCCTCGTGAGCACCTCCTGTATCTTCTGACGTGGGGTCCAAGTCCATCAGGTGGGTTTCCTTCCAAAAAATAACTTCTCCAGTTGATTTCGTTCCGTTTTGACTACATCTGATATTCCTTTTCCTCGAAACACTGAAATAGGCATAAAACAGCAAATCTGGGCTGGGCCTCCGGTTAATAGGTTAGTCCTAAAAATAATATAAAAGTGGATAATAAAGCCCAATATTGCCTAAAACAGTAGATAAAGTAGCATGGAGCAATTAAAAATTATAGATACGTTGGAGACGTGTCAATGCCCGATCCTCCGATAGATCAGCCTGATCCGCTGACGCGGTCGGTGCCCAGTCCTCAGCTGGATCAGGCTTAGCTGCTACCGCTGTCAGTGCTAGAGCAACTGCCGGTGCTCGAACCGTTGCTGAAGGAGGTACCGATGTGCGAGACAGCGGCGATCGTGGCTGGTCTGCTATGATCAGCTTTCTAACTTAACTAGGCTTCGTCACCGTGATCCAGTGTTTTTCTTCATTTCTTTTAAACACGAGAAGGACTAATTGTGGCGTTTTTGTTTAACCAAATTGCAGTTCATCATAGGGATTCAGCTTGTACTCAGACAACAGACTGATCCAATTTTTTGTAGTAATATAAGTGATGGACAGTGCCTTCAAGCATTCTTGACACGACATAAGAAGTGAAACCTGCAAAATAGCCATCGAGAGCAAACCAAACGGTTTATTTTGTGATGATCATCACATGGCAAAACCTGCATCGTAAAATTGCAGGAAAAGAAAGAAAACATGACATTAAATCAATAAGATTTAGACAAGAAATCAATAAGATTTACTTGATGTGACACGAGTGAATCCTTACCAGGAAATCACTATGTTGAAGTACTAACGGAAGATTGATCGTCCAACTACGGGTGGCATGCAGGGCCCCGCCTACTCCCACAAGAAGGACAATCGAAGGTCGTGACAAATCGTATGGACCGAACATCCATGGACTGGAAATCCTGGTGGGTGCCATAAACCCTGCAATGCATACAGATATTGGAGTGTAACCATAATTGATAAACCATCCTCACAAAAATATGATCTGGATCCTTCAAAATATCTGATGAATTGAGTGGATGACATTAACATAGACCGTTCTCAGGACTGACCACACACCAAAAGCGGCAATACTAATAGACAATACAGGGTTCACAAACACAAATCAAGTAATGAACAATAGTACTTACTACAGACAAGCAAAGTTGCACTAATTAAACTCTGCAGACTATTTCTTGCCACTGGCCTATGGGATTAACCCTGCATAACTGACTAGGCCATGGACTTCGTGAGAGATGTCTACATGCACCATCACCATCTCGTCAACCTTGGATAACCTAACAGAGTGGTCTTTCCACTCATAAACACGATGATGAAGACATGCCGCATCAGATTTGTTGGGAAGCTTTACAAGAACCACACCCTTCGTAATCCAAGGCACAGCCAGGAAATTGTTGTGGTCAAGTACAGCCTCGAGTACACGCCTCACAACAATGCTACAAGAAAACACTAGGTCAGGACATGTGGCGACAAGGACACAACATCTGGATAGTTTAGCAGTAGAACTCATCCTCAGGTCTTCCAGTTCACACGGCATGACTTTGAGAACTTCATCTCCACCGCGGACCTGGTTCTAATTCAAACAGAAACCATATTTTATTACTACCTCTGTTCAGAAATATAAGATGATTTTCGATATTATACTCCATATATGACTACATATACGCACAAAAATGAGTGAACAAAGACACTAGAACATGTCTTCAAAGGCATGAGAGCAGAGGGATTACTTGCAATATCCATAACACAAGTTACTAAGGCAAATATACCCTCTTCAAAGGTAGCATTGATGTTCATAAAGTACTCCCTCCGTCCCGAAATTCTTGGTCAAAAGAAATTTGGTCAAATCTAATACAAGAAATTTGGGACAGAGGGAGTAGTTGAAAGTAATCTATAAGAAATCAGTGTCAACCTCTCGCATGTTTTGGTCAAAAGAGGAATTTAGAACCGTCATTTGGCACACAAAAATCACATGCAAGATCACCCGAAAAGTTGTACTACTAGTAATCGGTATCTGCGTGTTAGATGAAAAAACACGATCAAGATCGAGAAAAAGATCGTCAAGAAGAGATATTACCTGGACTTGCTTAATAAGGGATCCCGTAGAGGGGGGCTTGGACAGGGCGATGGCTTTGAGCTTGTCTGCGGTAGTCTTCGCGGGGTGCTTGCGCTTCTTCGTACCATGAGCCTCGACGGTTTTGGCGAGAGCCATAGACATCACTTCGGCCGGTGCTCCAGCGTCCATCAAGAAACTGTCAAATAGAAATAAAAGAAAAGAAACCATAATCACAGACCCAAAAGAAGAACAGAGAGGGAGTTATAGGATCAGTCTCGGGGTTGCAAGACCCGGCCTTGGCCAGAATCAACACCATTGATGCGCTCACCTTTCCTTCTTTGGGAGAGAAGAACAATGGCAGAAGCAGGTCGGGGTTTTCTTGAAGAAATGAGGAACAAGATGAGGGAGAAGCGAGTTGGGTAGAGAGGAAGCTGAGAGAGAAGAGTGAAATGATGGTTGCTTTCCGTCCAACTTACTGCTGGAAAGGAGGGGGTTTTGTGATTTGATGGCTCATTAGGCATTACTGCGGCGCTTCGATCGGGGTAGTCTGCCGTCACTCTACTACGGAGTAATTTAGTGCATGGCTGGTGGACCCGATCTTGGCTGTCCCACGTCGTGAAAGTGAGTAATTTAGTGCATGGCTGGAGGAGGATCCGCATGGTAGAGCGTGTCCACTGTTTTTCTAAAGAAAAAAATGATTACAACAAGTGTTTCCACTCTTACGACGGAAGAGTGCGAAACACGGCAGCCACTTGAACATACACAGTGCTCCTACTACTAGGCATGTGCAATGGTTCATACGTCAGTAGTACATAATCTTGTTGCTAGTGTAGTAAGATATGACGACAACAAATGATGTTGTGCGTATGTCAACTATATGAACAGTAACGTAGTAACATAGTACCGCTTTTTCGACTGTCCGGTCGAGAATGAACGGTGTGATCAATGTTAACAGAACTAGGTCTACAGCGCACGGAGAGTACGATGCTACAGTACTCCACGAATCATGAACCATATGAAGCACGAATAGTGTTTGGCAGGGTGTATGAAGGGTGCATGGGATGGGAGCAAAAGTTCCCTTCTCGACCCACTTTTGGGTGTTTGGCAGAGTGCATGAAGGGTGCATGAGTCCACACTAGTAGGTTAACTCAAATACACGAAGAGGAAACAACTATATTGAGATGAGAGTACAACCAAACACACCCACACGCTTTGTGCTACAGTGACTGATCTGCATCGTCTGAGTTTGATCCAACGGTCATGTTGCGCCGATACATGGACATGCCCATGCAGAGGGCGCCTAAACACCATCAAAGTCCCCCTGCTTCTCGAGGCGCACGATGTTGGTGATGCAGGGCGCGAAACGACTGAAAGGCAATGCAATCTATGGGAAGGCGGAAGGAGCCAGCCGAGGAGCGGGGAATCTTTTGGTTTTCACCATGGTAAAACACCCGCCGACAACTTCTCACATCAGGGAGAGTGGGTTTTACAGGCGGAGTCATCGTGACTAATTGCTTCCGCGCCTGCTCCCGTCAATCAAAAAATTAAAAATCCTGCAGCGCATGCTCCCGTCAATCAAAAATTAAAAATCCTGCAGCAGCCAAACACCAGAGCAATGCTGCGGTGGATATTTAAATTTACCTGTCGGCAAGTAGATAAAAAAGGGGTGAAAAAACAAATGTGGCAACGGCCTAGCTAATCAGTCGAACTAGCCTAACTAGCTAGCCAACGTGCTTCACTGGTGTACTTGGCGGGAAAGGTGGTCTTTCGTGATTTGACGACTCATTTACTTGCTTCGGCGAAAACGCGTGGTAGGGCATCCCACGTCAGGAAGAATATATTCGTGTGTCGGTGTACTAGAGTAGGGGTACCCTAGTATCCCGAACTCGTGCACGGCACGTCGCAGACACCAGCGGCAAGGCTTGCGGGTGACCGCCAAGGTCCTCCGTGGTTCCTTTGGAGCCATTCAAGAACAAAGTATTCAAGCCAAGGAGACAAGGCCCGGCAAGAGGAGCTTGCCGGAAGGCCACCCAAGGCACCTAGGAGACAAGGCCCGGCAAGAGGAGCTTGCCGAGAAGGCCCGTGGCGACAAGCTTCCGGACGCGACAAGGCAACAACATGGCAAAGGCGCTGCCGCAGCAGACTACCACTGTTCCTGCGCTCCAAAGCACATCCACCAACGTGTCGCCACAGGACCTTTCGGCGCTGCTGGCAAGAAGAGGTCTTGACCAGCGGAGCGCGGTGGCAAGCGGCGCTGACAAGATTGCCATCATGGCAAGCGGTGGCGTCCCTGACGGTTCCTGTTTGCACTGTTTGGGCGAGGTAGACGCACGCCAGGTAGGGGGCGTCAAGATTGTGTGAACCTGATCTGGCGTTCACACGAGCTAGATCATCATCTTCTTCATCGACATGCCACCGAAGAAGAAGGCTTCGGCGGCAGCTGATCCGTCCACGTCGATCCCACCACCACTGGAGAAAATGGGTGGTGGGGTAGACGTCGGCGGAAGAACGGGCGTCGACGAGGGAGCCCACGGTGCTGCCAAGTCCAAGGACAAGGCTGCGCAGACCTCGGCATCCGTACATGCACCGCGACGTCCATCTCAGGAGGCGCGGGACCGACAGCGTCATGATATTCACAATGCCATACGCTCGTTGGACCGAGATCGAGCTGGTGGATCTCGGGATGCTCAAGACCAGCATGCACGCCAACATGCAGGCACGAGCGAGGCACGGTTGCCTGGACGGGATATTGCTCCTTCTAACATAGTTAGAAGTCCGGGCATATCCCGCTCCTCGCGCCGTTCGCCACTGCCACCCACCACTCCAGCAGAAGCTTTGGCGAGAGCTCAACGCTCCTAGATTACCCTCCAACGGCGGACAAGGTCGATGAATGGAGGCCACCATTCGAGTCTCATCGGCTTTGCCAACGGCGACACTCCGCGGCAGCCGAGTACATCGCTGCCGCGGCAGGACTGCTAGCGCGAGCGGTGGCGATTTAAACCGTGGGGTGCAACCACCATGCACTCTCCACCCGAAGCCAAGATCGCCAACTCGCGGGATCCACCTCGACAGCGACTCCACCGCGTCGCCGGATCCACGAGCTCGTCGCGATCAGCGCCAAGTTCTTCACGAACGACAGCAAGAAGACGCTTCGAACTCGCATCGAGCGCCAAGAGAAGCGCCAAGCGTCAATCCGACCAGCGCTGGGCCCTCTGTCGACATGCATGCGCCCGAGAACCAGCGACTTGCCGTCTGCGATAGGTTGCCCTGCGTTCACTCGTGAGCTGCGGCAAGTCGATGGCCCGAAAGAAGAATTTCAAGCCGACGCGTGCGTAGAAATGCGACGGCAAGACGCATCCGTCGGAGTTCCTCAGCATCTACACAATTGCGGTGCAAGCTGCCGGGGCGAGGCGACAAGATCCCGGCCAACTACTTCCGGCGGTGCTCAAGCCCAATGTCGATCTGGATCATGCACTTGCGGACAACTCCATATCCTCCAGGAAGATCTATGCCATCGATGCGCCGGCGCCTTTACAGGTGACCACAAGCCTCATGGCCAAGAGACCGACCTTCATCTGCTCGCCCGAAGGAAGGAGAGCCCTCGCAAGTACATTCAGAGATTCAGCCACGTCAAAGACAACATCCTCAGATGTCCACCCTGCCATGATAATCAGCGCGTTCCATCGAGCGTCGCGAAACCGTGAGGATGCGGGAGGAGATGGCGATGTGCAAGATCAGAGACGTCAGTGAGCTGTATGCCCTGGCCGACAAGTGTGCACGTGCTGAGAAGGGAGGAGACTCCCCGGAGAGAATACAGAAGTAGCAGGATCTGATAGTGAGGGGTCCGCCCCGGCAAAGAAAAACCGGCGGCGGAACAACAGGAAAAAGAAAGGCAAAGATGTGCTAGTCGTTGAGCAGTCCGGCAACGGAGGTGGTGCCATGAAGGCCAAAGCTGGTAGCTCCAGCAAGGAGATTGCCGCGGGCACCAACTACCAGGCTGTGGCGGTCGCCGACAAGCAGGACGGCTCCAACAAACAGTACTGCAAGATCCACCGCACCAAGGGCCATGACCTCCAGAGCTGCAAGAATGTCGAGCAGCTTGTCGAGCAACAAAAGGCTGAGTACGAGCGACGCGACAAGGAGAAGGCCCAGGAAGGTCTTTGGAGGAGCTAGCAAGAAACGTCCGGCCGGGAGGACGCCGCGGCAAGGCCAAGCGATGGCAAGGAGACAGACCTCCCAGCGGCGCGACAAGGATGAAGATGACGGCGACGATGAAGATATGGATGATGACGAAACCGATGAGCAGGAGTTCCGAAAGCCACGAGAGGTCTTGTGCGTTGACGGCGGTGCTTCTCGCATACTTCACACCGCCAGCTCAAGCGGTGGATGCGGGAAGTCAATGCGGCGTAACCATCCGTCGAGTCACGCAAGCCTCTGAAATGGTCCAGCACGCCTATCATCTTTGATATTGAGGACTACCCTGATCGCATAACTGCGGTCGGGTGCTTGCCGATGTTGGTTTCACCAACTATCCGCAACCTCAAAGTCACTAAGATGCTAGTTGACGGCGGGGCGGCTTGAACCTGATCTCCTCCGCGTAATCCGAAACTCCGGATCCCCGATGGCGAGCTCGAAGAGACCGCACATTCAAGGAATCAATCCGGGAAGGAGCAAGCGAAGGAAAGATCACGTTGCCGGTGACATTTGGCAGCGAGTTGATCTTCAGGACTGAGAGGGTCACTTTTGACGTTGCTGATTTTCCATTGCCTTACATGGGATACTTGGCCGTCCAGCACTCGCCAAATTCATGGTAGCCTCTCATTATGCATACAACATGCTGAAGATGCCAGGCCTGATAAGTGTCATCTCTGTCCCTGGCGACAAGAAGGATGCTCTTATCTGCGCCGACAAGATCTACCGGGAAGCAGCAGCCACAACAGATCGCAAGTCACTTGCCGTTGAAGCTCCCGGGATGAAGAAGAAGACCAAGTCCGGCAAGAGTTCTGATGCCCACTCCGGCAAGAGCACCTCCTCGGAGTGCTGCGCTACCGTCGAGGACGCACCATTGAGCTCCACCAGCAAGTGTAAGAAGACGATGGCAGCTCCACCAGAGACCAAGAAGGTGTCCGCCAAGGAGGATGGCGCTGGTGGTACCTTCACCATCAGTGCCACTCTCGACCCTAAATAGGAAAGCGCGCTCGTTGCTTTCCTACGGGCGAACGTCGACGTGTTTGCGTGGAAACCGTCCGACATCCCCGGTGTTCCCAGGAAAGTAATCGAGCACCATCTTGCCGTCTGTCCTCATGCGCGGCCCATCAAGCAGAAAGTCAGGAAGCAGGCAGTGGAGCGCCAAGAATTCATCGCAGAAGAAATCAAGAAATTGGAAGCAGCAGGCCTTGTCAGAGGAGTGCTCCATCCTCGTGGTTGGCCAATCTTGTAGTCGTGCGCAAAGGCAAGCGGAAATGGAGGCTTTGTATCGACTTTACCGATGTTAATAAAGCTTGTCCCAAAGACCCATTTCCTTGCCGCGCATCGATCGATAGTTGACTGCAAGGCGGATGTGATTTGCTTTCATTTCTTGATGCATACTCAGGTACCATCAGATCTTCATGGCGAAGAGGATGAGGAGAAGACCGCATTCATCACCCCATGTGGCACATACTGTTTTTCGCACGGATGCCTTTCGGTTTAAAGAATGCCGGTTCAACATTTGCAAGGGTAGTCCATGGCGCTTTTGAGCCACAAATGCACGAAATGTGGAAGCCTACATGGATGACATAGTGGTCAAGAGCAAGGACAAGGCGACTCGATTCAAGATTTAGACGAAACCTTTGCAAATCTGCAAGATCAACCTCAAGCTCAACCCCGAGAAGTGTGTGTTTGGAGTCCCCTCGCAAGCTTCTCGGGTTCTTCGTCTCAGCGGGGAATTGAAGCCAACCCGACAAGATCAAGGCCATTGAGCAGATTGAAGCACCAAAGCGCGTCAAGGATGTACGAAGACTTGCTGGTTGCGTAGATGCTCTCAGCAGGTTTATCTCTAGGTCTGCTGAGCGCGCCCTGCCATTTTTCAAAATATTGAAAAAGGCAGGTCCAATGAAATGGACTCCGGAAGCGGAGGCTGCACTGCAGGACTTAAAAAGATACCTGTCCTCCACTCCAACACTTGTCGCACCTAGGCCACAAGAGAAGTTGCTGCTATATATAGCGGCAACCAATCAAGTGGTTAGTGCTGCGTTAGTAGCAGAGAGGGAGCCGGATGATGAGCCAGCAACCACGGCAGACGCATCCAGCGACAAGCAAGGGACTTCACCGGCAAGTTCTAATCCCGACAAAGATGGATCTGCGCAGGCGTGTGAGAAGATGCAGAAAAGAATGGTGCAGCGCCCGTTTACTTTGCGGTTCCCTTCTGCGGGGGCTAGGTCAAGGTACTCTGGTGTGCAGAAATTGCTTTTCGGCCTTCTCATGGCCTCGAGAAAGCTGCGCCATTACTTCCAAGCACATGAGATCACAGTCATCACTTGTTTTCCACTGAAGAGGATACTTCAAAATCCAGAAGCAACAGGCATGATTGTCGAGTGGGCGCTGGAACTGCCAAGCTTTGGCCTCAAGTTAGAGAGCACTTCAACTATCCAAAGCAGAGCATTGGCGGAATTCATAGCAGAATGGACGCCAACACAAGATGAAGAAATTCGAAACGAGCATCCCGTCAAGGAGGCAAGCAAAGAGTGGCTGATGTACTTTGATGGTGCCTTCTCGCTGCAAAGGCGCCCGGTCTTGGGCGTGTTGCTTGTCGCACCCATCGGAGAGCACCTCAAGTCGTAGTCCGATGCACTTTCCCAAGGAGCAAGCAACGAACAATACTGCAGAGTATGAAGGTTTGCTTGCCGGTCTCAGGATCACAGCAGACCATGGGATCAAGAAGCTCATTGCCAGGGGTGACTCACAGCTTGTCGTCCTCCAAGTAAACAAGAATTATCAAAGTCCGTTGATGGAAGCTTACGTTGATGAAGTGAGAAAGCTAGAAGAGCACTTTGACGGCCTACAGATGGAACATGTTCCAAGAGCTCAGAGCGACATTGCAGATGGCCTGTCGAAGTGCGCTGCACTTAAGTTACCTGTGGAACCAGGGATCTTTGTGCTCAAACTGACTCAACCATCTGCAACGCCATCAACTGGACAAAACAAAAAGAGGAAGTTGATTTCTGGTGACTATTTTCCGGCAGAGCTCCCCGAAGCCGCCGCCAAGAAGGTCCCCAAGATCAACACCAGGAGTGCTGAGGAGCAGTCTGCTCCGACAAGCCCTAGGGTTTGTTCCGTTGAAGCAGACGCTCCCGACAAGTTTTGCTCCGGCAAGCTTGCCGGGGAACGTCAAGCTCCGGCTGAGCCGCAGGTTCTCGCCGTAGAAGCGGATGTTCCCGCAGCAGCAGATGTGCCCTTAGTCCTTGTTGTCGAGCCGCAAGCTCCAGCCTGGGCACAACAGATTGTCCATTTCCTTCAGACAGGAGAACTTCCCGAAGAGCAAGAAGAAGCGGAAAGAGTAGCCCGACAGTCAAGTATGTACCAGTTTGTCGACAACACACTGTATAGAAGAAGACTCAACGGTGTGAAATTGAAGTGTATTCACCGGGAAGATGGACAGAAGCTGTTGGCAGAGATACATGGAGGCATATGTGGTCACCACATTGGCGCAAGAGCACTTGCCGGCAAAGCGTTCCGGCAAGGTTTCTTTTGGCCGACAGCCCTCCAGGATGCAACTGCACAAGTAACCAAGTGTGAAGCGTGCCAGTTCCATTCCAAGCAGATACACCAGCCAGCTCAAGCTCTCAAGACGATAACTTTATCCTGGCCATTTTGATGCAGGGGCTCGACATCCTCGGCCCCTTTCCTCGAGCTGTCGGGGCTTTGAGTACTTATGCGTTGCAATCGACAAGTTCACAAAGTGGCCGGAAGTGGAAGCGATGAGGAAGGTGACAGCCGGTCGGCAGTCAAGTTCTTGGTCGATTGTTTGCCGTTTGGGATCCCTAACAGATCATCACCGACAATGGCATGCAATTCCACGAGCCGCACCTTCATGCGATCGTCCAAGATCTTGGCGCCAAGGTCTGCTTCGCTTCGCTGCTCATCCGAGAAGTAACGGTCAAGCGGAGAGGGCGAATCTTTGAAGTGCTGCGCGACTCAAGACCAGGACTTTCGACAGGCTGCACAAGTGCGGAAGAAAGCTGGATTGAGGAGCTGCCGGTGGTTCTTTGGTCGATCGGGGCGACGCCAAATCGAGCCACTGGCCAGACACCTTTCGCTCTAGTCTATGGAGCAGAGGCAGTTCTCCCCACGAAACTCGTATTCGGGTCACCTCAAGTGCTCGCTTATGATGAGCTCGAGCAAGAGCAGTTGCGTCAATATAACGCACTGCTCCTTGAGGAGGACCGTCTTCAGGCCGCTGTACGAGCTGCTCGATACCAGCAAGCTTTGCGCCGCTATCATAGCCGCAAAGTTAATGCCAAAAGTCTCGAGGAAGGCGACCTTGTTCTTCGGCGTGTTCAGTCCGCCAAGAATTCCAACAAGTTGACGCCAAAGTGGGAAGGCCCTTGCCGGGTGAAACGAGTCCCTAGGCCTGGCGCTGTCCGCCTTGAGACCGAAGATGGCATTCCGGTGAGCAACTCCTGGAACATTGAGCATCTTCGTAAGTTTTACCCGTAGGGCGTGGTTGCCGG
This sequence comes from Aegilops longissima, assembly GCA_021605205.1. Lineage (NCBI taxonomy): Eukaryota > Viridiplantae > Streptophyta > Magnoliopsida > Poales > Poaceae > Aegilops > Aegilops longissima. Next base: position 345,098,707 of record CM038681.1, on the reverse strand, counting down.
AACCTGTTCCGGCAACCACCTTTTGTACAAGTCTTGCCGATGTTGCATGTAATCCTTTGTACAAAGCCGGGCGCAGACCCCGTGCATAAGTAAAGCTAATGTGCTCCGCACATCTTGTCAATTTCATGCTTTCTACTTCTATTTGCATGCGTTATCTGACACTTTGTGCAGCACCTACCCCGGTAAGCAATAACGAGCCATAAGGCTCCATATCTTTATTTTCTCTTCTTTCTCTTTCTCAAAGAAAGGAAGTTTCCCTCGCCCACAAGTTTGCCGGGGGGAAAGGAGAAGATAAGGGTGTGGACCAAGCATTGCTCGAGGAAGTTTCACTACCGGAAGCAAGCGACAGAAAAGCTAAGTTGCTAAAGTTTGAGCAATCAGTTTTTAAATTTTTAAGTTATTCTCCTCGAACGACCGTGCTTTGTATGGAAAACCTGTGCGCGGAGGAACCAACTCGTAGCTAGTTGCTCCCTTACTTTGTTTCGAGTCCGCTCAACAACTTAAGTGGGCTGCTACTAGTTGCGACAAGGTTTCTTGTCGGTAGCGGCATCGCCAGACAGGCTGCCGACGTCCAAGACTCAGCGCTTCATGACTAAGGTGCTCTGCCGACAAGTTCCCTAAAAGCGTGGGCAAAAAACATACAAAGGAAGGAATCAAGTAAAGGAAATAACATAGCAATCACTACCGAAATAGAGTTATATTACAAGATAGCTTGTCGCAGCTCTAATAGATTGTTCTCATAACATGACCAGCAGCGGCAAGAAAAGGAGAAAACAGGCGGCCTAATCTACGCGATCGCCATCAACCCTCTTGATCCCGCTCACCCTGTCCACGATGGGTGCGACAAGGGTCTTGAGCGCCTCCACATCAGCATCCGGCGGCAAGGACTTGAGGACGTTGGTGAGGTTGAGGCCTAGATTGCGGAAGGCCACCTTCATCAGCACCTTTTGAAGAGCTCCCGCGCAGATCTGGCGTGACTCGTCGGCCAGCTGCTTTGGGATCTCTTCCCGGAGTCACTGGAGGGCCGTCGCCACGCCTTTGAAGAACAAGCTGAGCTTGGCGCTGGGTTGGAGGTGCTCGTCGGAGGAATACCCAAGATCTTCCATCCCCAGCTGCGCCAGCTCCCTGTTGATGGCTGCAGCAACATCCACGAGACCCTCGGTCCAGTGCTCCACGTTCTCCCTAAAGGTGTTCTGGGCGACAGCAGCACTCGCCAGCAACGCCTCATCGGCCTTGATCTTCTCCTTCAAGGCCACCTCTTGCTCCCTGGCGCCGTCCAGCGTCTGACTCAAGGTGGTCACCTTCAACTCAAGATCTGCATTGGAGTCCTTGGCGGCGCTGAGCTCCTTGCTCCTCTCGGCGAGACGGCCCTGCAGCTCGCCAAGAGTGTAGGCGTCCTTCTCGCGCTCATGCTTGAGTGCAGCAAGCTCCTCGCCGCTCTCCTTCAGATTGGCCTCCAGCTGCATCACCTTCGTCTCCAGCTCCTTCTTGGCGGCCTCGGCAGCTGCGGCAGCATCCTTTGCTTCCTTGAGAGCCCCGCCAAATGTTTGCTCGCGCGCGGCAAGATCCTCCTCATGGCTGTCAAGATTAACCTTCCGCTGCGCCAACTCGCCTTCCTGCGCAGACAGCTTCTCGGCAGCAAGCCACTGTTGCTCTTCAACTTCAGCCTTCTCGAGGAGGAAGGCTTTGCGCTCCTCGGTGAGTCGCTCCCGTTCCTCTGCCAAGGACCGGAGAGCTTCCTGGTTGAGGCCCCGGAGCTCCTCCGCGCGCTTCTCGATGTCTGCTCCCGCCTTCGCGACAAGCGCTTCCCGGGATTCCAGCTTGGCCTGTCGGGCGCGGTAGAGCGACAATAGCTTCCGCAGTAGTTGCTCCTCCTCAGACTCGCCGCTGCTGCTGCTTGGCGCGTCGACCAGCGTCAGCCCAGCGGAGGCGAGCAGCTCTTCATCAAAGGTTTCTCCTTCGGCCGGCGCCCTGGAGCTCGACGCCTAGGGGAGCTTGATGAAGATTCCATCGCCGGCCTTCAAATAGGCGCCGGGCTGGGGCTCTTCGGAGCCTGATGCTACAGCAGCGGCGGAGGGATCGGCGGTCGGCGTAGCGCCTGGCGCTCCTGCGGCCTTAGGGCCGTCAGTGCGATCGCCGGACCCCTTGCTAGCTTCTGCGGCGGCAGCTTTGGTGGCCTCTTTGCCGGTGGGCTCGTCAGCGCCAGCTTCTTCTTCGATGGCGGCGGCGTCGTCAGTATTGCCGCGCGCGTCCTCCTCGCCGGCGACCTCGATCTCCATTGGCTCTGCAGCAAATGGATCTGACGACCGGAAATGAAGAAAAGTCGAGCAAATATTCAAAAAGAAAATCAGAAGAAAAAGAACACAAGGGAAGTTTTCAAGTAAGAGGATTACCTGTGCTAGGGTCTGCAGTCATGGTCTCCGCCACCGGGGGGTCGCTGGTGCTGTCCCTTGCCGGAGAGCTGTCCCTTGCCGGAGAACTGCCCCTTGCCGGAGAAGTCTCCCTTGCGAGAACGCCCTCCCTTGGGGAATCCTCCCTTGGCGGTGTAGTCAAGTAGATGGCATGTCGAGCGGCTTGTGGCACTCTGGTGGGGCTGCTCTGCTCCTACACAAACCAGCGATCGATATCAGCAAAGAAAGAGCACCCATGCACGCCTAACAAGAGGGAAGTAAACCATATACTTACTGCTGGGGCTGCGCTGGGCTGCTTTGAGGAAGAGTTGCCGTCCGGCAAGGTGGTCTCGACGCGCCTCCTGCTGTCAGCGGTGGGATCGTCCTCGATGACAATCACCGGACCTTGGCTCTCTTCGGCGCTCTCCGGGCCAGCGTCCCGAAAAGGAATGGGTTCAGAGTGAAGCAAATCAGATACAAGACAAAGCAACAAAGCGAAGAACTACAAGTACAGCAAAGAATCTTACTCTTCTTCTTCCTCGCCGAGCTGAGCGCGAGAGATCAAATTCTGCTCACCTCCGTGCGACGAGGCGGAGGAGTGGGTTCCTTGGCCGCTTGGCGGGAGCAGAAGCGGTGGTCCAGGAGGGCCCGCTCCGGTTGCCGCAGCGGCTGAGGTGCTCCAGCTGCAACAAGTGCTTGCCGGTGGAGCGGCTGCGCCGCGCTTGGCGGTTGTTAGCCCGTCTGCCGCCCTTCGTCCCGGCCTTGCGGAGGCGCCTTCTTGGTGCAGCTGGGGGCTTCGCTCGCGGCAAGCTGTCTGAAGGCGGGGAGGAGGCTCCCTCGGCGGGCTCGCTCGACTCAGCTTCAGGCCCGACAAGCTCTTCCTCGCCGGCAAACTCCCCTCGCTCGACAAGGCTTGCCGCCGCCTCTTCCAGCCTGGTGGCGATGCGCTGCATCTCATCATCGGTGGTGTCACGGGTGAGGCTCTTCTGTTCATCGGGGCGGACCGGCACTTCTACCAGGCCGTCAAAGAACTCCCGCACGACGTCATCTGCAGGCTCTGCCAAGTTGGGACAATTCCATGCGAGTCGCACAGCGGCATCATTGCACGGATGCGGTCGAGCGAGGAATTGTTGCATAGCGGGATGACACCCCTCGGCAACCTGAACATTTTGGGATGATTAGGATCGGGCTTGAACAGTTCCAAGAGCATCGCGTCCAGTTCCAGGACAGTGAAGTTGAAGTTGAGGCCCGGACGCAGCCTCATGATATCCGCCGCATTCTGGAACTCCCAGGCGGGTCTCCTCCTCTCCTGCAAGGGGGCGATGCGGCGGCGAAGAAAGTCTGCGCCAACGGTGCCTACGGTGAGCCCGGCAAGTCTAAGGCGTAGGATCCGGGTGACGGCAATCTTCAGCCTAGCGTCTTCCGGGGCCACGTTGCTCCAATCGTTGCCGCGCACTATTGGGGTTTGGCGCTGGGCGGTAAATGGCTGCGGGTTCTCCTCGACAATCCAGCACCAATCTGCCCTCCATTCCTCCCACTTGCTGCGGAGCTCTCCCTCCAGATAAGCTTCCTTCTTGCTAATCGTCGAGATCCAAGCGATTCCGCCGGCAAGAGGCTCTCCTCTCTCAACTCGGGGCATAAAGAAGTGGCGGAAAAGAGCTACGTTTGGATAGACTCCGACAAAGTTTTCGCAGAGATGTGCGAAAACTGCCATGGTCAGAACAACATTGGGGGTGAAGTCAAGGAGGCGGAACCTGTAGGTGTTCATGATATCACAGAAAAATTCAGAGAAAGGCGGGCAGAGCCCGCACTAGAAGAACAGCGCGAAGAAAGGGTATCCATTCGAGCCAGTTCAGCGGCAGCTGGGAGTACCTTCGTCGCTGGATGCGCGCGTCTCCGTCGACCGAAGAGGTAGTAGTACTCCCTCAGATCCTTCAAGGCGAGCTGAGGGGGAAGATTGCCCGCTCCTTTCGCAGCCTTGAGCCGCTGCGCCGGGCCGACTTCACGCCCTTCCCTTGTCGGCTTTGAGCCATGGCGGAGGTGGTGGTGGAGATCGGCGGCGTTGGTGATGCTGGTGGCGATGGGGCGGGCGCTGCTCTCTTTTCAGCTTTGGGAAGAAGGGGAGCAGCGGAGGTTTTTGAGATTGGACAACAATCGGCGAGATGGGCGAACTGCCCTGCTTCCCCCTTATAAAGAGGGAGGGGGCAGACGTTCTGTCTTTCCGAATAAAGAAACCCCCCACGATCTCTTCCATGACGCCGCATTCGACGCGTGCCATTCGTGGAGGGCGTGGTGGGTCCGGAGTGAGTTACGGCGTAACCCAGGCCGCGTGCCGTGCCTGTTTTGGGCCTGGCCCAACAGCTAGGCACCGTGTGTGGCCCAGACCGGGGCTCTGCCGGTGTACTAGAGTAGGGTACCCTAGTATCCCGAACTTCGTGCACGGGCAATCGCAGACCAGCGGCAAGGCTTGCCGGGTGACCGCCAAGGTCCTCCGTGGTTCCTTTGGAGCCATTCAAGAACAAAGTATTCAAGCCAAGGAGACAAGGCCACGGCAAGAGGAGCTTGCCGGGAAGGCCAACCAAGGCACCTAGGAGACAAGGCCTCGGCAAGAGGAGCTTGCCGGAAGGCCCGGTGGCGACAAGCTTCCGGACGCGACAAGGCAACAACATGCAAGGCGCTTGCCGCAGCAGACTACCACTGCTCCTGCGCCCTCGGACATCCACCAACGTGTCGCAGGACCTTTCGGCGCGTGGAAAGAGGTGTCTTGGCCAGCGGAGCGCGTGGCAAGCGGCGCGACAAGATTGCCATCGTGGTAAGCGGTGGCGTCCCCGACGGTTCTGTTTGCACTGTTTGGGCGACATAGACGGGCATTTAATGCCTTTGTCCCCGCCGCCGTGGTTAGGTATGATACACTGCATGGTAGCTGTACCAACCGCAATCCTTTTTCCATTTTTACCCTTGTCTACGTTGCCACCTATCGGAGACCCCTTGAGCATATAAAAGGAGGCCCATGCGCAACGTAGAGGGGGGTTGGAAAGGTTCGAAGGCAGAAAACACCCACGCTAGGTCTCGTTAGCAGCTGGTGTGTACTGTAACACTCAGCGCTCCCTAGCAAGAACTCAATACACTCAGACATGCAGCAGTAGGAGTATTATCTCTCCGGAGAGCTCCGAAGCTGGGTAAACTGCTCGTGTGCTTCGCCTCGATCTGCTCTTCGTGCGATCTCTGCCCCCCGCCGAACCGAAAGGGGCTCGGTCCGCCGGTCCCATAGGTGTTCGTGGATCAGCTTCCCCGACAGCGTGCACCACCCGTGAGGACCCCGAAACCACACGGTAGGGTGTGCCATGTCTCGGCACAGAAGAAAAATGTGCGTGTAAAAAATTACTGTATCAGACATAGTACCTATGGTTCGACCTCGATACCCAGCCAGTCGGTCAAAAACACCCCACTAGCCACACAGCTTCATCATGCTAACGTGGCATGGAGGATAGGTGTGGTTAGCTCCGTCTCCACCAGCCACAACGTCTCTTGTTCTAGGCGATTATTCTATTTTCCAAGCTTTTTTTAGTTGTCATAACACCACGGCAAGCTAGCGCCGCTCTTCGTGTGTGCCCATCCAAAGGTTAGACGATGGACAGAAGAGAGAGATCATAGACCTAGGACCCACTAGTAAGTGAGTCAACGGTCATGCACATGTTGACGAGGGACTCCCTCTACCCTACTCAACATAATACTGTATAAAATCAAGTTATGGGACAAAGCCAACAACCATTGTTGTTTCAGGCTATTGACTTACGCTTTGCAGTCTAGGTTGCCAGTTCGAATCTCGTCATTCAGATTTATTAGTTTTTGGTCCAAATTTGATTAATGACAAGTGGGGCTCTCGTGTGTTGTTCCGATATTTCAGTGTAGGATGGTTTTTTTGAAGAAACACTTTGCGTGGTTAGACAAGTAATGGCACGAGTTACACGTATTTTGCAAGTTTACAAACAAAAATGACCGGCATAGAATATCACATCCACCCCGCAGCTTAGATGCTATGATGATACGAGTTTTTACACCGTTGGAAGTGAGATCCAATGGCTTGGGAGTAGTCTTTGTAATTATGCGCAATTTCCAAACTCTCCAAAGGTTTTTTTGCAAATAAAACCTTCAGGCCTCGTGTGTGCCACTGCATCTTGGATCCAATGGCTCCCCGTTGCTCATATTAGGTGCTCCCCATAGCTTAATTACTCGCTACGGTGATCTGAGCATCTAGGTCGTATCGTCAGTGATCAGATGGCACATGCGTAGTACTTGTATTTTCTGCAGAATTCCCAAACTCTCTCAGCGTATATTGCAAAAACATTCAAACCTCCTACTCTGGGCCGTTAGATCTCCATGAACTTGTATCACCATAGAATGTACGGTGCGGGAGCACCTCATATTCTCCCGTGCGAGAAAATATAAGGTGCGCTCGCAGCTTGGATGCTACGGTGATACGAGCTTCGAGGTCGTTTGATCTGAGATCCAATGGCATCTGAGCAGTCTTTGTGCTTGTGAGCAGTGGCCGAACTCTTTGGGGGCTTTTCTGCAAAAAACCATTAGAACCACCGGGGAGGTGTTGGGTCACAAATCCAACGGCTCCGAAGAGCTTGTACCACCAAAGCATCTAAGGTGTGGTAGCACATGATATACTTACATATAGGAGAATATGATTGCCTCCTTCATCTTGGATGCTACGGTGATACGAGCTTCGAGGTCGCTGGATATGGGATCCAAGGGCATCTGTGTAGTTTCTGTACAAATTGTGTGCAATTCTCAAACTCATCAAGGTTTCTTGTAAAAATATTAAGACATCATGTGAGCTGCTATATCTCAGATCTACAAGCTCCAAGCAATGCGTATCCGCATATAGCATCTAAGGTATGGGGGCACATGATATTCTCCCGGGGAGGAGGGGTGGGGGATGCACAACCAATCGGTGGTTGGGAGGGTCGGGAAAAATATAATCTAAACAACCCTAAACAAAGCTTCACAATTTTATCTAAGGTCGAGGGGTTGACCCCCGACAATCATAGCTCCGCCTAATTAAACACAACATTTGCATGTACTGTAGTTCTAGACTTAATATTCATGTTTTAGTTTCATGTTCATTTTAAATATTGAATTGAGGACCATGCATGTCTTACATTTTACACCATTCATTCATAAATATTAGTCATTTAGATATTTAAAATGGACTGGCACATACGGATGTATATAGACATATTTTAGAGTGTAGATTCACTCATTTTGCTCCGTATGTAGTCACTTGTTGAAATCTCTAAAAGACTAATATTTAGGAATAGAAGGAGTATTTTTGAATTCATGTCCTACATGCATGGTTTGGAAAAATAGATGCACTATACTTATTGGATTGTTGTTGTGTTCGTGTGTGGGTGTCTGTGTGTGTGTGTGTGTGTGTGTGTGTGTGTGTGTGTGTGTGTGTGTGTGTGGTCATGTGCTTGATACATACAAAGTTTTCTCACCTCCATATTGTTCATCTTTTAAATTTGAATTTGCATTGAAAAACTTACTAGGGATACCATGAAATGTGAAATCCACGTTGAGATCACTATATCACAAAATCACTCTAATTCAACAACTCGTCATAAATCAATTACCACGTTGAGATTAGTATTTGCAAGGAAAATACGGGCATTGTAATACACATAGTTTCATTCGGTGATTTAAAAGGTTCCTTTCGTATTCTCGAATGGTAGGACCCAACGGCGTACCAGCCAGACCTTGGCTCGGGTTGATCCTAAAAAAAACCGGGCTCGTGTCCTTCTGCTGGCATGCGTGGTACGCACATTAGGCAACCCCAACCAGTCGAGCCTCCTCGTTTCGAGTCGAAATATTTGGCTGCCAGAATTCCAGCCCTAGAAAATTCCCTCATGTCCCCGGTCCATAATGACTACCGATGAACAACGGAGGGATGCTTTAGTAACTAGACAACGTTACCTACCGTGCCGAGCACGGTTCAATTCCCTCGGTCGCCGCTCGCCAAGGTCACCCGTCAACTACATTGCCTAGTACAACAACTACTACACCAGGATGAGCACAAAATTGAGCCTGTTTGTTCGTGCCTAGTACTTGAGTTAATATATCAGGCAATGCACTAGTACGGAGGGATTATCCTTTTACTCTGCATATATAACTTGTCTGTAGTCTAACTAAGCAAATTTTTTGACCAAATCATTTCTTAAGAAATACAACATGACAGATGTATGGCTTGAAAATTTATTGCATGATGCAGGTTATGATATTGTTTCGAATCCTGGATCTTAATTTCAGAAAATACAAAAGTGACCATAAATTCTTGAAACTGTGCATGGTCACGTGATAAGTAATTTTTTTCTTCAATTTGAGACAAGCTACTTATGACAAGTTGCACAAATGAAGAGCCAGGGTATTTTGGAACAAAGACCTGTCACGTTAAGGCGAACGCTTTGACTATTGAAACCGTGGGCGTTTACGTGCTGCCACGAGTCCCGTTTCTCATCGGCAGGTGCCGTCCGAGCAAGCGTGTGAGTCGACAGGAAGCGTGCGAGTAGACCGCTGCGCCGGCTGACAGGGAGGTGTGCGAGCAGACCGCTGTGCAGGCTCACCGGGAGGCGAGCCCTTTGACCAGGCTCCTCTGCCCACCTTCGTCCCAACTGCTCCCACTTTTAATGTCGTTGGCGCTGCAGTTTAAAATCAATACCGCACTACTGGTATCGCTACAATCTTCTCTCTTCCTCTCCGATGCTCCTGTCGTCTACCTCCAACCAGCCTGACCTAAACGTACGCCATGCCGCTTCACGATGGTCTGCCCTTAGTCTTCCAGTTTCCTGAGGAGGACACCCAGCCGAAGTCTCAAGAACATAAGGCGCTTTGGGACGAGCTTGAACTGGCCTTGCGGGAAGACGTCGCGCCTGTTCCCGCTCCCGTTCCGGCTCCCGTCGCCCCGACTATGCCATCGCCCGTCCCGGTGGCATTGATGGGTTGGGAGACGCACATTGTCGCCGAGCTTGATGCCACGGGGTTCCACGAGGTCCCCTCCAAATTTCACGTGCCCGCACCTGCCTGCGGCGCATGCGCCCTTGCGCGGCACTAACGCCAAGACGCCCGTGCGGTGCACAATGCACACTGCCAACGCATCGCGCCGCAAGATGCAGCGACGCGGCGCCCGCAGCGGTGCCCGTGCACACTAATGTCTCCGCCGCGCCGTTGACAGCGCCTGTCCCCAGCTGGTGCGGTCGTTCTCGCTGGCATGGATGGCCGCAATCGACCGCTTCCTTGCACCAACCCCAGTCGCCTCCTCCCACCAGTTGACTCGCTCCGAAGTCCAGAACATTTTGGCCTTCCTTGAATCTAGGCCAACATCTAGGAGTACACCAACAACGGCACAAGGTGCCGCCGTCACCATCGGTCAATGGCCCGACGACACACAGAGCACGGTAGAGGAGCCGCTTCCCACCGCAAGACACCCCCGCCGCCGCCGCTTAATCTAAATTTGCCATGAAAAACGTCCGGATTGCCATGCTTAAAATCCGAACGTTTACCATTTCTGTTTATTTTAGATCGATTGTCGTATAATTTAAAGTCGGAGTCAGACTGAGTGAAATCTATGGTTTGATTGATTGAATGTTCTACCAGAGCCGTATCAAATTAAATATAAAACATCATCAAGCCACATGTATTCCTTGTCATCCAACAACCTAGACTGCTTCAATGTCGAGCGCTCAACACGTTTAGCGTGCAGTTAATTTCATGCCAAAAATAGTGCTAATCACATAATAACACGCAAATAATATCCTACTTAATATCCACATGCACTTAATATACTTCCAAATTAACGTTCATTGAACGTACACACTGACTAGTGTTGCTAGCACATGAAACTGGTGCCGTAACTTGTGAACGCATCCAGATATGGTCAACGGCAACATCGCCCGTGAGTTCTTCGTGTTTGCCCGTGTATCTAAACGCAGAAGGGGAGGAGAGAGAGAGCACACATGGAACCCACCAGTAAGTGAAGGAGAATAGTACTAAAAATAATATTACATGTTATCCATTAAATAGGCTGTGGTAATATAAAACCATTATGTGAATAAAGGGAGGTACAACAAACATTGATGTTCTACGTATGTTGCATATTGACGTGTGGCTTGAAGGCCCTGGTCGCATGTTCGATCCTCGTCCTTTATTTTTTAATTTTTATATGGGTCCAAACTTCTTTCATGACATGTGGGCCCCTCGCTGTGTAGTTTGTAGCACTTTAATTTGTGGGTCGAAATTTGTTCCATTCCAAGTGGACTATCGGTGTGTAGTTTTGTAGCTTATATACAATAATTAAAGAGAACAACAAAGTTTTTGCAATAATACCATGGTGCAATGTTGAAGGCGAGAAAGGACGTGCGAGAGAGCGATGACCGAGCCAGCGGGAAATCAACTAGCGGAGTTGCGGGTGTTGCAACCGTGTTTGGAGTAGTTGTGGGCCGAATGCTACGAAAATATAATCTAAACCGACCGGAATAAATGCCTACACAAATTAATCCAAGGTTGGAGTGCCCCTCGCAATGTAAATAGCTCCGGCTTTGCGAGGGATGGAGAGGTAGCTTCAATGTGTGGAAGATACGGCATGACAAAGCGAGGTCGATCGAGAGACAAAGTGAGTGTGGTTCGACATTCATTGAACAGATATATATGCTCTGGAGAGATATTGTCTTATTGAGCTTTTGGCAAGGGTGAGGGTTGTAAGATAGAGCTTGAGAGATGATCCAGTCACAGACGTGTAGATATATTTTGTGTGTGGGAGGACGCAAGGTCAATCGATCACATAGGGTCGTCGTGCGATCGAAAGAGTGAGACGGGTTGGAGAGACTGACCTAGATAGACCATGTGTGTGAGAGAGTATACAATGTGAATAGGTTGAATTGGGCTCAAATATGGTGATATATCATTTTTGTCCGAGAAAGAGCGAGGTCAATCAAGACATACAAAGAGAGAGAGAGAGAGAGAGAGAGAGAGAGAGAGAGAGAGAGAGAGAGAGAGATTGAGCGAGCGTGGCCCGCCATGAGGTTGGAAGAGTGGGGGGGCGCTTGGATGGACTGACCTAGATAGACAATCTGCGTGAAAGAGTATAGAGTGTGTCGATCGAGGCCCAAACAGGGAGATATATCATTTGTGTGTGAAAGAAAATGAGGTTAAACGAGACTCATATAAAGAGAGCGAGATTGAGCGAGTGTGGCCCACCGTGCGGAGGAAAGAGTGAGACTGTCTCGAGGGAGTGACCTAGATAGACAACATGCGTGTGTGCACACGAGAGGTTGGGGGGCTAGATAGGCAATGCATGTATTTAGCATGAGAGGGCGAGAGGGAGAGGGAGAGAGAGAGAGCTTGGCATGGGTTGCAATGGCGGGTGTGTGAGGTAAATACATTTGGTAACAGAGTGGAAAAAGGGGGTTGTGTAGTTGACAGAGTTAGAGATCGAAACATGGAGAGAAAGAATGAATGTGTGTTGGAAACCGATAGCTTCCTAAGGTTGTTAGGAGAGGAAGATTGACCGATACAGGAAGTATGTAGCGCTGCAAAGGGGGGGCTAAAACAACATTTCAATGTAGACAGTACGAGACTTAATATCGATGTTTCAATTCAGTGTACATTGTAAAATTTGAACTGAGGACCATGCATATGGGTAATTATTTCGAATTCATGCCATACTAGGTTTCAAAAAGTTGACATTGACTCGATTTGTTGTGCTATTTTGTAGGTCATATGTTTGAGTCCATCCAAAAGTTTTCTCACTACCATGGTGTTCATCATATACATATGAATTTGTATTAAAAAAGTAGCGTGGATACCGTGAAATGCAAAACCCATGTTAGAATTGGAGATCGCTATGTGACACACACTCTAATTCAAATAACTAATTATGTGACACACACTCTAATCCACGTTAGCATGGATACCGTGGATACCGTTTCGATTTTTTAAACAACTCCTCATTAATTAATTTATAGTATCTCGTTTCGAATGACTAATTATTGCAAGGAAAACACGAGCATGGTAATACATACAGATTCGTTTGCAAATAAAAGAATATTCGTTTGCATTCTCGAATGTAGGCGCACCAGGCAGACCAGGGTCGTGTTGTGGTGGTCGCATGGGTCGGACGGATGCTTAGCACCTAGCCACCCACCCCCTCCCTCCCTCCCCATCCCCCACCCCTCAAAAAAAGGACGACGACAAAATAAGTTCGCGCTTCCACGTTTCGGATTGAAATATCCGGTGGTCCCAATTCCAGCCCTGCAAAATCTCCCTTCTTCACCGCCCCCTTCCACGCCCAGATTGCTCAAATCCCTAATTCGCCGCCAACCCAAGCAAAGTTCGAATCGCCCCTCGTCTCGTCTCTTTCCCACCTCTGCGCCAGACGACAACGACGGTCGCGCTTCACCACCGCACCGGAGCTACCTCATCTACGCCCTCGTCCACTGCACCGAGTGGTCCACCGACAACATCGGCCGCCGCAACCGACGTGCCCCACAGACACCGACTTCCAGCGCATCAGGTGCACTTCACCGGCGCCGTCTCCCAGCTCACCGGCGCTACTTCACCTAGCACATCGTCGCGCCTCCGCCCCACGAGGACGCTGGGGCTTCACCAACAGTCTCGTCCACCACATCGTAGCACTCCGCTGCCACTCAAGACCTGCATCCGTGCACGGCCAGCCAACGCCAGTGCATCACCCTCAATGGCTCTGAAGTGATCCGCACTCTAGCTAGGTCAGCATGCCCGAACGCCGGCCTGAACTAGGTATCCACACATCACTCCCTTGTGCACTGTTCCGACGATGTTTGGATATCCTTTCACTGCTCTCTTAGCTTACACGCCTATCCAACTCTGACTTTAACTCTTAATTCTTCTGGAGATATCATCTAAAACAAGCAAATCCGTTTTTTAGCGAAGCATGATGGTGCTACGGGATCTGGTACACATCCTGCGTACCCGTATAACCTTGTAACTATATGTCCTCCGGTTCAACAGCAAGGTCGATTCCTCTTATTTGATCAACCATTCGCCGTGTCAAAAATGCAGAGGGGGATGCAAGGAGCACAAGGCCTACACATCCAAGCAAGTGGTAACATGGACTTGTACATGGAACATCCCAAGCGTAAGCAGAGCTGCAGTGAGCCTGTACAACGAGCTAGTGCAAGTCCCTGCATTTCATTTAATTCATACTGGCATTCGTGTATGATTTGTGTGCAGTGGCAGATCCACGAATTCAAGTTACCAGGGGCGAACATTTAACTTAAAAAACACGAAGGCACTTGCACTCCGAAAATCAACATAACTTGAGAAATGTGAAGCTACATGCACTTTGAAAACTAGCTAATGATACAAAGTAGTTCAGATTATAAACACTAAATGATGCAAGCACCAAAAAACACAAAATGCAACATGGTGTACAAGGACTACAAACATGGTCTGTACCTGCTTGAATTATTCATTCTCTGGCTGAAAATATCGAAGTGTAATTGCACCTATAACCAGCGCGCAAACTTCATATCAATATATCTATCCTGCACAAGTATGACAATAGTTTCAAACAACAGATTAGAAAAGTATTTATGCTACATTGTCATGATACGGGGACTTTCTGGTAGATGGCCTCGACGTTTCCTCAAGCCATGAAAATGCACTATAATTTGCTTGTCATCAATGCCGCTGCAAATCTCTATGTCTCTCCCAACATAGCAGATCATCATTAGACACTAAATCCTTCAATGGGAGATTGCAAAATGCTTGCATTATATCCATCATTAGACAGTATATGTTCATCACTAGGCGCATGTAAAATGTTTGCATCAAATCCTTCATTAGCAGTCTGTTCATTAGACACTTAGGCTTAAGAAAAACATGAGCTTGGATGTTTGCACCGGAAACTTGATCAGATACATCAGATTCAGTCAGTTCAGTATTGATTGAGGGAGTCATAAAATAAGTAGAAATTGGTTTCATTTTCTCATAGACTCCCTACATACAAGCAGTTTTACAACACCGTTAGGTTTAACTATTGGCCATAAATTGAAGAGTTGAATTAGATATAATCAGGGATGTGATGTACCTGCTCGTTGCGCATGCTACTCTTGCAAGCTGCGACTGTCTGTTTGTGCAAGCAAGATGCCATGCCCGTGCTGCCGCCGCTGCCTCCCATGCAGGCTACACCCAGGGTTCGATCTTCATCTTCTTGTCCTTCCGTTCGCTTGAAGCCCGGCGACCACCCTCCAACGAGGGCGCGAGGAAGTGCTGTGTCGGTCTATGCAGCGGCGGCTAGGTTAGGAGCAAACCAGACTAGAGGCTGGAGCGGATGAACTAGGATTTTTCCTGTTGTCGATCGATATGGGAGGCTCTCGTTTGGGCCGCGAGCCTGCTATAGGGCTTGCCTTGCACTTATTTTATTGGCCTGTCCAAATTGAAACATTTTTATTCATTTTTTACATTTCCTGCTTGTGCGTTGGGACGAACAAAACTAGCCTGGGCCAACCTGGACGACTCAAACTAGGTGCACACTTTCCAGCCACCCAAGGAGGCCGCCCATACCAGCCCCTATGGTGGCGTCGCCCCTTTTTGCGTGTATGATTGGGATAGTGAAAAATATTCCAGTGGCGCTTTTGATTTACCCATAGAATGGTTGAATTGCTTGTTTCTATTTACTGAGTTCGCCAATAATGTGAAGGATGCTAGTCTTTTCATCCTATTGTAGATTGCTTAGATCTCGATATGCCCAAAGTACTCGCATGAAACATACAGTAAAAGCCAGTGTGATGTGTGTGGCTACAACTAGTCTGACTACACGTCCTCATATAACATATCAAGGACGCACCATCTTACCAGATTAACCATTTGACTTACCAATGCAGTGTGGGAAGAAAGAAGTATTGGGACTGCGTATCCAAGCAATTGATGCCATGGACTCCTTCGTACAACCTTGTAAGCGAAAAAGAAGTTGTAGTGTGCCTGTACAAAGAACTAGTGTAAGTTCAGTTATCTGCTTCTTGGAATTTTAGTTAGCCACTTATTGCAAAATTGTTCAATTATGTTGCTTGGCTTAATTTAGTTTGCTACTGGTTACATAATGCCACAGCCTATTAATCCTATTATAGACTGCGCCTATCTATGTTTGATACTTACTGTTAAGAATTACCTGTTTGCCTGAACTTAAATAGCTACTTTTTTGTTTAACTGCTTTGCTGCTGCAACAATGGGTTACAATGATGTTAATAACTACTTTTCAGCATCCAGTTGAAACTCTTTAATTCCTTGTTTTTTAACTGGTTTGCTGTTATAACTCCCAGTTGAGATGTTTTGCTAACTTCAACTTTTCTGAATCCAATCGGAACTTTAATGGCAAAACAGGTTAGCCCAAGATCAAAGAGCGAGGTCCCCATGGACGTTGTATCATCCCACAGCAGTGGCACCGGCCCAATCGTGCATTATGAATTGCCAACTGCTGATGCTCTAGAGGCTAAACTAGTGGTAGAAAGTGATTCTGCTTCTGCACTTAGAGATGAAGTTGACATGTTGAGGAAGCAAACAACACAATCACAAGCAGTACTCAAGACAACCATTAAATATTTGGTGGATTTCAAAACAAAGCAAGCTGAGACTGACCACATTGTTAAGCTCCTGAAGGAACAAAGGAAATTAAATTCCCACTTGGTAAGTCATAGTTGAAATGTTCTTTCCATCGTTGAATAACCTTTGTGTTGTTTGTTCATGTAATCAATCAAACCATTTGTTTTAGAGATCATGTAAAAATTGTTTTTCGTTTTTTTGGTTTGTAATTTTATTTGAGCACAAGTCTGTATTAAATGATAAGACTCGGAGACATTTCATTTTGATTGATGTGCCAGACCTACAAATATGCCAATCGTGCTGAATGTGCATTCAACAATAATAGTAGTATAGATGGGCCATAAGTGGCACGCATCGGAAAGGGCCAAGATGTTGTAGTAGCTATGCTAAAAAATGGATGTTGTTGTAGCAAAAAAAAGTACATCAGCCTGGCTTATGTATGTTAGTTGATATTATTGATCCATATACTCTATAAGTGTTTATATGTCTGTTAGTTATGTACATTATTGGTTGATTGACTCGGTATTTGAATATTGATACATTGCTTGTGCACATATCTAAATGGGAGTACACATTATGCTGCGTGTGACATTTGAGTTGGACATGAAGTGTTCCAAATATTCGAATTCACCTTAAACTGGATTCTAGCTTCTGAATTTGAGTATCGGCATTTGTAAACCATATTCATATATGATAGTGGAATACATCTTTGTCGTCCTTTTTAAGATATATAAAAACACATAGAATGATTTATAAAGAATCGTATAGGAATACAAAATGGATTCGAATTTAGTTGCCAGGGTAAACATGGAAACTTATTGTCCCAATATTCGAAAGAAGTGGCAAAGTGTCAACTCCCATGTCGGCTGCCCGAAGCCAAGTGTTTGGGAGATGGAAATTACTGTCTGCCCATTACATGGACAATCCATCGGCCCGATTTCCACTGCTCTAAATAGGGGTAGGTTAGTAACTTCAATTAGACATGACACGACCGCCTCTGAGCCCATTCCGACATGGTGGGTGCCAAACATGGGCGGCAAAACACATTTGATTCAAGCTCATCTGAAAGACCTCTGTTTCTCCCTCCATTTCCCCGTTCATATATAGTGGCCGGCAAAACAAACTCGACTCTGCCGAAAACGATCTAGGCAAATATTTACAATAGGGGCAGGTTTGTAACTTCACTCAAACGTGACACAACCGGCCTACCTGTCAGCCCCGTTCATACACCGTGGGTGCCAACCATGGGCGCCAACCACCCTCTCCTCGCCCGAAATTGCTCTAGGCAAATATTGGCGAGATGCGAGATTACCGTCGTATCCCCAACCGACGAGACGTCCAAATTTTAAACGGGGGCTAAGTTCATAACTTCCCAATATTTCAGATAGACGCGTCCCAAAAACATGGTTCCCCGTACCTCTCCCTCCATTTTCCCATTCATACACCGTTCGCGCTAAAATACCATCCCCACACCAGCATCCGTCCACCACCCCATCCATCACCGCCGTCCTCCAACCCATCCATCGCCGCCGTCCTCCACCACATCCATCGCCACCGTCCTCCACCATGCCGGAGCGCCTACCAAGACCGCGTCGTCCACTACTAGAGATGGACGTTTCTCATCCACGGCGACGGACCAAGAGCCTTGCATCACGTCCTCTCGCTTCACCGGCGCCGTCGTCCTCTTTGCCGAGGCCGCTCAGACGACCTTCTGTTCCACCGCAATGGGAATTATACCCCGATGCACCCGTCTACCGTCGCAGATCTGCTTCAACGCCACCGACAGCCATCGCACCCCCGAGGCCTACACGGCGCCGCAAGAGAGGTGGTACTTCATATCTCCTCAACTTTTTGATATCAACCAGAAAATAGATCTTAACTTGGTTACTCTACTTTCTTTTCAGCTCTTAGAATTTAGTTCTTAGTTTGGAGCAAACAATGGCTGCTAAATATCATTTCTCCGGTTTGCAGCTTCAAATCTGCCATGGAACAGTCACAATACGGTTTAATTGATCATGTTGGTTCCGTGGTAGTTTCTTTAATAGAAATCGGAGGGGAAACCCTCTTTTGCTAAAAAAATGCTTAGAGTTTCCCCCTTTTATGATCACTATACGATCAGAATACGTGCTTCGTGTCATAATAGCACTGCTCCACCCATCAAGCTAAACAAGCTTAGTTGTTCAAATACGAATCTGATATTATTAAAACAGAGTCGTTTAATTGGTCAGCTAAATGTTCCTAAATTAGTTTCGAAATACATGTTCGCCACTCGGGTGTGTATCTCTACAGCGTGCCCACGGTGGGCCGGCCCACCCTGGGATTTTGGGTCGTCCCAGCCCCGATTCCCTTTGTTCTGCTTGCAGCGCTTCCGATCTCTACTACGCCTCACCGCTTGCCTCGCCACGACTTGCCGTCCCCATACGGCATGACTCTAGGAGGAGACGCTGGACTAACAGGAGGTCAAGAGCAGCTCGCCCAACAGTGTCACCGCGGCCCGGGCGCGCCGCCACGCCTACCTTCCCAGTCCGTTCAAGGCTCAGGCGTGCAGCACCTGAGATACGTCCTCAACACCCAGCAGCCACTCCTCATCACCCATTTTCTAATTGATTCATTACTCATTAGGCAGGACTGTCATTAGGGTTTATTGTGTGCTCAGTGCTACCTACACTTAATGGTTCAGATGTATTTCGGTAATCTTTAGTACTTGTAAAGTTCACTGGGTTTTCAAAATTCCGGCTCTAGGAACAGACACTAGTCATTTTGGATTGTTGGTCGTAGTGACATTAACCCAGATTACTACTGCAAGCCAGGTTTGTTGACAATTTTACTTGTATTTCTTACTCATTTGATATAATATCCAATTATTCACGTCGATTAGTTGTAAACAATAAGTGCTAGACAAACTTCTTGATTCATATTTTGGACGGTCTCTTATTGCAGTTACAATTCTGCATACTTGTCCTAGTAAGCTCACAAGTAAATGATTGATTCACTACATCTATGCTTGCCTTGTCATATTTGTTGTCAATATTCTTTTAGGGTGGACCACCCTGTTCCTAAATACTGGAACCGTAGACATGAGTGAATAGTATTTCTCTATGTGATCTCTTCCATCATGTGTGGGCAATGAAGACTGCATTGTATAGAAAGAAAGTGTCATTTCCAGGTTTTACATAGGCTTCGATCTTTTACATGGAAATCAATCTGCCTACTTGCTTTGTGTCGCACTACCAACACTCCACCCTTGAAGCTAAACATTATGCCACTCATAATTCCTTATTTTATTTGTCCAAATACGAATTTCATATGATTCTAATGTTCCTATGTCAGTTTTGAAATGTGTGTCTGCCTGTTATAGAGACATAAGGGGTTTGTATTTCTGTGTGTCGTCTGGTCAGCACAGTTGGGGGGTGAACTTTGCATATGCAGGGGTTTATAGGGAGACACTCTTCGAGTTGAATCCGCAATGCATTCCATAGTTAATCTGACTACTTTTTATGTTTTCGTGAATCTCAGATTATGAACAGCATCATAATGATTATGAGCTTGCGCGCATGAAAAGAATAAAGCAGAACAATGCCATGGCTGTCAAACTTGGCATTAAGGGACTGAAATCAAGTCTGGATGCAATGCAATGCAAACGCTCTCCACCTACAGATTCCTGCTCAGAATATGATCCTAACAGTGATTCTGAGCTAGAGGGAGACCTAAGTCAATGTAGCTCCCTAGTGGAGGAGTCAGAGGAAAATGCCCTATCTTATTCACCCATCAAGGTGCTTGCTCTAAATTTCCAAGGTTATATTGGTCGCACATATCTTGCAACTGATGCTTTGCATTGCTTCTACTTTGTTGAACTGTCATTAGCTTAGTTTACACATCGTGTATGTGAATAAGCAATGCCTATCAATTTTCAGTACATATTCCATCTGTCATCATACCACATTTATCCATTCAAATGTTGTTCTTACAGACGACGCTCAAAAGGAAGAGGGCGATTGCTGATCGTGGAGGAGCACAAGCAAAGTATTTGGAAAAGGTAGTGGCACCTGATAAATCAAATAGCCCATTAGGTGTAGTTGCCATATCACCTGACCCACAAAACACCCCAACTCTAGCAGACTCTAGCCCTACTACACTGGTCATTTCTGATGCCCCAACTCAGTAGACCCCAATTGCAGCAAACATTATGATTATGCCAGCTAACATAGCACCAGCTCTATGACGCAAAACCCCCATTCCAGCAAAGAGTACACCAAATCCAGTTGCCAAATCCCTTTTTGAACCAGAGAGAGCCCCAGTTGCAGCAAATAGGACCCCTGTTCCATTTCTTCCCAGTTTAGAAGACAAAGCTTATATTGTTCTCAGGAACTTTGTGCGCATCTTTCCTTCATGGAAAGATTATACCGCAGACACAGAACAATTTCCAGTCTTCCTCCGCAACTTACGCGTAAGTAATGTACTAATGTTATTCATGGTCATTACTGCATATGTTTCTGCTGACAAAAGACACAAGATTTCATTCTTTTAAATAGGCGAGGACGAAACTGGATTGTGAAGACGAGCAAGGGTTGGTTGCACTTTTCAAGCACTCGTTGATGAAGTATCGTTCCTACTTGAGGCAAGCGCACTTCGATGGCAAGCCTCCAAACGAAATTTCTGTAAAGTCTCCGGTGCTACATTTATCCGACGGTGACTGGAATAATCTTGTTACACATTGGTCTCGGCTGCAGCGTAAGGTACTCTCTATGATATCACATCACAATTTTAACTACATTTCTGCATTTTCCTTAACGTCTCACTTGTACTAAAACTGTTAGCAGAAGAACATTCATTCTCAAGGGACCAAAGAATCTCGCAACTATACTGCACACTGCATTGCTCTTGTGAGTACCTCTTGCCATTATGACCATAATTACTTTCATAGCTGTTTGATTATGTAGCATCACTCCACATGTTAGCCTCGTTATCATCCATTTGGTGGACATTATAAGATCCGTATGGACTCTTACATAAGTTTAGAATCAACCCGATGCTTTTGAAGAGGTTTAGCTCTGCAATCCTCTTGTAAGGACTGAACGTCGTCTATGACTGTACTTACATTAACAGCTACTCCCTTCGTCCCATAATATAAGAAAGTTTTTTACAGAACAACGGTGTTCAAAACACTCTTGTATTATGGGAAGAGGGATTTGTTCATTGTGTAGCATTTTGCATCTTATCTCCCTCGCCCACCATTTACTAAAAAAGATCAGATCTATATTTAATCTTACCAAAAAGTAGAATACACAGACAATTCGAGTGCAGAAGTGTAGCCCATTGCTCTTGTCAGTACATTCTGTCCTATAATGCTTGTACTTCCAGGGATTAGTAGTTGATTATGTAGCATCAATCTGCATCTTATCTTCATTATCCTCTATCCCTTCCAGTATTACCATATCTATAATTACTCTCTACAAAATGTAGAGTACAGGCAATGCTTATGAAGAAGATTCTATGCTGAAATTCTTGAGTTATCCTTCCCTTGACATGGAGAAGGGCATTATAAAGCCGGTGTTAAATGTTAATGTAAGTCAGTCCTTCTAAAGCCTTTATCCTCAACTGCTGTTTAATTTGCTCATACTCCCTATCGTTTACTGCTATTTAGTTTGCTGTTTCTACCCAAATGCATGTTTGCAAGAACCGTAAGTTCTAAATTTTACTTGTAAAACCAAATTCCTTATTCATACCATGCACATTACTCAATACTCTGTATATGTATGCTTGTTTTTGTGGATCTATAATCCAATGTGTGGTGAAGCAGCCCACGTTTGCACCTTGTCATCTCCTGTTTTATCTTACTGATGTGGCTGGTGATATGAACAGCATGCCATGCACATTAACC
Organism: Aegilops longissima; assembly: GCA_021605205.1. Taxonomy (NCBI): domain Eukaryota; kingdom Viridiplantae; phylum Streptophyta; class Magnoliopsida; order Poales; family Poaceae; genus Aegilops; species Aegilops longissima. The sequence continues at coordinate 345,076,792 of CM038681.1, read as the reverse complement.
AAAATAGATACAATGATTTTCTTTGCCCTTCATCTATGCTTGTTATGTTGACATGGTAATCCAGTAGTGTGGTGAAGCTCCCCGCATTATGAACAATGCCAAATTATGCTATTGATATTTTGAACTTACTCTTTATTTTCTAATTTGAAATTGGATGGAATTGACAGCACAATTATCATCTTTGTTTATACACATGCAAAACCTGTCATCTCTCTGCTTTGTTTCAGGGTGATATGCCCGATGGCATCCACAAGTCTGCTGAAGGTTGTGAGACAAACCCAACATATATTGCAGCAAACAAGGCAAAACATCTTGAAGATAGCGAGACAACCCAAAAGTCTTGTCTTGATGCAGTGTTCAAGTTACTTGAGACTAGCAGTCAGACAAGCTCACATAATTCATTGTCCGAATCAGTTCGACTTCGTCAGTCCCAAGTTCTAGCAGAAAGGCATTCTGCAACTCAACTTCGACTCGAAGTCCTATCTCTAAGAAAGATTGCGGAGAACACCAATGAGAACCTCATCGCTAAATAGCTACACCTGGAAGCTATGACCGACATGCTAGGCCGGTCTCACAGCCTTGCTCAGCAGCTTGCGCAGTAGTTCCCACGCAAGGCTAACCTTTCTTGAACTGTCTTGGAAGTGGTCTCGGTTCAGTATTATTTTGTTACGCTGCAATGGTGCCCAATTTTTGTAATCTGCTTCTTTGTTGCGCTTTATGATCACGGGTGGCGAACTTTGATGCCCAGTGGATGTAATATACCATAAGTCATTTATTGTATAGTGTAGGTTTATTCTTAGTAACTATGCCGTAATTTCTTTATTGTATAGAGTAAGCTTGTTCTTAATTCCTACTAGTTACTGCCATCAATCGCTATCTGAAAAAAATCGGATGTAGTCGACCGGGCCGAAACATTCGCCTCTAACGGGCCTGGTTTTTAGCGGGCCACAATTGGGCCGGCCTGCATATTTCTTGGGCCCGAATGATTGGGGACTTCACACTTTGCGCGAGGCCCACAACTTACACCGGCCTATATTTTAGTTGGGCCTTTTGTGGACCTAGCGCTTAGTTTGACCCAGGTAGCGTTGGGCCATTAATAGTTGAATATTGTATCGGCTCATTACGGCCTAGATGAAACCATGGGCCTTTAGCAGCGTAAATGCATGTTGGGCCTCAATTTTCACTAGTCGTCGACGGGCCTTCAAAGAGTTGAAATGTAGACCGGCCTTTTGGGCCCGATTATATCACGGCGTTACCAGGCGAAACATATCTCGGGCCTTAGTTGGCCCACTGATATCATGGGCCTTCAAGAGGCCGAAAGCTTAGTACAAACATCAATGGGCCGAATTATGCGACATGCCTTCAACAGGCACAAAGTCACGTTGGGCTTAACTGTTGCCACCTTTATCACAGGCCGTTAGTGGGCCGATGTCCCGTCATAAAATATATGGTCCATGGGCAGCACGGGCCATTCCCAGGCCGAAAGTCACACTGGGCTGAAATGGGCCCATGTCTACATCGGGCCTCTAATAGGCCAAAAGTCACTGGGCTGTAATTGGGCCCAAATATTCGGCGAACAATTAACAGGCTAGATCTGGCTTCGGGCCGTAAATGGGCCCAAATATTCGGTGAACAATTAACGGGCCAGATCTGGCTTCGGGCCGTAAATGGGCCTTTATTAAGCAGGCCGTTATTGGGCTGGCCCACTAGTACCTGAGTAAGTACTGCGAGCCTTTGACTGGGCCGGCCTTTTTAACCTATATGGGCCTCTATTGGGCCCATCCACGTGTCAACGTATCGTAGGCATGTCTCCTCCAATGGACGGGCGACATCTGGCCCACTGACGAGCTGACAGGTGATCCCTCCGGCAATCAGAATTTTACACGTGGAAATTTCCCATTGGTCCCGGCTGTTAATGGGTTATCGGATCCAAAACCAGACCCGATAGCTTAACGGCGTTCCGTTACGATGGATGCCACGTGTCGGTCACCCTTGATGAAAGCACTTCTGTGATGCGCGATTTATCGTCATGGAAGTGGACACTTCCATGATGATAATTTTGGTAATGTCATGGAACACTTCTATGACAGCACAGGTATGACTATCTTGACTCTATCATAAATTTTTCATGGATGTACATGCATGACAGGAAACGTGACCTATTGTGACAAACACGTATCATCACTCAAGTGTCTTTCTTTTGTGGTGCTCGGTACTCCTCGCCTACGCTTGCCTCCTTAGCACCAAAGAGGAAACGAGGACACTGTGCGCGCTGGCGCCCGCCTGGTCTTGGTCGTCATGGCTTATGTCACCGAAACCTCGCGAGGCTTGCCTTGCCTTGATCTCTCCGCCCCTCGCGGGCCAGCCTGGTGAGGCCACTGCCGAGGAGGTCTTGTGTCGTCCGCCTCGCGAGGCTTGGCCCCTCACGAGGGTCTTCTGCGTTTGCTGGTAAAGATGGGCCGTACTGGGCCACGAGTGGAGCCACGCCGTGGGCCGCAGGCAAGCAAGTGTGGGGACCCAAGTTCCCAGAACAATGACATTGTCGTACTTGAGCTCTTAGTAGATGTCGTTCGTCGTCGTCGTGCACATGATGCTTGGAGGTGACATGTGGACAATGAATGTGATTATGGTCGCCATGTAGATGTGGATGTGGACGAATTGCGCTTGCATTGCATGGGCGCTACGTAGATGGTTGAATTGCCCGCCGCCGCCTAGAAGATGACGAAGGGGAAGAAGACTTGCAGTTGGTCATCAAGTTGCCTATCTTTGCCATCCTTGCATCTTGCTCCTCCTTTTGTGCGGAAAGCTTGTTGTCGAAGTAGTCTCTTGTATGTGCTTCAGAGTGTCGTATGTCGATGGCGAGGTTGTCGATGCGCTCTCTCAATCTTGATTGTGCACCTTGCATTTGTCGTTCTAGATCGAAGAGGGACATTTTGGTGATGTAGTTGTTCACACCGTCGATGTTGTCGAAGACCGGAGATGAAATGCCTTGCCTATCCTTCACCAGACTCAAGCAAATATGAGTGGAAGAAGGGAAAGAACTATACAAAATGTACCTTGACCAATGTTGAGAATGGATCAATGACCACTCAACAATGTAGCAAGGAAATAGCACAATTGGTACCGGTTCTCTTCAATTTCTCACACCTACACAAATAAAGCTTATGGTGGAGCTTGGTGAGGATAGTGGAACAAAAATTTGATGCAAAATGTTAGCAAGAGACAATAATGTTGAAAGAGATTCACAAATTCGCAAGTGAAAAAAGTAGACCAATAGCAATGTGGGCACAGGGAAACACACGCACGAATAGATAAATGTGGTTGTGCAACCAAGGATTGAGCGAAAAATGTGGAATCCACGGAAAATGCTCTTGTCGCACAACACTAGAGAGACGCTAGCCGATTGTTCAATAGGCGGATATGAACTTGTGCACTACTTATATGAGACAAAATGTAGCGACTTCCTATCACAAGTATGCTATGTATGTATGTATGTATGTATGTGTGTATGTATGTATGTATGTATGTATGTATGTATGTATGTATGTATGTATGTATGTATGTATATATATGTATATATGTTTCGGTGCTTTAGCACAAGATGATCCAAGATGATCAAGTATAATACCATATGATATATAGTGATGCACTATGATACGATGCTATGGCTCTTGCTTACAAGCTTCTTTGCTCTTTCTCATTGCTTAAAAGCTTATTCTTTTTTTCTATGTCCACTTTTGCAAAATGCACAAACCAAGATAGTAGTTGTGTATATACGGGAACAATCATGTGACACAAGAGATGATATGATACCAAGATGATACCCATATGATATGGTATGTAGGCAATGGAAGGACGGATCGATGATCACTAATGTGCATAAGTAACGTTGCCTGCAATACTCAAAGGCTAGTCTCGATAGGCAAGTGACGCAAAATGGGCTAGGGGTTAACAATGCAATTGCAAGGGGAATATACAATGGTGTCGTCGAGGTTACTGTCCTTATGTACGATGGTGACCTTGTGGCGATGATGAGTGGTGGTGTTCTCGATGTCGAACCGTTACTAATTAGCAAAAACACCTTAGGAAACGGAAAAACCGCAAACTCAAAATCTCAAACGTCAAATGTCAAAATGGTGGAAGTAGGAACGCGGTGGTGGTTGCAGAAGTATTGTAGAAACCCAGTCAAAATGGGTTATGGTGGTGGAAGGATATGATGGGCTATACACGGTGTCAGAGTTGAAAGCACGGTCCCTGAGTAGCCGAAACGCCTTAGGAGGCACAACTCACAACACAAGCAAAGTTGGGTTAAGTTGGGGTGGCGGAAGTGTATGGTGGTCAAGCCTATGCGGAAGTTATGGTGGTTGTTGATGAATAAGAAACCATCCCTAAGTAGACAATTCACCTTAGAAGACTCGAGTTACAACTCAAACAACCTCAAATGCTAAGGGGAACAAAATGGGTTAGGTTGCGGAAGTCGGTGGTGGTTATGCGGATGATATGGTGGAAGCTGTAGGCAAAGATGCCTAAGTTCCAAAACTTTGTTGGATTCAAATGGTGGTAAAACCAATGTGAGGACCTTGGGCACGTTGATAGCTTCAAAACGACCAAAGAACACTCAAATCGGAGTTTGAAGCAAAAAAGTTACGATGAAAACGGTGAAAGAGGCTGATGCTAAAATTCTGTCTAATGTTGTTGGTTAGGCCGGAAGTTCCTAGGTCAGGGCCGGAAGTTCCGGGGGGTGGCAGAAAGTTCCGGGGGTCGTGGAAAGAGTGCGGGGAGTCCGGGGATTTTGGGGGGTAAACTTTCGGTTTAGCCCAAAAGTTCCGGGACTAGGACGGAAGTTCCGGGGGAGTCCGGAAGTTTTGGGGGTCGTGGAATTTCTTCCGAGACGAACCCTAAATTCTAGATCTGAGAACGGGGGTAGAAAAACACGATTTCCTAGTGCAAAATTGCGAAGATTTTTTGGATGGAAATGGGGGAAAAGATGGGGAAGCCTAGATCCACTTGAAACACAACCAATCCATGTATCAAAATCAACAAAACATCATCCAAACCAACAAATCACAAAATAATTGGGGGCTATTTTTGGTGGGGATTTTTGAATTTAGGACGAAATCAACAAAATTAGGCAAGAAAACAAGGGGGTAGGGGCTCCAAATTCGTGATCAACCTTGTTGTGATCAAAGATGATGTAGGGTAGAAAGCTATATGCCTGGTCTTTCACGATTGGAGCGGATCCCGCAAAGAACACAAAGAACACGAGAGGAAATCACTCAAACAACAAGATTCGATTACACATGTGTTAGATCCTCGAAATACAAAGAGATACAAGATCCACTATCAACAAGGGACGATACAAGTAGCAAGTTCTTCTCTGTGAGGAGGTCTTGAGGGGTCTTCCCGTGAGGGGTCTTGGATCCACTTGTGGGATCTTCTCCATAGAGGTCGTGAACTCTGATGGAGAAGGGATCAAGTAGAGAGCAAAGCTCTATCTCAAATGAGCTACTACTTTGCTAACCCTAAAATGGTGGAGGTGGAGGAGTATATATAGTCTAGGGCCACGAAGGGGTAAGTGAGGGACGAAATAGGTATATGGGCCTCGGCCTAGAGACTCTGCGGGCAGGCAGGCCGGAAGTTCCAGGCAGGGACGGAAGGCCCGGGCTTCGGAAGTTCCGGACATGGTCCGGGCTATCCAGAGAATTGGCGCGTCCGGTCATTGCCGGGAGTATCGAGGGCCGGAGGTTCCGGGCTGTGGCCGAAAGTTTCGGGCTTGGCAGAAACTTTGTACAAGTCTTGATGTTGCCGTTCTTGCCCCTTTAGTCCTTGGTTCCTGAGCACATGTAGTGTCTTTGCATTAGCTAGCAACCATGTCTCGCATGAATGGAAAGCGAAAGAACTTAGGAGGGAATTCACCTTGTGTCCAATGGCGTATGCTTGAGGTCGAGGTCTCGTCGTAGTGTACATGGGGATGATCGTAGGATGCTTCGCATCAGTGTCCAAGGCCTCCGGCCGGTTTAAGAATGCCAATGGTGTAGCGTCCTCACCGTCCTTGTAGATGCCTATGTACATGACTTCCTCATACATGTGGATCTATAGGTTGATAAATTCTTGCAGGGCAAGGCACCTCACGGCGAGCGCCACCTCCAGGTGGACATTCTTCATTGCGTCGGCGGGCTGTCGCAGGGCCACCAGTGCTCGAAAGAGGTTCTCACTATGGTGGCCGATTAGGGTGGTAGGCAACAAGGAGCTTGGGCGCATAGGATGGAGCAGTACGAGGATGTCGTCCGTGAGCTTCTCGACGATGGTGAACTTGTTGATAGTGACAACGATCATCTTGTCCAACTGAGAGTCGTCGCTGGCGTCGACGATGGCCATGAACCAACCGGTCACCAACACCCTCTAGTAGTAGTAGCAGTAGTAGCAGTAGTAGTAGCAGTAGTAGTAGCAGTAGTAGTAGCACTAGTAGTAGCACTAGTAGTAGCACTAGTAGTAGCACTAGTAGTAGCAGTAGTAGCAGTAGTAGTAGCAGTAGTAGCAGTAGTAGCAGTAGTAGTAGTGATAGGAGCGATAGTAGTAGCAGTGATAGTAGATAGCGAGATAGTAGTGATGCGATAGTAGTAGTAGTAGTAGTGTAGTAGTAGTAGTAGTAGTAGTAGTAGTAGTAGTAGTAGTAGTAGTAGTAGTAGTAGTAGGAGTAGTAGTAGTAGTAGGTAGTAGTAGTAGTAGTAGTAGTAGTAGTAGTAGTAGTAGTAGTAGTAGTAGTAGTAGTAGTAGTAGTAGTAGTAGTAGTAGTAGTAGTAGTAGTAAGCAGACAGAGAGAGCAGATAGCAAGCAGCAGAGAAGAGGCAGCAGCAGCAGAGAGCAGCAGAGCAGAGCAAGTGCAGCAAGAGCGATAGCAGCAGCAGAGAGCAGAGAGCAGAGCGAAGAGCAGCGATAGCGAGAGCAGATGAGATGGCGAGAGCGATAGCGATAGCGAGTAGCGAGAGCGAGAGAGAGAGAGAGAGAGAGAGAGAGAGAGAGAGAGAGAGAGAGATAGTGCTAGGAAGAGATCCACAACTAGCGAGTGTGTGTGTGTGTGTGTGTGTGTGTGTGTGTGTGTGTTTGAGATAGAAGCCAGTAGATAGATTAATATCAAGATCGAGGTGTCACCCGGCTCCTTCAATGTCGAAAGGGGGGAGGGTGCCAGTGATACTTATAGAGGTAGATAGAGAGAAAGAGAGAGGGAGTTTGCCTGTCACATAACTATACTTGGGGATAGGTAGATAGCATCTGTGTGAGGCATGCTTAAAGCATTAGGGAGATAAACAAGCGGGTGTGCATGCAAGTGACATGAAATAAATGAAGAGGGAAACAATGTGTGTGTGTGTGTGTGTGTGTGTGTTTGTGTGTGTGCGCGCGTGAACTCCTCTTGAAATCTCAAAATAAAAAGGTGCTCTGCTAGAGTCCCATTTTACGGATTCATATTGTTCTAGGACTCGAGTTAACCTTACGGATATGTGTGCGATACACAATTATTATTCAAGACATGAGTGGCGATTGGTGGGCGGAATTAACGGGGTGGGCGTGCTCGACAGAGAGAGAGAGAGAGAGAGAGAGAGAGAGAGAGAGAGAGAGAGAGAGAGAGAGTGTGTGTGTTTTTGTGTGAGAGACTTGTAGGACGAGATAGAAAGACAAATTCTAACATAGACGGAGGCATAGAAATAGATGAAATGCTGGTGTCTGACTGAGATGCCCACGGAGAAATGGGATTTGTATGTGTGTGCAAGATTGCACAATTCATTCATGTATGACTATCCAACAGTCGAGAACGTGCATCGCTTGAACATAATCAATATCTATTTCGTATCGTGGCCGAGGATACAATATTGATACAACACTATAAAGATTCAAAACTCACATATCACACAAGTTTTTTTCTTTCAAAAAGTATTTTTCAATTGTGCATGCAAAAGTTATAGTGATATTTCTTCAAACAACCATTGTAGTTATAATGTACATCCACCACTGTTAGTGTTGCATTCAAATTCATTAATTTTGGATGATTGAAGGTTCTATTATAAAGTAATATATGTAATATTCATACATGAATTCAACTGGTACTTTAATTTATGAAATGGAGGCCACGTAATCATATGAGGTAACACTTTTAAGTAGGGGACTGTAATATCCATTTCTTTTGTGCATCTATATTATCCATTTGTTACTCTGCAATATAATTAAAATTCAGAACTCAATGTAGTGTGTTTAAAATAAATAATCAATGGCACTAAATTATATATTTACACGAGAAATACACAGGATGAGCGTTTGATCCATTTTGTTTGAACGCGCCTATACACCCGTACGATCGGTCGCGCCCGTGTGATCGTAAAAAGTTATTGGTGCATCATCCAGAGTTATTGTCTTTCTTTACTAGAGTGGTCTTCATACCAGTTATTGTATAACTGCTCACGTGTGCCCCGTGTACACAGTCCCGCATGATTGGCTTCCCGCTAGCACTGTCCAAAATTAGTTGAAACTGGATATGAACGATCCCACGGGTGGCAAAACCTCCCACCTCCTCCTAAATTTCCGCGACCAAGTATGTAGCATACGAAATTCCCCTTTTGTCCTTGGTGCGCGAAGAACAATACGACCCTCATTGACATATTTGGTCGGGGTAGCTTTGGTAACTTCTGGATCCCCCACCACACGACACCCCCATTTCCTCTCCCCTCCCACAAAAGCGACTACTCCACTACACCAGAGCATCTTACATGTCACCATACGTACTTCATCGGCCATTCTACCCCTTCCCTCTCGAAACACTAGACTGCTCAACCACCTGCGTACCAGAGCCCAATCATTGCCGGTGTCGTCCACCTCACCGGATCTACTTCTGTGGCCGCATCTACCCCTCCCACCTCCCCTAGAAACAGTAGATTGCACATCCACCACTAAACCACAACCCGTTCAGTGCCGGCCTTGTCCACGACATCAGATCTGCTTCATCGGTACTCTCGTCAATAGCAGCGCATCTGGAACGGCTCCTTCATACACCACATTGGAGCTGCTTCATCGACACCCCAGAGCCGCCCCACCGATGCCCCCGTGGATGGCCTCTGACCCTCTTTGTCGACACTGTCCTCAACCCTACCGGAGTGGCTATGCCGACACCATGCTCAACCCTACCAGAGCAGCTTCGTCGATACTGTTCTCAACCCTACCGGAGCCGCTTTGCCAACGCCCAAGTACACGACCTCAGATCCGCTTTGTCGACACCATCGTCCAACCTACTGGAGCAGCTTCTAACGCCCTCGTCCACGGCCACAGATCCGCATCATCGACACCATCCTCAACCCAACCATCAGAGCAGCTTCACCGATGCCCTCCTCCATGGCCTTAGATCCGCTTCATCCACACCGTAGTCCACCCTACCAGAACCGCTTCACAAACACCCTCCTCCATGGTCCTAGATCTCCTTACCGGACCCCGACAGCCAGCGCAGCGTGATTACCCTTAACGTTTCTAATCTAATTCCCACGTCTGGCATGATGCCAAGCACCCGCCGCGGCATAGGTACTTGTCGCCTTTAAACCCGTTCAACATCACCTGCCAGATGTACTTCAAATATACTAACAGGTCATTGTTACATGTTATGGAGTTGGCAAGAGCTACAAGGACGATGTTTTCTTCTCAATCTAACACCTAGGCCAACCAAGATCCTGGACTGAGGCATTGCTATGATCTTGTAAGTGTGCCTCTCTGTTATATTGTTGTGTGCCTGCCAGCGTGCTTTGCTAGGATTTTCGACCAGTAATCCCTTTGTGTAGCCAATGATTTCCACTACTGGCTGCTATATTAGAGATGTAGATGTCAAACATTACACTAAATCATTGGTGGCATGAAGGAATTACAGTGCACTAAATTAGGCTCCCTTAGAGTGTATGCAAGTCCAATACATAGAGTCATGGCTAGTTCATGCGACGCACACAATCGTTAATTGGTGGTTTAAATATGCGCAAGGGATATGTAATGTATTATCATGTAGAGATATCTCTAATTAGCCATGTCAACTTGCAGATGGGGCGCAGCAATGAAAAAGTACAAGATTTCTTAGTAAAAGATGTAGTCGGCATTTTCATGGAACATCGCAAAAAAAGGAGAGGCAGTAGTGAGCCTATACAACATGGTATGGTAGGTCCATTGCAATCATTGTGACATGTTATTTGTATGTCAGTGATGTTGGCCAAGGTTCTTAGGGACAGTTATTTGTAGTTATCCTTAGAAAATAAGCTCCTTGGAATATAGGCTCCAGATAATAAGCCAACCAGTTCTTTTCATTGCGTGCCTTTTCGGCTTATCTATGGTATGATCAGTGATAAGTCTAAATTGCATTATATTTTGTCATTTTGCTGCTCATATAAAAATTAATTTGACTTGCAAACATCACGAATTGAACCCATCGTAGTAATTAATATGATAGGAAAACAAACCATCATTATTTGTTCATAATGCAAATACAAAGATACCATCTACTTGGCATAACCTATTTTGGTCAATATTTTCCAAACAGAGCCCATTTGCCTAAATTTAAATGAAGAACCATCATTTATCAAAATTCCATGGTCCTAGTGGCTAGTTATTATCATATAGCAGCACCACTTGAAAGCATCATATAGCAGCAACTCCTCATACCAACTCATCATATAGCAGCAACAACAACTCATACCAATTCATCATACATCAGTAGCAACAACTCATAGCAATTCATCATATAGCAGCAAAAGCTCATAGCAATTCATCATATAGCAGCACCAACAGCAGGAGCTCATACCAATCATCATACATCAGGAGCAGTAGCAACTCATAGCAATTCATCATATAGTAGTAGCAGCTCATAGCAATCCATCATATAGCAGCAGCTCAAAGAATTCATCGTACAGCAGCAGCACCTCATACCAATTCACCATATAGCAGCAGTAGCATCTCATAGCAATTCATTGTAGCAGATCAGAAAGAAAATTTGGCAAAAAAATCAATGGATATCCTCACCTTGTCAGATGAGCTCATCCTGCAACAACACCTCAAGGCCATGGCCTGGGAGGAGGGGAGGCGGAACGACGTGCCTTCTACCGGAGTGGGGCATCGGCCATAGTTGTGTGAAGACTGCTGGAGTAGAGCGTTGGACGTTCCGTAGCGGAGCAGCTGTTGGAGACCATGAGAGTGAGGAGCAGCGCCAGAGGGAGGAGCAGCTGTGGAGATGGGGCCCTATCCGCCGGCCATTAGCATAGTTGGACAGAGCATCATGAAAGAACAAATCAGCAACATTAACAACATCATCGCTTTTATGACATGGTATAAAGTGTGCCATTATCGAGAATCTATCCACGACAACAAATATGCTGTCCCTCCCCTTCTTTGTTCGAGGTAAACCTAAAACAAAGTCCATAGATATATCCTCCCAAGGAACACTAGGTACAGGCAAAGGCATATATAAACCATGAGGATTGAGTTGTGACTTAGCTTTTTGACATGTAGTGCAGCGAGCAACAAAACGCTCAACATCGCGTCTCATATTTGGCCAAAAGAAATGTGTAGCAAGTACGTCCTCCGTCTTCTTCACGCCAAAGTGTCCCATTAATCCTCCTCCATGCGCCTCCTGCAACAACAAAAGATGAACAGAGCTAGCAGGAATGCATAGCTTGTTAGCACGAAACACAAAGCCATCATTAATAACGAACTTGTTCCATGTTCGTCCTTCTTTACAATTCTGCATTACATCTTTAAAATCAGCATCATGCACATATTGATCTTTGATGGTCTCCCAACCAAATATTTTGAAGTCAAGTTGTGAAAGCATAGTATAGCGACGAGACAAAGCATCGGCAATAAAATTTTCTTTACCCTTCTTGTGTTTAATGACATAAGGAAAAGTCTTTATGAATTCAACCCATTTAGCATGTCCACGATTCAGTTTAGCTTGACTTTTAATATGTTTCAAAGATTCATGATCAGAATGTATAACAAATTCTTCGGGCCATAAATAATGTTGCCATGTCTCTAATGTCCGAACAAGAGCATATAATTCTTTATCATAAGTAGAGTAGTTCAGACTAGGCCCACTCAATTTTTCAGAAAAGTATGCAACAGGTTTGCCATCTTGTAATAACACACCTCCTAATCCAATTCCACTAGCATCACATTCAAGCTCAAAAGTCTTATTAAAATCAGGAAGTTGGAGTAAAGGAGCATGTGTCAACTTATCTTTCAATACCGTGAAGGCTTCTTCCTGTGCGGTACCCCAAACAAAAGGCACATCCTTCTTTGTAAGCTCATTGTGAGGTGCAGCAATGGTGCTAAAATCTCTCACAAAACGCCTATAGAAACCAGCGAGTCCAAGAAAACTCCTCACTTGTGTGACCGCTTTGGGCTGCGCCAACTCTCAATAGCTTCAATCTTGGCTTTATCAACTTCAATTCCTGTGGAGTAAGAACATAGCCAAGAAAAGATACTCGGTCGGTGTAAAAGGTGCACTTCCCAAGGTTACCAAACAAACGTGCATCACGAGAGCAGTAAAAACAACACGAAATGTTCTAAATGTTCTTCCAAAGATTTGCTATAAATCAAGATATCATCAAAATAGACTACCACAAATCGTCCAATGAAAGCACGTAAAACTTCGTTCATTAGTCTCATGAAAGTACTAGGTGCATTAGTTAACCCAAAAGGCATGACTAACCACTCATATAAACCAAACTTAGTTTTAAATGCTATTTTCCATTCATCTCCCAATTTCATACGAATTTGATGGTATCCACTACGCAAATCAACTTTGGAGAATATTGTAGAGCCACTCACTTCATCAAGCATATCATCTAGCCTAGGAATAGGATGACGATAACGAATAGTAATATTATTAATGCCTCTACAATCAACACACATAGGCGACGTACCATACTTTTTAGGCACTAGTATAATAGGAACAGCACAAGGACTAAGAGATTCGCGTATATAACCTTTGTCGATCAGCTCCTGTACTTGACGAATAATATCCTTCGTCTCCTCTGGATTGGTACGGTATGGTGCATGGTTGGGTAGCGATGCACCAGGAATGAAGTCAATTTGATGCTCAATCCCTCGAATAGGTGGTAATCTCGGTGGCACGTCTTGTGGAAAGACGCCGGCGAACTCCCCGCAAAATGTTAGTGACAGCAGGGGCAAAGAGGAAGGCACGCCCTTGAATGAAAATAATGCCTCTTTGCACACAAAAGCATAGCAAACAGATTTGCTAGAATCTAGCTCATCAATATCAGATTTGGTGGCAAGTAAACATGCACTTTTCAATTTAATTTCTGAAGCAACACTAGATGGTTTATTATTAGGCTTCATTTGTTGCTCAAATTCTTTTGCCACAATCTGATTTTCACTCTTATTTTTCTCTTGTTTTGCTTTATTAGCTCTATTAATATCATCTTTCAAAATGGAATCAGGAGTCATAGGAAGCAAAGTAATATTTTTATCCTTATGAACAAGAGTATACTGATTGTTTCTACCATGGTGTACGGAATTTTTATAAAATTGCCATGGTCTACCAAGTACTCCCTCCGTTCCCAAATATTTGTCTTTCTAGCCATCTCAAATGGACTACAACATACGGATGTATGTAGACATGTTTTAGAGTGTAGGTTCACTCATTTTGCTCCGTATGTAGTAACTTGTTGAAATCTCTAGAAAGACAATTATTTAGAAACGAAGGGAGTAATAAGGAACATGCTTGCATAGGTAACACATCACAATCAACATAATCAGCATATGTAGAGATACTAAAATGCACCCGAACAGTACGTGTTACCTTAACCTTGCCGTTGTTGTTGAACCATTGGATGTAGTAAGGATGTGGATGTGGTCTTGTGGTGAGAGATAGATTCTCCACCATCTCCATGCTAGCCAAGTTGTTGCAGCTCCTCCATCTATGATGACGCTAATAGAACGCTCCTTCACAACTCCCTCTCAGATGGAACAAATTATGCCTCTGATTTTGCTCAGCTTGTGTAACCTGCACACTCAAAACATGTTGAGCAACTAAACATTCATACCACAAGATCTTCAAGAGCTATGTATTGCGCCTCATGATCGAATCATCTCCACCGTGTTCTTCATGTGTAATAAGAGCCAAAGTCTCCTCATCATAGTCACTAGCTTAACTCATACCCACCATCCTCAGTAGCAATCATCACACGCTGAGATTTACATTCTCTCAAAATGTCCTCTTCCCTTACAACGATTTACAAATAATATCACTGTGTGCCCTATTGATGCCATGGAAGAAGAAGAGCTCAGCAGGCCCGGCAGTGTGCTCTTGGCGATAGTGGTGGATGTGCCTGCTTGTATCACGGTTGGAGGTGGCACCGTAAGGAGGTGATGGTGCAAAGGAAGTAGATGATGCACGTGGTGTCCATGATGAAGATCGACCTGCAGAAAAGTTAGTTTGCGCCAATGCTTGTCGATCCTGCACTTCACGTTCAGCTTTACAAGCAAGATGGAATAAAGGAGTGATATTATTATAATCCTTATACTCTAGAATGGTATGAATCTCTCTATTTAATCCACCCATAAAACGTGCAAGCATAGCTTCATTCTCCTCAACAATGCCACATCTAATCAAGCCAGTTTGTAATTCCTGATAATATTCTTCTACATAATTTTTTCCTTGTCTTATGCGCTGCAATTTTTGAAGTAATTCACGTTGATAATATGGTGGAACCCAATGAGTACGCATAGCAGTTTTCAAAGCAGCCCAAGTAGCTGGAACAGGATATAATCTACAATGTTCGCACCACCAAACACATGCAAAGCTAGTGAAAGCACAAACAATGGCGAGAACACGCCTCTCCTCGTGATATTGTAAACATGTAAATCGTTGTTCAGTTTCTAACTCCCAAGTAAGATATATATCAGAACATATCTACCCTCAAATGGTGGAATATTCAATTTCAGTTTAGGGAGATGGTCATGATCTCGCACTGAGGGGAGCCCTAACATTGCCATTATTTGCATCTGGACGACCTGGTGGTTGTGGTGCTGGTGGTTGCACGTAGTTCTGATTTTGATCTACTTCATCCTTGTAATCTCCCACATAGTCATCCTCCTCCGCATCAGCAGCAGGAGCCATAGAAGTATCAACAGCAGCACCAACAGTTTGGCCAAGCGCAAGAGGGACATGGCTTGCTCACCGGAGGGCTGTTTCGCGACGTGGAGGTAGTCGTTGTTGTTTTTGTTGTAGAGGTGCGTTAGGTGCAGCCGGTGGTGGTGGTGGAAGATGCGCGAGCAATTCATTAGACTTGTTATCGAGCTTTGTTTCGAATGTCTTCTCCATGCAATCTATCTTCTCCATGGCCTCTTCAAATCTGTTTAGCACATCTTGCACCTGTCCACTCATCATTTGCTGAAATTTATCATGCAACTCCTTATTCGTCATGTTCTCCCAGTCAGTCTCGTCGGCTTGTGATCCTGGCATGGTTAGCAGCAATAGAAACACAAAAGAATATGATCCTACAGACTACTAACAAGAGGTGGTGGTGGTGTCACAAATCCACAAGCAAATCTCAAATTCTTACCAGCCTTACCCAGAAGAAGAAAGGTGATCGGCAACCATTGTAGTGAAAACTCTCAAAGCTTGGATAGAGCGATTACTGTGGAGAGTCAAACGCACGGCGAGATGTATGTGGAGCTGGAAGGCTTATAATATGGTAGCAAAAGGGTCAGCAATAATCAATTCAGAGATGCAAAGTTGAATAAACGCCAACGACGGTATCAGGCTGGTCCTAGGCTAGATTGCGCTAGAGACGCGAGCCTAGAACACCAACAAAATCACGGCGCAAGCACGTAAACAAGGGAGGAGCACACTCTGAATTTTTTTTCTTTTTTTCTTTTTTTGCACTTTTTCCTCTTTTTTTGCCCCGAACAATTATTTTTCAAAAAGTCTACAAATGGTCTAAAACTGCCTAGCCGTAATTTTCCGACTTAGTTTTTTTTTTGAGTTTGGAACTATTTCTCTACTGCGGGTAGCACGGAAGTTGGGGAGTCCTTCTTTTTCACGACTCGTAGTATGGCGTGATCTGGAAATCCAAAACAGAGTAACAAAATACAGGACTCGGAATAGGACTGGTGGCGGAGATGAAACTGGTGGAACTCGGACTGGTGGCGGAGATGAATCTGGTGGAACTCAGACTGGTGGCTGATATATGTTGCGGTGGACTCGGATTGGCGTGATGACGGCGGATATGTGGTGGCGTATATGGACTCGGATTGGCGGTGAATATGTGGTGGTGGTATATGGCAGCGGTGACGAAGTTGGTGCAGTGGTGGTATATGCCAGCAGCGACGATGATGACACGGTGGTGATATATGGCAGCGGCGATGTGACAACCTGTGAACAGAACTCGAAACTCTAAAGGACTAGACGCTACACTACTAGAAAAAGGCCTACTAATGGCGCACCGGTTTTGCCTACTAATGGCGCACTACCGGTGCGCCATTACTAGCACGCCATTAGTATTTTTTACTAATGGCGCACCACTGGTGCGCCATTAGTATCTGGTATACTAATGGCGCACCATGTAGTGCGCCATTAGTATATCCCACGGTGCGCCATTAGTATCTGGTATACTAATGGCGCACCACAT
The DNA here is from genome assembly GCA_021605205.1 of Aegilops longissima. Lineage (NCBI taxonomy): Eukaryota > Viridiplantae > Streptophyta > Magnoliopsida > Poales > Poaceae > Aegilops > Aegilops longissima. Next base: position 345,060,122 of record CM038681.1, on the reverse strand, counting down.
AGAAGTGCGCCATTAGTATCTGGTATACTAATGGCGCACCCCATAGAAGTGCGCCATTAGTAACATTTTTTTTTCAAAAATTTTTTTCAAAATTTTTTTTTCAAATTTTTCTTAATCTCAGTTCACTATGGCTTAATCTCGGGTCAATATGCTTAATCTCAGGTCAAATCGCACTCCATGGTCAAACTTCCCGAAAGGTCACCCATCCTCACACTACTCCAGCCCAAGCATGCTTAACTTCAGAGTTCTATCAAACCCCAGCAACAACTCACTTCACATGCACTTGTTGATATATCTAGCATATCAATCCCGTTATACCTTGTTGATATCTAGGACTTTGTTCACGTTCATGACTATGATGAAATTTTGAAAAATATTTCAAACTTCCCGGTCATATTACGTATCATTTTTTGAAAAACAATTCAAAAAAAAAATTCAAAACCAATTTTTTTCTATTACTAGTGGCGCACCACATCTACGGTGCGCCACTAGTAAGTTTGAAATTTTTTGATTTTTTTTGCCGCTAGATCTTGAAAGCCCCGTAACTTTTTTTTTGTTAGGTTTTTGGGGATTTTGAAAATGTTTAACGAGGTTCCCCCAGTTAAATTTTGATGTAACTTTTCGAGTAGATGATTTTTCATATAAAAAACTTTTTCATCCGAGTTCGTATGCAAAAGTTATGCCCATTTACAAATTTCCAGAGAGATTTTGCAAATAAAGTCGAAATTCATATTTGTAAATTTTCCCAAAAACTAGGGCACATATCACATGGGAAACATATTTTCTTTTATTTTTTTTGGCATTTCCATCATTTTCTTTTATTTTTTTTAAACTGAAAAGTCGATCCAGGGGGGGTGCATTCGGTGTTGGGGCAAGTTAGTAATGGCGCACCACACCCACGGTGCGCCATTACTAGTTTTGAAAAAAAAAAGATTGATATTTTTTTGATTTTTTTTGAAAAAAACTTAGTAATGGCGCACCAGTGGAAAGTGCGCCATTACTAGTTAAAACTTGTAATGGCGCACCGACACATGGTGCGCCATTAGTAACAAATTTTTTTATTTTTTTACTTTTTTTTTCAAAACTACTAATGGCGCACGACGGATGTGGTGCGCCATTACTATGTCAATTAGTAATGGCGCACTATGCAACGGTGTGCCATTAGTAACAAAATTTTTTTATGTTTTTTTTCAAAACTACTAATGGCGCACCACACACCAGGTGCGCCATTAGTAATATATTACTAATGGCGCACCGAGACATGGTGCGCTATTAGAATATAGTAATGGCGCACCACATCACAGGTGCGCCATTAGTGGCCATTCCATCTATAGCCCTTTTTGTAGTAGTGCTAAGACCAGCAACTTGACACGACGATGCAACCGCAAATTTAACAAAGCAAATACAGAAAAGATTATGCAAAGGCTCAGATTGGTTCGAATGGGATGAACTAACCCTAATTTTTTTTGGCTTTTTCGTGGACTATAGGTATGAAGAACAGACTCGATCTAAACTACGAAAAACTCTAAAATCTCACCGAGCAACCTGGAAATCTGATACCACTTGATAGAGGCAAAGGTGTCCCGTCTTTCGATGAGATGGTGGCTATCGTTTAGGATGAAGTCGACTTTGACGATCCGACTACGAGCGTGCGAGGACGTCGCGCCATAGCAATCGCTAAACCAACTCCGAGAGGTTATTGACCACGCCGAAGCACGATCAAGCTGACCACGAAGGTCTGTTTCCTGTAGGCAAACGAAGAACAAGCAAGAAACTAAGATTGCAATCTGGATATTGCGAATATAAGAGAAAGCTTTATCGATCAAGGTGGGTTTCTGTGACGACTTTGTCTGGTCGTTGAACACAAACGAAGTACGCGAGGTTGTAGCTATGGCGAACTTTTAATCTAAACAAAACCTAAAGTCTAAACGGTGCACTAAGGGCTGTATATATGAAGGAAGAGGGGGGAATTTCATGGCCCTAGGGGAAGGGGTCTGAAACCAACCCTATCTCTTGTTTCCCCACACATACGGACTCTAAAAACAACCTATATATGTATTTCGAAATTACATGGGCCTGGCCCAATAATAAGGTGACGCAACACCTAGAATAGCCTCTGGACAAAGTTTATGAAGCGGCATCTTGTATATTTCTCCCAAGGCTTCATGCACTCATTATGGTGGCTTCAAAGTCCTGAAATCATCACTTGTAACTCCGTTCTTATTCCCCTTGCGCATGCCATCAACTCCATGCTTGTTCTTGCTCCAATGTTCATCCCTCTTATCCATGCCAGGCCCTTCATTTGTAAGCAAAACAAATGTATCCAATTTAGGCAGCATCACATTCTCATGAACATTAGAATCATTACCAAGAAACGAAAGTACCTGATAATTTAATTGGCGTGCGCGAGCTCTAGTAATTGGTCCAGTATATGTAGTAGTAGGGGTTGTAGGTGTAACAATGGTATTGATGTCCTCATCACTCACATGGGACAATGTACTTTGATGGCTCCAAGATGTTAGTTGGACCGGGGGCCGGGGTGATCCTTACATCTCCCACAAGCGACAATATACTGTACGTCCTACAGATTATGTAGATGGATTCTAACAACACAGCAGAATACAAGGCCTTGTTGCACGGTCTTCGGATGGCAACGTCAATGGGTGTACAAAGGCTCTAGGTGCGGGGAGTCTACAACCTCCCCATCTCCCAAGTCCACGGCGAATTCGATGCCAAAAATATCCAAAAATGGCAGCATATTAGAATGTCGTCCTTAAAATTTTAGCCTAGTTCAAAGGGTTAGAATTTCACCATATCTCTAGAGAAAACAACCAAGTTGCAGACGTCCTGACCCGCATGGGCGCTAAACATGACCCAGTTGATGATGACATGTACCTAGGGTAGGGTCTTATGCCTAACCTAGATGCCCGACCCAAGGACAGTGCCCTAGAGTCAAAGACATTCGAAGTCCAGCAGAAGGCACCGACTGAAACCACCTTGGAGTGAAATCCACTCGACCAGATATTCCACTCGGATATCCCAATTCCAGTCGACCGTGGTAGCCTCACTCGACCGTACAAAGAACCACTTGGAGTACAGAAGATCTAAAGTCACCTCAGGATGGCAACTGTCAGGCGTTCATTCTGTAGTCATAAAGCCCATTAATAGCTGGCATTACCAGTAACGCCCCTGTCTTAACTCACATTGAACCCTGTCTAACCAAGGGCTGGAGGGGCCAGGCGCACTCTATATAAGACACCCCCCTCCTCTGGCACAAGGGTTCGCACCCCCTGTAACTCTCACGCATAATCCAGTCGACAAGACTCTGAGGCACCGAGACGTAGGGTTGTTACCTCCTCCGAGAGGGGCCTGAACTCGTAAACTTGCGTGTACAACCTCGCCGTAGCTAGGACCTTGCCTCCTCCTACGTACCCCCCTACTCTTACTGTCAGGTTCATTCCCACGATAGTTGGCGCCCACCGTGGGGCAGACGTCTTAGCGACTTCCGGTGAGGTTGCAGTTTTTTCAATCTCCATCAACATGGTTTCTGGCGGTGGTTTGTCCCTGGGCCACGAGGTCTGCCTCGGAGCGCTTGTCTTCATCACCGACGACTCCGCCTGGCTCCAAGAAGCCCCCCTCGACATTGAGAAGCTCCCCGTCCGTGGGGCGAGCACTTTCGCGTGTGCGCTTGCGGCGTCCTTTTGCAGCAGCCGTCGACCCAATATTGGTCGGCTCCTACAGAATCCTCGCTCCCTGCTCTTGGCCGTTGCAAGCGCTCTGGTCGATCACGGCTCCAGTGGTGGGTGAAGCATGTGGTGGCTCGACAGTCGACCACCCCTCAAGTTGCGGCAATTGAGCCCGACGAATCTCTCTACGGATCATTCGATCTGCCTACCCGTCACTTGGACACTCTTTCCAAGTGCGAGAGCAACGACCCAGCGGCAGAAGTCCTCATGGTCGATTCCCCGTGCAGTCTGCCTGGATTTCGCCGTGGCGACGGCGGCGGAGGTGACCCAATGCGTGTTCACGACGAATACTATCCCCAAGCCCTCAATGAGGAGCAGAGGGAAGAGCTACATCACCGCAACGTCGAGGCGCTCCAGACTTCCGAGGCTCGGGCCCTGGAGGTTGCACGCTTAGCCACCTTGGTTGAGCGCACGCGTCTGGAGAACCTCCAGCGGTCACTTGACGAACACGCCTGTCTGCAGATCCCTGGATCCAGTCGACAACAACGACAACTGTTTCCGCCTGAACCTGAGGTATATCGTACTTGGGTCCAAAATCTTGCAGCTGTAGCACATATAGCAGAGTCCATTCAGCCGTCTCATTCAGAAGTTGGTAGAGGTTTACTACATATCCGAGCACTGCTCTGAGTAGCGGGGGAACCGAATTTAGCTGTTTCTCAGTCACGCAAGAGAATCCACAGCAGATCTATGGTTGCAGACACAGTTCAGTCGATGCATAGCCCAAGATCGCCTCTGCGGCGTGAAGATCATGGTTACCGCCAAGATCAGTACCTTGGTCAGGGCCATGGGCAGTTTGATCCTTGTGATGACCGCCGTCGAGTGCCTACGCCTCCTCTGAGAGGCGGGTCGTACGCGCCCCAGCGGTATGACGACATGCGCCTGTATGGTGATGAGCAGAGAGCCCCAGTCGACCCCAGAGAGCTTGGATTTGATGCAAGGTCTGTTCTGGTTCAGGGTTTGGTTGACAGAGGCAGAACACACAGAGGAGGTCAATACAGAGATCGTCAGATCGGTAACAGGGCATTTGTTTCAGGGCCCGAATGTTTCAGTAGAGCCATCCGAGCTACTGAGATCCCCCCCCCCCCCCCCAAATTTTAGATTGGCCGCTGGCGTGAGCAAGTTCACCGGTGAGTCGAAGCCGGATACCTGGTTAGAAGATTACCGAGTGGCAGTGCAGATTTGTGGAGGTAACGATGAGGTAGCCATGAAGCACCTGTCCCTGATGCTTGAAGGTTCGGCCAGAGCTTGGTTGAATCAGCTGGCTCCTGGGAGTATTTTCTGTTGGGAAGATTTGGCTTGAGTGTTCATCAAGACATTCGAGGGCACCTGCAAGCGACCTACTAGGCTGACTAAATTGCAACACTACATTCAGAAGTCGAATGAAACTTTGAGGGACTTCATCCAGAGATGGACTACTCTTCACCATGTGGTGGAAAACGTGTCAGAACACCAAGCAGTATGTTCCTTCAAAGAGGGCGTCCGGTACATAGAGCTCATCTTGAAATTTGGTCGGTCCGGAGACATGTCTCTAGGCCGAATAATGGAAATAGCCAGTCGGTATGCAAACGACAAAGAAGAAGACCAACTCCGTAATGGTAAAGGGAAACCAGTCTACCCGGATACTAGAGGTGGAAATACCAGTCGAAAACAGAAACGTAAAGCAGAAGCTGCGGGGCCTGTTGAGGCATCAGTTATGAACCAAGGGAAATTCAAGGGAAAACCTAAAGGGTCGTGGGTGCCTAAAAAGGTGAAGGATCAGTCCGGCAAAGACATCCTAGATTTTCCTTGTCACATACACACAAAAAAGGATGAAGAGGGTAACCTGATTCTCCCCAAACATACCATTCGACAGTGTCGCCTGCTGATTCAGCAGTTCTAAGAGGGTCAGCCCATGGAGAAAGACTCTGATAAGGATGAGGAGAAAGAAGAGGATGATGGTTATCCCAATGTTAACGCTACTTTGATGACTTTTGCTGACATCGAGAGCAAAAGTTGACTAAAAGTCATCAACAATGAAGTGAACATGGTTGCTCCGGCAACTACGCGTACTTGAAGTGGTCGAAAACTCCAATAACATTCGACCAGTCTGATCACCCAACACATGTTACTACCCCCGGGCGGCAAGCTTTGGTGGTCGACCCAGTCGTTGGAAGCACCCGACTGACTAAGGTTCTTATGGATAGTGGTAGTGGACTGAACATTCTATATGCTGAAACCCTCGGAGGGATGGGCATTCCGATGTCCAAACTCAGTGAAAGCAACATGCGGTTCCATGGAGTCATCCCAGGAAAGAAGGCAGAATCACTCGGACAGATTGCTCTTGATGTGGTTTTCGGTGATTCGAAGAATTACCGCAAGGAGTAGTTAACGTTTGAGGTGGTGGATTTCCACAGTGCCTACCATGCTATTCTGGGCAGGCCCACATATGCTCGTTTCATGGCTCGACCATGTTATGTTTATCTCAAGTTGAAGATGCCTGGACCCAGAGGCGTGATCACAGTCACATGGAGTCGACAAAGGGCCGAAGAGTGCCTTCAGAAAGGCTCAAAGATTGCCGACGAACAGATGACTGTAGTAGAAATGGAAGAATACAAGAAGAATGCAGATCCGAGTGATTTTTTGCGGGCAAAGAAACCAGCTTCAGAGTCTGCATTCAGTCGGTAGGAGAGACAAATCCTGTCCATATTCACCCGGAAGATCCCAATGCTGCTCCGACCCACATCTCAACAACACTCGACAGCAAATAGGAAGAAGCGCTCATCCAGTTCCTCCGTGAGAACTGGGACATCTTCGCATGGAAACCATCAGACATGCTGGGTGTACCCACGGGACTGGCTGAGCACCGTTTGCGTGTCGACCCAAAAGCAAAACCTGTCAAGGAACACCTCCGTCGGTTTGCCGTGGAAAATAGGAAGGCAATTGGAAAAGAAGTGGCTCAGCTCCTGTCAGCTGAGTTCATCCACGAGATATACCACTCTAAGTGGCTCGCCAATGTCGTCATGGTCCCCAAGAAAGATGATTCGCTCCGTTTGTGTATCGAATGCAAGCACATCAATCGAGCCTACCCGAAAGATCACTTCCCTCTCCCCTGCATCGACCAGATCGTCGAGTCGACTGTGGGGTGTGAGCGTTTGTCCGTTTTGGATGCGTATTCCGGTTACCATCAGATCCGACTGTACTGGCCTAACGAGATAAAAACGGCCTTCATCACCCCATTCGGGTGTTTTTGCTATGTTACCATGCCCTTTGGTCTCAAGAATGTTGGTTCCACGTTCCTGCGCATGATTCAGAAGTGCTTGCTCACTCAAATCAGTCGGAACGTGGAAGCATACATGGATGATATCGTGGTCAAGTCACGCAAAGGTTCCGACCTACTGGCTGACCTCGCTGAAACATTTTCCAACCTAAGAAGATATGATATCAAGCTTAATCCGTCCATATGCACATTCGGAGTCCCAGGAGGAAAGTTACAACCTAAGAAGATATCGTGGTCAAGTCACGCAAAGGTTTCGACCTACTGGCTGACCTCGCTGAAACATTTTCCAACCTAAGAAGATATGATATCAAGCTTAATCCGTCCAAATGCACATTCGGAGTCCCAGGAGGAAAGTTACTCGGTTTTCTCGTTTTCAAACGAGGGATCGATGCAAGCCCGGAAAAGATTGGAGCAATTATCCGAATGAAGCGCCATGTCTGTGTGCATGATGTTCAGAAGCTTACTGGTTGTTTGGCTGCATTAAGCCGATTCATTTCCCGTCTCGGTGAAAAGGCATTGCCTCTTTACCGCCTGATGAAAAAGTCTGATAAGGTCGAGTGGACTCCTAAAGCTGAAGCAACGTTTGTAGAGCTCAAAGCCCTGCTTTCCACCCAGCCGGTGCTTGCTACCCCAGTCAGCAAAGAGCCTCTATTGTTGTATATCGCAGCCACTGGACAGGTTGTCAGCACAGTGCTCACAGTCGAGCGGGAGGAAGAAGGCAAAGCCTACAGAGTTCAATGCCCAATGTACTACATCTCTGAAGTCTTGACTCCGTCCAAGCAAAGACCACTCGGTATCGGTCGTCAACGATGCTCCATTGTCAGAAATTTTGAACAATCGCGATGCAACCGGTCGAGTGGCCAAATGGGCGATTGAACTCCTTCCTCTAGATAAAGTTCAAAGCCAAAAAGGTGATTAAGTCTCAATCAATTGTAGATTTCTTGGCCGAGTGGATTGAGCAGCAGCAATCGACTCAAACTCACTCAAAACACTGTACCATGTTCTATGATGGATCTAAGATGTTGAATGGTTTTGGTGCTGGAGTGGTCCTAGTATCCCCAAGAGGCGACAAGCTCAGTTACGTCCTCCAGATTCACTTTGATTCCTCCAACAACGAAGCTGAATACAAAGCATTTCTATACGGGTTGCGTATGGCCATCTCACTCGGCGTCCGTCGCCTGATGGTTTATGGCAACTCAGATTTGGTGGTCAATCAGGTAATGAAGGAGTGAGATATCAGAAGCACTGCCATGACTGGTTACTGCAATGCAGTGAGAAAGTTAGAAAAGAAGTTTGAAGGGTTGGAGCTCCACCACATACCCCGACTCAAGAATCAAGGAGCTGATGATCTGGTGAAGATTGGTTCCACTCGGAAGCCTATTCCCAATAATGTGTTCTTGGAGCAACTCCACACCCCGTCAATGCAAGAAGAATCCTTTACGAATGAGCCCCCACAACCAATATGTTCAACCAATCTGACTGAAGTTGAAGTGCTAGCGATTGTCGACCTGATCATGGAAGTTTATGTAATCACCCCCGATTGGACAGTGCCATACATTGCATATCTGCTCAGGCAGGAGCTTCTGGAGGATGAAGATGAGGCTCGTCAGATCGTCCGCAGATCCAAAGACTTCACAGTTATAAGCGGACAGCTTTTCAGAGAAAGTGTAAATGGCATGGCTCAGCGATGTATCTCTCCAGAAGAAGGTCAACTGATCTTAAAGGAGATTCACTCGGGGACCGGTGGTCACCATGCGTCCTCTCGGACCATCATGACTAAAGCGTACTGAGCTCGATTCTATTGGCCATGGGCGAATGAGATGGCAAAAGATATTGCTGACAAATGTGAAGGCTGCCAGTTTTACTCGAACATCTGCATCTGCTTTGAAGACTATTCCTCTCGTCTGGCCCTTTGCTGTGTGGGGACTAGACATGGTTGGACCCTTGAGAACCGGTAGAAGCGGATTCAGTCATTTTCTCAAGGCACTCGACAAGTTCACTAAGTGGATCCAAGCAAAACCTATCAAGAACTTGGACTCAAGCACGACCATTAGCTTCATCAAAGAGTTGGTGTTCCGGTATGAAGTTCCGCACAACATCATTACGGACCTCGGCTCAAACTTTGATTCTGATGAGTTTAGAGCATACTATGCTTTGCAAGGCACTCGGGTCGACTATGCATCCGTTGCACACCCGCAGTCGAATGGGCAAGCTGAAAAAGCGAATGGTTCGATCCTCCAAGGGTTGAAACCCCGATTAATGCGTGACCTCAAGCATGCAGCTGGAGCTTGGGTGACCGAGTTACCGTCTGTTCTATGGGGATTAAGGACGACTCCCAACCGGTCGACTGGTCGAACCCCTTTCTTCATGGTATACGGGGCTGAAGCCGTGCTTCCGAGTGATTTGCTACACAATGCTACTCGAGTGGAACTTTTCTCAGAGGCCAAAGTAGAGCAATCACGATAGGATGACGTCGACCTTCTGGAGGAGGAACGAGAGATGGTGTTGATCCGGTCGACAATTTATCAGCAAGACCTCCGTCGGTTCCACGCCCGAAACGTCAAAGGTCGAGCATTTCAGGAAGGAGACCTTGTGCTCCGAGTGCATCAGTAGAGGCCTCACAAGCTTTCCCCTGCTTGGGAAGGACCCTTCATCATCACCAAGGGGCTCCACAATGGGGCGTATCATCTTTACAATGTAGCCAAGAAGCAAGACAAACCACACTCTTGGAACGCGGATCTGCTCCGCTGCTTTTATACCTAAACACTTGAATCGTCGAGTTGTAATAAGAATCCTTCAGATTGTTTATCAAAGACATGATTTTCGCAGTATCCCAATGATTTTTGCATAAACATGTGTGTCCAAATCCCCCAGTGGGTGGCTTGGCTGCGAACCCGATTCGCCTAAGTTTCAAAACATACTCAGAGTGAAAAGCAACCCTCTTACTCGGGGGCTTAGCTGCGATCCCATACTCGCCTAAGTTTCAAGACATACTTTGAGTGAAGAGCAACCCTCTCACTCGGGGGCTTAGCTGTGATCCCGTATTCGCCTAAGTTTCAAAACATACTCCAAGTGAAGAGCAACCCTCTCACTCAGCGGCTTAGCTGCCATCCCGTATTCGCCTAATTTTCAAAACATACTCCGAGTGAAGAGCAACCCTCTCACTCAGGGGCATAGCTATGATCCCATACTCGCCTAAGTTTCAAAACATACTCCGAGTGAAGAGCAACCCTCTCACTCGGGGGCTAAGCTGCAATCCCGTATTCGCCTAAGTTTCAAAACATACTCCGAGTGAAGCGCAAACCTCTCACTGGGGGGCTTAGTTGCGATCCCGTACTCACCTAAGTTTCAAAACGTACTCCGAGTGAAGAGCAACCCTCTCACTCGGGGGCTTAGCTACGATCCCTGATAATCCCCAAGTGTAGGGAATCATCTTAGCAATTTCCAAAGGTGGAAGTGATAAGTATGGAGTGTCGAACCCACAAGGAGCTAAAGGTAAGATCAATATTCTCTCAAGCGCTATCTGCCGCTGATACGACTCTACGTACACCTAAAGTTTGCTTCCAACTAGAAACGAGAAATAAAACTACGTTGTGGGTATGAAGAGGATAACTTTGCATGATATCGGAGAGCTAAAATATAAAAGTAGGTGTTTTTATCATAAAGTTAGAATATATTACTAAATATTATAAATAGCGAGTGTGGAATAATGATGGATCGGTGTGCGGAATTGTCCTAGGCAATTGTTAACAAGACCGGTAGTCATCATTGCAATTTCATATGAGGGAGAGGCATAAGCTAACATACTTTCTCTACTTGGATCATATGCACTTATGGTTGGAACTCTAGCAAGCATCTGGAACTACTAAAGATCATTAAGGTAAAACCCAACCATAGCATTAAAGCATCAAGTCCTCTTTATTCCCATACGCAACAACTCCCTTACTCGGGTTTGTGTTTCAGTCACTCACCAACCCACTATAAGCGAATCATGAACGTATTGCAACACCCTACAGTGGGAATACCTCACACTTGCGTGACACGGAGGTGACCATAGGACAGCACTAAAATAAAACATACAACTCGTACCAATCTAGATCATCAATCAACCCAAAGACAAAGGATATCTACTCAAAACATCATAGGATGGCAACACATCATTGGATCATAATATGTGGCATAAAGAACCATATTCAATTAAGGATTACAGCGGGGTGCGGGATTGTAGACTGCGTAAAAGAGATGAGGATGGTGATGGTGATGGTGATGTTGATGAAGACGATCACCACAGCGATGGTTCCCTTCCCGATGGCACTCCGGCGCCACCAAGAGAGAGGAGGAGAGGTTATCCCCCTTGTGCTTCGTCCTCCATGGCCTCCCCCCTAGATGGGGAGAGGTTCTCCCTCTGGTCCTTGGCCTTCATGGTGATGATGGCCTCTCTGGGATCCTCCTCCATGGCCACCGGTGATGATGGCCCCCTCCGGCAGGGTGCTAGAGAGGGCCAAGATTGATTTCTCATGGCTACAGAGGCTTGCGGCAGCGGAACTTCCGATCTAGGTTTCTTTCTAGAAAGTTTGGGTATATATGACAGGTGTTGGCGTCGAGAACAAGTCAGGGGTGTCTCCGGGCTGTCCACGAGGTAGGGAGGCGCGCCCAGGGGGGTGGGCGCGCCCCCCACCCTCGTGGGCAGCCCGGGACTCTTCTGGCCCAACTCTTTGACTCCGTGGCTTTCTTCTGGTCGTCCCCACCCTCGTGGGCAGCCCTGGACTCTCCTGGCCTAAATCTTTGACTCCGTGGCCTTCTTCTGGTCCAAAAATAAGCTCCGTCAAGTTTCAGGTCAATTGGACTCCGTTTGGTTTTCCTTTTCTGCGATACTCTAAAACAAGGAGAAAACATAAATTGGCACTGGGCTCTAGGTTAATAGGTTAGTCCCAAAAATCATATAAAATAGCATATAAATGCATATAAAACATCCAAGGTTGATAATATAATAGCATGAAGACTTCATAAATTATAGATATGTTGGAGACGTATCAGCATCCCCAAGCTTAATTCCTGCTCGTCCTCGAGTAGGTAAATGATAAAAGAAAAAAATTATGAAGTGTGAATGCTAGCAAGTGCACAAGTTTGATGAATGATAGTTCCAATCACTTTTTCTAGCATCATTATATGTCATATCAGTAGCTCATCTTCATAAAACTTTTAATGATCAAGTAACAAGCTATTCACGTGTTAAAGTATAGATCATAAACTTTCTTGAGACTAACAAACTATATTCTTAGTCATCAAACAATTGCAATTCATCTTATTTTCAGGAAGGGTCTATGCCAGAGCTTTGATTTAGCAAACTCCACATACTCAACTATCATTTAATCTTTCACAATTGCTAAGACTCATGTGATATTTATGGGTTCAAGGTTTTAATCGGACACAGAGAAAGACAGGGGCTTATAGTTTCGCCTCCCAACCTTTTACCTCAAGGGTAATTTCAACAATAATAACTCATAAAAACCTACATCTAAGTAGATATATATATCCGGATCTCTCCAACACAAAGTGCTTGCCAAAGGAAAAAGTGTAAAAAAAGAAAGGTGATGAACACCATGACTCTTGCATAAGGTAGAAGATAAAAGTAAAAGAAAGGCCCTTCGCAGAGGGAAGCAGACGTTGTCATGCGCTTTTATGGTTGGATGCGCAGAATATTAATGCAAAAGAACGTCACTTTATATTGCCACTTGTGATATGGACCTTTATTATGCAGTCCGTCGCTTTTATTTCTTCCACATCACAAGATCGTATAAAGCTTATTTTCTCCACATTAATAGATCATACATATTTGGAGGGCAATTTTTATTGCATGCACCGATGACAACTTACTTGAAGGATCTTACTCAATCCATAGGTAGGTATGGTGGACTCTCATGGCAAAACTAGTTTAAGGGAGATTTGGAAGCATAAGTAGTATCTCTACTTGGTGCAAAGAATTTGGCTAGTGTCGGTGTACTAAAGTAGGGGTACCCTAGTACCCCGAGCTCGTGCACGGGCAGTCGCAGCATCCCCGTGGCAAGCCTTGCCGGGCGTCCGCCAAGGCCCTCAGCGGCTCCTTCGGAGCCATTCAAGAACAAAGTAGTCAAGACCCCGGCAAGAGGGGCTTGCCGGGAAGGCCACTCAGGGCGCGAAGGAAACAAGGCCCCAGCAAGAGGGGCTTGCCGGGAAGGCTTGGTGGGCGCCGAGCCCCCAGATGCGACAAGGTTCCCTTGTGACAAGGCGCTTGCCGGGTGGGCGACCTCTTCATCTCCGCCCAGCTCACCCGCCAACGTGTCACCACGGGCTCTCCCAAGCACGCAGTCGACGGGCTGTGCCGCCAGCGGGGAACAGCGACAAGCGGCGCCGACAAGCTACCATCGTGGCAAACGGAGGTGCACTTGACGGTCCTCGTTACCTGTTCGGGCGATCGAGACAGCAAAGGATGACTCTTGTCCCTTGCCGTCGAGTTAGGTATAGATTATCAGACACTGCATAAAGCGTGTACCTACCTTTGTTTTTACTATCTTACCTTTGTCTACTTGCCACATGTGGTAACCCCTTGTGCCTATAAAAGGAGGCCCGAGTGCAACGTAGAAAGGGTTCGCTCAGCTCCGCTTAGTTCATCCTACTCATACGAAACCACACGCAGGCTAGGTCTTGTAGCTCCCATTGCTCCCTAGCAAGAACACAAGATAATCCACTAAAGCAGCAGTAGGAGTATTATCTCCGGAGAGCTCCGGCTGGGTAAGCCTGCTCGTGTGCATCGCCTCGATCCGCTCTTTGTGCAATCTCCGCCCCCCGAACCACAAGGGACCCAGGTCCCGTGAGGTGTTCGTGGGACACGATCAGCCCTCCCGACATCTTTGGCGCGCCCGGTAGGGCGTCGAGGCTGTGTGAACCCGATCCGTGGTCACACGAGCAACTTCATCAACATCTTCGTCAATATGGCGCCGAAGAAGAAGTCTTCGGCAGCAGCGGAGCCGTCCGCGTCGAACCCACCACCACCAGAGCTGTCAGGTGATGGGGGAAACGCTGGCGGAGGAACGGGCGTCGACGAAAGAGCCCACAACGCCACCAGGTCCAAAGACAAGGCAGCGCAGGCGTCGGCGTCCGAATCTTCACCGCATCCTTCTCAGGAGGCGCGAGAAAGACAGCGTCGTGAAGCTCGCGACACCATACGCTCGTTGGACCAAGGCCAAGCTGGGGGATCCCGAGGCCCTCGAGACCCGCATGCACCCCAAAGATGCTGGTACGAAGCGAGTACGGTCGCTTAGGCGGGATGCTGCTCCTCCTAACTTGGTTAGGAGTCCGAGCACGTCCCGTTCTTCGCTCCGTACGCCGTTGCCGCCAACCACACTAGCGGAAGCTTTGGCAAGAGCTCAGTTACTTCTAGACTACCCTCCAACGGCCGACAAGGTCGACGAATGGAGGGCCACAATTCAGAGTCTCATCGGCTTCGCCAACGGCGACGTCCCGCGGCAACCGAGTGCCTCGCAGCCGCGGCAAGGCGACAAGGCGCGAGCTGATGGCGACGAGACTTACGGGGGAGCAGCCACCGTGCACTCACCTTCCCGAAGGCCAAGATCGCCGGCTCGCCGGATCCACCTCGACAGCGACTCCACAGCGTCGTCGGATCCGCGAACTCGTCGCGACCAGTGCCAAGTTCTCCGAGAACGGCAAGAAGAAGACGCTCGAACCCGTATCAAGCGCCGAAGAGAAGCGCGCCGTCAATCTAACCAACGCGCCGGGCCAACCTTCGACATGCATGCGCCAGGGGAACCAGGTGACTTACCGTACGCGGTAGGTTGCCCTGCGTTCACCCGTGAGCTGCGGCAAGTCCGGTGGCCCGACAAGAAAAATTTCAAACCAGATGTGCCAGAGAAGTATGACGGCAGGACACACCCATCGGAGTTCCTCAGCATCTACACCATCGCGGTGCAGGCCGCGGGGGGACGAGACGACAAGATCCTCGCCAATTACTTTCCCCTGGTGCTCAAGCCAAACGTCAGATCCTGGCTCATGCACTTGCCGGACATTTCTATTTCCTCTTGGGCAGATTTGTGCCACCAGTTTGTTGACGCCTTCACAGGCGGCCACAAGCCTCATGGCCAGGAGAGTGACCTCCACTTGCTTTCCCAGAAGGAGGGAGAATCCCTCCGCAAGTTCATCCAGAGATTCAGTCGAGTGCACTACAACATCCCAGACGTCCATCCTGCTGCAGTGATCAGTGCGTTTCATCAGAATGTACGAAACCGCAGGATGAGGGAGGAGATGGCGATGTGCAAAGTGAAAGACGCCGTGAGCTTTACATACGGCCGACAAGTGTGCACGAGCTGAAGAAGGAAGAAGACTCCCAGGAGAGAATGTGGGAGCAGAGTCTGATAGTGAGGAAATCGCCACGGCAAGAAAAAGCCGGCGGCGAAACAACTGGAGGAAGAAAAACCAAGAAGTGCTAGTCGTTGAGCAGTCCGGCAAGGATGGGGCCGCCAACAAAGCCAAGGCTGGTGGCTCCGGCAAGGAGGTTGCCGTTGACGCCGACCGCCAAGCTGTGGCGGCCGCCGACAAGCCCGATAGCTCCAACAAGCAGTACTGTAAAATCCACCGCACTAAGGGCCACGATCTCCAGAGCTGTAAGAAAGTCGAGCAGCTTGTTGAGTTACAGAGAGCTGAATACGAGCGGCGAGACAAGGAGAAAGCTCAAGAAGGTGCAGGTGCAGCAAGTAAGAAGAGACCCGGTCGGGGAGGACGCCGCGGCAAGGCCAAGCAGCGACAAGGTGACAGACCTCCCCGCGGCCGCGACAAGAAGGACGCGCTTATCTGTGCCGACAAGATTTACCGGGAAGCAGCAGCCGCAACAGAAAGCAAACCACTTGCCGCTGAAGCTCCCGGAGGGAAGAAGACCACCAAGTCCGGCAAGAGCTCTGTTGCCCACTCCGGCAAGCGCACCTCCTCGGAGTGCTGCGCTACCGTCGAGGACGCACCATCGAGCTCCACCGGCAAGTGCAAGAAGACGATGGCAGCTCCGCCGAAGATCAAGAAAGTGCCCGCCAAGGAGGACGGCACTGGTGGTACCTTCACCATCAGTGCCACGCTTGATCCTAAATAGGAAGGCGAGCTCGTTGCTTTCCTGCGGGCGAATGTCGATGTGTTTGCATGGCAACCATCTGACATCCCCGGTGTTCCCAGGAAAGTAATTGAGCACCACCTAGCTGTCTGTCCTCACGCGCGGCCCGTCAAGCAAAAAGTTAGGAAACAGGCAGTGGAACGCCAAGAGTTCATAGCAGAAGAAATCAAGAAGTTGGAAGCAGCAGGGCTTATCAGAGGAGTCCTCCATCCCACGTGGTTAGCCAATCCGGTGGTGGTACGCAAGGCTAATGGGAAATGGAGACTTTGTATTGACTTCACTGATGTTAATAAAGCTTGTCCCAAGGACCCATTTCCCTTGCCGCGTGTCGACCAGATTGTTGACTCCACGGCTGGATGTAGTCTACTTTCGTTTCTTGATGCATATTCAGGATATCATCAGATCTTCATGGCAGAAGAAGATGAAGAGAAAACCGCATTCATTACACCATGTGGCACATACTGCTTTATACGGATGCCTTTCGGCTTGAAGAATGCTGGTTCAACCTTTGCACGGGTAGTCCATGATGCCTTTGAACAACAGATACACAGAAATATAGAAGCATACATGGATGACATAGTGGTCAAGAGCAAGGACAAAGCGACTCTGGTTCAATATTTGGATGAAACATTTGCAAATCTGCGCAAGATCAACCTCAAGCTCAACCCCGAGAAGTGCGTGTTTGGAGTCCCTTCCGCAAGCTTCTCGGTTCTTTATGTCTCAGCGGGGAATTGAAGCCAATCCCGACAAGATCAAGGCCATTGAGCAGATCGAAGCACCAAAGCGCGTCAAGGATGTCAGAAGGCTTGCCGGTTGCGTGGCTGCTCTCGGCAGGTTTATCTCTAGGTCTGCTGGCCGGCGCCCTGCCATTTTTCAAAATTTTGAAAAAGGCAGGTCCAATGAAATGGACTCCCGAAGCGGAGGCTGCGCTGCGGGACTTGAAGAGATACCTGTCCTCCGCTCCAATACTTGTCGCACCTAGGCCACAAGAGAAGTTGCTGCTGTATATAGCAGCGACCAATCAAGTGGTTAGTGCTGCGTTAGTAGCGGAGAGGGAGGCAGATGATGAGCCGGCAACCGAGGCAAGCGCATCCAGCGACAAGCAAGGGGCTCCGCCGTCAAGCTCTGGTCCCGACAAGGACAGATCAGCGCAGGGTAGCGACAAGATACGAGAAGAAGATGGTGCAGCGCCAGTCTACTTTTGTCGGCCCTTTGCAGGGGCTAGATCAAGGTACTCGGCATGCAAAAGCTGCTTTTCGCCTCCTCATGGCCTCGAAAGCTGCGCCACTACTTCCAAGCACACGAGATAACAGTTGTCACTCGCTTTCATGAAGAGGATATTACAAAATCCGAGAAGCAACAGCAGAATCGTCCGAGTGGGCATTGGAACTATCAAGCTTTGGTCTCAAATTTGAAAGCACTTCAACTATCGAGAGAAGCGAGCATTGGCGGAATTCATAGCTGAGTGGGCCAAGCGCAAGATGAAGAAATTCGAGACGAGCATCCCGTCAAGGAGGCAAATAAAGAGTGGCTGATGTACTTTGACGGTGCCTTCTCGCTGCAAGGCGCCAAAGGCCGACGTGTTGATTATCGCACCCACCGGAGAGCACCTCAAGTACATAGTCCAGATGCATTTTCCCAAGGAACAAGCAACAAATAATACCGCAGAGTATGAAGGTTTGCTTGCCGGCCTCGGGATTGCGGTAGACCTTGGGATCAAGAAGCTCATTGTCGGGGACTCGCAACTTGTCGTCCGCCAAGTAAATAAAGATTATCGAGTCCGTTGATGGAAGCCTCGTCGATTTAAGTGAGGAAGCTGGAAGGGCACTTTGAAGGCTGCAAATGGAACACGTTCCAAGAGCTCGAAATGATATAGCTGATGGCCTCTCCAAATGTGCCGCACTCAAGTTACCTGTGGAACCAGGGATTTTTGTGCTCAAGCTAACTCAGCCAACCGTAACACCTTCAACAGGACGGAGCAAGAAGAGAAAATTGGTTTCCGGCGACTACTTTCCGGCAGAGCTCCACAAGCGGCCGACAAGAAGGTCCCTAAAACCAACGCAAGTATCACTAAGGAGCGGTATGCTCAGACAAACCATGCAGTTTGTATCGTTGAAGCAAACGCCCCGACAAGTTTCGCCCGGCAAGCTTGTCGGGGATCATCAAGCTCCGGCGGACCCACAGGTTCTTGCCGCAGAAGCTGATGTTCCCGCAGTGATGGATGAGCCTTTAGTCCTTGTTGTCGAGCCACAAGCTCCAGCATGGGCACAACAAATCGTCCATTTCCTTCAGACAGGAGAACTTCCCGAAGAGCAAGAAGAAGCGGAAAAAGTAGCCCGGCAGTCAAGTATGTACCAGTTTGTTGACAACATCCTGCATGTAAGAAGACTCAACGGTGTGAAATTGAAGTGCATTTGCCGAAGATGGATGAAAGTTGTTGGCGAAGTACATGGAGGCATATGTGGTCACCACATTGGCGCAAGAGCGCTTGCCGCAAAGCTTTCGGCAAGGTTTCTTCGGCGAAGCCCTCCAGATGCAACTGCACAAGTAACCAAGTGTGAAGCGTGCGGTTCCATTCCAAACAGATACACCAACCAGCTCAAGCTCTCCAGACGATCCCCTTATCCTGGCCCTTCTCGGTCTGGGGGCTCGACATCCTCGGCCCTTTCCCCCGAGCTGTCGGGGGCTTTGAGTACTTGTATGTTGCGATCGACAAGTTCACAAAGTGGCCAGAAGTGGAACCAGTAAGAAAGGTGACAGCACAGTCAGCGGTCAAGTTATTCAGGTCAATTGTTTGCCGTTTTGGGATTCCTAACAGAATCATCACCGACAACGGCACACAGTTCATGAGCTGCACCTTCATGCAGTACGCCCAAGATCTTGGCGCCAAGATCTGCTTTGCTTCTGTTGCTCATCCGAGAAGCAATGGTCAAGCAGAGAGAGCAAACGCTGAAGTGCTGCGCAGGACTCAAGACCAGAACTTTCGACAAGCTACGCAAGTGCGGAAGAAAATGGATCGAGGAGCTGCCGGTGGTTCTTTGGTCGATCAAGACGACGCCAAATCGAGCCACTGGCCAGACACCTTTCGCTCTAGTCTATGGAGCAGAGGCAGTTCTCCCCACGGAACTCGTGTACGGGTCACCTCGAGTGCTCGCTTATGATGAGCTTGAGCAAGAGCAGCTGCGACAAGATGACGCGCTGCTCCTCGAGGAAGATCGCCTTCAGGCTCTGACGAGCTGCTCGTTACCAAAGAAGCTTTGCGTCGCTACCATAGCAGCAAAGTTAATGCGGAAGCTTCGAGGAAGGCGACCTTGTTCTTCGGCGCGTTCAATCCACCAAGAATTCCAACAAGTTGACGCCAAAGTGGGAAGGCCCTTATCGGGTGAAAGGAGTCACTAGGCCCGGCGCTGTCCGCCTTGAGACCGAAGATGGCGCTCCGGTGAGCAATTCCTGGAATATAGAACATCTTCGCAAGTTTTACCCATATAGCGCGGTCGCGGAACCTGTTCCAAGAACCACCCTTTTGTACAAGTCTTGCCGCTGTTGCATGTAATCCTTTGTACAAAGCCGGGCGCAGACCCCGTGCATCAGTAAAGCCTATGTGTTGCGCACAACTCGTCAATACATGCCCTCATAATCATATATGCATGTGTTTACTAACATTTTGTGCAGCGTCCACACCCGGTAAGCGATAATGAGCCACTAAGCTCCATAACTTTATTTTCTCTTCTTTCTTCTCAAGCAAGAAGAAGGGTCATCTACCCACAAGTTAACCGGGGGGAAGGAGAAGATAATAGTGTGGGCCGCCAAGCGTCGCTCGAGGAACCGCTCGAGGAACTGTCGCCTTGCCGGAAAATGGACAACAGACAAGCTAAGTTGCCAAAGTTTAAGCATTCGATTTTCTTAAAAGTTATTTTCCTTGAACGACCACACTTTGTATGGAAAACCTGTGCGCAAAGGAACCAAATCGTGACTAGTCACGCCCTTACTTTGTTTCGAGTCCGCTCAACAACTTAAGTGAGCTGCGGCTAGTCCGCGACGAGGTTGCTTGTCGGTAGCGACCCCGCCAGCAGGCTGCTCAAGTTCCGCACTCGGCGCTCGCGGCAAGGGTGCCTGCACCGGCAAGTTTCGCTGAAAGGCGTAGGGCAGTAACATACAAAGCCAAGAGTCGAGTAAAGGAAGTAACATAGCGAATATTACCCACAATAAAGTTATATTACGAAAATAACTTATTGCGGCACTGGCTAAATCGTTCTCAGAACTGGAATAACAGCGAAGAGAAGAAGGGCGCGCCGGCGCCCAAGCCCCGGCAAGCCAGGGTTGCCGGGGGCTGCGGCAAGCCAGAGTTGCCGGGGGCTGCGGTATCAGATAAGCCTTTCGTCCCTCTTCAAACATCCCTTTTTCATTAAAAACATCCTTCTCGGATACAGTCCGTGGAGAATGAAAACATGAAAGAGAGGATTACAAGTTTTAAATGCTGATAAGGCCCGAAGGCTTACAAATTAAAAAGATAAGATGCCCGTAATCCTTTTCCTGTCCCTATCTTCAGGGGGTAGGACAAAGAGGTGAGAAGGGCAAACGGAGCGCCTAGGCGAGCTACAGGTGCCAGAAGGCACCAAGAGAACATCCCGGGGACTCTCCGAGGGCTTGACGGAGACGGCGGCGTCGGAAGAGGGGCTCGAAGACGGGGCGGCAGGACCTCAGCACGCTGTCGAGGGCACTACGCCCTCGTACTCCGACTTGACGGCCTTGTCGCCATCCCTCTTCCCCTTCTGCAACCTCCCTACGCCAGTCGCCCAAGGAGACGACCCCGGGGAGTTCAAGGAGCCGGGGACGCGGATGATGGGGTCGCCGATGACGCACGGAGCGGCGCCCGACAACTAGTTGGGCCCGCTACCCTCGTCATCGCTGTCGCTCCCCTCCTCGTCACTCTCGCTCGAGGAGGAATCTTCGCTGTCGGAGGAGCTATCCACACAACACCTCGCCCGAGTGCCGAGATCCCCGAAGACCTTGACGGAGAGGAGATCACCCTCCATTAACTTCAAATGGAGGGTAAACCCCGCCAGCTGGTTGTGGATGCGGGCGTCTTCCACCCACGATCGAGATACATCACATTAGGGGCTGGGAATACAACGCGGACTCGCGTGCCGCTGATTCCACAGCCCCTCATGTGCAATCTCAGTGTCTCGGGCGGATCCGACTCCATCGCGCTCGCAAACGGAGCTGGAAGCCGGAGGCGACGACGAGGCGCCCGCGCAGCTTGACGAAGAACTTCGCAAGGGTCGTCCCTGTATGGACCGCCCGCGGGAGGAGAACTGCCGGGCGGAGGCGGAGACGATCGCGCCGCCCGCCCGCTTCTTCCCGAGCGCCTCGACCTCGCCCACGACCTCGCCCGGAGAGGGGAACCGCCAGCCAGGCGGAGACGGCTCGCCGCCCGTCCGCCTCTTCCCCGAGCCCGACCTCGTCCTCGACGCCGCCTCCCTCTTCCCTTGTGGCTGGCTCTGCCACCCGGGCGTGGGGTTGGGAGGGTGCGCTGTCAGCGGCGACCCTCGCCGCCACCGATGAAGAACCAAGGTTCCCTCTCTCCATGACGAGTGAGAGAAAGGGAGCAGAAGCCAAAGAAAGGAGGAGATGGGAGAGTGCGGGTTTCTGCGCCCCCCTTCCGCCCTTCTTAAAAGAAGCAAGGTGGGGCTCTACCGCCCGCCAGCGAATCAAGGCGTGGGAAGCGCGGGAATCGGGCAGACCTGCTGCCTCTGCTGCAACGCCCCGTTCCCACTTCCACCATCCGTGACCCCAAGAGCATGGGAACCACGTGGCGGGATTCAGAATCGAGGCGACAGATGAGGCGACCTCGCACGCCGCCCACTTCCCCACGACACCGCAATTGACGCGTGCTGCTACAAGGAACGCGGCGGATCTGAGTGGATTCGGTTTGGACCCAGGCAGCGCGTGCCGTGCCCTGTTTTGGGCCTGGCCCAACAGCACTCGGCACCGTGTATGGCCCGAACCGGGGCTCTGTCGGTGTACTAAAGTAGGGGTACCCTAGTACCCGAGCTCGTCTGGCAGTCGCAGCGGCGTCCCGTGGCAAGCCTTGCCGGGCGTCCGCCAAGGCCTCAATGGTCCTTCGAGCCATTCAAGAACAAAGTAGTCAAGACCCGGCAAGAGGGCTTGCCGGAAGGCCACTCGGTAGCGAAGGAAACAAGGCCCGGCAAGAGGGGCTTGCCGGGAAGGCTTGGTGGGCGCCGAGCCCCCAGACGCGACAAGGTTCTCGCCGCGGCAAGGCGCTTGCCGGGGTGGGCGACCTCTCTTCATCTCCGCTCCAGCTCACCCGCCAACGTGTCACCACAGGGCTCTCCCAAGAACGCGTGTCGACGGGCTGTGCCGCCAGCGGGGAACAGCGACAAGCGGCGCTGACAAGCTACCATCGTGGCAAGCGGAGGTGCACTTGACGGTCCCTGTTACACTGTTCGGGCGACTGAGACGGGCATGGATGACTCTTGTCCCTTGCCGTCAGAGTTAGGTATAGATTACTGTACACTGTACAAAGCGGTGTACCTACCTTTGTTTTTACTATCTTACCCTTGTCTACTTGCCACATGTGGTAACCCCTTGTGCCTATAAAAGGAGGCCCGAGTGCAACGTAGAAAGGGGTTCGGCTCAGCTCCGGCTTAGTTCATCCTACTCATACGAAACCACACCCAGGCTAGGTCTTGTAGCTCCCATTGCTCCCTAGCAAGAACACAAGATAATCCACTAAAGCAGCAGTAGGAGTATTATCTCTCCGGAGAGCTCCGAAGCTGGGTAAGCCTGCTCGTGTGCATCGCCTCGATCCGCTCTTTGTGCAATCTCCGCCCCCCTCCGAACCACAAGGGACCCAGGTCCCGTAGGTGTTCGTGGGACATGATCAGCCCTCCCCGACAGCTAGCATAAGGGGGAAAGGAAAGCTCAGGATGTTGGATGATCCATGACAATATACTTTATTTCGGATATAAGAAAACATAACCCATTACGTTGTCTTCCTTGTCCAACATCAACCTTTTATCATGTCATATTTTAATGAGTGCTCACAATTACAAAAGATGTCCAATATAGTATATTTATATGTGAAATCTCTCTTCCTTCAATATTCTTTCATGAATTGTTCAAGTGACCAATTCTACGTTTGCTAACTTTCAATGAGTTTACTACATATACTTATTATGTGTGAAGTGATTACTCCCCGTGTTGTAAGCATATGAAACATATATAAATTCAGATTTATGACATTCAATTCATTCAACCTTTTATTCATAGGATATACGTGAAGCACATGAGTTACTGACAAACTACTCCAAAAAAATACAAGTGAAGAACACTGAGTATTGAAATAATTAACTAGCCATGGGAGGATTCTTTTTCATTCAATAATTCAGATCCAATGGTTTTATTCACACAGCAAGTAAAAATTAAAATACGCTCCAAGCAAAGCACATATCATGTGATGAATAAAAATATAGCTCCGAGTAAGGTATACCGATAGTTTTGCAGACGAAAGAGGGAATGCCTTCCGGGGCATCCCCAAGCTTAGGCGCTTGAGTCTTCCTTGAATATTACCTTGGGGTGCCTTGGGCATCCCCAAGCTTAGGGTCTTTCCACTCCTTATTCTCCTCATATCGATATCTCACCCAAAGCATGAAAAGTTCAATCACACAAAACTTAACAAAACTTCGTGAGATAGGTTAGTATGATAAAGAGTAAACCATCCACTTTGGTACTGTCTAAGACAAGGTTCATAATTGTTCCCACACAATATCTACTGTAACATATCATTTCTACAATTTATATTGAGAAATATAAGCCATAGAAACTAGAAAACAAGCAAACTATGCAACGAAAACAGAATCTGTCACAAACAGAACATTCTGTAATGATCCGAACAACAACCGTACTTATACTACTCCAAAAATTATGAAATAAATTTGCGGACATGAGGAATTTGTCTATTAATCTTCTTCAAAAAGAATCAACTCAAAAGCACTCTTCTGTAAAACATGGTATCTAATCTCGTGAGCGCAAAGTTTCTGTTTTTTACAGCAAGATCACATTAACTTTCACCCAAGTCTTCCCAAAGTTCTTACTTGTCACTTTACTGAAACAAAAGCTATAAAACATGATTAATACAGTAGCTTAATCATGTATACAAACAAAAACAGTAAGGGTAAATATTGGGTTGTCTCCCAACAAGCGCTTTTCTTTAGTGCCTTTTAGCTAGGCATGATGATTTCAATGATGCTCACATAAAAGATAGGACTTGAAACATAAAGAGAGCATCATGAAGAATATGACTAGAATATTTAAATCTAACCCACTTCCTATGCCTATGGATTTTGTGAGAACATAATTTATAGGAACAGGAATCAACTAGCATAGGAAGGCAAAACAAGTATAACTTCAAAACTTTAAGCACATAGAGAGGAAACTTGATATTATTGCAACTCCTACAAGCATATATTCCTCCCTCACAATAAATTTCAGTAGCATCATGAATGAAGTAAACAATATGACCATCACATAAAGCATTCTTTTCATGATCTATAGGCATAGAAATTTTTCTACTCTCCACATAAGCAAAATTCTTCTCATTCGGAATAGTGGGATCACTAATTCCAAAAGTTGACACTCTTCCAAACCCACTTTAGATGATAGTATTATTCATACTCCAAAAGATATAAGTGAATTTCATGGAGCATTCTACAATTAATATAGACTAACCAATATCGAAGCTCAAAATATATAAGTGAAGCACACGAAGCATTCTATAAAACCATACTAAAAAGATTTAAGAAAAGCACAAAGAACATTCTATAAGGTCATACTCAAAAGATATAAGTGAAGCACATGAATCACTCTATAAATTGATGAAGGGACATCTCATACTAGCATGGTTCTTAAAGAAAAAGAAAAACACAAAGGACACAAATCATGTGAACAAAACAAAAACCGAGGTATACCGATAATTGTTGAAGAAAAAAGATGGGATGCCAACCGGGGCATCCCCAAGCTTAGATGCTTGAGTATCCTTTGAAATATTTACTTGGGGCGCCTTGGGCATCCCCAAGCTTGAACTCTTGCCTCTCTTTATTCTTCTCATATTGATAGCTCCTCTATCTTCGAACTCTTCATCCACACAAAACTTTAACAAAAACTTTGTGAGATCCGTTAGTGTAATAAAGCAAACTACCACTTTAAGGTACTGTAATGAACTCATTCTTTATTTATATTGGTGTTAAACCTACTGTATTCCAACTTCTCTATGGTTCATACCCCCCGATACTAGCCATAGATTCATCAAAATAAGCAAACAACACGTGAAAAACAGAATCTCTCAAAAACAGGACAGTCTGTAGTAATATGGAAGTTTAGTAAACTTCTGTAACTCCAAAAATTATGAAATAAATTTGAAATTTGAAACATTTGTACAGAACTAATGTGCAAAAAGTTTTAGACCCATTTGACTTTCCAGTAAAAAATGTAAATTCATGCACTACAGCCAAAGTTTCTGTTTTTTGTACTACACATAGTAAACAAGCAATCTAATCATCCTAAAACCAAAGCTTGGCACATTATTTTTATAATACAATGGATATATACAAGGGGATAATTATTTACAGCATGAACACAAGTGCTCAAGGTCGACCCTCACTTCTTCAATGCATAACTTTCCAATCACATGAGAGGCAAGTGAATTTTTTTTTGTATTTTCATTATTTAATTTTTTTGTATGTTTCACCCACAACTAAACAGAAACAAAAAGAAAAAACAAAATCTACTTAGTGAAGAAAGCAAATAAGCACACACGAGAATATCAACCCATGCTATTGCCCCCCGGCAACGGCGCCAGAAAAGAGCTTAATAATCCCCAAGTGCAGGGAATCATCGTAGAAATTTCCAAAGGTGGAAGTGATAATTATGGAGTGTTGAACCCACAAGGAGACAAAGGTAAGATCAGTATTCTCTCAAGCCCTATCTGCCACTGATACGACTCTACGTACACCTAACGTTTGCTTCCAACTAGAAACGAGAAATAAAACTACGTTCTGGGTATGAAGAGGATAACTTTGCATGATATCGGAGAGCTAAAATATAAAATTAGGTGTTGTTATCATAAAGTTAGAATATATTACTAAATATAATAAATAGCGAGTGTGGAATAATGATGGATCGGTGTGCGGAATTGTCCTAGGCAATTGTTAACAAGACCATAATATGTGGCATAAAGCACCATGTTCAAGTAGGGATTACAGCAGGGTTTGGGAGAGTGGACCGCGTAAAAGAGATGAGGATGCTGATGGTGATGGTGATGTTGATGAAGACGATCACTGCGGCGATGATTCCCCTCCCGATGGCACTTTGGCGCCACCGAGAGAGAGAGGAGGAGAGGTTCTCCCCCTTGTGCTTCCTCCTCCATGGCCTCCCCCTAGATGGGGAGAGGTTCTCCCTCTGGTCCTTGGCCTTCATGGCGATGATGGCCTCTCCGGGATCCTCCTCCATGGCCACCGGTGATGATGGCCCCCTCCGGCAGGGTGCTAGAGAGGGCCTAGATTGATTTCTCGTGGCTACAGAGGCTTGCGGTGGCGGAACTTCCGATCTAGGTTTCTTTCTGGAAGCTTGGGTATATATGAGAGGTGTTGGCGTCGAGAACAAGTCAGGGGGGTTTCGGGCTGTCCACGAGGCAGGGAGGCGCGCCCCCACCCTCGTGGGCAGCCCGGGACTCTTCTGGCCCAACTCTTTGACTCCGTGGCCTTCTTCTGGTCCAAAAATAAGCTCCGTCAAGTTTCAGGTCATATGGACTCCGTTTGGTTTTCCATTTCTGCGATACTTTAAAACAAGGAGAAAACAGAAACTGGCACTGGGCTCTAGGTTAATAGGTTAGTCCAAAAAATCATATAAAATAGCATATAAATGCATAGAAAACATCCAAGGTTGATAATATAATAGCATGAAGGCTTCATAAATTATAGATACATTGGAGACGTATCAATCTCGTATTCTCCTAAGTTTCAAAACATACTCCGAGTGAAGAGCAACCCTCTCACTCGGGGGCTTAGCTTCGATCCCGTATTCTCCTAAGTTTCAAAACATACTCCAAGTGAAGAGCAACCTTCTCACTCGGGGGGTTAGCTGCAATCCCGTACTCGCCTAAGTTTCAAAACATACTCCGAGTGAAGAGCAACCCTTTCACTCGGGGGCTTAGCTGCGATCGCATACTCGCCTAAGTTTCAAAACATACTCCGCGTGAAGAGTGACCCTCTCACTCGGGGGCTTAGCTGTGATCCCGTACTCGCCTAAGTTTCATAGAGGTAGTACATCCTGAGCTGCGCCACAAGTACAATGTCCGGTTGCGCTCTAAGCTGCACCACAAGTACAACGTCTGGTTTCCCTCTGAGCTGCGCCACAAGTACAACGTCTGGTTGCATTCTAAGCTCCGCCACAAGTACAACGTCCGGTTGCACTCTGAGCTGCGCGACAAGTACAACGTCCGATTGCACTCTGAGCTACGCCACAAGTACAACATTTGGTTGCACTCTGAGCTGCGCCACAAGTACAACATTTGGTTGCACTCTGAGCTGCGCCACAAGTACAACATCTATTCCGAGTGAAGAGCTATCCTCTCACTCAGGGACTCAGTTGCGATCCTAGATCCACCTAAGTCAAAAATTCCGAAGGCAATAGAGACAAAGCAACTGCATTCAGATAAAAACAACCGAGTTCGAATAAAACCAGCAATGTTCAGAACCACTAGCAGAAGTACTGAGGCATGAAGCTCGAAAGAGTTTAACGATTACAAAACCACTCGGCATTCCGAGGCAAATAAAGTCAAGTTATCAAGTTTTTTCACTCGGCAGGAGGAGGACTTGCTGGGTCGACGAAAGTGTCCAAGTCGATGTTGTCTGCAATACAGGTGGCTGCGTCAATAAAGGTCTCCATGAAAGATTGAAATTGAAGCTTCCTGGTGTTAGCCACCTGAAGAGCCTTCAACTTCTCTTCCTTGGCATCCTTGCAATGAACAGGGATGAGCAATAAAGCCACATCAGCACCGCAACGAGCAGCTGACTTCTTTCATGTCTGCACTCGGTCAGGGATGCTGTTGAGTCGAGTGATTAGAGACTCAAGATCATTCAGAAGCACATCCCCTGTCCATAACACCTTGTTGATCCGGGACAGCGCGACCTTCAGTCGGGCAATGTAGTCCAAGACACTGGCAAGGTGAGATTCCAGTCGCAGCACATTCATGGCAGCTTCGTCCTTGATAGGAGAGTTGATGGGGTCCAGTCCTGTCTCGATACGCCCAGTTTCCTCCTCAAAATTCTGACAGAATACTGCACGCACAAAAAGGTAATGAATTGGCACCAACATGGTGAAGAAGTTTTTTTGCAAGCAGTCGGATAAGGGAAAGTACCTTCAAGCATGAGGAACATCTTCTTGGAAAGTCCACCCAGATATGTTTCCAGTTCGTCCCTCTTCCGAGTGAGAATATCTACTTTGTCTACCAAAGCCACCTTCTCCTCCTTCAGTTGCACAACCTCTTTCTTCGCCACATCAAAAACAGTTTTCAGCTTGGCATTCTCCTCCTCCTACTTCCGACTGAAGCCTTCGTCAGCAACGCAATCTATCGTCGCAAAATAATAACGAGAAAACTTAAGGCAATAATAAATCATAAAAACCAAAGTGCTCAGAAATATTTCAATTTATTTTTGTAAAATACTAGGAGGAAAACAAAGAAGGCTAAAATTCTTAGTTTTGGATTTGGAGTAGCAGAATAGAAGAAATATATTTTCAGAGGGGTTTAAATATATCCAAATTTGTATTTGAATATGAACAGTACATAAAATTTGGTTGGACATGAATGAAAGTTATACCATTAGATTGGTGGGATTTTTACAAGATTTCAGGAACTGGAATTATTGCATTTGGATTAGTATATAATCCTGTGAAATTTTTGGGAAGGTGATAGAAAAAGAAAAGGAAAAAAAGCCACTGTGCAACTCGGCCAGAACAGCCGCACTGCATAGTCCCAGAGGCGATTCGGCCCATGCGAGCCGAGCGTCGCGCGCACGCCAAATTTGAACCTGGCGGGCGGTGCCGAGGCACCAGTGAGAGAGAGGGAGGCGAGGGAGAGGAGATGCTGACAGGAGGGTCCCGCCTGTCATCCCTAACCCTGCGATAGAGGGCCGGCGAGCTCACCGGCGACGTTTCCGGGCATGGCGGGTTGAGCTGATGGCACGGCTGGACTCAGCATCGAGTTGCCGTTAGGGTGGTGGTGGTCCACGTCGCCGGAGCTGCGTGGTTCGCCGGCGATGAGGAGGTAGGGTGGCGACGTGTCGGGAGGTGGTCGCACCGGTCGTCTCCGGCTCAAAACAACGCGGAAAGGAGAGGGAAAGGGGTCAGCGAGGTGAGGCGGCTCCAGATCGGGAAAGAACGGGGGCGGACGAGGTCTGTACCGTGAGATCGAGGCGACCCGAGGCGGCGGAGCTCGAGCTTGATCTCGAGCTCGGGCGCTCCTGGAGATGAACTAAGGGTGCAGGGGGTTTATTTGGAGCTACAGGGGGTGAGTGGTGAGGAGAGGAGGGTTCAGGGAGGCCTTATATAGGCAGGAGACGGTCCACCGTGAACCAGTGCACCGGCGAGGTCGTTGTCGTCGCTACGGGCCACGGGGTCTCGCAGCGTGGTGTCGTGGGTGCTCGTGGGGTTGGTCTAGGGCGAGGGGAGTGAAGAGAGAGAGAGCAGGCGGAGGGCAGAGGCGCCGCGCGTGTGAGGCCGCTCACTGGAGCTCTCGGTCGGGCGGTGCGCGTGCGAGCAGGAGCACGAGAGAGAGAGAGAGAGAGAGGAAGGAGGGGGCCGACCAACTGCCGTGTTGCGGACGCCGAGGCGCATCGTAGGGAGTGCTAGGGAGACCCGAGGTGGCCGTAGGTGGTTGGCGGCGGCTCTGATCAAGGGAGCGCCTTCAGAAGGCCTCAGAGCGCCCAAATGGCCGGCATGGCCATTTTCTATGCAATGTGGGCGCGGCCAAAGGTGTCTGGTAGCTCTAGGGGGAAGTAAAGAAGTGGGCTATGGCCTTGGATGCCCTGGGGAGCCACTGGAGTGAGGAGGGAGGTAGAGGGAGAGAGAGAGAAGCTGCTGTCTTGGCAGGTAAATGGGGGTGTTTCACCCCTCAATCATTGAGCAATGGCCAGTTGAAAGTTACTGGAGGTAGAAGAGGGTCAGGAGTAGCTGTGGTAAAAAGTTGAGCCTATGGAGATTAGTGGAAGAGGTCAAAAATGGAATTTTGGTAAAGTGGCAGAAGGTGTTTGATGCTTGTTTGGGTAAGCAAATGAACTCCATTTGGCATGAGACTCCACAGGGTGAAATGGCACATATAATTAGGGCCTTCCACCAATTTTGAGCTCATTTGGGCAAAGTTGCCAATGCAACTTTTTTCATGCAAAACCATTCCCCTTGACGCACCACTTGGTGTAGTGTCATCATTTGGGCTTTTGAGCATGACCACAAAGTTTGGGGGAATTTGGAATAAGTTGGCAATGTAAAGTTGTTCAAACTTGAATCTGGACAGAGATGGTTTTGGGGCACTTTGGTGAACCAAAATAGTTTGGATTGAGCTGAAACTTTGCAAGGTCATCATATTATGCATATGTGACTTGCTAGAATTTTCCTGGATTTATTGGAAAATATTTCTCGTAGAAATATTTCAAATACTTGAAATGGACAGAAATGGTTTTGGAGGGTTTTGCCCAATATTTTGAACATGACCATGTGTTGAAACTCTTATATATGGAAAATATATGTCCACTGAGTTTCCCTTATTTTTCTCAAATATTTATGAATATTTTAAATAGTTTTAACCTATTAAAGACCATTTCTGGCCTAAAGAAAAAGCCTTTAAATAAAATAGGAAAATGACTTTTCAAATTATATTTTTGTGGTTTATGGGAGTCCTATATCTAATAGTTTTCAAATATACTCTTTGAAATATGTTTCATACCCCAAATCAAGTACTTGTAGTGCA
This sequence comes from Aegilops longissima, assembly GCA_021605205.1. Lineage (NCBI taxonomy): Eukaryota > Viridiplantae > Streptophyta > Magnoliopsida > Poales > Poaceae > Aegilops > Aegilops longissima. The sequence continues at coordinate 345,028,926 of CM038681.1, read as the reverse complement.
AACCTCAATTCAGGGGTTTTTGGAAAACTAATTTTTGAAAATACTATTTGGCCAAATTATTTTTGTAAGAAAATACTATATTTCACTATACACATGGCATGATCATTGGGCAAAAGTTTAGTGCAGGGAGATGAAGTATATAAGGTGGAGTAGTTGACTTTAAAGAGCACTTGAAAATCACAGAGGGAAAACCAACTCCAAATAAAAAGCCGAATAATGCAAAAGTTTTTGTTGGTCCAAATTTTCATGCTTTATTAATGCAAATGACATATTACAAAATGCAGTGTGTGACAGACCTACCCCCCTTACAAGAATCTCGTCCCCGAGATTCCCAAACTAGGCTTTAAAAGAGATTGAGAAACTCGGATCTAAGGTAGTATTCATGTTCCTAGGTTGCTTCTGCTTCAGTGTGGTTGCTCCACTGGACCTTGAACTACTTGATAGTGCGGCTTCGAGTGCATCGTTCAGCCTCGTCCAAAATGCAGATGGGCCTCTCACGGTAGGTCAAATCAGGCTGAAGGTCAATGGCTTGGTGGTCGACGTCATTGTAAAGATCCGGCTTGTCTGGAACTTGGAGACACTTCCGGAGTTGTGACACGTGGAACACATTGTGCACACCGGATAGTTCAGGTGGCAGTTCCAACTGGTAAGCCACTTCTCCTCGCCGTGCAGTGATCTTGAAGGGGCCGATAAATCTTGGTGCGAGCTTTCCCTTAATGTGGAAACGCTTGGTCCCCTTAAGAGGAGTTACTCGCACGTATACATGGTCTCCGACTTGGAAGTCTACTTGCCGGCGACGAGTATCAGCATAGCTCTTCTATCTTGACTTGGCGGTCTTCAGCCGCTCTTTGACTAGCTGAACTTGCTCTTCCGCCTCACGGAGAACATCTGGTCAAAGACTAGCCCTTCTCCGGTTTCTGACCAATTGAGGGGTGTGCGACACTTGCGTCCGTGCAACACCTCAAATGGTGCCATCTGGAGGCTTGACTGATAACTGTTGTTGTAGGAGAACTCGGCAAAGGGTAGGCAATCTTCCCACTTGGCTCCATATGCTAGCACACATGCACGAAGCATGTATTCAAGTATCTGGTTCACTCGTTCTGTTTGTCCTCCGGTCAGGGGGTGGAAAGCGGTACTGAACGATAGTTTGGTCCCCAAGGCTTCTTGGAACCTTTTCTAGAACCTTGAGGTAAACTGGGTACCTCAGTCAGACACAATCTCCTTAGGAACTCCATGGAGGCTCACGATCTGGTTGATGTAGAGGCCAGCTAGCTGGATTCCATCATAGGTGGTCTTGACTGGAATGAAATGGGCTACTTTGGTCAAGTGATCGACAATGACCTAGATGGAATCATGCCCTTTGCTTGACTTAGGTAACCCGGTGATGAAGTCCATTCCAACCTTGTCCCACTTCCATTCAGGAACCTTGAGAGGTTGCAAAAATCCAGCGGGTCGTTGATCCTCAGCCTTGACTCTCTGGCATATGTCACACTTAGCGCCGAAAGTAGCTATTTCTCTCTTCATGCCATGCCACCAGAATCTTGCCTTAAGGTCTTGATACATGTTGGTTCCTCCAGGATGGATGGAACATGGAGTGTCATGAGCTTCTTGCAAGATCAAGTTCTTGAGCTCAACTTTGTTAGGTACGCAAATGCGATTCCCAAACCACACAACTCCTTGCTCATCTTCTCAGAACCCTGGGGCTTTGCCTGCCTTGATCTTTCTCTTGATGCCTTCAATAATCTCGTGTCCCTTCTGAGCTTCCTTAACATCATCCATCAGGGTGGGCTTGACTTCGAGGTTGGCCAAGAATCCTGGTGCAACCAGTTCCAACCCAAAACTTTCAAGTTCCTCATACAGCGCGGGTAGCCTTTCCATAAGCATAGCATTCAAGGAACAAGCCTTTCTGCTTAACACATATGCTACCACATTAGCCTTCCCAGGGTGGTATTGAACACTGAGCTCATAATCCTTGATCAACTCTAGCCATCTTCTCTGCCTCATGTTCAATTCCTTCTAAGTGAAAATATACTTTAGACTTTTGTGATCCGTGTATATCTCACACCGCTTCCCTAGGAGGTAATGCCGCCATGTTTTCAGGGCATGAACTATAGCTTCCAACTCGAGGTCATGAGTAGCGTAGTTCTCTTCGTGAGGACATAGCTGTCTGGACAGATATGTTACGACTCTGCCTTCTTGCATAAGAACACCTCCAAGCCTGGCTCTCGACGCATCACAATATATCACAAACTCCTTGTGAATGTCCGGTGTGGCCAGAACTGGGGCGGTGGTCAGCCTCTTCTTCAGCTCCTGGAAGCTTTCTTTGCACTTCGGTGTCCACTCAAACTTCATGTCCTTCTTCAAGAGCTGGGTCATGGGTCAGGCAATGCTTGAGAATCCTTCTACGAACTTGCGGTAATATCCCGCGAGTCCGAGGAAGCTTCTGACTTCCTTCACATTGCTCGGGGTTTGCCATTTAGTCACGGCTTGAATCTTGGTGGGATCCACTGACAACCCTTCGGCAGTCAACTTATGACCCAAAAATCTGACTTCATATATCCAAAATTCGCACTTGCTGAACTTGGCATACAGTTGGTGCTCTCGAAGCTTGTCTAGGACCATCCTCAGGTGTTGCTCATGCTCTTCTTCCGTCTTCGAGAAGACAAGAATGTCATCAATGAAGACGACAACAAACTTGTCCAAATATTCCATGAAGACATTATTCATGAGATACATGAAGTAAGCTGGGGCATTGGTTAATCCAAAGGACATGACCGTGCACTCATACATGCCATATCTGGTTACAAATATCGTCTTCGGAATATCTTGGGGTCTGATTTTCGGCTGGTAGTACCCAGATCTGAGGTCGATCTTGGAGAACACCTTGGCCCCATTGAGTTGATCAAATAGATCTTCAATCTTGGGAAGTGGATACTTAATCTTGATTGTAACTTCACTGAGGGAGCGATAGTCAATGCACAAGCGGAAGGTACCGTCCTTCTTTGCCACAAACAGAATAGGTGATCCCCAAGGGGAGGCACTAGGGCGGATAAATCCCTTCCTCAACTGCTCTTCCAGTTGCTTCTTCAACTCTGCTAACTCTTCCGATCCCATTCTATAAGGCTTCTTATAGATGGGTCCTGCTCTAGGCAGGAGCTCGATGATGAACTCAATGTCTCGGTCAGGAGGCATTCCCGGTAGCTCATCAGGAAAGACATCAGGGTATTCGCATACTACCGGCACTTGCTCCAATCCAACTTCTGACAGATAGTTGACTTGGGCGCCTTGAGCGAGAGGAGGGTTGGGAGCAAACTTAACTTCGACTCCTTGGTCATTGGTCACAGTGACAGTTCGGTTGGCACAATCTAACAAGCCTTTGTGCTTGATGATCCAATCCATTACTAAGATCACATCCAAGCCTTGTGATCTTAAGATGATAAGGCCTGCTAGGAAATCTACCCCGTTAATGACAGTCCCGACTCCTTTACATCCTATCTTGGCTCTCATCTCTGCTCCGGAGGTTTGTACCACCATAGGGTTATTCAAGGGTGTAGGGGTCATGCCACTTTTCAATGCAAACTTTTGGGTGACAAATGAATGCGTGGCTCCGGAATCAAACAAGACAGTTGTAGGTGCTGGGTTGACAAGGAACGTACCCAGCACGACGTCCGGGTCTTCCGCAGTGACATGATTCACACGATCCTTGCCATTGTTGGGCGGGTTGCGGGGAGCTTGGTTCCTTGGTGGCATCCCACGGCCTTGGCCTTGGTTTTGCGCATTGGGGTGCGGTGCATCTGGCTTCCTGTTGGGGCAATTCTTGGAATAGTGTCCTGGCTGACCACAACCAAAGCAAGTAACTTGATTGGAGTTGTTGCTCTTGCCGACATTGTTATTGGGGTTGTTGAAAGCTGGCCTGGGGTTGGCATACTGCTGAGGCTGATAGTTGGTGTGGGGTGCAGGGGCTCTTGGCTGCTGATAGGTTGGCCAGACCGGGGCTGGTTGCCACGTGCGAGGCTTCTGGTTGCTGGAGCTACCCTTGCTAATCATCTTGCGCTTACGGGTATCATCCAAAGCACGTCGCTTGTCCTCAAGCATGAGTGCCTTGTTCACCAGGTCAGGAAAGGTTGGGCACTCACACACAACAAGCGAGTACTGCAGAGTCTGGTTAAGGCCCTCCATGAAGCCCTCTCTTTTGGCAGCATCAGTGCTGCCATCTTTAGGAGCATACCTTGATAGAACACTGAACTTCTGCATGTACTCCTTGATGGTGCCACTTCCTTGCTTCAGGGCTCGGAATTCACGCTTCTTGATGGCCATGATTCCGGAAGGAATGTGGGCCTTGCGGAATTCTGCCTTGAAGTCATTCCAAGTGATGTTTTGCCCAGCATGTATGACCTTGAATCCATCCCACCAAGCTCTGGCAGTTCCCCCCAGACAGTGAGCAGGATATGCCACCTTCTCACGGTCCTCAGTGCAGCCGACTAGTTCCAACAGATCCTCAATGGTGCGGACCCAGTCGTCTGCATCCAGGGGTTAAGCAGTCGATGAACGTGGGTGGTGCATGCTTCTTGAACTCCGCCAACGTGGAACGTCCATTGCCGTTCCCCGCCGTCTGGCGGTTGATAGCCTGAGCAATCATCTGGAGGGCTGAAGTGTTGGCTTGTCGTTCCTCTCGGAAGGCTTGGAGAAACTGAGCCATGTCCATGTTTGGAGGTGGTGGTGGTGGTGGAGCTTGTCCTTGGGTTTGGTCCTGACTGGCTCCTGCTCCAGCAGAACCTCCGGCTTCTTGCTGTTGGGTAGAGGTACCAGTACGATTTACAAAAGGCATCCTGTTGGAGCGGTCAAGGTCTCATGATTGGGAAAGATGGGGAAAGCAATATAGATGGGATGCCTAGTAAGGGGGTCGGTATGACACTAATTGTTTTCATGAAAGGGCCAAAAAGGCCAAACACATTCATTAAAATCCAAATGGGTGATGTAGTCGCTTACAAGTTCCAGAAGGAAAGCATGACGTCCATCAAACACATCAAAAGTAAACACAACACTACATGGTTTCATATGAACCATTACAAGGACTCGACTTCGCATAGGGGGTACACGACCTATCCTACTGTAGGGGTTACTAACGGGCATTTCCAAGTTGCGAATGATGCCTAAGTGGTGGAATGCTCGGTCACGTAGTCTAGCTCTTTTCGATCTTCCTCCTCGTCATCTGTAGCCTGGCTTTCTTCATTGCTTGAAGGAGTGGGGGAGTGGAGGAGCTCAACACGGCGTTGCTTTGCTGGTGGTGTGAAGAGCTTGCGGAAATCCCTTGCGCTCATGCGGTGCTGATCTGGTGGTTCTCCATCCTTTGGGGATCTTCCGCCTCGGTATGCGATTGCAGGCTGCCAGGGGGAGCACCTTCCTTCTTGACCCTTTCCGTCTTCCCTTGTGCTTGGCGAAGAAGTGCCTTGGTCTCATGAAGTTCCTTTCGGAGCTCCATTGAATCCGAGGCCAAGTGTTCCTTATCGGACAAAGGCTGAAGTAGGTCTGGAATCAGAGTGGAAGTTCGTCCTCCAATGGTGGAGCTGGTGCGCTGCTCTCATAATCACCCTCGTTCCGATAAGGCAAGAATCGGGTTGCTAACTCGCCTGCCATCTCAAGAAGAAGGTCTCAGAGGCGGGTGAGTGTCTTGAGGGTTGCCGTCTCAACGGCGAGAACTAGTGTTGCCATCTGGGGTCTCTTGAAGAACCAGTTTGTTGGAAAGTCATTAGCCTTCATGATCACTTCCACTTGATACTCCGTCTCGGTGTCATTGATCCAATGCTCATGGTAGGTGAAATGGGGGCTCGGTGAAACTGGCACTTCTTGAGGCTATCCTCGAGAAGAACGGGGAATTCGGTGGTCAGGAAGTCTTCGGGTACAGCAGCCATCTACCAAGGTTGAATGGGAGAGGTCAATATGGGAAATATATCTTGGGTTTGGTAAGCTTTAGAAAGAAGAGGAGTTTTTTGCAAAACGGGTTTTAACTAACGTCCATGCTAACTAAGGCTTCCTACAGTCAGGATGGCTCTGATAACATCTCTGTGGGGACCCCGACTCATAATTCGTGATCACCGAATGCACGTGTACAGTGATCCCAGAGATCAATGCTCACTGAACACACAGAAGCTGAATCACAAGAATCTTACATCCATACATACCCTCTTACACAAATTATGACCATTATGGTCAAGTCTTACATAGATAAAGCCAAAATGGCTGAATACCAAATAAACTTAAGCAGCGGAAATCTTCGTCGATAAGTAGAACCCATGCCATCTACCTTAACCCTACAGGCATTCTGACTAGGAAAGCGTCCTAGTTCGCATGTTCGTCTCCAAAGAACTCTTCTTTGAACTCCTGCTCTTCCATGCCTGGCCAATTAAATAACCAGTGGCAAGCAAATGAGTACTTTGAATGTACTCGCAAGCAACCCATGATTGGAACAAGGCACAATAAAGCAATGATATAGCACTAAGTAGGTAGTTTGCAGAAAGCTATTTTTGAGTGCAATGACATGAAATATCAACCTGTAAAGTATGCATCATGAGTGTACAGATATCCGGATGAACAAGTTGCAGATATCAACATAAGCAGAGTTGGACACCAATCCAACTTGATCATTGTGTCAAGTCATCTGACTTAACCCAAATAGTTTCATCAACACACACACACACATGCGGTTTGTAAAACTCTGGACATAGTTTAAGTAGCACCGCCCAACTGTCCTTGACCGTGGACACGGCTATTCGAAAAGTTTTACACTCTACAGAGGTTGCACACTTTAGCCACAAGATCTGGGGAACTTCCGTGTCATCCACGACCCGCGGTACCTCAAGTACCCGGGGTAAGCACCCGATCACTATCTTTCCCTAGACGACAATAACATAGAGTCCACTCGATCAGTAGTAACCACCGTGCCCCACATTTCACATCTTAAAATTGTGGAGCCTCTGTCCCATATTCTTCACATACCACTGGCACGGGGTACCAACGGTGTGTCTGGTGCCCTGTGAAAATAGTCAAGGCCGCCCTACCTGGCACGACCCCGTCTCGAGAGTGACTTCGTGTCACCCCCGTCACTAGTAATGTGGGAACCATGCTAGTATCGGCCTAGGTAATCAATAATGCCATTTCCCATATAAGGGTAGAGTGGTTGCGCATTTAAGGTTGGGACAGTCGACAAATCTTAAACTAATCCATTTTCGAAGACACTCCCACACAACTTGCTCTGGTATACCACTTCTTTATCAAGCAGTAACCTAGCTCACCATCTCCCTCGGGCATTAGTGGCCCCTGTCGGTGTCAAAACCGGCGGATCTCGGGTAGGGGGTCCCGAACTGTGCGTCTAGGCGGATGGTAACAGGAGACAAGGGACACGATGTTTTTTACCCAGGTTCGGGCCCTTTCGATGGAGGTAAAACCCTACTCCTGCTTGATTAATATTGATGATATGGGTGTACAAGAGTAGATCTACCACGAGATAAAGAGGCTAAACCCTAGAAGCTAGCCTATGGTATGATTGTTGTTAGCCCCTCTGGACTAAAACCCTCCGTTTATATAGACACGGATAGGGTTAGGGTTACACAGAGTCGGTTACAATGGTAGGAGATCTACATATCCGTATCGCCAAGCTTGCCTTCCACGCCAAGGAAAGTCCCATCCGTTACAGGGACGAAGTCTTCAATCTTGTATCTTCATAGTCTAGGAGTCCGCCAGCGGTGATAGTTAAATATCTGGACACCCCTAATCCAGACTCCTCAAGTAGCCCACTGAACCAGGCTTCAATGACGACGAGTCCGGTGCGCATATTGTCTTCGGCATTGCAAGGCGGGTTCCTCCTCGGAATACTTCATAGAATATTTTGAACACAAGGATAGTGTTCGGCTCTGCAAAACAAGTTCCACATACCACTGTAGAGAGAATAACCTTTGCACAGATCCGCTGACGTATTCTGGCGGCGTGACACACCACGGCCGGGCCTTTATCTAATCGTTTTCTTGTCCCACCTCAGCGTTTAGCGTCACGGTTTCCATGGCACGTCTTGTCAAAGCGGAGATCATGCCCCCTTATTCCGAGATTCTCATTAATACGGGCGTGGGTAACCCAGTCGTGCCCGTCGGCACGCCTCCTCCGTCGAAGGCGAGTCCCGAACGGTCACGGGGAGGGCTCTTGGTATTCAACCTCTTTATAACGAGACCAAGTCCCGCTCCTTTCTTTCAATCTCAATCGAATTCGCCCCTCGCTTCGAGTTCCAACACCCAAAGCTCCAGTTTTAGGCGCTACGGACCTTCAACGATGTCCGGCTCCGACCTGCACGGCCGGTGGATGTCTTCCTCCGTCACGGAAGAAGATATGCTAAAGCTGAGAGACGCCAGGTATCTAACCGGTGAAATTTCGCATAGGCTACCTGCCCAAGGGCAGGTTATTCCCACTCTCGAGCCTGGCGAGAGCGTGGTATTCCCACTTCGGGGTTTAGGCTTCCCGACGGACCCCTTTGGGAGGGGGCTCATGTTTTACTATGGGCTGGAATTTCATGACTTGGATCCGGAGTCCATCCTCCACATCTCGTCGTTCATTGTCGTATGTGAAGCCTTCCTCCGCATTACCCCTCACTTCAGATTGTGGCTCAAGACCTTCAAATTGGAGCCGAAGATGATAAAGGGGCATCAGGCAGAGTGCGGAGGGGCTGTTATAAGCAAGATTGCGGACGCTCCATCGCCCGAGGGCTCTTTTCAGGAGGAGCTCAGTTTATGGCAACAGGAGTGGTTTTATATCACCGCTCCCAGGGGCACCAAATGGGCGGCGCCACCTGCCTTCCGCTCGGGTCCTCAACTGCGGCAAGCGTCATGGGTCAATAAAGGGCTCGTGGGACCGTCCAGGGCGTACCTCATTGCGGGGCCGTATTCGAGACCTCCAAGAGAGAGATCAATCTGGTCGTAGTAGCGCAGGTCATGCTGATTCGTCGTACCTTGCCCTGCAAACGTCGCCCCCTACGCCTGTGGGAGTTTAATCCGGAGGGACCACGAGCTCTCCAACATTTTATGGGCGCAACGCCCGTGAGATGTACCAACTGTTCTTTGGATCACAAGCAATGTGTTCGGACTTAATCGAGGACGCAAGTCTGAGCTGCAATCGTCCGGATACTCAAGTAATTAGTCCTGTACCCGGACATGCTATCCGCATATTTATCATAAACTTGCCCTTAAAAGAGCTGTCCTTTAAACAGGAGTGGATAGCAAAAGCAAAGTTGATCAGGTGTCCGGCCCCCCTCCCTGAGACCACGCCGGATCCTGTATTAACCAAGATGCTAGAGGTTGTGCCCTTTGAAGAAGGCGAAGGGGGGAACAAGGGGACTAATACCTCCATGAAGGAGGCTATAAAGAAAGGGGGGATCGAGAATCCCTCCCTCCAAGGGGTGAAAAGGACCGCTTCTGAAGATCCGGAGACCAAAGCCTCGAAGCGGGGGAAGAAATCTTCACCAGAGGGTCCTGCGACGGGAGATGCCCCGGCCACACTATTTCCCCCAAGGAGATCAGCCCTCCAGCGAGCCGTAAGTAAAGGGGGGCATTTTTTTTTTAAAAGAGAGACATCCCCGTTTTATTTCTGAAGGTAACTGAAAGTTTTTACCTTGTAGTTCGGATCTCAGTCCTTCACAGCAGAGCTCGTCTTCAGGGGATCTTGATCCGGAGATGATGGAGAGTGAAACGCCTCCGCCTGCCGTACCGTTATGCGAGGTGGGCGACCACGAGGTGTCGTCGCGGAGGATTCTCGAATCGGCGGGGCGAAAGGCAGCCGTTTGTCCCTAAAGCCACTGTGTCCGGCCTTCGAAAAAGGCCACCGGACGAGTCTGGCACCAACGGGTGTTCGGTCAGAGGAGCTGAAGGATCTGCTCGGGCGAGTGTCTATCTCGGAAGATCACCGTACGTTAATGGGTACGGTGATTGAAAGGATTTCATCTGCTGAGACCGGATTGCATGAAGCCGTCGTAAGTTTACTGACGGGTTTTGAGGTACGCAAAATGATGTACCTTCTCACAGTTTTGCATATAAAATGCACCCTGTAAGTAGCCCCTGAGACTTGGTGCGGTGTCAAAAAGGACGGGGCATCGAGGATCGTAACCCCAGGTATAATATGCGCTCTTCCTATGTAGGCGGCGAAGCGTCCGGTGGCTAGCCGGGCTGATGAATTTGCCGAACTGAAGCGGCAACTTGACGTGGCGGATGCGGACATCACGCTTGTTAATAAGCGGCTTGACGTGTCACAAGGTATGCGACTTCTCCGCGGACACCTGGTAAGGGAGCTTGACGCCCATGCCTTACGACATGTATGCTTAATGCAGATGGTGCCGCTGCTATGGAGAGCCTTCGGGCGGAGCTCGCCCGAGCCAAGGAGCAAGCCAGAAAAAGTGATGCGGCTGCATTAAAGGCGGCCGCAGAGCTAAAAGCCGAACAGGCTGCTCACTGCAGAAGCAAGAAAGAAATGGCCGAGATGGCCGTGAAATTGAAGAATGCTACTGACCGTTGCGAGCTTCTTGAAAAAGAAGATCGAGCGAAACAAGAGGACTTGAAAAAGGCCACCACCGAGGCCAAGGATACCCGCTCTACAATGAGAGCTATGAAGGAGGAGCTACGTCAGGCCGGAGATATTGCGGCTGGAAAGCCCTTTCTGCTGCGGAGGAAATTCATGGATCCTAAGTAAGCTCAATTGGACTGGCTGTGGGGTGCAGGGGATGCTTATCTGGACTTGGCGGAGAGTGCCGCAGACGCGGACGAACACTTCCGAGGTCAAAAGGATCACGGAATGGAAGAGCTTTTTTGGTCGCAGTTCCATAGTCTGGAGCGTCCTCTTTCGTTAACCGATCGTTTGGCCGAATGGGCTGAACTGAATAGGTTGTCCGAACTTGCCATGAAGGCTGTCGTGACTCATTTGTGGCTGAAAAGCCCCAAGGCGAAGAGTTATTTTGGCTTGGTGCAACAGTTCCTTGGTGCGATGCCGCATATCGATGCAATGAAGCGATCAACATGCATAGAGGGTGCGCGGATGGCTCTTGCCCATGTCAAGACATACTGGGCGGAGATGAAGGCCACCGACATTGCATCCCAAGATTGGGACAGAAGCCGAGTACCTGCCGAGCACTATTTTGAGGAAGTCCTGCCGGGCGCTCGTTTAATAGAGACGACGTGCTCGAAGGATGTTATGTTTTAATGACATGTATGATTTGTAAAAACAATGTTTCAATATAATATAAGAGCTTTTTATACTTGTGCGTTCAAGTATTAAAACACCTCTGTCTTGGCCGTTGATGTATATGTGTAGATAACTTTGAAAGATGGCAGTCTTGACTTCACCCTCACGCACATTGTGCGGGGTGTTTGCAAAAGGCGCATTTTCACACATAATCCAATGTCTTGGTCCTGTAAAGGAGGTGATAGCGTAGCAAACTAGGCAACGGACTATAATGCTTTATCACTTTCACTTAGCCATAGGAGTTCGATGGTGGGGCTACTATATAGCCCCTAGGGGCACCAGCTATCCAATCCCGAATTGAGCGCCATGTGCTGACCGAAACAGTCCTTCGTTAATCTTGAAATTCTAAACATTCCGGTGGGTCATCAGTGGTTGACCAGTCTCACGCTATATCATGACAGTTAGTTTTAGCTTTCTCCTTTGAGGTGCTCAACCCAGCTCAAGCTGGGCACAATCGCATGGTTCTCCCAGCCTACCTTAGCCGATATAACGGGCGTATGGTACCAAAACATGGGGCAGAAACCCAACATTTGACCAAAGACATGATTCGAGCTGATGCATATAAGGCCTAACTCGAGACGCCGAACACTCCCTAAGGTATTTGGTCTTTATGAAAACAGGCAGAATAATGCCCTAAGCCCCGTGTCAGTGCAGCATAAAAATTCTGGTGCGGCCGATGCCAAAACGCCAGCCTCCTCCTCGGTTATAGCAAGAAACCGGGGATGTGTATCAACAAGAGACAGTAAAAAGGTTTACGCAGGTCTTAATCTAAAAAGAATCCTTGCAACGGGTCCCTGCTGCATGTCTGCGCCTGTGTCTCCATTGTGCCGTATCCTGGACGGGTGTAGCACGGTGTTCATCTGCAAAAGAGAAGAACTTAGTTGAAAAAAGAAAAGATCGTGCAAAAAATGTACTTTATATTAAATAAATAGAGTCCGGTTCGAAAAGTGAATAAAATTGAGCTTTATTGTCTCTTGTTGTACATGCGTGCAGCCCCTTGTACGGGGGTATGCCGCTAGTAGGCCTTTATATGTTTACGCCGGACTCGTCTAGCCATGTCTGGGGTTCGAATGACCTATTCAGGTGCTTTGATTAGCGGAGCCGGATTAGTGTGGGGCTGTTAAGGCAGTCTCACGTTCTTCCGTGCTCGAGTAACACTTGATACTCCCTTTTAATGAGATGATGCCGCGTGGACCGGACATTTTAAGTGTGAGAGATGCATAATGCGGTATCGCGTTAAAGCGGGTGAAAGCTTCACGTCCCAGTAGTGCTTGATAGCTACTTTCGAATGGGGCAATGTGGAAGGTTAACTTTTCGCGGCGGAAGTTGTCAGATGACCCGAACACAACTTCTAGCAGTAGGGAGCCCGTAGAACGGGCATATAGGCCTGGCATTACCCCTTTGAAGGAGGTGTTGCTATGGTGAATTTTGGTTGGGTCTATCCCCATTTTGCGGATTGTGTCCTGATATAGCAGGTTTAGATCGCTGCCTCCGTCCATTAGGACTTGTGTAAATTGGAGTCTGTCGATTATAGGATCTAATATCAAGGCAGTCCATCCTACGTTCCGGATACTTCCGGAATAGTCCTGATGATCGAAGGTGATTGGTTTTGACAACCATCGTTGGGACTCTGCTGGGATAGACCGTGCGGCGCGTGCATCTGTGGGCGCCGCTCTGTTTTTCCCTTTGGTCACTTGAAGTGAGTTCACTGTTTTGAATTTTTGTGGGAAATTCTTTTGTTTTCCGGTGCTCTGCTCGTGGGGTTCGTCATCGTCCTCGCTTGGTGTGTCGAGCCCCTTGTGTTCGGCATTGAGTTTGCCGGACTGCTTGAAGACCCAACAATCTCTGTGGGTATGGTTTGCAGGCTTGCCGGGAGTACTCTGGATTTGACATATTTTGTCCAAGATTTTGTTTAGGTTGGATAGCTCGTCGTTGTTGTCCTTGAGGGGCAGTTTTTTATAATTCTGCCAGGAGCTTCCGATTCCGGCGTTGACTGTCGTGCTCTTCGGTTTGTTTCCCCTTGTCCGGCGCTGGTCCTTGCTGCGTCGTGGTTTTCCATTTCCATCCCTGACTTGGATGTACTTGGGCGCTGGTGCTGCATCTTGCCAGCCAACTATCCTCTCCAGCATAAAGCGGGTCATGAGGCTTGTTAATGCAGCCATTGTTCTCGGCTTCTCTGGCGAGGTGTCACAGCGAGCCATTCGTCTCGGACGTTGTGTTTGAAAGCTGCTAAGGCTTGATGTCCGGACAATCGACTATTTGGTTCTTTTGATGAGGAACCTATTCCGAATTTCTGGGCTGACTCTCCGGGTTGTTGAGTTATGTGACTTAAATCGTGTGCATCCGTGGGGCGGACATAAGTCCCTTGAAAATTTGCGAAAAGCATCCTCGAGCTCTTCCCAACTTCAATGGTATTTTCGGGGAGGCTTTTGAGCCAATGCCGGGCTGGCCCTTTGAGCTTGAGGGGTAAGTATTTTATGGCGCGGAGATCATCTCCTCTAGCCATGTGTATGTGGAGGATGTAGTCCTCAATCCAGACTCCAGGGTCTGTTGTTCCGTCGTATGCCTCTATGTTTACGGGTTTGAATCCCGCTGGGAATTTGTGATCCAACACCTCATCGGTGAAACACAGGGGGTGTGCAGCACCCCTATATTTGGGTGTGCCGTGATATTCGGATATTTGGCGTGTTGCATTGCTTGGTAGAGCTTGCTTTCTCGGCCCATAGATGGACCTAACTGGGCCATCCTTTTGATGTGAATCCTTGTGCGGATCGCGTGCAGGCTTGTGTGCGGCGCCGCTTGCCGCTCCATTTTTGCCATGTGGTCGTCTATCCGACCGGGCGGCCTCTTTGTTCTTTGATTGCGGGGGCTCTACGGCCTCCTCATCGAATTCGGGCAGTAATTTGCGCTTCGGGTAGCTCTTTGTTTGGCGGCTCGTCGCCGTATTTCCCTCGCGGTGTTGAGTACTTTGCTCCATCTGATTACGAGTGCATCGTCCGCTGTTTTGAGCTTCCACTACCTTTTTTGAGGCTACTGCGCGATGGCGGCGAGCCTTTTGTGGAGGTTCTTCTGCTCCAACAATTTTTCCGGCGTGAGATCGTCCGGATTTATTATCTTCGCTGGGGACGGGTTGTTTATCCAAGTTGTCTGTTCGGACGGTTGCTTTCGATAGCATGTTAAATAGATCACGGTTCGCCCTGCTCTACGGCTGGGTCCATGTGGCTGCCGTCTTTGTCGAGGCGGGACTTGGTGCGGCGTTTACGTTGCCGTTTTGGCTGCTTTTCGAGGGATTTATCCTTCGTAGTGTCCTGCTGTTCCTCGTCATCACTTCCTTTAGGTGTATCCACCATGTATACGTCGTGGGATGAGGTAGCTGTCCAGTATCCTATAGGTGCTGGTTCATGGTTGTCTCCTACATCGTCGTCCATGCCGTCGATGTCTTCGGAGTCGAAATCGAGCACGTCATTTAAGCTTTCGACAGTGGCTACCAAGTGGGCGGTGGGTGGGCGTTGAATTTCTTCGTCGTCCGCATCCCAACCTTCTGACCGTAGTCGGCCAGGCTCTCTGATAAAGAGAGACTTTAGTGAATTCAGGATGTCGCCAAAGGCGAGTCTTGAAAGATGTCATGATAGTGAACTCCATGACCGGCGCCCAATCGGATTCGATTGGCAGGGGTGTGGAGGGTTCGGAGTCCGGAGAGGAGTCCGGCACCTTGGAGTCATGGTCTTCGCAAAGGACAGGGATGGAATTCGGCTCAATCGCTGTGTCCAACCACTCATCCTCGATCGGCGGAGTCGGCTCAGAGCTAAGGGTCGGAGCGGACGCTGGTGCGACCTCGAGTGGCCTTCGTTCAGCCGCAGAGCTAGATCGTGCCCATCAAGACAGTCTTGGCGCGCTTGGCGTGGCTCGAATCCGTCGAAGATCAAGTCTCCACGGATGTCGGCCGTGTAGTTCAAACTCCCAAATCTGACTGATGGCGGGCGTAGCTTCGATCTGCTCCGGATGGCCAAGTGAATTGGCCGCAGATGCAAAGCCGCCGAATACAAAGATCTGTCCGGGGAGTAAAGTCTCACCCTGCACCGCGTCGTTGTTGATGACTGAAGGAGCCATCGGGCCTAAAGATGACGACACAGAGGAACTCTCAATGAAAGCACCAATGTCGGTGTCAAAACCGGCGGATCTCGGGTAGGGGGTCCCGAACTGTGCGTCTAGGCGGATGGTAACAGGAGACAAGGGACACAATGTTTTTTACCCAGGTTCCGGCCCTGTCGATGGAGGTAAAACCCTACTCCTGCTTGATTAATATTGATGATATGGGTAGTACAAGAGTAGATCTACCACGAGATCAAAGAGGCTAAACCCTAGAGGCTTGCCTATGGTATGATTGTTGTTCGTCCTACGGACTAAAACCCTCCGGTTTATATAGACACCGGATAGGGTTAGGGTTACACAGAGTCGGTTACAATGGTAGGAGATCTACATATCCGTATCGCCAAGCTTGCCTTCCACGCCAAGGAAAGTCCCATACGGACACGGGACGAAGTCTTCAATCTTGTATCTTCTTAGTCCAGGAGTCCAGCCAACGGTGATAGTTTGGCTATCCAGACACCCCCTAATCCAGGACTCCCTCAGCCCCCGACAGGGTTTTTGAAAAGTCCTTGAAAACAACTTGGTTTCCTTCACCATGCATATACCCATCCCATTTGCGTAGCAGCTACTTAGCTTCCTAACTACACCCACTCGCATAACCCTCATAGAAAGGTAGGGTCATGCATCATGCAAGTCTCCATGAGAAAAGCAATGGAGGCAGACCACCTGAACTGGTCACCACATCATCATGACTTCGATGCAAGCAATAAAAGTGCCATATGACATGCATAAAAAGGGTTTCTTAGACATGGTAAAAGGGCTGCTTGCCTGGCTCAGCAAAGTCTTCTGGGTCTTCAAAGTCTTCTGGTCCACCTCCTTCGTCAGCAATGCAATCTATCGTCGCAAAATAACAACGAGAAAAATTAAGGCAATAATAAATCAGAATAACCAAAGTGCTCAGAAAAATGTCAACTTATTTTTGTAAAATACTAGGAGGAAAACTAAGAAGGCTAAAATTCTTAGTTTTGGATTTGGAGTAGCAGAATAGAAGAAATAGATTTTCAGAGGGGTTTAAATATATTCAAATTTGTATTTGAATATGAACAGTACATAAAAGTTGGTTGGACATGAATGAAAGTTATTCCATTAAATAGGTGGGATTTTTACAAGATTTTAGGAACTGGAATTATTGCATTTGGATAAATATTTAATCCTGTCGAATTCTTGGGAAGGTGACAGAAAAAGAAAAGGAAAAAGGCCACTATGCAACTGGGCCAGAACAGCCGCACTGCATAGGCCCAGAGGCGATTCGGCCCAGGCGAGCCGAGCGGCACGCGCGCGCCAGGTTTGAACCTGACGGGCGAGGCCCAGGTGCCAGTGAGAGAGAGGGAGGCGAGGGAGAGGAGAGGCTGATAGGCGGGGCCTGCCTGTCATCCCTAACCCTGCGACAGAGGGCTGGTGTCGGTGTCAAAACCGGCGGATCTCGGGTAGGGGGTCCCGAACTGTGCGTCTAGGCGGATGGTAACATGAGACAAGGGACACGATGTTTTTACCCAGGTTCGGGCCCTCTCGTTGGAGGTAAAACCCTACTCCTACTTGATTAATATTGATGATATGGGTAGTACAAGAGTAGATCTACCACGAGATCAGAGAGGCTAAACCCTAGAAGCTAGCCTATGGTATGATTGTTGTTCGTCCTTTGGACTAAAACCCTCTGGTTTATATAGAGACCGCAGAGGGTTAGGGTTACATAGAGTCGGCTACAATGGGAGGAGATCTACATATCCGTATCGCCAAGATTGCCTTCCACGCCAAGGAAAGTCCCATCCGGACACGGGACGAAGTCTCAATCTTGTATCTTCATAGTCCAGGAGTCCGGCCAAAGGTTATAGTCCGACCATCCGGACACCCCCTAATCCAGGACTCCCTCAGTAGCCCCTGAACTAGGCTTCAATGACGACGAGTCCGGCGCGCAGATTGTCTTTGGCATTGCAAGGTGGGTTCCTCCTCCGAATACTTCATAGAAGGTTTTGAACACAAGGATAGTGTCCGGCTCTGCAAAACAAGTTCCACATACCACCGTAGAGAGAATAATTTTTGCACAGATCTGCTGACGTATTCCGCGGCGTGACATCACACCACAACCAGGCCTTTATACGAATCTTTTTTTAGTGTTCCACCTTAGAGCGTTTAGCGAGGCGGTTTCCTTGGCACGTCTTATCAAAGCGGAGATCGTGCCCCCTTATTCCGGGATTCCCATCAGTACGGACGTGGGTAACCCATCCGCGCCATTGATTATGGCGCTTGGGAGATAAGCGAGTTTTACCAGGCTGGTGGGGGACGCATAGCTTCGTCCGTCCATATAAGGGGTTAAGGATCCACCTTTTCACCTACGCCTTCTTCCTCCTTTGCTCATCCATTTCCGCGCACTCGAGCTCCAGCACCCAAGTCCGCACATCCCACCTCAACCTTCTCCAATCATGTCAGGAGCGGGAGGCAAGTGGATGGCCTCTTCCATCATGGAGGGGCACATCACAAAGCTGCGAGAGGCCGGATACTTGTCCGGTGACATCACGTGTCGGCTCCCCAACAAGGGGCAGCTCATCCCAACCCCCAGGCCCCATGAGAGGGTGGTGTTCCTCACGCACTTCCTCCGCAAACTAGGTTTTCCACTTCACCCATTTGTCCGGGGGCTCATGTTCTACTACGGCCTGGATTTCCATGATCTGGCCCCAAACTTCATCCTCAATATCTCGACGTTTATCGTCATGTGCGAGGCTTTCCTCTGCATCCAACCCCACTTCGGTTTATGGTTGAAGACCTTTAGCGTCAAGCCGAAGATAGTGGGCGGCCGACAGGCGGAGTGCGGAGGCGCCATGGCAGGCAGGATGCCAAATGTTCTATGGCTCGAGGGCTCCTTCGTGGAGACAATAAAGGGCTGGCAATCGGGGTGGTTCTATATCACCGAGCCGCGCGACTCCAAATGGGCGGCGGCCCCCGAATTCAGATCTGGCTCCCCCACACGGCTCACATCATGGAAAGAGACGGGCCTGACGTGGGGTGATTCGGAAGAGCTAACCGGACTCCAAAACTGTGTCCGAAATCTGGTGCACAAGAAGCTCGAGCTTGTCAACGTAGTCCAGGTTATGCTCATCCGCCGGATTCTCCCATGCCAGCAACGGGCCTTCAATTTGTGGGAGTTTGATCCGGCACAGCACCGGACCTTGATCCGGCTCTTCGACACTACGTACGAAGATGCATGGAAGGTGCTGTTCAAGGGCGTCGAAGCCCCGCATCCGCTACTCAAGATCATGATTCAGCTCGCAGCGTCAAGCCAGCGAGTAAGTTATTTTACCCTTTATGGGACTCTTGTTTTTCATAGATTGACTCTATGTGGGATCTAAAACTCCCTAACCTTTGGCAGGACTGGCTGAAGACGTTGGACAGATTAAGCTGTCCGGCTCCTTTGCCGAAGACCAGCGGGCGCCTTGATTGACAGGGCTGCTGGCTCCGCACCTCACGTGGTGCGGAGAAGAAAAACCAAGAAGGAGGCCACGGGAACTCGAAGGAGCTCCGGCGCCAGAGTGTCGGACTCATCGCCCGACAACCTGAGGCGGAATCCTCTTCGAGGAAGAGGAGGAGGAAAAGCCTCTCCCGGTGAAGAGAGAAGAAAAGGAAGGCCGCCCCAACTGGGGAGGCCGGAGGATCAAGAAGGAAGGACCCTTCCTCCGGACTTCTCCACCAACGCCGACAACGGCGAGGAGGAGGGCCAACAAGGCCAAGCCCTGGCGAGATCGTAAGTGTCCGGTACCCATGGATTTTTTTCATTGCATAGTGTTCTCTAATGCCGAACAATCATGCAGCCCGCCCAAGGACGAGTTCGCCGCTTCGTCGAGCGGGTCCCTGAGTTCGTCGGAAATGGAGAGTACTTCACTTCCGGCCGCCACCTCACCTCACGCTGCGGACGACGCCGAGGTGGGGCCCCAAGGGGGCCTGGTCAAGAGGAGGTGGCGCAGGAGGCGCCGCAAGGCAACCTCCGGACTCGAGCGCGTGGGGCCGCGAGACCCCGAGGGCTGTAAGCCCGACCCTCGTCAGGACTCCATCTGGAACCTTTAGCGGTTCGAAGTCCGGCAAGCGGCCCCTTCGTAGGAAGGGTAAGACGCCGTGTCCTCCGTCCAACCGGAGGCACGGATAACTTCTTTGGGCGCTTAGCAGGCGCCTCCATCGACGAGGAGCACCACCTTGTTATGAGTGTGGTGATCCGAAAAGATTCAGATCCGCCAAGAGCGGGCTGACTAAAGCTTGTACCAGCCTTCTAACAGGCTTTGAGGTAAGTTTAGAATATGTGAAAATATTACCATATAGACAGTAGCCTCGATGCTTAGTTGGTGTTCGGAAAGAAAAGCGGGACTAAGGATCTAAAAAGATATCTGCAGGAGTCTAACATAAGTATGTCAATATGGGAATGCAGGCTGCGCTGCTGACCTCTTCCGCACTGACTGCGGAGGTCAATGCATTAGAGCACAAGGAAGGTAAGAAATACCTTATTAAAGAAATACCTTATAGAAAGGATTCGGTTGCAAAAGATAACAGGAATAACATGGGTGCTGCAGGGCCACGGCGAGTGGCGACCACAGGAGGGCGGTGTCCGTGGCCGAAAACAAAGCGGCCCCGGAGCGCACTGAGCGAGAGAAGGGGGAGGCGCAGCTGGCGGAGGTATGGCAAGAGCTCCAGGCTCTCGTGGAAAAACACGAGGGTTTGGAGCATGACTCGAAGACCCGAGAGTCCGAGCTTGCCTCGGCTCTTGAGAGTGCCAAAGCTGCTAAGGCTGAGGCCCAAAAAGCCCTCCAGGAGATCCAAGCTTGCCTTCCACGCCAAGCAAAGTCCCATCCGGACACGGGACGAAGTCTTCAATCTTGTATCTTCATAGTCTTGGAGTCCGGCCGTGACGATAGTCCGGCTATCCGGACACCCCCTAGTCCGGGACTCCCTCAGCGCCGCTGACGCCAACGCTTGGGTTGTTTCTTGGAGGGGTCATCCTCCGCTTTTCCATCGCCGTTCCCATCTTTTTAGATGTCCACCATGTATATGTCCTATGACGAGGTGGCCTTCTAGTGCCCTGTAGGCGCTGGGTCTTGGTTGTCTCCGGCATCGTCGTCCATACCGTCGATGTCTTTGGAGTCGAAGTCGAGCATGTCGGTTAAATCATCGACAGTGGCTACAAAGTGGGTGGTGGGTGGGCGATGAATTTCTTCATCGTCCGCATCCCAACCTTCCTGACCGTAGTCCGGCCAGGGCTCTCCTGATAAAGAGAGATACTTTAGTGAATTCAAGATGTCGCCGAAGGGCGAGTGCTGAAAGATGTCTGCGGCAGTGAACTCCATGACCGGCGCCCAATCGGATTCGATTTGCAGGGGCGTAGAGGGTTCGGATTCCGGAGAGGAGTCCGGCACCTTGGAGTCACGGTCTTCGCAAAGGACATGGATGGAGTTCGGCTCAATCACCGTTGAGATCGTTGCCCCCGAGGCGGTGTCCAACCACTCGTCCTCGATCGAGAGTCGGCTCGAGCTAAGGGTCGGGCGGACGCTGGTGCGACCTCGGACACCTTTCGTTGGTGGCGAGCTAGATCGTGCCCATCGAGACAGTCTGCGCGCACTTGGCTGTGGCTCGAATCCGTCGAAGATCAAGTCTCCACCGATGTCGGCCGTGTAGTTCAAACTCCCAAATCTGACCTGATGGCGGGGCATAGCTTCGATCTTCTCGGATGGCCAAGTGAATTGGCCCGCGATGCAAAGCCGCCCGAATACGAAGATCTGTCCGGGGAGAAAAGTCTCTATCCGGACCGCGTTGTTGTTGATGATCGAAGGAGCCATCAAGCCTATAGGTGACGACACAGAGGAACTCTCAATGAAAGCACCAATGTCGGTGTCAAAACCGGCGGATCTCGGTAGGGGTCCCAGGCGTGCGTCTAGGCGGATGGTAACAGGAGACAAGGGACACGATGTTTTACCCAGGTTGGGCCCTCTCGATGGAGGTAATACCCTACTCTTGCTTGATTAATATTGATGATATGGGTAGTACAAGAGTAGATCTACCACGAGATCAAGGAGGCTAAACCTAGAAGCTAGCCTATGGTATGATTGTTGTTAGTCCTCTGGACTAAAACCCTTCGGTTTATATAGACACGAGAATAGGGTTAGGGTTACACAGAGTCGGTTACAATGGTAGGAGATCTACATATCCGTATCGCCAAGCTTGCCTTCCACGCCAAGGAAAGTCCCATCCGGACAAGGGACGAAGTCTTCAATCTTGTATCTTCATAGTCTTGGAGTCCGGCCAAAGATGATAGTTCGGCTATCCGGACACCCCCTAGTCCAGGACTCCCTCACCCCCCCCCCCCATAGCATAAAGAGTACGGCTGATCGCCCCTGACCGGATTAACCAAAGCAACTCAATTGCAGTACCTCCGGACATAGCAAACCGGGGGCCCCATAACACATAAAATCCCCGTAGGTGTGAAACCGCAAACAACATCTCCTAAAAGATTCTAGGGGCAAAGGCCGAATTCTTCAGGCCCATCATTCTAAATGGTTGTCTTCGGATCACCAAACAATACTTCGCCAAACAATAAATCTTTGGCACCTTCCCACCATGCGGTAATTTACTGTATGTTAACGGGACAAACCACGTTGACTAGATTCCACGTGGTCAATCACACGGCCGAACCCCGCCCTCAGGGCGGAAATCATACAACTGCCGGAGTAGCGAGTCGCGCATGCCTATCAAAATTTTGACATGACAGTCAACTATTCGGAAACCAATTGAGGAGTCCGCACTACCTAACGGTATAACGGCTGGGTTTACCTGGGACCGATCAGGAGCCCTCGGCCAACCACAAGAGGACGCTCGGCTACCCCCGAGTATTTGCCTTACAAACTAACTTTAACGCAGGACAGGATTGGTGACGTGGAATCGGCCCGGACACACAAGGAGCCCTCACCCCTAAATGAAGGCAGCTCGGACTCACTCTTGATCCACTAACAACTCACTCTAGTCCGGCCATCGCAGGTTCCGCCAAAAAGCACCTCTTTTCATAATCATACATCGTACTCGTATGCGTAGACATATCATTCTACTAAATAACACTTCCCAGCCGTTGCCTTTCATCGACACCTCGTGTTACGCCCGACTAGGCCAGGGGCTTCATAATACGGCAATAAAGTCCGACCACCTTCTCGGTCGTCCGGCACCCCGAACTTATAGCACTATATGCATCAGCTCCGAATCATGTCTTGGGTCATTGGTTGGGTTTGCCCGGCTCCCTTGTTTTGGTACCTTACGTTCCTTTACATCGGCAAAGGTAGCGCAGGGAGAACTACTACGATTGTGTCCCGGATCTGCCAGATGATCACCTCAGTAGAGAAAGCCGAAAACCGACTGTCATGATATAGCGAGAGCTGGTCAGCTGTTCGAGAGGTTGTAAAATCCTTAAAGATTTATTCCGCACAATGCCATTATAAATGCAGAGTGCGATGGATCGGTCTTCCGATCAGGAGCCAATAGAGCCCCTAGTTCGGCCTTCCGAACACTAGGGGTTGCGCCGACCATACTCGAATTCCTATGGCTAAGTGAGAGTAATAAAGCCTTATAGTCCGATTGCCTGGTTCGTGGAGAGAAACGCCTCCGCAAAAGGACCCAACTATGGGATAAAGAGCGTTCAGATATATCCCAAACACCCCCGTATTCTTTCTACATGGGGGCAGAAGCCGACGACTGGCCAACTCTCAGGATTCACATACAATAAACAGTCGCACAGAAAGAACATATGTTCAAACAAAATAGGCAATATATAATAAAATTCCACTATCCCATATTACAAAAAGCGGCACGAATGCCCTCAGGGAAATATAATGTCTTTGGTACATTTATCCGCGCATAAGTAAACTCCCTTGATAAACCTTCATAGTACAGTTCGGACTTGCGATGCTCCTTACCCTCGGCGGCCCTCGGTCATCATCTTCTCCGCGTCAAGCTTCCCCCAATGCACTTTTGCACGGGCGAATGCCATACTTGCACCCTCTATGCAGACCGATCGCTTAATGGCATCAAGCCGAGGACAAGCGCCCACAATCCGCTTCACAAGCCCGAAGTAACTGCTCGGAATTGGCTCCGCCGGCCACAGCCGGACAATCAAGTCCTTCATGGCTAGTTCGGCCGGCTGGTGCAGTTTGACCAGCTGCTTCAGCTGATCGATAAAGGGCATCGGATAGTTCGGTGCCAAATACTACAACCAGAAATCCCTCTCCGCAGACTTCTTTTCCTCGGATCGGTAGAATTGGGCGGCATCTGATATGCTGCGAGGGAGATCCGCAAACGCCCCTGGAAAAATAAGAATTCAGCTTGCCGCTTATAATTCTTCCCATTATCATGAACAAATGGATAAGAATACAGAAGGCCTTACCAGCCGCAACCTTCCGGGCATCTTGAATGTCCCATAAAGCACCTCGGGCTTTTTCCCGAGCATCTTCCGCGGCTTGGAGCGCTTGGGCGAGTTTGGATTCTTTCCCTATTAGACTCTGCTCCAAGGCCTCGCTTTTCTTCAAAGCCTCATGGAGCTCCCGCTCAGCCGCGACAAACCTGGCCTCGTGTTTTTCACGAAGTGCCTGTTCGGCGGCAGCCTTCTCGTTGGCATCATCCACAGCCTTTTTCAGTGCCTCATATTCGGCACTCGCTCCTAGGGCACAAATACTTTAAGCACAATTACTTATTTGTGCCTAATGCAAGACAATGTTTTATCATACCTTGTTTCTCTTGTAAATGCTTCGTCACGCGGCCAAGTTCTTCCTCGGCCTGTTCCAGGCTCCGCTTCAGTTCGAACACTTCTGCATTATGAGCGGCCTTCTTCTCCACAGATGCCTATGTTCAAACAAAGAGGTACACGTCGTTAACGTAAGTTCCCACGACAAATAATGATTTGATCCCTTGCCTGGCTCCCTCTCTCTCGCCGGACAGTGTATCAGGGGCTACTACTCATATTATGACGATTCCTCAAAGGTTTCTCAGGAAACATACCTCAAAGGCCTTTATAAGGCCAAGGCAGGACTCGTTCAGCCCGCTCTCGGCGGACTGAATCTTTTCAACCACTGCACCCATAAGGGTCCGATGTTCATCGACGATAGACGCGTTCTTTAACGCTGTCAATACACTGCCTGGCAGCTCTGCTCGAACAGAGGTTGCCGGCGGAATAGGCAGGCCGCCCACCATTGAAGGTGGCTGCTCGCCTGATCCAGGAGCCTTAGAGGTCTCCCGGACCTAGTCCGGCTGTTGGCCGAACCCAAGATCGCCCCCGCTGACGGTACACTCCGGGGCCATCGCTCCCGTGTGTCCGGCTCCAGTGATATGCCCCCCCTGGTCCGAGCCCCGTTGAGACGACACCTCAGTGTCGCGCTGGGACTTTGGGGAAGGGGCCTTTGGAGGCGTCTCGCTCGCCAAGGCATCCGAGCTCAGCGAATCCTCGGATGAGGACTGGCCAGCGCGAGACCTCGCCGAACTGTGCAAAACATAGCAGCAGTTAAAGTTACTATACCCAAAAACAATCCCGGACGCGTACGTTTGTTCGAATTTTGTACACTTACGACTTCTCCAGGGGCTGGGCCCTGGGATCCCACTCCGGGCTGCTATCGGCAGCCGTGGTGGATGCCTATGGGAGGGAACCTTTTCTCCTCTTGGGCGATTCGGCCCTCAGGGACGAGGAGCAACACGCTTCTTCCCACCTTCAGAGTGAGTCTCGTCCTCCTCTGCTTCTTCCTCTTCGTCTTCCGAAGGAGCGTCGCTTGAGTCTTCGGAATTTGCGTCCGAAGCCTCGCGGTGATGGAGGCCGCTCCGGGTCTTCTTGACCTTCTTGGAGGCCTCCTTCTTTGGCGCCTCGTAAGGCGCGGGGACCAGCATCTTCGTCAGAAGAGGTCCGGCCGGTTCCTCCGGCAGCGGGGCCGGACAATGTATCCGCTCCACTTTCTTTATCCATCCATGAGGTCACGATGAAACACGATTAGGATGTCACAATCATGACATGCCAGCTGAAGCATGAATAGACAGAGCTTGACTGTGACTTACCGAGCTTGGAGAATGGGATGACTGATACCCACGATCCTTGGTGGGGCCCGGCCACGATTTGCCGGGCTTAAAGTGCACCTTCCAGATATCCTTGTGGGAGGAATCATAAATCTCCCAAAGGGTGTGGTGCTCGGCTGGGTCGAACTCCCACAGAGTACAAGCTCAGTGCTGACAGGGGAGAACCAGGCGAACTAGCATCACCTGGACTACATCCATAAGTTTGACGTCCCTATCAACCACACCTTGAAGGCGCGTCTGGAGCAGTAATAGCTCCTTGAACGAGCACCAGTTCGGGCCCTTCTTGGGCCAGGACGTGAGCCGCAGTGGAGCCTCGGATCTGAACTCTCGAGCCGCCGCCCACTTTTTGCCGCGTGGTTCGGTGATATAGAACCACTGCTGCTGCCACTCCTTGACGGAGTCGTTGAAAGCGCCTTTCGGCCAAACGGCCTTGGGAATCTTGCTCACCATGGCGCTGCCGCCCTCGGCGTGTTCGCCGCTCACCACCTTGGGCTTTAATTTAAAAATCTTCAGCCACAAGCCGAAGTGAGGTGAGATCCTAAGAAAAGCCTCGCACACGACGATGAACGTCGAGATATTGAGGAAGGAGTTGGGGGAAAGATCATGAAAATCGATCCCCTAGTAATACATGATTCCACAAACAAATGGGTGGAGGGGAAACCCGAGCCCCCGGACAAAATGGGGAAGGAACACGACTCTCTCGTGAGGTTCCAGAGTGGGGACGACCTGTCCCGCCGGGGGGAGACGGTGGCCGATCTTCTGAGCTAGATATCCGGCGTCCCGGAGCTTCATAATATCCTTCTCTGGGACAGTAGAGGCCATCCATCTACATCCTGCTCTGGATCCGGACATCTTTGGAAAGCCTCTCTTTGGTGGAAAGGAAGAGTGCTTGGGCGTTAGGGCTCGAAAAGAGGGGAATGAGCAAGCGGAAGGAGAAAGGTGTGGGTAAAGAGAAAGAGGCCTTGTCTCTTTATAGGGGCGGTAAGTGCTTTTTGCGCCTCCCCACTGGCCTGGTTGAGCCCGTTTGCCTCCCGCTCGCCGCGATTAGCGGTGCGGTTGGATTACCCATGCCCGTATTGATGAGAATCCCATGATAAGGGGACACGATCTCTGCTTTGACCAGACGTGTCAAGGAAAACGCCTCGCAATATGCGCTGTGGCTGGCTATGGGAAGACGGTTCGAATAACGAATCGACCATAATGAGACGTCGCATTGTCTAAAAAGTTGTCAACAGATTGCATTTGTGAAACGTTGTTCTCTCTACGGTGGCATGCGAAGATCATATTGTAGATCCGGACACGGTTTGAGTGTTCGATAATTACCTTGGAATATTCGAAGGAGGAACCCGCCTTGCAATGCCGAAGATAATACTGCGCGCCGGACTCATCGTCATTGAAGCCTGGTTTAGGGGCTAATGAGGGAGTCCTGGATTAGGGGGTATCCGGACAGCCGGACTGTGTACAACGTCCGGACTATTGAAGCGTGGAGATACAAGACTCAAGACTTCAGCCCGTGTCCGGGTGGGACTTTCCTTGGCGTGGAAGGCAAGCTTGGCGATCTGGATATTATATTTCCTTCCTTGTAACCGACTCCATGTAAACCATAGCCCTCTCCGGTGTCTATATAAACCGGAGAGGTTGGTCCTTAGAAGGCCGATCACAATTATAATCATACCATCATAGGCTAGCTCTTAGGGTTTAGCCTCTACGATCTCGTGGTAGATCTACTCTTGTACTACCCATATCATCAAGCAGGAAGTAGGGTTTTACCTCCATCGAGAGGGCCCGAACCTGGGTAAACAAACATCTGTGTCCCTTGTTTCCTGTTACCATCAGCCTTGACGCACAGATCGGGACCCCCTACCTGAGAGCCGCCGGTTTTGACACCAACACCTTTCAAGAAGCCAATCAGTCTACTTTTCATGCACGTATTCATATTTTTCGTATTTGCACCCTTGTAGTACCATTTCAAGCCATCATATGCACCAATTTGACTTTATTTTTTGCCAAGCTAGGTTTCCTAGGTCCTGTGCTTATTGCCTATGTTCTCGATTGTTCGGCTCGGGGGTAAAGGGAGCACCTCTGCGATTTCTACGACTGGTCAGCCGTGTACGTACCTCAGACGGGTAAAGTCGAAAGCTAGCGTTCTTAAGAAAATAAGGGGTAGGCCACGAGGGATGTGAAAATAATTAGCTGTTCACCACCAAACTACTGGTGTTCGGTTCCCAAAATGACTAACACCTGCATACTATAGTGATGTAGGGTGAAACCCTATGGGGATGATCTTTCATGTTTGGAGTGGATCCCTATGATGAACACGAAGAACGAGCGGAAGAGCACGAGGGAAATCACGGGGAAAACACAAGAGAATCACTAAAACCAACAAGATTCGATTACACATGCGCTAGAACGATGAACACAAAGAGAGATACACGATCCACAATCAACAAAGGACGATACAAGAGGTAACCGGGTTCTTCTCCGTGAGGAGGTCTTGATAGGGGCCACCCATGAGGGGGTCTTGAGCTAGGTCACTCCAAGAGGAGGTCTTGATCTCCTAGTGGAGTGGATCCATGGAGCAAAGCTCTCATATGTCTAACATATCCTTTTCTAACCCTAACAAATGGTCTAGGTACATAATATGTAGGCATGGGGACAAAGTGGATGAAGTGGAGGCCCAAACAGCAATCACATCCGTCCATCCTGTAGGGCTCGTGCGCACAGGGTAAGTTGGGCCCGTGCGCACGGGGGTCCCGTGGGAACGGTACAGGCCCGTGCGCACGGGGTGCTCCAGCGCCAACTCTCTGAGTAGTCCGTGCGCACGGGGTCCCGGGGGCCCATGCGCACGGGGTCGCCTGGGACTTCCTGTCCAGCTCCTGTTGGGTTCCATCTTCCTCCGTGTGGGCTTGGGGTCCTTCTCCTTGGCCTCCGGGAATCTTCCTGGCTGCTTGGTGGCGGTCACCCTCGTACCTAAAGATGCACAATGATCCAAGGTGAAGTAGCAACCAAGTCCTATGGATATTCATGTAAATCTTGAAGAGGAGCGGGATCACCTTAAGTCCGGTAGGTCCACTTGGGGCTTGATGTGCTATGATGGTGTACATGGAGATGAACGTAGGATGCTCCGTATCATCTCCTCCCCCTTTGGAAAGATCCGACCTCGGATCGTAAACCGTATCGCCATGTACACGGTAGGCATGGATGTACCCTAGGTCGATGTCGTGGCACTCCTCTACTTGAAGGTCCATAGGGTCCATCTCCAATGTCGGTCCTGCATCCAATATATGTAGTATGTCGACAAGAAGAAGGAAACAACAATGAAAGTATGGCCCATCCAATATGCATATGTGAGGATGCATGGTTCAAAGGGAATGATTTCACCTTTAGGAGATGCTCGCCAATGTTGGTGTTGGCCATCATGTACGCCTTCACATAACCGAAATGTCTCTTTCTGGTACCGCCTTGTGAATCCTTCAAAATGAAAGAACATGAGAAACACTTGGAAAAACAAATGAGGTTAATGCAAAAGCAAGACCTATCATTCGAGGGGCGAGATACCCAACAAGTGTATGAATCATGCTCATCATAAGAAAGGACAAGGGAGCATTTCATAGTATGGAGGCATATGATGCGAGAACAACCAAATACGATAGGCTCAATCAAACAAGCATGCTTCACAAGTAAAGTGTCCAAGTCTCCAAGATCAATAAGCATAGCAAGTTGGCACTCAATACAAGGTGATATAGAGATGCAAGTAATCGAGACTATAGAAAATGATCGATATAAATCATGTGAGAGGCATGAATATAGGTGTTATCAACCCAAGAAAGCGAGTTATGGAACATGGGTGATGCGACAAAGCAAGCAATCATAACGATCAAGTCAAGCAAGCTAGTAGTGCGAAGATGCAACATACTAGAGGGAATCATGGCAATCATGTCATGTGTGCAAATAGTGGGCATGAGTAAATCACATGACATAGCACAGGCATGAAAGAAAGATATGAGGGCAATAGCATGAATGTATTGTTGAGAAGCCATATGTAGGTAGCAACGGAGCGTCATGACTCTCCCAACACAACAAGCATCAATAGCATGGGGCACATGATAAACATGGCAATAGAAACAAGGATCTCCACCAAGCATGCAAATACACATAGAAGTAGCATAATGATGAAACATGGGTAGATGCAAGCAAGGGTCACAATTGCATGGCAAAGGCATAGAAGCAAGCATAGCATGCAAAGTGAACACGGTAAAATGAGCATAATGTGACAAGTGGTAAACGGCCCATAGCCATGTGAGAGCCAAATAGAGGAGATGCGCGTAGTCCATGCGCGAAGGGGATGGTGGTAAGGATAGTCCACGGGATCCCAAATCGTCATTGCTCTCAAGAGCTCGTTTCGTCAACTCATGGGATTGAGAAGTTGACGAGAAGACATGAGTACCTACACAAAACAAAGACAAAGGAAAAATTGTGTGTGCATGGTAGATGTACACATCATCCATCATGATGCGCACGTGCATGTGTCGGTGAGCACAAAATAGCCAATGCTCAAATAAATGAGTTGCATGATATAGGAACATGTCATCCATCATGAGAGGTTTGTTATTATGCATGTCATAATGGAGACGCAAAGGATGTAATGTATCATGAGAAATATCTAGAGCATTGTTATTCATGGAATGCATATGCATGTGGTGCACACAAGGGATGTAATCATGCAATACAAAATAATTTTCATGGCATGGCATATGAGATGAATTGCACAAATTTTGCAAAGGAAGCATAGCAATATCATCGCAAGAGAAACAAAAGCCAATGACCATCAACTTGTCATCTATGCCATAAGTGCAAATGGGATTTATTTGAATGGGGCATGCATAGTTACTATGTTGAGATTGAAATGATGCAATATGGGAGATCTCATTCATAGCATATGACAAGTTGAATGGATTGTCAAACATGATGTGACCAATAGAATTTTCACATGATATCCTATGAAGCAAAGCATCACAACTAGGCAACTCAACATGCTCATCATCATATTCATCATAAATAGGTAAGTCAAAGCATGACGAAGTTTCACTAGCATGAAGCATGGTAATAGGTGGGTCAACTTCATGGGAGCAATCGATGTCAAGAGAAGCACCATCGCCTATGTTACCGTTGGAGCGTCGCTCATGTGTTGTAGGTGAGGTGTTGAAGATCGTCTCCTTGTCATCTTCATCTTGATGGAACCATGTGGGGGGTGCATCATCGTCCACCATGGCCATCGTCGTCTCCATTGTAGGTATGGACTCGTCGAGGATAGGCATGTCGTCATGTAGGAGACCTAGCACCATAGAAGAAAACACACTAGGAGTAGAGGTTAAGTCGTTAGAAATCATAGTGGCCTCACATGCCGTGTCAACTACCTCACTCACTAAGTGTTGTGGCTCACTCACTCCCTCAAGGATGCTCTCACTCGTATGGTTGGTGGAGTCACTCAAATGGCTCTCAACCTCACATAGGATGTGTTGCATGCTCTCATGTGTGGGGCTAGTGGTGGTCACACTCATCCTCTCATAGGAAATGCACTCAATGTCATATATGGTGGAGTCACTCATCTCACGCATGGGTTGGTGGCTCTCCTCACATGGCAATTGGGTCATCTCATGATATGTGGGTGTCGGAGAGATGTTGGTACAAATGTCTCCATGCTCAACTACTATCGTCGCCTTGGTTGACGGGATAGTCCCATGCTCAACCTTCTTGTCACCGTCTTGTTGTTGGAGACCCATATGATGTGGCACCTCGTAGCTCGTCTCCATGACCGAAGGGAATGTCCCATGCTCGGCCATCTTCCTTAAGGACCTTCTGAAGATGGAAGTGTCGCCCTCGCTCGTACGTGGTCGCCTTGTTGTTGAAGGTGTCGATGTAGGCGAACTCACGGGAAGTAGGCGAAGATGCCATACGTCCAAAGGCAAAGATGCCTTGAGAACACTTGGCGAAGATGCCGAAGTGGTTGTTGTAGTCGTAGCACCGTCTTGGTGGTGGTCGTCTCGCGGTCTTCTTTTGTGCTCTTGAAGCTTGGACTTGGCGTGAAGTAGGGCTTGTTGGGACTTGTGCACTTGCGCTTGTGGAGCACCTTCATGATGATGATGTCATTGTCGTGCTTGAGCTCGAGGGAGAAGTCATTCGTCGTCGTCGTGCACATGTTGCTTGGAGGTGACTTGCCCTTCATGAGTATGTTGATCATGAACGTGATGGTGGTCGCCATGTAGATGTGGACGAATTGCGCTTGCATCGCTTGGGCACTCCGAAGACTTGTGGCTTGAACGTTGCCGCCTTGAAGATGACGAAGGGGAAGAAGACTTGATCAAGGCCCGAATCTCTTCCATCCTTGCATCTTGCTCCTCCTTTTGTGTGGCAAGCTTTTTGTCTATGTAGTCCCATTTCCTTGCTTCGGAGAGATGAATGTCGATGGAAGGTTCTCGATGCGCTCTTGCAAGGTGGATTGTGCTCCTTGCATTTCGTGTTGTAGTCCGAAGATGGACCTTTTGGTGATGTAGTTGTTCACTCCGTCGTTCTTGTCAAAGACCGGAGAGGAAATGTCTTGCCTATCCATCACAAGACTCGAGCAAATATGAGTGTGATAAATAGAAGAACTTATACCAAATGTACCTTGACCGATGTTGAAAATGGATCAATGATCTCCCAATGTGTAACAAGGAAATAGCACAATTGGTACCAATTCTTGTCGGTTTCTCACACCTACACAAATAAGGCTTATGGTGGAGCTTGGTGAGGATAGTGGCACAAAAATTTGATGCAAAAATGTTAGCAAGAGTCAATAATGTTGGAAAAGATTCACAAATTCGCAAGTGAAACAAGTAGACCAATAGCAAAGAATGGCACACGGAAACACGCACACAGATAGATAAATGGGGCCGTGCAACCAAGGAATGAGCTCAAAATGTGGAATCCACCAAAACGCTCGTGTTGCACAACTCAAGAGAGACGCTAGCACGATTGCTCAATAGGCGGATACGACACTAGTGCACAACCTATAAGATGCAAAATGGATAAACTACTATCCCAAGTATGCTATGTATGTATGGTTCCCGGTGTTTGATCCAAGATGATCGGATATGACAATCTTATATGCAAATGGGTATGATGCTATGGCACTTGCTTACAAGCTCTTTGCTCTCTCTTTTCTTTTGCTTAAAAGCTTTTTTTTCTATGGCCACTTTTGCACAATGCACAAACCAAGATAGCTATTGTGTATATGCGGGAACGATATTGTGACACAATGGATGATATGATACCAATATGATATGGTATGTATGCAATGGATGGTGTAGATCAATGATCACTAATGTGCACAAGTAACGTTGCCGGCAATACTCAAATGGCTAGTTTCGATAGGAAAGTGACGCAAAATGGGCTAGGGGTTATCAATGCAATTGCAAGGGGAATATACAATGGTGTCGTCGAGGTTACCGTCCTTTGTGATGATGAGTGGCGGTGTTCTTGATGTAGATACCAAGATGAAGGAGACTCGTCCCTAAGTAGCCGAAACACCTTAGGAAACGGAAAAACCGCGAACTCAAAATCTCAAGGACAAAAGTCAAATGGTGGTAGCGGGAAGCGGTGGTGTTGCACTAGGCAATGCGGAAGTGGAATGATGGGTTATGCGAGTCAATGTTGAAGTTGCCATCCCTAAGTAGCTGAAACACCTTAGGAGACACAAAACACAACTCAAACAAGCTCAAACAAAATTGGGTTAAGTTGCGGAAGGCTATGGTGGTGGCTATGCGGATGATGTGGTGGAAGCCCTAGGCAAAGATGCCAAAGTGTTAAAATTTTGGTGGAGTCAAATGATGTAGGTACCTATCTAGGTGGATGGTGGATGTCAATAGCTACTCAACAAGCTAAAGAACGTGAAAATCGGACTCCGGATGTGGAAGTTATGGGCGAAGCTGTGAACAGCTCGTGACTGGCCTGGGGGGGGGGGGGCGTGCGCACGGGGTCTAGGGCCAGTGGGCACGGGGTCCCGTGCGCATGGTACACACACCGAGGGCACGGGGTCACCTGGGACGTGCGCGTTTGGCGGATTTCGTCCCGATCTGGGCTCCAAGCAGATGGATCTCGTGGCTGGGGAGTAGGGGGGTGGTATGGGAGGGTGGGAGGTGGAAGGCACCGCGGAAGAAACACACTGGAAGGGCCGTGCGCTCGGGGTCTGACAGGCCCGTGTGCACGGGGTCCTCTGAGAGCGGACGAACTGCTCCGGATCCATGGCAAATTTCGCAATTGGGGGCAAATTCGAAGTGTGGAAGGTAGGGGAAGGTGGAGGAAAGCTAGATCCACTTGAAACCAAGCAAATACATGGATCAAATCCAACAAAATCACACTAAACCAACAAGTCACAAAAATTTTGGGGGCTATTTTTGGTTGGGAATTTTCGAATTTAGGACAAAAACAACAAAATCAAGCTAGAAAACACGGGGTAGGGGCTCCAAAAACGTGATCAACGTGGCTCATGATACCATATGATGTAGGGTGAAACCCTATGGGGATGATCTTTCACGTTTTTAGTGGATCCCTACGATGAACACGAAGAACGAGCGGAAGAGCACGAGGGAAATCACGGGGAAAACACAAGAGAATCACTAAAACCAACAAGATTCGATTACACATGCACTAGAACGATGAATACAAAGGGAGATCCATGATCCACGATCAACAAAGGATGATACAAGAGGTAACCGGGTTCTTCTCCATGAGGAGGTCTTGATAGGGGCCACCCATGAGGGGGTCTTGAGCTAGGTCACTCCAAGAGGAGGTCTTGATCTCCTAGTGGAGTGGATCCATGGAGCAAAGCTCTCATATGTCTAACATATACTTTGCTAACCCTAACAAATGGTCTAGGTACGGAATATATAGGCATGGGGACGAAGTGGATGAAGAGGAGGCCCAAACAGCAATCACAGCCGTCAATCCTGTAGGGCCCGTGCAAGATGGGGTCCCGTGGAGCGCAGTGCAGGCCCGTCTTGCAGACGGGTGTTCAGTGCCAACTCTCGAGTAGTCTGTGCGCACGGGGTCTCGGGGGCCTGTGCGCACGGGGTCGCCTGGGACTTCCTGTCCAGCTCGTGTTAGGTTCCATCTTCCTCCGTGTGGGCTTGGGGTCCTTCTCCTTGGCCTCCGGGAAGCTTCCTGGCTGCTTGGTGGCGATCACCCTCGTACCTAAAGATGCACAATGATCCAAGGTGAAGTAGCAACCAAGTCCTATGGATATTCATGTAAATCTTGAAGAGGAGCGGGATCACCTTAAGTCCGGTAGGTCCACTTGGGGCTTGATGTGCTATGATGGTGTACATGGAGATGAACGTAGGATGCTCCGTATCATATAGGTATCTGGATACAACATCTATTGTCAACATGACAAACCCGAAGAAAGGAACCCATGGAGGAACTGTTTTCTTTGGAAGATGTTTCTTACGTTAAGAAGTAATATAACATAACTCTCCGCACGCGCTTTTGTCTATTTACACTATATGGCCGGATAGTCTGGTTAGCCGAAGTGATTTCCTGTTTCTCAGGTCACATAGTATGGAACACTCGCCGACCACTGGCCGGGGAGGCAGAAGCCGATGGCCTGTTAAGACTGCGTTTACAATGCAGATCGAGAGGGCTTGATGTATAGGACATAGTACATAGAACCAATCATACTCCTTGTCAATATTGTCTATCAAGCTATCTAGGGCAGAGTCCTCTTGGGAGTACCGAGCAGCAGGCATCACTTGGTCATACAACAGGTGAAGCGGTTTGCTTTCCCATCCGGCCCCGCCGGTCCAACACGAGCCATAAGCTCTGGCTCGAGTTTGGTAAACTAGGTCTTCACCATTGCCCATGCCTCGCGTGCTCCTTCTTGGCAAGCCGATATCTTCCATAACTCAAAGTGACGCCGAGCTCCTTTGAAACGATTGGCCAATTCGGACATCCCTTCTGGAGGCATCTTGGTCGGCCATAACGCCTTGACCCTGCTCTTCATGTCTTTTCGAGCTCTCTCATGCACAATGGACCACTCCTTTAAAAGGTTCCCTCCAAATGGTTTGACCTCTTCTTCGGGACGCCCGGTCAGGAAACCTAGCACAAAGAGTTGCATGTCTTTACATTAAGGCTCTATGAATATCTACACGCATTAGTTGAAATATCACTTACTAAACATCTCACATTTCAATCTCTGGTTCTCCTCAAGGCTTGCGCCAATTGAGTTTTGAAACTCTTGATTTCTTTAGTCTGTTGATGGTTTTATGCCTTTAGTTTGTTCTTTTCCTCATGGCTTCACGTCAGTACTCGGCGGCCAGCTTTGTGCCACGACTCTGCGTACCTTTGAGATTCTCTGGCCGCGTCCACGTGCTTTTGTAGTTGACCTATGGATTCAACTGATATAAGGGGAACCTTTGTTAAACAAGGTACTCGAAATAATTCATGTGTTTTAAACCTTTTCCCTCACCATGGGCTTCGCTGGTGAACTTCTTGACCGCCTCTAGTTCAGCTTTTGCGGTAGCCAACAGTGTTCGGTTCAGCTCTTTGTCCTCAGACAGTTTCTTGTTCTGTTCCCTCGAAGGCTTCAAAATATCAAAAACACATATACTCACAGATCCTTAACTTGGCCGTCCCACCCGAATCAAGGCTCGGGGTCTACTGGGATAGGATTTATGTTCGGTTTCCAAAACCAATATCGTACATGCATGTTGGTCGATAGGAGGTTGGCAATCCCCTCAAGACATGCTCGGGCTGCTCCGAGGTATGCGTCTACCGAATTAAATGCACTGAATTGCTGGTTGGAAAATGCGACATGACACAAGGATTCCTTCTCTTGTCGATGATTCACCACACTTTTGACTTTGGAATTGGTGATCGAGACATCCTCGGGATCTCCTAGAGGCTGTTCTGCGGTAAAATATCTCCCATTGGCCCCGACCCACGCCGAGAATCCCAGACTGGGATTACGCCCTGACACCTCTTGGACGTATTCGGATGGTGGTGGCAGTGTCGTTCTTCTGCAGTCTTCATTAATGTCACTGGTACCCACGGCAGCAATGTCAATAATGGCGTAACTATAATCTCAGATATATTACCTTTTGTCCGAAGCCGCGGTCGATTTGGCTCCCACAGCTACCTTGCACTTGGAAGCTCCATTGTTGGCTGATGCCAACATAATCGGCACCGCTCCCCTTGGTGTTCAGCGCGTGGTACAGCGACCCTCGGGAGTTACTCGGGATGACGCGAGGCAAATGCCCTGTTCGGGAAGATGCCTTCCTGCTACTTAAAGTGGAAGAAGGGAGGGCCACGGGGTGATCAGCTATGAGGGCCACCTTGGAACCGTCAAGGTTTTCCTGGAAAAAGACCTTGTCCTCAAAATCGATGGGCGCCTTGGAATCCTCATGAAATTCCGAGTCGTCATCACGGGAATGGCTCTCAGGTTGGGGAGAGGGGCAGCTGATGGTCTCGACCTCGCACCTCCCACTACTACAGGATGCTGCTAATGCGACACTACGATCAGAGACCCTTTGACGAAACTGTGTGCGATGCATTCGCAAACGATGATCTAAAATAACCGTCAAAAAAGATGCAAAAGGTTTGCGATGAAGGATACATCAAACATGAGGGGCATACGATTCAGTTCAATGAACTATTTGCGATGAGGTGGAACAAAAGAAATGGGCAGACAGATGAAGGCACGTGCAATATACGTCATACATTTCACTCGGATAAATCGTTTGTGATGAGGTGGAACAACAGAAACGGGCAGCCAGGGGAAGGTGTGTGTGATATATGACATACAATTCACTTGAATGAACTATTTGCGTTGAGCCAAGAGAACAGAAACGGTTCAACTTAACAAGATGTGTGATACGCGGCAAACAGGTCTGTAATCGGAAATGTGTGGCAAGACCGATAATAAATAGACGATTCCTGTTAACAAGCCACGTGTGTTGTGAGCAAACGATTGCTGGTATACAATTGTCAGTGCTTGATGAAATCATCACCATCAGGTTCCATTGTTTAGTCCGTGTGCGATGTGATTTTCTCTGTCTACAGAGCATCAACATATATACTTAAAAAGATAGCATTACAAAACCAATTTAAGCATACTATTACACAGGTGACTACACACATAGCATTTCCACACACCAAAGTAAGCAATTACATGCATACTAAACTAGGAGAAACAAGGATCCAATCATCTACTTATTGTTGCGATTGTTGGAGATATGCCCTAGAGGCAATCATGTATGATGATATTTCCTATGTGTTTATGAATAAAGATAGTCCTTGGACATTATCAATGATGTGTATCAGCAAGTACGTGACTTGTTTGTGGGACTATGCATTGTATGATGACTGTCCTAAAAGGTCCCTAGTCGAAAGGGCTGTGTGGACGCACAGCCGACTAGACTAGCATATGACACGGTCGATGGCTCGGTCTCACTAGCCATAGAGCGTTGGATGCTAACCGGATAATATGGACTTGGAAAGGTCTGGTCGGATTCGACATAGTCGGATCCGAGTCGAGATAAGGTCCGTGTTGGACAGACCCAACTATGAGACGCAGCGATATGTCATCTGTGAGTCTCTAGTACAACATACGTTCTATGTCCTAAGACCTGAGCTGACGCATGTACTCGAGATGGTGATAGACTTGCTTTGGGCCGACCAAACGCTACTCCGTCACTGGGTAGTTACAAAGGTAGGTTTCGGGTTTGTCCAATCCCATGTTGCGAGACATGGTCGAGCAAGATGGGATTTGCCCCTCCGATCAGGAGAGATATACTCTGGGCCCCTCGTGTGATCCGACCAGGAACAGCATGGCCATGCGACAAGGATTATGAGATAATCCGGATAGTGGTCGGTATCACTGGAACGAGAAAGAGGTCGGGCTAGCACAAGGATGACAGTCTCGCCTTGAGCCCGACAACATATATCATGTGGCAAAAGGAATGGAATTATGATGTACAGGTTCGCCTAACCAGCTTCATCGTCTGCTTGGTGGTCGGCATGCCTTGCTAGAGGCCGCTACCAACCGTACAGGTCGGAGGTGATCCGAACTGTGACCAAGCCGACTTGAACCTAAGGGGTCGCACGCTTAAGGGAAGGAACCTACGAGGTCGGTTCGTAGGACACTGGTCGGATGTGATCCGAACTGGACTAGGAACGTGACCGAGTAGACTTTGGGCTTTAGGGTCCGTGCGAGGCCCAAGTGTTGAGCCCGCGACGGACGCCTATATAAAGTGGAGGTGCGGCACACTCGCGAGAGCTTTTGTCTAAGGGGTGCGAGATCGTTTAGGCCTCAGGAGGCAGATCACTTCGGCCTCAGGAGGTTGATCGCTTCGGCCTCAGGAGCCACCTCCACTCGCCCCGACTGTGTGATCGGACCTAGCAGTCCGCCGCACGGTGTTCCTCCCGCACGCACGGATACCGTTAGAGGCGGTGCACTTGCGCCGCTCCGGCGAACTCGTACGTGGGATCGGACGACCGGCCGCTCGAGGGAGATCGAACGAGGAGGAGACAATCCACGCAGACGCGCGGTCCCAACTCTTCTTCCGCTGCACGGCACTGCGCGTCTAGTGGTAACAAACTGTGATCCATCTCCCATAGCATGTTCCTGGATGTTCTGCGCGTAGGAATTTTTAATTTGCAGTCGACGCACCCTACCGTAGAACCCAACAGTGGTATCAGAGCCTCTGTTATAGGATTTGGATTCAGATCGTATGAAATTAGATATGTGGAGGCGGCAGATGAGATCTGTTGTCCTTGAAGAGATCGACTATGTGCACGGTTGATGTGATCAACTGCACATGGGGATCGTTGAGGCTATGTTTTCTGTAAATCGGGATCGATGAGGTCGTGACACGATCTACCCCTACCGGTCGGTCATCCGCCATCGGGGTTAACAGTGAAACGTAAATCCGAATCGGATTCGCGATGATCGATAAGATCGGTCAGATCAGAGAATTCGGCGTGATCGGAGTTCAGATGTGATCTGTGATTTCTGAAAACGTGTGCGTAGCACCGTGTATTTCTTACCCGACACACAAACCGGTAGAATGCGATTCTATGCATAACTTTGTTTTGCAGGTTTGATGTGAATAGTATGGCTCATGTGTATGTGATGCATGTGTGTAATTTATACGTGGCCTGCGTGTCATGTTTGTCACCGGCGGCGAGCCAAAGTGCTGTCATTATATTGTATAACGACCTGCGTGTCGACTTGTGACTCTATGTAAAATTCATTACTAGTTGTAGTAGTTGGATAATAGAGATCAGGTTGGCGGCTTGGCGTCCCGGCGTGACAAACAAGATGGAGTTCGTAGATGGTCATCGGAGTCGGAGCCGACCTGGAGGAACGTCCATGAAGGAGCCATACTATTTCACAATATGTGTTATTTTGTGATTGTTATGCTTCTTTGTTTCTATGCATGTTAAAATGATAGAATGATCCCTCATGAATATCAAGCGAATTGCCATTCCCGATGTTGCACCTTCGCACGTCAAGTACGTCTAGTAGTGG
Organism: Aegilops longissima; assembly: GCA_021605205.1. NCBI lineage: Eukaryota > Viridiplantae > Streptophyta > Magnoliopsida > Poales > Poaceae > Aegilops > Aegilops longissima. Next base: position 344,988,869 of record CM038681.1, on the reverse strand, counting down.
GCTCATAAAAATGGGGTGCTGCTGGGTGTCCTTGAACTGAAGGGTTCGTGTTGTCGGACACGGACATGCACTTTGCATCAGTTAACTTGACAAGGCTATCAAAAGCGGTTTTGGGCCTTGTGGCAAAGAAGGTTGGGAGCCGGGTATGAGATACCTTCCCGACCGGCGAAGTCGTATAGAATACGATTAGCAAGGAGTTGCTTACGGATAGGTATGTTGGCTAGCAGTGAAGCTAAAGCTCACTAGTCGCATGCGCTAGTCGGATCTGAATCACCGAGAGTTTGCGGAGGGATGCCACTTGGTGGGAGTATTTCGCTTAGGCTAGAATTACTCTACATAAACACATTGCTTAGTGATTGCATATTTTCTGTTGTAGATCAATGGCACCACCTGCTCAACCCAACTTTGCATTGAAATCAATTCGGAAAAGGATAAACTGAATGGAACAAACTTTACCACCGGTATAGAAATCTGAGAATTGTTCTCAAGCACGATAAAAGGAACATGTTCTAGAGGATCCACTTCGGAGGAACCTGCTGATAATGCTAGTGCCACAGCTAAAAATGCCTACGAAACTTCGTTGATGAATCAACGGAGATCAGCCGTCGATGTTTGGCTTGTATGGAGCCGATTTGCAACAGCATTTCAAAACGTTGAGGCTTACAATATGATCGAGAGTCTCAAGAGCATGTTTCGAGACACGTGCTAGGACCGAAAGGTTCAACGTCTGGCGATCCTTGATGGATTGCAAGCTGAAGGAAGGTGATCCATCGAGCCCACATGTGATCAAGATGATCGGATATGTGCAAGCTTTGGATCGTTTGGGCTTCCGCTCTTGGATGAGCTGGCTCATGATGCAGTTCGGGTTCTCTTCCGCCCAGCTATGGGACGTTCATCTCGAACTATCATATGCATGGCATGGATAAGAAGCTCACTGAATTGCATGGAATGCTCAAGGTGGCAGAGCATGATATTAAGAAAGGCACGCATCAAGTGTTGATGGTGCATAAATCAGCTAAGTTCAAGAAGAGTTGGTCTAAGAAGAAGGCTAAGGCAAAGGGCACGAAGATGGTAACCTCTGCCGCTGCGCCGAAGTCTGGACGGGACTCAAAGACCGTTTGTTTTCATTGCAAGGAGATCGGTCACTGGAAGAGGAACTGTAGCAAGTGGCTTGCAGAGCATGGCAAGAAGGCCGGAAATGCTTCTTCAGGCAAAGGTACACTTGTTGCATATGTTATAGACATTTACCTTGCTGACATACCTAGTAGCTCTTGGGTATTTGATACCGGATCGGTTGTTCATATTTGCAACTCGATGCAGGGGCTGGTAAGAACTAGGCGTGTGGCACAAGGGAGATTGACATCGAATTCGGCAACAAAGCAAGAGTTGCTACGTTGGAGGTCGACACGATGCAGCTCCAGCTTCCTTCGGATTCATTATGGAATTGAATAATTGTTATTACATTCCTGCACTTAGTCGAACATTATTTCGCCTCATGTTTGATGAGTCAAGGTTATGAATTCAATTTAAAGGACAATGGTTGTTCGATATTTTTGAATGGTATGTTCCACGGCTATGCACCCATTGTTGATGGGCTATTTATATTGAATCTAGAACAGAACCGGTCTATAACGTGAATGTCAAGAGGCATAAGCCAAATGAGATAAATCGACATACTTACGGCATTGCCGGCTTGGACACATTAGTCTGAAACGCATGAAGAAGCTCCATGATGATGGGCTCCTAACTTCGTCTCGACTTGGTCGTTCGAGACATGTGAATCATGCTTGCTCGGCAAGATGACTAAGTCTCCTTTCGCAAAGAGTTGCGAGAGGGCGTCCGAGCTATTGGAACTTATACATAGTGATGTGTGTGGTCCAATGAGCACAACCGCCAGAGGTGGCTATCAGTACTTCGTGACTTTTACCGACGACTTGAGTAGGTATGGATATATCTATTTGATGAGGCACAAGTCGGATACTTTTGAAAAGTTCAAAGAGTTTCAGAACGAGGTTGAGAATCAGCTCGGCAAGACTATAAAGCTTCTGCGATCTGATCGTGGAGGTGAGTACATGAGCCAGGAGTTCGATGATCATCTGAAAAGTCGGGTATAGTACCTCAGCTCACACCTCCTGCACGCCACGGAGAAATGGCGTGTCGAGCGGGGAATAGGACCTTGTTGGACATGGTCCGGTCTATGATGAGAAAATCGAATTTACCCTTGTCATTTTGGGGATATGCTCTAGAAACTGCAGCTTTCACACTTAATAGGGTACCATCAAAATCCGTAGACAAGACACCGCATGAGATGTGGACCGGGAAGAGTCCCGTTGTCTTTTCTAAAGATTTGGGGTTGTGAAGCATTTGTCAAGCAACTTATGTCGGACAAGCTTACACCCAAGTCGGATAAATGCATATTAAGTGGGATATCCGAGGGAAACCTTGGGATATAGCTTCTACAACCGGAAGAGAACAAAGTGTTTGTTGCTCGAACGGGTTTTCCTTGAGAAAGAGTTTCTCGGTCGGCGGCCAGTGGGAGGACGGTTCGACTCAAAGAAATTCGAGGACCACTCGGGACGGCTCGGCCGGTGATGAAATCATACCGAGTCGGTCGGGGAACCCGTAGTGGAAGCGGCACCGAACCACGGAGGTCGGAAAGATTGCGAGAGTCGCGATGTATTGTTGCTAGAAAGCGACGAGCCGCCACGCGTATCGGAAGCGATGGTGAGCCCAGATTCGAGGCATGGCTAGAGGCCATGAGATCCGAGTTAAAGTCCATGGATGAGAATCAAGTCAGGGACTTGGTTGATCCGCCACCTGGCGTAACTGCCATTGGTTGCAAATGGGTCTTTAAGAAGAAAACCGATGTGGATGGAAATGTTTAGATCCACAAAGCTCGGCTTGTCGCTAAAGGTTATGGACAAGTTCAAGGAATTGACTACGACGAGACTTACTCGCGGTAGCGATGCTGAAATCGGTGAGGATCATACTAGCTATAGCTGCATATTTCGATTACGAGATATGGCGATGGATGTCAAAACGGCTTTCCTTCACGGAAATTTAACCGAGGACGTGTATATGATGCAGCCCGGGGGTTTTGTCGATCCGACTAGCACTAGTAAGGTATGCAAGCTCAAGAGATCCATTTATGGGTTGAAGCAAGCATCTCGGAGTTGGAACATTCGTTTTGATGAGGTCGCCACTGGTCTCGGTTTCATCGAGCGAAGAGGACTCTTGTTTATACAAGAAGTTAAGTGGGAGCTCGATAGTGTTTTTGATCTTGTATGTGGACGACATACTACTGATCGGGAACGATGTTTCGATGTTAAACTCGGTCAAGGGATCATTGAATGGCAAGTTTTCGATGAAGGACCTTGGAAGGCAGTCTATATTTTAGGCATTAAGATCTATAGAGATAGATCGAGGAGGCTGCTCGGCTTAAGCCGAACGTACATAGATAAAGTGTTGAAGCGGTTCAACATGAGTGAGGCGAAGAAAGGGTTCTTGCCGCTCTCACATGGTATAAGGCTAAGCGAGACTCGAGTCCTTCGACATCGATGAGCGAAGCAGGATGAGTAGGATTCCGTATGCCTCGACAATCGGATCCATCATGTATGCCATGATATGTACAAGGCCTGATGTTGCTTTTGCAATAAGCCTAACAAGTAGATACCAGGCCAACCTGTGAGAGTCACCGGGCAGCGGTAAAGACTATTTTGAAGTACCGAAAAGGACTAAAGAGATGTTCCTAGTTTATGGAGGTGAGGAAGAGCTCGTCGTGAGGGGTTACGTCGATGCTAGTTTCCAAACCGGCAGAGATGATTGTCGATCACAGTCCGGATTCGTGTATGTCCCGAACGGAGGAGCAATTAATCGGATGAGTTCCAAGCAGGATACGGTGGCGATTCTACCACGAAGCGAATACATTGCGGCTTGTGAAGCTGCAAAGGAAGGTGTTTGGATCCGCATTTTCTGGATGATCTTGGTATTTTCCCAGCCTCGGTGAAACCGTTGGACCTTTATTGTGATAATTCGGTGCCATCGCACAAGCCAAGGAGCCGAGGAATCACCACAAGGTCGGACACATAGACCGGAAATATCACCGATCTGAAAGATCGTAAGAATGGTGATGTAGAGTTATGCAAGATTCACACGGATGCAAATGTTGCAGATCCATTGACTAAGCCGCTTCCACAACCCAAGCATGAGGGGCACGTTAGAGCTATGGGCATTCGATGTCTATTTGATAGACTCTAGTGCAAGTGGGAGACTGTTGGAGATATGCCCTAGAGGCAATCATGTATGATGATATTTCCTATGTGTTTATGAATAAAGATAGTCCTTGGACATTATCAATGATGTGTATCGCAAGCACGTGACTTGTTTGTGGGACTATGCATTGTATGATGACTGTCCTAAAGGTCCCTAGTCGAAAGGGCTGTGTGGACGCAAGCAGCCGACTAGACTAGCATATGACACGGTCGATGGCTCGGTCTCACTAGCCATGGAGCATTGGATGCTAACGGATAATATGGACTTGGAAAGGTCTGGTCGGATTCGACATAGTCGGATCCGAGTCGAGATAAGGTCCGTGTTGGACAGACCCAACTATGAGACGCAGCGATATGTCATCTGTGAGTCTCTAGTACAACATACGTTCTATGTCCTAAGACCTGAGTGACGCATGTACTCGAGATGGTGATAGACTTGCTTTGGGCCGACCAAACGCTACTCCGTGGTCGGGTAGTTACAAAGGTAGGTTTCGGTTTGTCCAATCCCATGTTGCGAGACATGGTCGAGCAAGATGGGATTTGCCCTCCGATCGAGAGAGATATACTCTGGGCCCTCGTGTGATCCGACCAGAACAGCATGGCCATGCGACAAGGATTATGAGATAATCCGGATAGTGGTCGGTATCACAGGAACGAGAAAGAGGTCGGGCTAGCACAAGGATGACAGTCTCGCCTTGAGCCCGACAACATATATCATGTGGCAAAAGGAATGGAAGTATGATGTACAGGTTCGCTTAACCAGCTTCATCGTCGCTTGGTGGTCGGCACGCCTTGCTAGAGGCCGCTACCAACCGTGACAGGTCGGAGGTGATCCGAACTGTGACCAAGCCGACTTGAACCTAAGGGGTCGCGGCTAAAGGAAGGAACCTCGAGATCGGTTCAGGGACACCGGTCGGATGTGATCCGAATGGACTAGGAACGTGACCGAGTAGACTTTGGGCTTTAGGGTCCGTGCGAGGCCCAAGTGTTGAGCCCGCGACGGACGCCTATATAAAGTGGAGGTGCGGCACACTCGCGAGAGCTTTTGTCTAAGGGGTGCGAGATCGTTTAGGCCTCAGGAGGCAGATCACTTCGGGCTCAGGAGGTTGATCGCTTCGGCCTCAGGAGCCACCTCCACTCGCCCCGACTGTGTGATCGGACCTAGCAGTCCGCCGCATGGTGTTCCTCCCGCACGCGCGGATACCGTTAGAGGCGGTGCACTTGCGCCGCTCCGGCGAACTCGTACGTGGGATCGGACGACCGTCCGCTCGAGGGAGATCGAACGAGGAGGAGACAATCCACGCAGACGCGCTGCCCCAACTCTTCTTCCGCTGCACGGCACTGCGCGTCTAGTGGTAACAAACTGTGATCCATCTCCCATAGCATGTTCCTGGATATTCTGCGCGTAGGAATTTTTAATTTGCAGTCGACGCACCCTACCGTAGAACCCAACAGCGATGACGCTTGCCATTGCTCTGCTTCCGGCTGGATCCCTCGCCCTTTTAGGGAAGGAGGCACTTCCTCATGTCAATGTTCCGCCTGTACATGTCGTAGCTCGTGTACGCCTCCTTGGCCACGTACACGACGTGAGCTTTGTCGAGTTTCTCCATCCAGGCCAAGTGCCAGGCACGCTTGTCCTTGTTGCAGGAATCCTTCATGTCTCTGTAGTATGGGATGGCCTTGGTGAGGTGAACTAGTGAGTCCTTCTCATGCTCCTTGCTGCCCCAGATCTTGTATTGGCCCTGGATGTCGACAAGATTCTGGCAGGCGATGCCCGAATTGTTGAGCACCTTTACATCGTTGGTGATGTCCATCGTAACAAACTTGTAGTGGGGGTTGTTGACAAACCTTGCGAAACACTCGCAAGGCCTTGTGGCCAGGCAGTAGTGGTAGACGAGGATGTGGTTGCGCACGCACATCCCGGTGACGACGACCTTGGGACGAGACCCGACATGAGCGCGGGTGTACTCGAGGTCGAACCAGACCACCTTGTACTTCTCCTCGGCAAGCAACAACTCCATGATGTGGATGGAATGCTCCACCTAGATAGGGTTGTTGGTGTACACCACTCAGAGCTCCATGAACCTTCTGTGGGTGTCCACCATGGCATGCATGGTGAACTGCTGCTCGTCGTTGGCAGCCGCTCGGAGCACCATTGGAGCCGCGCAGGATACCCTCTAAGAATTTGTCATGGTGGTGTGCTTCTTGCAATGGTGGGGCGCGATCGAAAGGTTGAAGCGACACAAGGGTTAAATGGCCGCTGTAATAAATGGGGACCGGCCGACCTGTAATCGTCATGTCTTGTCACGGCGTTCATAGTGGAGGATTCCAGTGCACGCTTGACAACACCGCACCGCGCCAAATCGTCGATGAGCCTATTCCTGCGCTACGGCGCAAGCTTCCTACCCGACTAGTTTGGACACACGTCGGCTAGAAGAGGGACAAATCATGGGTGTTTATTGGCAAAAAGCTTTGTAAAAACAAAGTGTGTGGAATGACTTTGGTCATAAGTTTACCCGTGGGTGATGAGGTCAAAGTTACATAGAAGGGTGATGATAGACACTTGAGTGCGATAATTAATTATGCGCTCTACAGGGCACACGGTTGAAGAAACCAACTGTGTGCAATAATGTCAAAGATTGCAGTCGAGTTAGCTATATAGATCATGTGCTATGAGATCGACAAGGTAAACTGATTCGAGAATAGTTAGTAAAGTCTATGTCCATTGCATATTAAGGTCAAAATAGTGCTACCAATATACAAGTCTCATACGCCATTTCAATGATTGTACCACAAAAGCTTGAAATATTACAAGGATCAAATTCTAGAGTTATATGGCCCAAATTCAAAGATTACAAAGTTCAAACTGATATTAGAAATGAAATTCAGCTCATCAGCTGCAAACGCTCGCGCGCATCTGCTGAACATGGATATCAGAGAGGTTCAAACTAATATTACCACTTCTAAGTCTGGTTTCGAAACCTCATAATTTTTGTCAAAGGGGCCAGCCACTGAGAAGTCATGTATGGGGTTGACATGATGACTTCCGATTACTCTGTCATTTGAAGTTCCAAAAAGAAATTCAGCATTTTTGGAGCCTAATCTTATATGCCAAAGAAAAAAATGTGTTAGTGCCTACATGCAGTTTTGAACACTACTACAGGCCTATTTGGTTGCAGGATTTGTAAAATGCACTAACATGCCATCTTCGATCTGACATGATTAACATGGGCATTTGATTACAATCTAGAAAAATGTAGCCTTCTTCACAAGAGCTTGGAGTGGATGAAAAGTTCCCTAAGAAAACTAGTAGTGATGAATACAAAGGAGAAATGCTTATGGATTGTAACCATATGGATCAAGGAACCAATATGGGGGGGACATGTATGTACTGAAATCCTCCAAAAATCCTTCAGAAATCGTAGTACAATGTCATTGTAAACTTGGTAAAAGGTGTCATGAATTAAACTCCCTTATGGTTAACATTTAATAGGAAAGGAACATCACCTTGATATATCGCTTCCCAAGGCACGGAAAGCATCTCATGAAACTGACAACTTGCTCCAGGTTGGGGCCGATAGATTCTAGTGCCAAGACCTTCACTGTGCGCAGTTTCGGGGTCAAGCTTGTCGGAATCATTTTTTGGATGACAAACGAACATACATCTTAAAAATTAGAAATAATGTTAATTTCTAGAAGGAGAGGTAGAAGGCGGCTGTTGTACCTGAACGGGTGTGGATCCAATAACAAGTTTGGAGTATTTGTCACACGAGTAGCCCACCACTTTCAATTTCGGCGCAGAAATGACATTGATTTTTGTTGGACCTTCTTGATCAACTACAAGTAATCTCTCAAGTGTAGGTGTGTCCTCAATGACCATACCATGGTACACATCTAGTGATGTCCTCCTGTCGCACCAGCATCACACATAAATAGTCCGGGAAGCTACTCCACCCATAGATCGCGTGAACACGAAGGTACTGGAGTGCAGTATAGCCACGGAGCAGGCACTCCATGTCACCATTTGGGACGCAGACGGCGACGAGCTCAAGGTGCTTCAGTCATGGGAGAATAAGAGCGGGCGCGTCATTAAGAGGGGATGGCAGTTCCTGAACTTGGCAACGTGCAGCATGGGCGCGAGGTGGAGCGCGGACGTTGGTAGCGAGCGCATATGCCCATCGTCAAAAGTGAGCTCCTCGATCTGATCTAGGGTGGGGGATCAGAACCAGTCGTCAAGCTTGGCTCGGTCCTTGCAGTTGGAATGGAACTTGCCCATTCTAAGGCCTCTGGTTGGGCCAGGGTGACTGCCGAGGATCTTGGAGAACGCATCCAAGCTTTTGTGATAGCCATGGCAGAGCTCGTGGCTGTCGATGAGGTCGAGAGGGATGGAGTTCCAAAGGGGACGCCACTGTCGGGAAAGGACGGTTGTCTGTGCCCCATATTTGATTGGGAGGAAGGAGATGATGATTGTCAACATATCATCAAGGAGGCTTCTCATGAAATCTAGGCCTGCTGGAGTCGCCTGTGGTTCTTGCTCGCCCCGTCTCCGCTTGTTGGCAGCCCTGTTCTCCACCTCCGGAGTCTCCTTGTCAGCGGCGCTTTCTGATATCAGTGGGAGTATAGGGAACATTAAGTTAAAACAGGGAAACAGAAAAGTCTATTGGTAACTAGAAGTTAGTAGGTAGGAATATAGTAAGAAAATGGAATAACAATTGGTTGCTTAAATACTACACAATTCATTAGATATTACTGGGTAAGTCAACATGCAGATACTTGCAAAGAAAACTTACTTCGAACAAAGTCTGGACGGATGATATTGTCGGGGAAGTTAGCATATATCTCATGACCAGGCTCTTTGATGTGCAGTGCAATTTTAGTGCCAGCTTTCAGTACATAGAACTTAGAAACCTCTTTCCAAAGGCCAGTGCCAAAATAGGAGTCACCATGTTCAACAAGTCTTACAGTAGCAATGATTGTAAACCGATGGTTTGTGTTCAGTATAACACCCCTGCAGTCTTGATTTATGTAAAGGGAAAGATTGTGCACTACAGATTCTGTTGCATAGCAAGGGACGCGCTGCGGAAAATGGTAGGATTGTTAAAGAAAATAGGGAACATGCAAATATGGGCCCGAATTGAAAGACCTGTACAACATTTTAAATCAAAGGACAAAAATCAATAATTAAATAGATAGGGTAAACATGATGTCATGGAAATATGAGACTAATCGATAGAAAAATACATCATTAGTTTGCCGAATATAGAAAGAAGAGGAAAAAATCCCCTTTGACGTATATGGTGCATGTGGCACCTTTTATCCAAATGTAGCAATATTTAATGTATGTTCAGGAAAGTAGGCCATGCCAACCAATTTAGGGTAAGATTGAACCTACCGCCCGCATCCTCAAGTCATATTGTACGGTGAGATGGAACTCCATGGATGTTGGCGGAGGCCACAAAGTCCTGATGTGTCCATGCACTGTACACTCTTTGAATGAAAGAAAACCCTCAAATCAGCTCGAATAAAAATGAATTCCGGGTGATTTCGGCCAGGTGATTAAAGGAGGCAGATGAACTGGGATAAGAGATGAGACAATATCTCATTAAATTAGATACCTTGTTGTCCATGAGAAAAAAAACCTCGGTATGATGGATTCCCCCACTGGGCGGAGCTAGCTCGACCACGAGCAACGTCGACAAAGATGATGGCGATAGGCAACAACAAGTGGAAGTGGTGAAATGCGGTGGGGTTTGCCAGCAGCCTGGCGGCGGCAGGCGGCGAGCTAAGTGTTTGCCGCCATGATAGGCGGTGCCAAGCATAGACGTGGAGGAGCTTGTGCAGGTGTGAATGGGGACCGGAGGGGGTGGCGGGCGGGATGAGGTTTTTGTGACGTGGGGATGGTGAGGGTTTTCTTTTTTTTTTCTTTTTTGAATTGGGTGGTGAGGGTCTTGTGTCCCACAAAGAGTTTCGGAGGCAATAGTTTGCTAGAGCCAACTGTGTGTGATTGACGTAATAGGCAAAATGAAAGTCATTGCACACGGTTCCAATTTTGGGAACCGTGTGTGATTGACATACTACATCCGTCTTAGTTTACTGGTCCCCTTTGTAATTTTTACCAAATTTTAACCAAATATTTAACTAACAAATGTTTATGTGTGTCACCAAAAATTATATCATCTAACACTATGTTCAAATACGCAAACGTTATAATTTTTGCTGGCCTGCATTAACATTTTGTCAGTTAAATCTTTGGTCAAAATTTAACACAAATTACAAAGGGGACCAATAAACAATGACAGAGGTAGATTCCATCAACCGAACTGATTGCATCCATATCCCACATTTCGACATAAGTAAACATAGATTAAACATACTTAGACATGGATAATAAGCATACACAAGCAAAGTTCAACCATAAGTACATGGGTCAACCATCATTAAGACACTACATAGTCGTACTTAGTTCAATCCTACATCTCATCCCATATGACGGCATGATCCTGAAGCTTCTACAGGTACTCGGCATACGCGTCGTGCGCCACCCTGCGAGAATACTTCTGCTTGCATGAGCCAACGACCCGTCCTCTTGCATGCGCCCTAAACCCTAAACCCTAAAATGGGCATTGATAGCCGTCGTCCCAGGTCCTAATATGCCTGTTATGCATTCCCACATAAAGCTCCCTCAAGATTTGCCTCTTGTACCTCCTCTGGCCATCTTCATCCTCGTTGTCCACATCGTCACACAACACCTATACAAATAGTAAAAAATGGCATCAAATCAATGTTTACATGCAACGAAGTAGGATTAGGAATTTATGGCTATTCTTTTATACATATCCAGAGATTATGGTTTGATTTTTAAGCACAGTCGTCCATGCACAGACCAATCTTGAAGAAAATAATTGCACAAACATATATATAGGTCATTCAGAATCAATTGTCAAGTCCTGGCTAGGAATTATTAACACGAACACTAATCCTAGTCGGATTACTAGCAGAAATCATTTGCACAAATGAAACTGTAACATCCCAAAATTCTAAATTTTGGAATGTTAATATAATTAATTGAATTGTTTGTTTGTTTGCTTGAGTGAATTAAACTTGAGTGAAATTGAACCTTTTCAAAAACTTTTGAATGAGAGGGAATAAAATGACTTTCCCCTTCTCCGGTAAATTCAAATTCATCCTATTAAAATCAATGAGAGAAGATGCCATGACTTCTTCAACTATAAAGAATTTGAACGGAGTTTTGCAATTTAATTCTTTCAAATATTTGCACTTGCTTCTCTATTTTTCTTCCCGAGAAATACCCGAAAAATAAATTCTTGCAAGCAAGAAAGAGCGGAGGAAAATGACCCTCCAAAATCAGGGGCATTTTGAAAATATTTGAGCCAAGAAAACCAAAGTTTTTATTTAAAATTATTTGCAAAAAGAAATAAAGCCTTTAGGGATTTTCTGAAAAACATTTTTTAAGTTTTTATTTTGGCCGTGGAATAATGCTCATCATCTACATTTTATTTTTCTGATAATTTTAGTATATAAAACTCTTTATTCGAATTGATTTGATTTCCTTTTTATTGTTTTAGTTTCCTAATTTTAAAAATAGGAATGGAATCGTTTTATTAGGAAAACCTGCTGGCCCATTAAGCACTTTCCTATTCTAGCCCAACAAGAGATCATCTCCTTCCTCTGTTTCCTCTCACGTTACAGAAGCTTTCCATGTCCATGGAGACAGGATATCTCCACCTTCCCGATCTCCCTCGTCTTTCCATCCCAGCGCCTCCCGAGACCGCCTATAAAACCCCCTCCCTCTCCTCGTTCCATTTTTCCCATCACCACGCCCCCTCCCTGCCCGTAGCCTTCTCGCCACCGTCCTCCTTTTCCTGCCTAGAAACGCTCACCAGGAGCTCTCCTGGAACCTCCCCATCGCCCAGCGCCACCTCCCCAAGCACCGACCCCCTCCTCCGCCACCCCCATCCTCGCCGGCGACCTCGCCCCCTCGCCGGAGCAGCCCTCCACATCACCGTCTCCTTCCTGCCATCTCTGCCTCACGTACAGGTAACTCCGTTTTCGTTTTTCAGATTTATTTCCGTAACAGATTTAGTTCCGTTCTTGTTTAGCTTATAACTTTTGATCTAGAAGTCCAATGATGCTGATTCTTTTTGCGTTAGATCACAATTTTCTTGTAGTTTCCAAAAATATATAATTTGTCTATGTTTGGATTTATAAAATTTAGTTAGATCAGATTTGAATTAAAGCTTGTTTTGCTTATTCCGGGAGTTTCATAATAGATTTTTATTTAATTCTTTTTGCTCCTAGTTTCTTAATGAAATATTTTCTGTTTAGTTAACATAAAACCATGATTAGATGATGTTAAGAAATTTTGTTATATAAAACTATTTTTGTTGTTATTTGAAGTAGGAAAACTTTGAGTTGTTTTTTCTTTAAGTTTTCCTTTGGGTTTTGCTTTGTTGGTTTTGGTGTGTTACTTTGTTATGTTATGTTATGCTATGTGCTTATTATAGTTATTGTTTGCCTCAGTAGAATTTCCGGAGTGCGAAGATTGCTACTCTGAAACCCTAGTTTTCAAGATCGTCAACAAGGCAAGTTCACTTTGACCATGCTTTCTTACCTATGTTTTATTGCATTTAGTGGCACCTTTGCAACCACCCCTCAAGAGTGTTATTGAAATTCTTGTAGTTGAGTAGTATGCATGAGGTAGGAACCCATCACCCTGTTACCAAGCCGGGACGTTATTTTATTCTAATGCTACGCTGTAGTAGACGGGGTTTGGTATGAGTGTTCGAGAGTGGTGTGAAGAAGGAGGACTCTCGTCAATGACAAACTCCATGATGGAATCTGCAAGGACTGCATCTTCAAGACCTCAAGACTTCAAGACTCGATGACAAGAATTCAATACACACTCTTGGGTGAAGGATTTGTTGACGGCACCTGGAGAAACCAGTGGTTGGCGGGATGCATAGAGAAGCGCCATGACATCTTGCGGAAAGCTTCACCCAGACTCAAAGAGACGGAAGAATACTTCATGCCCGGAAGCTTACCTGTGCAACCGCAAGTCATTATGGGCTCTGGCTTGGTTGACCTTAGTTGTGACTCTGGCTCGGACGGTACTAGCAGATGTAGAACTACGGTAGGATGGTTTGAGTACCGGACAGTGGTCAGAGGAACTCTTTGGAAGACCATGTTTCGGTCATCTGGTTCTCAAACACTCTGAAGTGCGAGAATGTAAAGAGAGGGATCGAATCTTGCGGGTAAAGTGTACAAACCTCTGCAGAGGGTTTAAACCTAATCGATTAGCCGTGTCCCGATTTACGGACAATTTGAGCATCTGGACTGGATCTATCTCGGAACTCTCAACACCGGATTGATAACTTAATTGTGGGCAACTTATGATGATTTTGGGCTATGAGACATCGGTTGGCGGAACCATGTCATGACAGAAAAACTCCATAGTACAGGCTTCATTTTATTCCTTTGATGTAGGTAAAATAAAACCAGCTTTTACGCAAACAAAATTCAGATCTGAGCCATAAAGCCATATTGCATATAGTATAGTTTTATCATCTGTTTTCTCATGTTGTGATCTTGCGGTACATTCAATGTAATGACCTACACGGCTGCAACGTATCATGTTGCAGATATTTCCTCGACAGTAAGAGTTACGATACTGGGTTACGATCTACACTCAACCTGCCGATGGCGTTGATGGGACTCCACACCCGTTTGATTGTTTCCGCTGAGTATTATGAGGTATATATCAGTTTTACGTTAATTATACATGGGATTGCACTTTGATATATACATTGATGTACTGTGTGTGCCAAAGATACTTATCCGAGGATGGCACAAGAACACGTAGGCTTGACCGTCTGAGGTCGGGTCGCTCTGAGATGGTATCAGAGCACATGTTGACTGTAGGACGTGACCCTAGAAATCGAAAAGCCCCTTGGACAGGAAATTTCTAAAAGTTTATTTTCAAAAAGACTCTTACTTCTCATCTTTTCAGATTTTATCAAATAGACACTCTCACCTCAAATAGTTAGAATATACACCTTTCCTTTTGACCACACGGAAGATCAATCAAGTCACTCCAAGAATTAAAGATATCGGACAACCGATGGCCATTTCAGAGTAAAGAGGATTTCACCATGTGTTGGAAGAATTGCAGCTGCAACAATTGAAGACTCTGAAGACTTGAAGAATTTGAAGTTCCTGAAGAATTATTTGACCTTTAGAGACCAAACCCCTGTTATACACCTACGTTAGAAGCGATGATTTGTGAGCTATCATTTGTTTGATGTTTTCCGACTGCCCCAAAATAAAACCTGTTTCTTCAAAAACTATTGTTTGTATTGTGTGTATATCCCTCCCCACCTCTCTCTCATCTCACCCTAAAACCCTTGAACCCCATAGATGATGAATGAAGTTGGACTGATATTCTCTGGACCGAAGACTCAGCCCGAGGCAGAGCTATGGATGCAGAACATGGAAACCCACTTCGGGAGCAATTTGGTTTCAAGGAAGTATGAGGTCAATCGCTCTTGAGATTTTACGAAAGTGCTGCAACCTGGTGGAACATGCATCAAGCCATACAGGGATTTAATGGAGCAAGAACTTGGGAGGAATTCAAGAAGACCTGTTGAAATCACGTCTTATCCGAAACACAATGATGCACCAAGAAGTAAACCTTGTGCTCGCAAGATTTGCGGAGAAATAGGACACACCAGGAGGAACACAAAGATGGATGCCCTCATTGTGAGGAGAAACACCCAGTGAGGAATGCCCAACTAGCTGGTGACTTGCTTCTGTGTGAAGGAACCACCCACTACCCGTCAGATGTCACATTTACTCCACGGTGCAACAAACTATTCGAACCGTGAAGATGGAATGAAAGAAGCCCTCAAGGAAGATCTAGAAGAACCAAGATGATCGAAAGTGTTGAAGACCTGGATGGAGAAGGTCTCAACAGATTTTACTCAATGCCTGCTATTCATGTGGAGAAGAAGGACATTTTCACAAGATTGCACCAAGGAAAGAAAGGAGTATCCAGGATATTTCCGACAGCAGAAGTGAAGTTTGACCCCGGAGATAGAAACTCGATCATTACAGAGAAATCCAGAAGAGAAAAGGAAGGCAACCCGAGAGCAACACAATTTTTGCAGAGAAGGACTTGAGTCATATCACCTGTTACAGGTGCAAGGATTTAGGTCATTACGCTAGTAAATGCCCGTAAAAGAAGCCAAGAATCCAAGGAGCCCGTGATAATCACAAAGAAGCCCGAGACATGTCGGAAGTCATTTGTTTTCGCTGCAAGGAGGCAGGACATTATGCTATTAAATGTCCCGACAAGATGAAAGCTGGAGTTGAGTAGTTGGAATTTTGATATGGATAATAAGAGTAGTAGAAAGCAATTTCCTTTTCATGAGCTCAATGAGTTGAGTTATGTAATAGATTTCTCGAGTTGGTAATAGTTCATGACTCAATAAAGTTGTAATGTCACATGCTGAAAAGCTTTAAGGAGTTGCCATGTTTTATCTCGAAATTAATATTTTGATGAACATGGAAGAAAGTGAGTTGTGATGCATAAACAGGAAATTGGAAATTGAGTTTGAAGTTCTGTTTGGATGATATGAATGTATGCCCCAGAGATAAGTACCTTAATTCGAGCATCATTTCTGTTCCATAACTGCAGATGACGACCCTTTACGAGTCTTTCCTTAAAGGTCCGGAAACCATCATGACCACGACAAGTGATCATGATTACCCAAGATCTTGAAGGACATGATGAAGCATATTCACCTTGAAGGAGATGCAGTCTACAAAGGCTACCCTTCATGCATAAGGGAGTGGAACTTTGGTATGTGGAGGTACACCTCCACCATTTGAAAGGAGTTTGCCCAAAATGATGGGGCAATACTTTTCATTTCACGTGTGCCACAAGCAACTTTCTTCGATGTTGTTCGTGAAGCAGCCATGGAAGCCATCGTCGGATCGGAGAAATACTAGAAGCAAGACTCCGTTATACTCAGGAATACCTAAGCGAAGTGCATCTTGAGATGATGGAGGTGAAGCTCAAGGCCACCACAATGAAACAGAAGATCAAGAATTCAAGGCACATGTCGCCCAATTCGATTGGGATGAAGGATCCTCAAGGAGGAAAAATGAATAAAGTTGGAAGTAATGTCCACCATACCGAACCATGTGGGTGGCAGCATTTGTAATAAACTTTTGGAATTTGGATTCACGAAAAATGATTAAGGATGTAATGAAAGATTGATATGAGAATAATGAGATGTTATGGATAAACTTGTGCATTTATTTTGGTCATAGTACTCTGTAAAACCACAGGATCAATGAAGAAAGAAATGTGTTATCCATGACGGTCCATAGAAGGAAGCTGGACAAAATAAGTTGAAATTTTGCTTTTGATATGATGGTATGAAGAAACAGTACTA
This sequence comes from Aegilops longissima, assembly GCA_021605205.1. Lineage (NCBI taxonomy): Eukaryota > Viridiplantae > Streptophyta > Magnoliopsida > Poales > Poaceae > Aegilops > Aegilops longissima. The sequence goes on along the minus strand of CM038681.1, from coordinate 344,972,122 downwards.
CTGGATTTAAAGGAGGTGTAACCAGAGAGTTACTCAAGGATGAGTTAAAGCTGCACTAGTGTTGAAGTGGGCCATAACCCACGTGCCCGAGGATTTTGAAAGGAAACCGATATAACCTTAATAAAGGAATAAATTGGAGAAATCAGCAGTCCAATCAGCATACGTTTCATAGGAGATTATGCAAAAACCTAAGAGTGATGAAGTAACGATAGATGTTTTGTTTGGCTTGCAGAAACCATGGATTTACTCGAAAACCAGTCCGAGAAAAAGAGAAAATTCTGCAATGCTTGTGAGTATGCCCAAGTGTTAGAACACGTGATTCGATATTTACATATGTGGTAATGATTCAAGTGCGGGATGGATTGGCCCCATACCGAGACTTCTATCATGAACTATCATATGTTGATGGAAAATCGAGAGCCTTGAAAAACTTAGAAGAGTGTCGACGCGATAAGCCATAAAACCATAAAATGGTAGGACGATGGAACCCCATTACAGCAACCGTTGCCAAGCGTAGGTTATACGGTGAGGTTCAACCTGACCCGTTTTCTGCAGGAGAAAACCATAAATTGTAGACCACCATGAGTGTTTCGATAGTTGTTTAGAATGGACACAGACCCATCAGCTAAGAAGATCCAGTCTCGGACGAACTTCAACCTTGACGAACCGACCTAAGCTTTTGAGGAAAACTCTATGCTTCTGATAGAAGAGCTTTAATGAAGGAGCTATTGTAAGATATGTGAAGAGACATACATTGTCAGCCCTCCAGAGGAAATATCTGAGTTTATTGGAACCATGACCTTGTTTTTAAGTGTGGTAGCACCCCTGACCTTTCTGACCAAAACATTTGCTAGGAGACCCCCAACCCCTAACCTTTTTCTTGCTAGCCTCTTCGAATCTCGAGGACGAGATTCATTTTAAGTGGTAGGTTTGTAACATCCCAAAATTCTAAATTTTGGAATGTTAATATAATTAATTGAATTGTTTGTTTGTTTGCTTGAGTGAATTAAACTTGAGTGAAATTTGAACCTTTTCAAAAACTTTTGAATGAGAGGGAATAAAATGACTTTCCCTTCTCCGTAAATTCAAATTCATCCTATTAAAATCAATGAGAGAAGATGCCATGACTTCTTCAACTATAAAGAATTTGAGCGGAGTTTTGCAATTTAATTCTTTCAAATATTTGCACTTGCTTCTCTATTTTTCTTCCCGAGAAATACCCGAAAAATAAATTCTTGCAAGCAAGAAAGAGCGGAGGAAAATGACCCTCCAAAATCAGGGCATTTTGAAAATATTTGAGCCAAGAAAACCAAAGTTTTTATTTAAAATTATTTGCAAAAAGAAATAAAGCCTTTAGGGATTTTCTGAAAAACATTTTTTTAAGTTTTTATTTTGGCCGTGGAATAATGCTCATCATCTACATTTTATTTTTCTGATAATTTTAATATATAAAAACTCTTTATTCGAATTGATTTGATTTCCTTTTTATTGTTTTAGTTTCCTAATTTTAAAAATAGGAATGGAATCGTTTTATTAGGAAAACCTGCTGGCCCATTAAGCACTTTCCTATTCTAGCCCAACAAGAGATCATCTCCTTCCTCTGTTTCCTCTCACGTTACTGAAGCTTTCCATGTCCATGGAGACAGAAATCTCCACCTTCCCGATCTCCCTCGTCTTTCCATCCCAGCGCCTCCCGAGACCGCCTATAAACCCCTCCTCTCCTCGTTCCATTTTTCCCATCACCACGCCTCCCTGCCCGTAGCCTTCTCGCCACCGTCCTCCTTTTCCTGCCTAGAACGCTCACCAGGAGCTCTCCTGAACCTCCCCATCGCCCAGCGCCACCTCCCAAGCGCCGACCCCTCCTCCGCCACCCCCACCTCGGCGACCTCGCCCCTCGCCGAGCAGCCCTCCACATCGCCGCCTCCTTCCTGCCATCTCTGCCTCACGTACAGGTAACTCCGCTTTCGTTTTCAGATTTATTTCCGTAACAGATTTAGTTCCGTTCTTGTTTAGCTTATAACTTTTGATCTAGAAGTCCAATGATGCTGATTCTTTTTGCGTTAGATCACAATTTTCTTTTAGTTTCCAAAATATATAATTTGTCTATGTTTGGATTTATAAAATTGAGTTAGATCAGATTTGAATTAAAGCTTGTTTTGCTTATTCCGGGAGTTTCATAATAGATTTTTATTTAATTCTTTTTGCTCCTAGTTGCTTAATGAAATATTTCCTGTTTAGTTAACATAAAACCATGATTAGATGATGTTAAGAAATTTTTGTTATATAAAACTATTTTTGTTGTTATTTGAAGTAGGAAAACTTTGAGTTGTTTTTTCTTTAAGTTTTCCCTTTGGGTTTTGCTTTATTGGTTTTGGTGTGTTACTTTGTTACGCTGTAGTAGACGGGGTTTGGTATGAGTGTTCGAGAGTGGTGTGAAGAAGGAGGACTCTACGTCAATGACGACAACTCCATGATGGAATCTGCAAGGACTGCATCTTCAAGACCTCAAGACTTCAAGACTCGATGACAAGAATTCAATACACACTCTTGGGTGAAGGGCGGTTGACGGGCACCTGGAGAAACCAGTGGTTGGCCGGATGCATGGAGAAGCGCCATGACATCTTGCGGAAAGCTTCACCCAGACTCAAAGAGACGGAAGAATACTACATGCCCGGAAGCTTACCTGTGCAACCGCAAGTCATTATGGGCTCGCTTGGTTGACCTTAGTTGTGACTCTGGCTGGGGCGGTACTAGCAGATGTAGAACTACGGTAGGATGGGTTGAGTACCGGACAGTGGTCGAGGAACTCTTTGGAAGACCATGTTTGGTCATCTGGTTCTCAAACACTCAAGTGCGAGAATGTAAAGAGAGGATCGAATCTTGCGGGTAAAGTGTACAAACCTCTGCAGAGGTTTAAACCTAATCGATTAGCCGTGTCCCGATTACGGACAATTTGAGCATCTGGACCTGGATCTATCTCGAACTCTCAACACGGATTGATAACTTAATTGTGGGCAACTTATGATGATTTTGGGCTATGAGACATCGGTTGGCGGAACCATGTCATGACAGAAAAACTCCATAGTACAGGCTTCATTTTATTCCTTTGATGTAGGTAAAATAAAACCAGCTTTTACGCAAACAAAATTCAGATCTGAGCCATAAAGCCATATTGCATATAGTATAGTTTTATCATCTGTTTTCTCATGTTGTGATCTTGCGGTACATTCAATGTAATCTTGACCTACGGCTGCAACGTATCATGTTGCAGATATTTCCTCGACGAGTAAGAGTTACGATACAGGGTTACGGTCTACACTCAACCTGCCGATGGCGTTGATGGGACTCCACACCCGTTTGATTCTTTCCGCTGAGTATTATGAGGTATATATCAGTTTTACGTTAATTATACATGGGATTGCACTTTGATATATACATTGATGTACTGTGTGTGCCAGCATACTGATCCAGGGATGGCACAGTAACACAGAGGCTTGACCGTCTGAGGTCGGGTCGCTACAGAAACAATAATCACTTATCACTTGTACCATTCAAACAATCAATACACTACACGGATCTAATGAAACTTACTCACATTTCATGGATTGGGTGAACATAACCATAAGATTTCTACTGCAAAAACGGGTAGGCAGGAGTAACCATAGAAACCCTGGGATCTATTTGACAAATAAATGGGTATAGATGACTAACCAGTTGTCCATCGTCGTCGGAGTTGTCGCCGGGGTCGTTGCCCGAGTTGTCACCGGAGTCGGTGTGGAACTCCGCCTCTGGCTATGGAAGCTCGACACCGTCGACGATGTCAGGGTGCAGCAATACCTCACCGGCGGTGACGACAGTCTCTGTCTCCATCTCCACACCGTGCTTCAGTGCTTCAGCAGCCCCGGTGTCGCCACTCCCGCTGATGGGGCGCTTCGGTGGGATCCTCATACACTGACGGCTTTGAGGACTGAGAGCGGCGTCGAGGATGCAAGCAGAGAGAGAGGATTGTGTGTGTGGCAAAGATGGGGGGTGCGGCCGCTCTGACGGGCCATTAATATGGAGTAGTGGGAGAGAGGCGGGCGGCGGTCAAACTGCTGGCTCGCCTCCCGGTGAGCCTGCGCACAGGACTACTGGCATTCCTACCGTCATTTCACACAGCTACTCGCACGCCTCCCGATGACACTGCATAGTGAGAACGCCTCCGTGAATTCACACACCTGCACGTGCGCCTCCTGGTCTGCCTGCGTGACGAACTACTCGGATGCGTCCCGTCAACTCACGCCTGCTCGCACGACACACGGCTCAAGTGGCGGCACGTATATTGTTTTCCTATTTGGATGATTAATGGTGCCGCTCTATTGCTTAACCGAAGCATGACACATATCCATTATTGGTCTAATGCTCACTGTTCGAATAAATAATACTTTTGGGGTACTGGTTCCCAGTTATTAATAATCTCCCATTTGTAAGAAGATAAAGATTACATCAAAACTGGTCTCAAATTTGACAAAAAAATTATAATGCCACTTTGTATTGGTGTCCATATGACAACATGATAAGTTTCATGAATTTCAAATAAGTTTTGGATGTACTAGAAACTAAAAATCAAGAATCTCAATGTTTGAAATTTCTTGCACGAGTAAACATGCAGCCAGTGAGACACATGTGTTTTTGCAATTCATTTAGGTCCACTGCCATGTGTGCCTGTAGCTCAAATTTGATTTTTGCACATTATACCCCCAGAAAATCAATCAATGTACTAAAACGTCTTATTGATCTCTGGTTTTTTTCAAAATTAAAACATCCATCCTTTGTTAACATATGTTCACCGTGGGATAATTTAAGATGCATCATAGTTGCGGTGGATTTGTGTTGTGTGTGTGTGCGTCTAGGGGTGGTGGGTTGCTCGCAGTACACTACGAGTCGTGAGCCACCGTGTGGGTTGGCTGTTTTGTGAGGCAGGTGCCACATCAGAGTCGTGAATTCCTTATATAAAACAGTATACAACCCTTTCATACATAGATGTTTTGGCCACATGCAGTCGATGGTTGTCCTACACGACACTCGATACTCACGTGTGATGCTTTCTGTGGCCTCGTGAGGTCGTCATCCATCACATTGTCAAATGGCTGGTAGTGAGGTTAATTTCACCAGGAAGGTAGAATCTTTTTTTGTTTGTGTTATGGTGGGAGTATATATATAGTTCGCGTCGAACATGTGGGAGGGGACTAGCATATATACTATACGTACACGTCCGTGAACAAGTACCCTCACTTAGTGTCGGGACATTTCGGTTTCCGAGGCACTTGCCACATCAAATTTGTGAAATTGGCTATTCAAACATCACACAACACCTCTTTGGGCCACATGCATGCAAGCAGTGGTTATCCTAGGACACTCACGTGTGACGCTTCCATATGTGGGCCCACGAGGCCATCGTCGATGCATGCATCACTTTGACCTACATCGGGAGAGATTAATTAATTTCACCATCAAGGAGGATTCTTTTTGGGTTGTATTACGGTAGGAGCATATAGTATGCGTCGAAGAGGGGGAAGGGGACCATCATATGTAGTACGCTTCATGAACCTCGCTCTGTGTGGGGACTTTACGGGTTTCCAGGCATGTGCCATATCATAGTTGTGCAATTTGGGTATTCAACATATGTTTGGCCCACATGCAAAGCGATGGTGGTTGTCCTCTCGCAGCCACTTAAGCAGTTATCAGTGATATCGATGCTTTCCATCTATGGGCCCGCTTGGTCTATCACTACTTTGTCTGACAATGAGGTTAATTCGACTTAGGAGGGTATTATTTTTTTGTTTGTAATATGGTATGTATATAGGTCATGCTCCGGGATGACATGATACAGTTTGAGCACACACATGCATGTGTACGAATGAATCCCTCCCATCGAGTCGAAGTGGCTAGTACCACGACACGTCATGAACCAATCTTGCTCTCTGTGGGGACTGTAGATTTTCGATGCACGCGCCAAATCAATGTTGAGAAATGGTATTCAAACATGCATGCACGCATGCATCACCTCCATACATATGCATGTAGTGATTGTCTTTGAACGGTACACTCCCTCGTGCGGTTATCGACGACAAACCTTTATATTCATGGGCCCGCCTGGACATCCATGATCACCTTGACCGACAATAAGATAGGTTACCATGGCGAATTCTTCCTTTGGTTTGTGTTATCATAGTATAAGTCATGCTGATATTCAGACCTAATTAGGTTTGAGTGCATACTATGCACGCATGCATGATGAATCCCCATCATCGGCTTCAAGTGTGGTGTGGCATAAATATGCATCGTCATCCTAACCCTCACTCGGTGTGGGGATTTCTGGTTCGAAAGCACGGTGCCACATCAAAGTTTTTCCATTGTGTATTCAAAACACACCTCTCCATACATATGTATGGGCCACACGCACGCAGTGGTTGTCTTCGAGGACTAGCGACTTGCGTGATTATGGGTGAGCTAGCCCATGTCCGGGGTCGCATGGATGGCCATCACTTTGACCAACAACAAGAGAGAGGTTGTACGACCAAGGTGGATTATTCTTCATCCGTTTAACTATCCTTCTTGGTTAGATGCCTCTCTGGCCTGCCAACTGAAAGTGGGAGTGTGTGTGTTGGGGGGGGGGGGACTTCTACCTCGCACTTTCCTAGGTGAACCTCCGTGGGGGGGGCATGCATTCATGGCTTAGGATTCCCTTCCTGCCGACATGAGGGGAGGGGGGCAAGCAATATCGTGCGCTTTGCGAGATAGGTGCCACATCGAAGTTGCATTTGTATTTGAACATGAAACCACCCTTTAAATAATATATTTGGTCCACAGGCAAGTGTGTTCGTGTTCTCACCCTCTCCCGCGTCATTTTTCACCAAATTATGAACATTAGACAAGTCGGATGACACAACAGACATGGTTCACTCACACTAACCGTGTGCCATGCCGGTGCCCCTGTCACGCACATCCGCACAGTACATTGAGGTCCACGAGGCTTCCCCTCTCAAAAATACCTACACGCCCGCAGCTTTTTTTTGTTTGATAACACACGGTTGTTATGTTTCGACCGTGTGTGATGTTTCTTGTTCCCGCTCCCGCCTGCATCCCTCAAAAATATTTGCCCACCTCGAGGTTTTTTTTGCTTCATAACACACGGTTGTTATCTCCAGACCGTGTGCGATGCACCATCATCCAAATTTTCAATAGCCCCGGCATTTCACTCCCGCGTAGTAAAATTTTCAGTAGCCGCGTCATTTCCTCAAATACACCCCCGCCCCCTCCACACACACACACACACCAAAACCTCCTCGGGCACGCGCGTGCACACACACACAACCCTCCCTCGCTCGAAATCCTAGCAAGGTCGTCATCGCCGTTGCCGCAAGGCCTTCATTGTCAACATCTGCCGTTTTCCCCGTGCAGCTTACCCACCGATCTCCATACCCGGGCCGCCCTGACTTTCTTAGATGATGCCTGCGAAACGCCCCCTTTGCCATAGATCCCCATCCCCATCACCCACTCCAGAGCATCGCAGCCTAAGCCCAGCTACGCTTCTCATGGAGCTCAAAGAGCAACTTGCCCAAAAGAGGTGTATCGCGGTCTGTGCACCCGACGTCGGCAAGTGAGCTGACGACCATTACTGGCCGCAGGCACTCAATCAGCGGGCTAGAGTATGCGGGTTTGTCGTGGAGGCCGGCTATGACATCGAGGTCATCGACAGCGACAGCCTGAGGCGGGCTTTGTCACAGGTTAAGTGGCCCACCCCCAACCCCTCGGGTTCAACCGCCGTCGATCTCATCCATGGCCCTGCTGCTGATCTCCTCTGGCTCGCTATCAAGAATTTGCCATCCCACATCACCATCGAGCCCCTTTTGTCATTTCTGAAGGACATGTTCTGCGACGCTGGCTTCGGATCCACATCTTCTAAGTCAGACCTCATCGACGGTGACCACGAGGAGGGCACACTCTCCGGCTCTTCCAAGGGGAAAGAGCTCGTCTGCGACATCAGGGACGACACCCTACAATCGTTCTCTTCCAAGGGGAAGGAGCCCATCTGCGACAACATGGAGCGCATCCAGGGTCCGTGCTCTTCCCAAGGGGACGAGCCCATCTGTGACAAGTGAGGAAACACATGATTTGTTTTAATGTGCCTCTTCATAGGGGGGAACCCATGATTTGTTTTGTCAAGTCCCTTTTGTAGTGTAGTGAGAATATGCCCAGTTTTAATTGCTATATTTGGTTGTTTGCAGTATGCCTTGTTTATTTCAGTTGTACACAATGTGATGCTCTATATGTGCAATTATTTACTGTGCAGTACATTTCATCAATCCAGTTTTAAAACATGCCGATAGGAATGCATATATTTGCTTGCTGTCAAGCCTATTATAGCTAGCATATGCCTCTTTTAAAGTTTTTTGATTGTTCGGTTGTTTGTAGTTAGCATATGTCCAGTTTCAAATGCTATCTTTGGTTGTTCGTAGTATGCCTTGTTTATTCCATTTATTCACAACTTGATGTTCTATATGTGCAAGTATGAACTATGCAGTTCAATTTCATCAATACCAGTCTCAACAATACCACTATGAATGACTACATTTGGTTGCTGCATCTTGTAGTTAACACGCCTTTCCATTTTTATTTAATAATAACCAGTGCACTTAGACCGGCACTATACCAATTTGAATGACTATGTTTGCTTGTTGTTAAATGTTAGGCCTGTTGTAGTTAACACACCTTTCCACTTGGTTTGCTTTACTAGCGTGCTTAAACATGCACACTGAAGCTATCTTTTGGAGATTATTTTGCTTGCCATGGATATATTTGGTTGATGTTTAGCCTGTTGTGCTTAACATGCCTCTCAATGTACCTACACAGGACAATTTTGGGAACGATTGTTGTTTTCCATCAAGGTTAGTTTCATCCCATGGCTTATATATACTCACTGTTTAGGATATAGGCAGCTACCATATAGGTCGGGGGCTGATAAGGGACTAATCGGTGAATCAGACTTTTAACTGAATATATCTGTAACCCATTTATTGTTAGGTTAACTAGGGCCATATGTAATATATCTGAGGCTACATAGCAACATGCATTGTACTTAATGTCTAAATATGCAATCCTAGGCTACATAGCAACAAGGAAGAGTGTTACCTTAATGTTCTGATGATGTCTAGATATACGTAGAAGAGCAGCAACAGCAACAACACAGCCCTGTTTGGATAGTCAACTTAGCTAGAGGTTAGATTTAGTTTCTAGCTCATGACTAACCCTGAACTAACTCCATCCAAAGAGGTGTTTCGATGACAGGGTTAGATTGACAAATGCACTAGGAGAACTAGCTCCAATTAGCACCTCTTGGGTTGGATAGTTTATTTCGGTGGGTTCGATGGAACTAGATCAAAGTAGCCCACATGTTTCGATATACTTTGGGGCTATTTGAGCCCGAACTAGCTCAAACTAACTCTAACCCATGGATACAACAACAGTTAATCAGCCAATAATTTGTAAGAATGCAATAAACTCCTTCTGCCCATAATATAAGATTTAATTCATCTAATATGTCAGTATATTGGATGCTATAAGATATTATAAAAGAGTGGTGTACTACATCATTATGCAATTGTTGTTTAGCTTCTATTATTAACTTGGTGCTTTTAGGTGCATATATCATTGGTAAACATCCGTGCTTCAACCCTTTCTGCGTACGGGGCAATGAGATATCGATGAAACCAGCATCAAGTGAGGAAGATGATAAAGATTATTAGTAAAATGGGTCAAAAGATAGCAATTAAACTACTTGTTTACACTTTATCCAAGACAACAGCGAACTGCAGGATGGTAAGTAAGAACTCTGTAGTCTTCTTTTTTCTACCCATAATGAGTTGTGTTAGATGTCAATTTTTGGATCTTTTTCCTTTCTAGTAGTTCCCAAAGCAGTTTACTCAAGATTACCTCTTGAACTACATGATTGGTGGGCATGCAAAGGTTAAAATATTTCTACCGAAACACGATGATTATCTAGATGTTTTCATGAAGACCGTGAAGGATGGGTGGTCAGCCATCACAAGGGGTTGGACTAGAGTCGTGCGTGCCTTCTGCATCGAGGAGGGCACAATATGGGCATTCTGCTTCACCTTTTTCAGCAACCAGAATGTATTTCGCCTCTTCCTTTACCATCTCTAATAGTACAAGTATACAATTGTGGGTCATCATTCTTTATTTGGTTCTTATGTAATTCTTGAGCATATGTACCTATGAATCGAATAATGCATTGGTTGTTTGAACCTGATGGATATGAATAAAGCTATAGCATACAATCAAATTCAAATTTGGTACAATTTGAAATAGCAGCAATTAAATTAGAGTGAAATTATGCTCTCCAGGTCATTACGACACACACACGGTTGTTAAAACACAAACCTTTGCGATATACACCACAACCCGATACGGTTCACAGAGAGGAAACGCGTGCAAGCATGAAAACAGTTGCCGTTGCAAAGCGTGTGCGATGTCAGACAATATCACAAACGGTGTGGGCAAACTAAACGTTTGTGATAGTTTCCTTATTGTACCCGATTCGCAACAATGAACTGTTTCTGATGTGGTATGCATAGCAAACATTGCACCACAGAATAGCGTGTGCGATAGTTGTCGTGTATGATGATGTTACGATGGTCCTATGTTTTGTAATCCTGTCCGACACTCGTATGACGATTAGCTAATCTTCTTAATTAATTATCGCATACGGTTTGGGAGAAGCGAATGTGTGTGATTGTCTGCTTATGATACACATTTTATAATCGTGTACCGTTTGTGATGGGCCGCGCATCGTCAACCTAGCACCACAGAATACCGACTGCGATGGCAATGCGAGCACAAACGAGTAGCGAGTACTATATATGCATCAAGGCTCCCAATCCTCGACGGTTTCTGGGTAGTGTGGGAAGGACCTCCTATTGCACTCACTCACTTGGCGATGATTACAAATGCCATTGCGAAAAGGGGTTAAAAACAGTTTGTATAGCACCTCGCTGTACCAGTGTCCAATTCTATTCAAAAAATGGTAGATCCGATCAGTATACGGATGTAACGTCGGACTATGAAACGAAAGTTGAACTTACCCATTCTATGGGGTTATAGCTTGCGTAACTGTCCCTGTTCGTTAGACGGGCAAATTCTTCTTCCTCTCCTTTGAAGAGATCGACTAGTATGGCAGCCATAGCCGCCTGGTTATCTGGACCCTACTACTTGTAATGGGTTGTGTCGTTTGTCCCATTGTAGCACCACAGGGGATGCATCCTTTCTTGCAGAGGTTGTACGCACCGAGTGGTGGCGGCGACCATCATGTCAATAATGGTTAACTTGTTGTGGGTCAGCACTCGTACCTTGGCGGCCAAGCGCACACCTCTGCGCTTTCTTCTTGGGAACGGCCTTTTGGCTGCAAATTGATTCACTTCTTTAGAGAAGCATTCGAATATTCGGGCAGGCCCCTTCGAATTGGTTCGAATAGGGGAACATCTTTGATATAAAACCATTCCGAGGTCTGCTCTTAGGAATCCTTCTTTGGGGTCCCAATAGGATACCCCGTCTCGGCTATGAGCCATACCTCGGCTCCACCTAATTAAAAAATTGACCACCCATGGGTACAGGGTGTTGTTTGCTTGTATCTGTGATGGTATTTCCTCGAAGATGAGAGGATGATGCAGCACAGCAACGGTAAGTATTTCCCTCAGTTATGAAACCAAGGTTATCAATCCAGTTGATGAGGACATCAATACCATTGTTACACCCATAGCCCCTACTGCTACATATACTGGACCAATTACTAGAACTCGCGCACGCCAATTAAATTATCATGTACTTTTGTTTCTTGGTAATAATTATAATGTTCATGAGAATATGATGCTGCCTAAATTGGATACATTTGTTTTGCTTGCAAATTAAGGGCCTGGCATGGAGAAGAGGGATGAACACTGGAGTAAGACCAAGCCTCGAGATGATGGCATGCGCAAGGGGAAAAAGAATGGAGTTACAAGTGATGATTTCAGGACTTTGAAGCCGCCATAAGGAGTGCATGAAGCCTTGGACGAAATATACGAGATGCCACTTCATAAATTTCGTCCAGAGGCTATTCTAGGTGCTGCGTCACCTTATTATTGGGCCAGGCCCATGTAATTTTGAAATACTTAAGTATAGGCTGTTTTTAGAGTCCGTATGTGTGGGGAAACAAGAGTTAGGGTTGTTTTCTGACCCCTCCCTCAAGGGCCACGAAATTCCCCCCTCTTCCTCCATATATACAGCCCTTAAGGCGTCGTTTAGACTTTGGGTTTTGTTTAGATCAAAAGTGCACCATAGTTGCAACTTTGCGTACTTTGTTTGTATTCAACGACCAGACCAAGGCGTCACAGAACCCCACCTTCATTAATAAAGCTTTCCTCTTATATTCGCAATATCCAGATTGCAATCTTAGTTTCTTGCTTGTTCCTCGTTTGCTCGCAGGAAACAGGCCGTCGTGGTCAGGTTGATCGTGCTCCGGCGTGGTCAATAACCCTCGGAAGTTGGTTTGGCGATTGCTAAGGCGCGACGTCTCGCACGTTCGTAGTCGGATCATCAAGGTCGACTCCCACAGAAAACGATAGCCACCATCTCATCGAAACATCGAGACACCTTTGCCTCTATCAAGTGGTATCAGATTTCCAGGTTGCTCGGTGAGATTTTCCAGTTTTTCGTAGTTTAGATCGAGTCTGTCCTTCATACCTACAGTCCACGGAAAAGCCACAAAAAATTAGGGTTAAGTTCATCATATCCGAACCAGTCTGAGCCTTTGCATAGTCTTTTCAGTATTTTGCTTTGTTGAATTTGCGGTTTCATCGTCGTGTCTAGTTGCTGGTCTTAGAGTCTAGTCGTTTAGAGTTTCGAGTTCTGGTCATAAGTTGTCACGCCGCCGCCGCACCATCATCATCGCCCTTGCCATCTACCACCACCGTTTATCCGCCGCCGATCCATCTCCATATACCATCACCAATCCGTATCCATATACCACCACCAATCCGTATCCATATACCACCACCAATCTGTATCCATATACCACCACCGCTGCCATATCCTACCACCATATATCCACCACCAATCCGAGTTACTTTCATATTAGGTTTATTTTCGAGATCCTTCTAATTTCCGATTCGTGTTTCCTTGCCTGAGTAGGTTTCGGAAAAAAAATTAGGCCAAAATTTTCGCAGGCAAATTTTTTTGGCCTATCCTATTTTTAGGCTTTTCTGAGTCTTTTGAGCCACGTGCCATCATAGTGTTTTTTGTCGCACTTTTTTGTCGTCGCTGCCCTGATTTCTGAAAAAAAATCAAAAAATTTCGTGCCCATCCTATCAGTTTGACGAGTGAAGAGTTTTGAGACACTCGCCATTATAGTGATTTTTCGCAAAAAAAAAGAGAAGCGCAAAAAAAGAGGAGCGCAAAAAAAAGGAGCGAAAAAAAAAGTTCCAGCGTGTGCTTTTCCCTTGTTTACGTGCAGCGCCGTGATTTTGTTAGTGTTCTAGGCTCGCGTCTCTAGCACGGTCTAGCCTAGGACCAACATAGTACCGTCGTTGAGCGTTTATTCAACTTCGCATCTCTGAATTGATTATTGCTGACCCTTTTTGCTACCATATTATAAGCCTTCCCAGCTCCACATACATCTACAACATGCGTTTGACTCTCCCTGGTAATCGCTCTATCCCAGCTTTGAGAGTTTTGACTACATCGGTTGCGGATCACCGCCTGCTGCTGGGTAAGAACTGGTATGAATTTGAGATTTGCTTGACGGATTTGTGACACCCGCCACCACCACCACTTGTTAGTAGTCTGTAAGATCATATTCTTGTGTGTTTCTATTGCTGCTAACCATGCCAGGATCACAAGCCGACAAGATTGACTGGGAGAACTTAACGAACAAGGAGCTTCATGATAAGTTTCAGCAAATGATGAGTGGACAGGTGCAAGATGTGCTAAACAGATTTGAAGAGGCCATGGAGAAGATAGATGGCATGGAGAAAACGTTTGAAACAAAGCTCGATAACAAGTTTGCTGAATTGCTTTCGCGTTTTCCACCACCACCGCCGGCTGCACATATCACACCTCTACAATGACAACAACAACGCCCCCTTCCGAATCAGTTCGGACGAGCGAAGCGTGTTCCTCTTGAGGATGGTCGAACTTCTGGAGCTGTTGTACCTGGTGTTTATGCTTCTGTAGCTCCTGCTGCTACTGCAGAGGTGGAGGACCATTACGAGGATGAGTTTGATCAAAATCAGAACTACGTGCAACCACCAGCACCACCAACACCAGGTCCTCCTCATGCATATCAACACAACGGTAGGGATGCACCACCACATGAGGTACGAGATCATGACCATCTTCCTAAACTAAAATTGAATATTCCACCATTTGAGGGTAGATATGTTCCTGATATATATCTTACTTGGGAGTTAGAAACTAAACAACATTTTACATGTTTACAATATCCCGAGGAGAGACGTGTTCCTGCTGCTGTTTGTGCTTTCACTAGTTTTGCATGTGTTAGGTGGTCTGAACATTGTAGATTATATCCTATTCCAACTACTTGGGCTGCTTTGAAAACTGCTATGCGTACTCGTTGGGTTCCACCATATTATCAGCGTGAATTACTTCAAAAATTGCAGTGCTTAAGACAAGGAAAAAAGTTTGTAGAAGAATATTATCAGGAATTACAAATTGGCATGATTAGATGTGGTATTGTTGAGGAGAATGAAGCTATGCTTGCACGTTTTATGGGCGGATTAAATAGAGAGATTTAGACCATTCTAGAGTATAAGGATTATAATAATATCACTCGTTTATTCCATCTTGCTTGTAAAGCTGAACATGAAGTGCAGGAAGGTATTTTTGGATCTTTGGAATAATAGACCTAAAAATAATATGATAGAAAATAGACCCGGGGGCCGTAGATTTCACTAGTGGCTTCTCTCGAGAAAATAGCATACTGTGGGTAAACAAATTACTGTTGGGCAATTAAGAGAAGAGCAAATAATTATGATGATATCCAAGGCAATGATCATATAGGAGAAGAAGAGCTAGAAGTTACCGACACGTTTCAAGGAGTCAATCCCGGCAGGAGCCATCCTAAGGGGAAGACTATGTTGCCGGTGACATTTGGGGGAGAACTGAACTATTGGACCGAGAAGATTGTGTTTGATGTGGTTGATCTCCCCCTGCCATACAATGGGATTCTGGGACGCCCGGCCCTGGCTAAGTTCACGGCAGCATCTCACTATGCTTATAAAACTTTGAAGATGCCTGGGCCACTGGGAGTCATCACTATTGAGTATCGTGATTATTAGGAAAGCTAGGATAGCGTAGGATATTATTCTACCTTGCCTCGTACTCCAAGATGATCATGTAGGCATCACGTCCAAGATTAGTAGACCGACTCCTGCCTGCATCTACTACTATTACTCCACACATCAACCGCTATCCACCATGCATCTAGTGTATTAAGTTCATGGAGAAACAGAGTAATGGAATAAGAAGGATGACATGATGTAGACAAGATCTATTCATGTAGGAATAGAACCCATCTTTTTATCATTAATGGCAACGATACATGTGTGCCTCGCTACCCCTTCTGTCATTGGGTGAGGACATCGCAAGATTCAACCCATCACAAAGCACCTCTTCCCATTGCAAGAAAAATCAATCTAGTTGGCCAAACCAAACCAAAGTTTCGGAGAAGATATACGAGGCTATAATAATCATGCATATAAGAGATCAAAGAAGACTCATATAATATTGAAAGATAGAACTGGTCATAAACTCACAATTCATCGGATCCCAACAAACACACCGCAAAAAGACATTACATCAAATAGTGTAAGTGCAACTAATCCCTGGGTGGTTTTGGTAATTTCTAACAACATATAGCTCATTGAAGTAATACTCTTTCAAGATGATCATTTCAGAAAGTTCAATGATTGGCATTGCATCGACTAGATATGTGGACCCCTCAAAATGCTAAGGACACATATTGGCTCAAGCTCAAGACTCTACATTTTCATTTTAGTAATCCAAGGTCACATTGAGTCCATAGGAAAAGCCAATACTATTAAAAGGGGATGAGGTGTTGCTTAATGGCTTGCTTGCTCAAAATGCTTAGTGATATGCTCCAAAAGCCCTCAACCACTTTCTCATATCCACATATGTCCCAAACCAAAAGTCAAACTCGGCCCCACCGATTCGATCTATCCGGTGCCACTGAGTTCATTTGACATAGCCATAGCCATAAACCCTAATCAGTTCGGTCTCACTGATAGGGATCTCGGTCTCACCGAGATGGGATTGCAAACTCTCTGTTTCCCTTTGTAACGTTTCGGTCTAACCGAGATGAGCAATCGGTCCCACCGAGTTCACAATGCAAACTCTCTATTTCCTTTTCGTAAGTTTTCGGTCTCACCGAAATGAGCGATCAGTCCCATCGAGTTTGCCTGACCAACTCTCTGTTTGCCTATTACAAAAATTGGTCTGACCAAGTTCATGTGATCGGTGTCACCGAGATTACGTTATGCCCTAACCCTAATGAAATCGGTCCCACCAAGTTGACATGTCGGTCCCACTGAAAATCCTAACGTTCACATTTTGAACTAAATCAGTCTGACCGAGTTTGACTATTCAGTCTCAACGAGTTTGGTAAATTGTGTGTAACGGATATTTTGTGTGGAGGCTATATATACCCCTCCACCCTTCCACCATTCGTGGAGAGAGCCATCAGAACATGCCTACACTTCCAGCATTCATTTTATGAGAGAGAACCACCTACTCATGTGTTGAGACCAAGATATTCCAATCCAACCACAAGAATCTTGATCTCTAGCCTTCCCCAAGTTCCTTTCCACTCAAATAATCTTTCCACCAAAACCAAATCTATGAGAGAGAGTTGAGTGTTGGGGAGACTATCATTTGAAGCACAAGAGCAACGAGGTCATCATCAATACACCATATATTACCTTTTGGAGAGTGGTGTCTCCTAGATTGGTTAGTTGCCACTTGGGAGCCTCCATCAAGATTGTGGAGTTGAACCAAGGAGTTTGTAAGGGCAAGGAGATCGCCTACTTCATGAAGATCTACCAAAGTGAGGCAAGTCCTTCGTGGGCGACGGCCATGGTGGGATAGACAAGGTTGCTTCTTCATGGACCCTTCGTGGGTGGAGCCCTCCGTGGACTCGCGCAACTGTTACCCTTCATGGGTTGAAGTCTCCATCAACGTGGATGTACGATAGCACCACCTATCGGAACCACGCCAAAAATCTCTGTGTCTACATTGCGTTTGCTCCCTCCAAACTTGATGTAGGGCGGAACCCTAGATGGCCGATCTTTCACGAGAGGAGCGGATCCCTATGAAGAACGCGATGAACATGAGAGGGAACACGAGGGAAACACGAGGAGAACATGAGAGAAATCACTCAACCAACAATAATAGATCACACATGCGCTAGATAGATGAACACAAAGGTGAGATACAAGATCCAAAGTCAACAACGGACGATACAAACGGTAACCGGTTCTTCTCTGTGAGGAGGTCTTGATGGGGGCCACCCAAGAGGGGGTCTTGAATCCAAGGTGATCTTCTCCGAAGAGGGGCCACAGTCTCTCTTGAGGAGGAGATTCGTAATGGATGAGCAAAGATCTATCTCAACTATGAGCTAAACCAATCCTAACCCTAGAAAGAGGAAGCGGATGGAGTATATATAGTCTAGGGGGGCGAAGAGGTACATGGGCCTCGGCCCTTTACTGTGCGCAGACAGGCGGAGCCGGATGTCCGGGCCTTCAGGAGGAGCCGGATTCTGGGCTGTGGGGCAAGATGTCCGGGCTGGCGGCGATAGCTTCTGTAGGTTCTGGTGCATGGCGCTGGATTTCCAGGCTTCTGGCCGGATGTTCGGGCTGGACGCCGGATGTCCGGGCCCTGTAGACTTGGGCGGCTTGGCTGCTGCTGATGTGGACGCTCTAGGGGCCGGATGTCCGGGGCCTTGGCCGGATGTCCGGGGCCTGGAAGGTGACCTTGCCCGTTTCCGTTAGTTCTCTTCATCCATGGACTTGGCGGCTTGTCCGTGTTCACGAGCATCTTCGTGAGGGTCCTCTTGACACCTGATCATGCATAGCATATCGGACTTAGGTAGTAGCCATGTCTCGAGCGGATCACACATGATATCACTAAGGAAGGAAGTCACCTCGTTCTCGAGAAATCTAGCTCGTGCTCGTGTCATGGGTCCTCTTGGCTCTTGATGAGACGATGGTAGGTCCATGGGGATGATCATGGGATGCTCCGCATCATCTCCCCTCCCTTGGGAAAGATCCGACCTCGGATCGAAATCCTCATCACCATGGTACGGGGAGAGATCTTTGATGTTGAAGATGTCGCTCACGGAATACTTGTCGCATGGGGTGTTGATCTTGTATGCGTTGTTGTTGTAGCGTGCAAGCACCTTGAAGGGTCCATCCGCTCGGGGTAGTAGCTTGGACTTGAGATCATTGGGTAAGCGATCCTTGCGAAGGTGTAGCCACACAAGATCTCCAACATTGAACATCATGGGTTGCTTGTTGACGTTGAGCTTGGTCGCGAGTCGTTGTACTTGGCGCTCGATGGTGTTCCTTGTATCTTCATGCATATTCTTGAGGAAGTTGACTCGGGCACTTGCGTCCATGTTTGTGCGCTCTTGTAGTGGTAGAGGTAGAATGTCCAATGGTGACAATGGATTGAAGCCATAGACGACCTCGAAGGGGGACTTGCCGGTAGTTGAATGTCTTGCAAGATTGTAGGCGTACTCAGCGATAGGTAGGCACTCCTCCCACTCCTTGATGTTCTTCTTTATCAACACGCATAGTAGAGTGGAGAGCGTGCGGTTCGTCACCTCCGTTTGGCCGTCGGTTTGTGGATGGTATGCCGAAGAGAACAAAAGCTTGATTCCGAGCTTGGTGCACAATGTCTTCCAAAAGTAACTCAAGAACTTGACGTCGCGGTCCGAGACAATCGTCTTTGGCACTCCATGAAGGCGCAAGATTTCCCTACAAAACAAATTTGCAACATGTGAAGCATCATCTACCTTGTTGCAACGAATGAAATGTGCCATTTTGGAGAATCGGTCCACAACAACAAAAACGGAATCCTTGCCATTTTTAGTTCTAGGCAAACCGAGCACAAAATCCATGCTAATATCTTCTCATGGTTGATATGGAATTGGAAGTGGTATGTAAAGGCCATGAGATTGGGCTTTATACTTAGCTTTGCGACATGTAGAGCATCGGTTGGTGAAGCGATTGACGTCACGAAACATCTTGGGCCAAAAGTAGTTCTTAGAGAGCGTAGAAAATGTCTTGTCGCGTCCAAAGTGTCCCATGAGTCCGCCTCCATGAGATTCCTGCAAAATTAACAAGTGAAGAGAGGACTCAGGGATGCAAAGTTTGTTAGCTCTCATAAGATATCCATCTTTGATGTATTAGCTTTCCTAATATGTGTGCGTCAAACACTTAGCATAAGGAATGGCAAAAGAAAGATCATTCTCATACAAGTCTTTTATATGCTCAAAGCCAATGACGTTTAACTCAAGTTGAGTAACAAGCATGCATATACGGGAAAGTGCATCCGCCACAACATTTTCCTTACCTTTAATGTACTTGATGACATAAGGAAAAGACTCAATAAATTCACTCCACTTAGCATGACTCTTGTTCAACTTAGTTTGACCCTTAAGGTATTTAAGCGTTTCATGGTCGGTATGGATGATGAACTCATGAGCATGTAGGTAATGTTCCCATTCATGCAAAACTCGCACTGAAGCATATAGCTCTTTGTCGTAGATGGAATAATTTAGTTGCGCTCCGAAAGTTTCTCACTAAAATAAGCAATTAGGCGCTTCTCTTGTGTTAACACACCTCCTATGCCATTACCACTAGCATCGCAATGAATTTCAAAAGGTTTGTCAAAGTTGGGTAATGCAAGCATGGGAGCATGAGTAAGCAAATTCTTAAGCTCATTTAAAGCGATATCTTGGGATGTTCCCGAAACAAACGGTGTATTTTTCTTACGCAAAGCAAGCAAAGTTGAAGCCATGGTGCTAAAATCCTTCACAAATCTACGCTAGAAACCGGCTAAACCAAGAAAACTACGCACTTGTTGCAAATTGGTTGGTTGGGCCAAGTTTTAATAGCATTGATCTTAGATACGTCAACATGAAAACCCTTAGAAGATACTACGAAACCCAAGAAAACAAGCTTATCAACACCAAATAGGCATTTTTCCATATTAGCATAAAGTTGCTCTTTTCGAAGAGTTTGTAGCAAGGTGCGAAGGTGGGTGACATGTTCTTTGAGAGATTTGCTAAACACACGGATATCATCAAAGTAGACAACAACAAGTTCACCAATGTAAGGGTGAAACACGTAATGCATAAGACGCATGAAAGTACCGGGTGCTTCCGATAAACCCATAGGCATGACTAACCACTCATATAGACCAAACTTTGTTTCGAAAGCGGTTTTCCATTCATCACCCTCTTGTATGCGGATTTGATAGTAACCACTCTTAAGACCAATTTTGGAAAAGATAGTGGCACCGCTAAGTTCATCAAGCATATCATCAAGGCGTGGAATGGGGTACCTATCGAACGGTGATAGCATTAATGGGTCTACAATCGGAACACATGCGAAAGCTACCATCTCGTTTTGGCACAAGAATGACCGGTACGGCACAAGGACTCAAAATTTCACGCACATGCCCATGATCTATGAGATGCTTTACTTGCCTTTGTATTTCTTTGGTTTCTTCAGGGTTGACGCGGTAGGGAGCTTTGTTTGGAAGCGGCGCTCCGGGGATGAGATTGATTCGGTGCTCAATGCCTCGTAGTGGAGGTAGACCCGGAGGTAGCTCATCGGGGAAAACATCTTGGAATGCTTTCAATAAAGAAGATAACACCAAAGGTAGATTGTGAGAGTTGGTAGTTTTAGGTGCCTCGTCCTTGCACAATAGGACATAGTGTAGGACACTTGATGGGTTCTCACAGACTTCTCTCATCTCATGTTTGGTGGCAAATAGGACTAAGTTTTTCTTACCGCTCAGCGTGGAGGTACTCAATTTGGGCTTGTGGCGCTCACTCTCTTTTTGGTGGGTCGCTCTCTCACTATTCTCTCCATGATGGGTGGCTTGCTTGTCGGCGAGTACTTGGCTTGGAGACATAGGTCGTAGCACAAACTCTTTCCCTTTCATCTTGAAGCTATAGTGATTTGTACGCCCATTGTGAATGACACCTCGGTCAAATTGCCATGGTCGTCCAAGAAGGAGGTGGCAAATGGTCATCGGAAGGACATCACACTCCAAAGTTTCCTCATAGGCACCCATCTTGAAAGAGACTTGTACCCTATGCTCGAATTGGATGGTGCCGGTGTCGCTTAGCCATTGAACCTTGTAGGGGTGAGGGTGCTTCATCTTGACCAATTGGAGTTTGGAGCATAGTTCTTCACTTGTTAAGTTATGGCAACTACCTCCATCGATGATGACCTTGACGGACCGTCCATTGCTGCCGGCCTTTGTGTGGAAGATATGGCATCTTTGATCTTCCTCTTGTTGATGTTGAAGAGTCAAGACCTTGGAGACAACAAGAGCGGGACTTGAATCTTCATCATAAAAGACTTGATCATCTTTGTCTTCGTTGTTCATTTGTCGGTGCATGGCCACTTGCTCAAGGGCTTCCATTTCTCCTTCACTCATGGAGTCGTAGGTTCCGTCGTCGTTGAGGATCATGGTGCGCTTGTTTGTGCACTCGAAGTACTTGTGGCCTCGGCCTGATGGAACTTGTCTTGATGGTCTCATTGGTTGGAGTAGATGATGATGAAGCTTTCGGCTTGAAGTTGCTTGTAGTAGGAGGACGACTTGAGCTTGTTGAAGTTTTCTTGTAACTTGACTTGTCGCCGTTGCTTGTAGATGGCTTGGTTGAGGTAGAAGGTGTTGGAGTCGTCGAAGCTTGATTGTTGGAGAGGCCATAGGACTTGGATGAGAACTTGGCATACTTGAAGTCATCTTGTACTTTCCATTCCGCTTTGGTAGCTTGATGCACTAGCTCGATGAGGTTCGAGTATGGTTGGAAGTCGACAATCTTCTTGATAGGGTGATTGAGTCCATTCAAGAAACGTGACATAGTTTGCTCATCATCTCCATTTCCTTGTAGTACTCTTCAACGCTCTTGGTTCCTTGCTTGAGTTGTTGGAGTTTCTTGAGGAGGTCGCGGTTGTAGTAATTTGGCATGAATCGTGCTCTCATGACATCCTTCATTTGTGCCCAATTGGTGATGGGTGGTTCACCTCTTGCCGCTCGGCGCTCAATGACTTGTTCCCACCAAATGAGGACATAGTCTTGGAATTCAAGGGATGCCATTGCGATCTTCTTCTCTTATTCATAGTTGTGCAAGCGGAAGATGTTGTCAACCTTCAATGCCCATGATATGTACTCTTCGGGGTCATTGCTTCCGGTAAACTTGGGCATGGTGAACTTTAGCTTGCCATATCGTTGCTCTTCATTGTGTTAGGGTCGGGAATGATGACGCCCATGTCGGTGAGGATTGGCAATCTCATGTTACTCTTGGCGAGGAGGGTTGTCTTCATCATGTTGCTCTTGGCGAGGAGGGTTGTCGACCTCATGTTTCTCTTGGCGAGGACGGGGTTCATTGTCTTCTTGTTCTCGATGGACTTGACCTTCTTGTCTCGCTTGAGGAGGAGCTTGCCTATCTTGACGAGGAGCTTGTCGATCTTGACGAGGAGCTTGTCGATGCACACGTGCTTGGTAAATTCTTTCTTGAGCTTCATCGCGAAGTGCTTCTTGATGTAGTCGAGCTTGTCGGCCTCGATTGGCTACGTCACGACTTGAATCATGAAGGGCACGTTGCGCCTCAAGTGCTTGAGCTTCACGTAGTTGTTGTTCTTGACGTTGTGCCTCGGCGTCTTGTGCATTTTGATGTTGTCGTGCTCGCTCCTCTTGTTCTTGTTGTCGTTGGCATTGCCGTTCTTGTTCTTGTGCGAATGCAGCTTGGTTTTGATGATGTCGATGCTCATAAGAGTCGGTGTCGCGTAGAGGATTGCGGTTTGCTTGACGGTCTTGACGCGCGGCACGACGAAGAGTATTCGATGTCGGTGTACTTGAACCGGAGAGGGTGTCGTCGGAATGATGACTTGAGCGGCTCTGTCTTGAAGAGGATGAAGTTGTAGAAGACCGGACCATCATGGTTCGGATATCTTCTTTGAGGGAACTCATGGATGTGTCGAAGTAGTCTCTTGTACGTTGCTCGGATTGTCGTAGGTCGGTGGCGAGATTGTCGATGTGGTCGCCCAAAACAAGTTGTTCTTGATGCAAAGCGCGGTGTGCACCAAATAGTTGAGTCTTGGTGACGTAGGATGACATGTCGTCGTCTTGCTCCAAGAAGAGTGGGTTGGTAGAAGTAATTGGCCTATCCCTCATTCCAAACAAAGATATGTGAGTGGGAGAAAAAGGAGAACCAATACCAAATGTACCTTGACCGATATTGAAAATGGATCAAAGATCACTCCAATGTGTCCCCGATTCTTATCGGTTCTCACACCTACACAAGTAAAAGCTTATGGTGGAGCTTGGTTAGGATGGTGGCACAAAATTTGATGCAATTGTAAGTAAGACTCAATAATGTTGGAAAATATTCACAAATTTGTAAAGGCAACAAGTAGACCAATAGCAAGATATGGTACATGAAAACACACACGCAAATAGATAATGTGGGGTTGTGCAACCAAGGGTGAGCCAAAATGTGGAATCCACCAAGATGCTCTTGTTGCACAACACTAGAGAGATGCTAGCACGATTGCACAATAGGCGGATACGAACTTGTGCACAACCTACTAAGCAAAAATGCAACGACTTCTATTTGAAGTACGCTATATTTATGATGTTCCTATGCTTTGATCCAATATGATCGAGTATGACAATCTTAATGTTGTATGATGCTATGGTTCTTGCTTATAAGCTCTTTGCTTATCTTTCCCTTTTTGCTTAAAAGCTTGTTTGGCTCTTTGTTGGTTGAGCTCTTTTCTCATGCAATGCTTCACGAACCAAGATAGCAATTGTGTATGCGAAGAAAAGTTTGGGACACAAGAGTTGATACCAACATATGCAACACAACGATGATATGTATGCTATGGGAAGTATGAACACTAATGTGCACAAGTCACGTTGTCGGCAATACTCAAAAGCTAGTCTCGATGGGTAAGCTACGCAAAAGTAAGGCTATGGGGTTATCAATACAAATGCAAGAGAGTATGATGATATCACGATACCAAAGGGATACCAAGGTGAGGTTGATACCGCAATTGTGATGTAGCCGTTCGTAGTAGTCCTTGGCGAAGATGAGCGGTGGTTATGTTGATGTCGTACCTAGATAGCCAAAACACAATAGGACACGGAAACCAAAACTCAAATTCGCAAAGCAAAACGGATCAAAATTGTCGGAGTTGGTAGCAGAAAGGGCTATGGTGGTGCTATGCTGAAGTGGTGGAGGTATGCGGAAGTGTATGTGGGCTCCGGAACAAAGTTGGACGAAAGTTAGGCGGTAAACGGAGTGGAGGATGGAAGTGAAGCTGTCAGGGGCGGGATGTCCGGGCTGATGGCCGGATGTCCAGGCTGTCGGGCCGGATGTCCGGGCTCGGGATCCATGGACGAACTCGAAGAACACCGCGTGGAGATGTCAAATCCGGGGCAAAATTCGGAATATTTTGTGGATGGAATTTGGGGAAAAAGAGGGGAAAAGCTAGATCTACCTGCAACACACGAAATCCGCGGATCAAATCCAACAAAACTTCATCACACCAATAAATAACAAAAAACAATTGGAGCTATTTTTGTGGGGCAATTTTCGGATTAGGACGAAAAACAACAAAATCAAGCTGGAAAACAAAGAGAGGGGGCTCCGAAATCGTGATCAACATGGCTCATGACACCAAGATGATGTAGGGCGGAACCCTAGATGGCCGATCTTTCACGAAATGAGCGGATCCCTATGAAGAACGCGATGAACACGAGAGCGAACACGATGGAAACACGAGGAGAACACGAGAGAAATCACTCAACCAACAAGAATAGATCACACATGCGCTAGATCGACGAACACAAAGGTGAGATACAAGATCCAAAGTCAACAATGGATGATACAAACGGTAACCGGTTCTTCTCCGTGAGGAGCTCTTGATGGGCGCCATCCAAGAGAGGGTCTTGAACCCAAGGTGATTGAGGGAGTTCCGGACTAGGGGGTGTCCGGATAGCCGAACTATCATCATCGGCCGGACTCCAAGACTATGAGGATACAAGATTGAAGACTTCGTCCCGTGTCCGGATGGGACTTTCCTTGGCGTGGAAGGCAAGCTTGGCGATACGGATATGTAGATCTCCTACCATTTTAACCGACTCTGTGTAACCCTAACTCTATCCGATGTCTATATAAACCGGAGGGTTTTAGTCCGTAGGACGAACAACAATCATACCATAGGCTAGCTTCTAGGGTTTAGCCTCTTTGATCTCGTGGTAGATCCACTCTTGTAACACACATCATCAATATTAATCTAGCAGGACGTAGGGTTTTACCTCCATCAAGAGGGCCCGAACCTGGGTAAAACATCTTATCCCTTATTTCCTGTTACCATCCGCCTAGACGCACGATTGGGACCCCTACCGAGATCCGCGGTTTTGACACCGACATTGGTGCTTTCATTGAGAGTTCCTCCGTGTCGTCACCGATAGGCCTGATGGCTCCTTCGATCATCAACAACGACCTGTCCGGTGAGACTTTTCTCCCGGACAGATCTTTGTGTTCGGCGGCTTTACATCTGCGGGCAATTAAGCAGCCATCTGGAGCAGATCGAAGCTATGCCCCGGCCGTCGGTCAGATTTGGAAGTTTAAACTATATGGCCGATATCCGCGGAGGCTTGATCTTGACGGATTGAGCCGCAGCTGCGTGCCGCTTTGTCTCGATGGGCATGATCTAGCTCTGACCGAGCAAAGGCTCGAGGCCGCACGAGATCCGCTCGACCTTTAATCTGGGCGGATTCCTCGACTGATTACGGGTGGTTGGACACCGCCTCGGGGGCTACAATCTCTACGGCGATCGAGCCGAACTCCATCCCTGTCCCTTGCGAAGACTCCGACTCCAGGGTGCCGGACTCCTATCCGGACTCCGAACCCTCCGCGCCCTTGCCGATCGAATCCGATTGGGTGCCTGTTATGGAGTTCACAGCCGCGGACATCTTTCAGCACTCGCCTTTTGGCGACATCCTGAATTCACTAAAGTCTCTCTCTTTATCCGGAGAGCCTGGCGGACTACGGTCGGGAAGATTGGGATGCAGACGACGAAGAAATTCAAAGCCCACCCACCACCCACTTGGTAGCGGCACTGCCGACGATCTAACCGACATGCTAGACTACGACTCAAGACATCGGCGGTATGGACGACGATGCCAAAGATTTACCAAGACCCAGCGCCTCTGAGGCACCGAAGGCCACCTCGTCATACGACATATACATGGTGGGCATCCCAAAAGATGGGAGCGGATGGAACAACGGAGGATGACCCTCAAGAAGCAACCGAAGCGCCCGGCGTCGTGGCGTCGCTCTAAATCCCGCCACAGCAAGAATGAAGACTCGGCACCGGAGACAACAATACACCGGACAATGCGAAGACAATCCACTCCAAAGAAGATCCAAATAGCAGAAGATGGAGACGCCAGCCCTCACGAGAGGCGGCGAGAAGAAGAGGTAGAGGATTATATGCCTCCCTCCGGAGGCAAGCAAGCCTCGGCGACGACGAATTTGTCATGCCGAGAATCCCGTCGAACAAGAGCGTTTTAGACGCAGGCTTATGGCCACGGCGAACAGCCTCAAGAAAAAGCAGCAACAGCTTAGAGCTGATCAGGATCTGCTAGCCAGCAGATGGACTGAATTCCTCGCGGTGAAGAGCATGAGCTCGACGCCCCTCAAAGCTACCCTAAGCAAGCTGCTCCCCGATTAGAGGAGGAGGCTTACGAACCCGCATCACCAGGAGACAATACGGCTGACCGACCACCCGTGGTCGCGATCGAGAGGCCTCTAGGCCCTTCACTAAAACCGTGCCCGGCATCGCTCAAAAGCACACGGCGAAGGGGAACTCCGGACCTGCGAGATATATTGGAGGACAAGGCAAGACAATCAAGATCGATCTATGGATCGCGTGGGCCCCACGATGCGTGGCGACAACCGTCGCACGGACATAATAAGTCCGGCGGACGAACAAAACAGACCAAGCTCTTTTGAGCTCCGTCGTGATATCGCCCGATCTGAGGCGCCAAGACACCCACTATGCTTCACGAGGCGAGTAATGGATCATCAAATCCCCGAAGGGTTTAAACCCGTCAATATTGAATCCTATGATGGCACAAAAGACCCCGCGGTTTGGATCGAAGACTATCTCCTTCACATCCACATGGCCCGCGGTGACGATCTTCACGCCATCAAATACCTCCCCCTCAAGCTTAAAGGACCAGCCCGGCATTGGCTCAACAGCTTGCCAGCAGAGTCAATTGGGAGCTGGGAGGACCTGGAAGCCGCATTCCTCGATAACTTCCAGGGCACTTATGTGTGACCACTAGACGCTGATGACCTAAGCCACATAATTCAGCAGCCAGACGAATCGGCCAGACATTTCTGGACACGGTTCTTAACCAAGAAAAACCAAATCGTCGATTGTCCGGATCACGGAGGCCCTCGCGCCTTCAAGCATAACATCCGGCGAGTGGCTTGCCCGGCACCTAGGACAGGAAAAGCGAAATCCATGGCAGCCCTCACATCACTCATGACCCGCTTGCAGCGGTGAGGTCAGCGGCTATGCGCAGCAACAACCTCGGCAAAAATTCGGCAATCCGGACTTCAAGGACCGAAATAGCAGGCAGCGTCGTAACAAAACAAACGCCGCGTGCGGCGACAATATTGAGATCTGGCGGTCAATGCTGGATTCAAAGGCTCTAAACCGGTCAGCGGAAAAAGCCATTCAAACGAACTACTCCGGGTCCGTCCAATTTGGACCGAATACTCGACAGCTTGTGCGGATACGGCACCCCGAAAACCATCTAACCACACTAACGGGGACTGTTGGGTATTCAAGCAGGCAGGCAAGTTAATTGCGAAAACAATGACAAGGGGCTGCATAGCGATGGCGAGGCGAGACCCAACCGCCCGAACAATAGAGGACGAAGGTTTCCCCCACAGTGCGGACGGTGAACATGATATCACGCAACGCACATACCCAAAAGGGAGCGAGCGTGCACTCGAGGATGTCTACGCGATGGAGCCAGTTGCCCGAAGTTCAATCCATGGTCCTCCTGCCCGATCACTTTTGACCGAAGGACCACCCCACCAAAGATCCGCCACGGCGGATTCGCCCACCGCTCTTAGACCCAATCGTCGATGGATTTCACCTAACGAGTCCCGATGGGCGGCGGCAGCAACTGAACCTGCTTTACCGGGATACGATGCACAAAATGGGCATAGACCCTCAAGGATTAAACCTACCAAAACGACCTTTAAAGGTGTCATACCAGGTGTAGAAGCCAATTATACAGGCTCAATTACATGGAAGTGGTCTTGGATCCCGGATAATTTCGAAGCAAGGAGTTAATCTTCGACATAGTCCCGTTCATGGCGGCTATCATGCCTTGCTCGGACGTACCGCATTACAAAGTTCAGCGCGTGCCGCTTTCACGATACCTCAAGCTCAAGATGCCAGGCCCTCGAGGAGTCATTACGGTCAGCGGAAACACTGAGCGTAATCTCCGCGCAGACGAACATCTGGCTGACTCTCGCGATGAAGTGCAATGCAGCCTCTTAAGGCAATTCTCGAGTCCGGCCGTTAAGCGGCGGACACAGCTAAGCTTCGCCGGAGTAACTTACAACAAGACCACAGGCACGTTCAGAGCATCGCCAGCGATGCGGCCCCAACCCCAGCCAACTGCGAAATGTCAAAGCAGGTCCTTCGCGTACACCATTACGCTCTAAAGATACCATGGGCATGGGGAGAGGGCACGACCATGATAAACCCAGATCATGGCTCAACCACACCAGGGGCTCTCACGTGTCGTTCCTTTTCTTTTCATTTTTTACCTTTTACTTTTTACCCACAGGACTTCGTTTGTCGAAGTCTGTCCGCAACAGACCTGCCGAACTCACGATGCAACAGCCAGGAAGGATAAAGGCTACAACGAATATACAGGTGGTCTCCGTTATGAGCATTTTCATACACCAATCTGCAGCCTACCCCTGGAGAGGGACATGTTTAACAGTCTCCTACCTTGCTTATCGCACTATTTGTATCGTTCTGCATTCGTAGCAGCACTTATTGAATAAAACAATGCAGCACATTTTTGCTTATAATTGCATTTCTTTTCATACATATGTTCATTCACGACATGTTGAATCTGTACACTTTAGTGCGGCTAATATACACCAGGGCTTATGTTTCCCGCGATTGGTGTGATGAGTCGAACACTTTCACAAGTGCGGCACCCCGAACTTATAGCACTATATGCATCGGCTCCGAATCATGTATTGGGTCAATAGTTGGGTTTGCCCGGCTCCTGTGTTTTGGTACCTTACGTTCCGTTATATCGGCTAAGGTAGCACTGGGAGAACCACTGCGATTCCGCCCCAGTTCGGCTGGGTTAACGCCTCAGTGGAGAAAGCTAAAACTGACCGTCATGATGAGGCGAGAGATCGGTCGCTGTTCGAGAGGTTTTTTGCGAGTCCTTAAAGACTTATGCCGCTTAGAGCGAGGAGTCGGATACTTGTCCGCCAAGGCGTGGATAGCGCCCCAAATTGACCTTCGAAGACTAGGGGCTTCGCGAAATTTAAAATTATAGAATTCTATGGCTAAGTGAGAGTGTTCAAGCATTATAAGTCCGGTTGCCTTGTTACGCTGTGTTGGCGCCTCCTAGATGGACCCAAAAGCGGGAACAAGAGCGCTCAAGTTTATCCCAACACCCCAAAGACTCGTGGCATGGGGGCTGAAGCCGACGACTTGCCATCTCTCAGATTTGATAAACAGCCGCACAGAAGGTAATATTTTAAATTAACAAGCGTTGCTTAGCGCTTATGAACTAAGTTTTCAGCGCACAGGATAACAAAATGCGAGTCTACTCAAATATTACATCTTTGGAGCACTCACCCGCAATAGTACGGGCGCCCTTCAGCACACTCTTATAATACATCTCGGGCGTGCGATGCTCCTTGCCCTCTGGTGGCGGGTCCGTCACAAGCTTCTGGGCATCCATCTTGCCCCAGTGCACCTTTGCGCGGGCAAGGGCCCGACGGGCACCCTCAATACAAGCGGAATGCTTGATCACTTCAACCCACGTGCACGCATCCATCAGCCGCCACACCAGGCCGAAGTAGCTCCCAGGCATGGCCTCTTTAGGCCACAGCCAAACTATGAGGCCCTTCATGGCCTGTTCGGCCGCCTTGTGGAGCTCAACCAGCTGCTTCAGCTGGTCGCTAAGGGGCACCGGATGTCCAGCCTCAGCATACTGAGACCAGAAGACCTACTTCCTTGAGCTCCCCTCCTCGGCCTGGTAGAATGCGGCAGCATCAGACACGCTGCGAGGAAGATCTGCGAACGCCCCTGGAGAGCTCCGAATTCGGGTAAGCAACAGGTAATTAACACTCACATGCTTACTCTGCATGAAAAATGCCTGACCCGCTGCTATTTTCTTCACCGCCTCAATCTCCTGGAGGGCCTTATAGGCTTCGGCCTTAGCGGCTTTGGCACTCTCAAGAGCCGTTGCAAGCTCGGACTCTCGAGTCTTCGAGTCACGCTCCAAGCTCTCATGTTTTTTCACGAGATCATAGAGCTCTTGCTGTACCTCCGCCACCCGCACCTCTTGCTTCTCTCGCTCGGTGCGCTCCGCAGCCGCATTGCGTTCGGCCACGGCCACCGCCTCCTTCAGGGTTGCCACCTCGTTAGTGGCCGCTACAACACCCACGTTATCCTTGTCATTTTTTCTTGCAACCAAATCCTTTTCTGTAAGGTACAATTTTTATAAGGTATTACTCACCTTCTTTTTCCTCGAGCTGCTTCTTGGCATGCCCGTGCTCGTTCTCGGACCGCTCGAGGTTTCCCTTCAAAGTATTGACCTCCATGATCGGTCGGCGGAGGTCAGCAAGACACCTGCAATCCCATATTGACATATCCTTTATATGACTCCTGCGTTTATCTTTCTAAAGATCCTCACCGGCTTTTCTTTCCGAACACTGAACCGAGCATCGGGGCTACTGTCTATCTTGGTACCATTTTACATATATTGAAATTTCTTACCTCAAAGCTCATTAGAAGGCTATCTGCGAGGCTTCGGTCAGCCCGCTCTTGGCGAGCTGAACCTTCAATCACCGCACTCATAACAGCGCGTGTTCCTCTTTGATGGAGGATCTGTTGGCGCCTACAGCAAATTATCCGGCACCTCCGGTTGGATGGACGCAGCCGGCTTCTCGGTCTTGCCCTTCTTACGAAGGGTCGCCACGGACTCGAGCCACCGTGGCCTCGGGGCGAGTCCGTGCACAGTCCGGGAGGTGTCTGTGACACCTCCGGGGCCTCCTCCTCTGGTGGGTCCTTTTAGGATCCCACCTCGGCGTCAAATCCAGCGGCATGGGGGTGGAGGCAGTCGGAAGGAATCCATATCCGACGCACCCAAGGACCCGCCGGCAAACAGGAAGATCATCCTTGGGCGGGCTGCAGGGTTGTATGCGGCATTAGAAAGACATTATGTGGCGAAAATAAAACCTTGAAGTTATTCGGGAGTCCGGATACTTACGATCTCGCCAGGCTTGGCCCTTGGATGCGATCTTAAATCGTCACATCCTTTGGCGTTGGCGGAGCAGTCCGGAGAAGGAGCTTTTCCTTCTTGGACCCTTGGCCTCCTTGTTGGGGAGGCCTTCCTTTTCCCTCCCACTGGGAGAGGCTTTCTTCTTCTCCTCCTCACCTTGGTGGGAGGAGTCGGCCTCGGATTCATCATCCGATAGCACCTGAAAACAGGAACTCTTCCGAGTCCCCGTGGCCGTCTTCTTGGCCTTCTTCTCTGGCACCACGTGGGGTGCCGGAGCCAGCAGCCCCGTTAGGCGGGCGTCTGCTGGGTCCTCTGGCAATGGGGCTGGACAGGTCATCTGTTCGGCCTTCGCCAGCAAATCCTGTCAAAGGTAAAGGGAGTTTAGATCTCGCATAGAGCCAAACGGTGGAAAACAAGAGGTGAAATCACTTACCTCGTCAGCTAGACGCTGCGAGCAGAATCCGCGATCTTCGGTAGCGGATGCGGGAGCTTCGGCGCCCTTGAACAGCACCTTCCAGACATCTTCGTACGTAGTATCGAAGAGCCCGCTGAGGGTCTGGTGCTGCGCCGGATCAAACTCCCACATATTAAAGCCCCGTCGCTGGCACGGGAGAATCCGGCGGATGACCATGACCTGGATTACGTTGACAAGCTTGAGCTTCTTGTCTACTAGCTTCTGGATACAGGCTTGGAGTCCGGTCAGCTCCTCCGAATCCCCCCAAATCCGGCCACTCTCTTTCCAGGAGGTGAGCCGTGTGGGGATGCCAGATCTG
This sequence comes from Aegilops longissima, assembly GCA_021605205.1. NCBI lineage: Eukaryota > Viridiplantae > Streptophyta > Magnoliopsida > Poales > Poaceae > Aegilops > Aegilops longissima. The sequence continues at coordinate 344,939,402 of CM038681.1, read as the reverse complement.
AATTGGGGCGCTGCCCAATCAGGGTCACGCTGCTCGGTGATGTAGAACCACCCCGATTGCCACCCCTTGATGGTTTCCACGAAAGTGCCCTCCAGCCACGTAACGTGGGACATCCTGCCCACCATGGCGCCTCCGCAATCCGCTTGCTGCCCTTCACAACCTTGACTTGACACTAAAGGTTTTGAGCCACAAGCGAAGTGGGGCTGGATGCAGAGGAATGCCTCGCACCACGATAATACGCCGAGATGTTGAGGATGAAATTCGGGGCCGATCATGGAAATCTAGGCCGTAGTAGAACATGAGCCCCGGACAAAGGGATGGAGCGGGAAGCCCAGTCCACGGAGGAAATGGGGAAGAAATACTACCCTCTCATGGTGCACGGGTTGGGAATGAGCTCTCCCTCGTCGGGGAGCCGATCGCGATGTTGCTGGACAAATATCCGGCGTCGTGCAGCTTCGGATCTGCCCCTCCGTGACGGAGGAGGCCATCCACTGCCTCCCGCTCGGACATAGTTGGAGAAGGTTGAGGTCGGCGCGGACTTCGCGCCGGAGCTCGAGTTCGCGGAGATGGATAAGCCAAGGAGGAAGAAGGCGTGGTAAAAGGGTTGGATCCTTATCCCTTATATGGGCGGACAAAACATGTGTCCCCACCGCCTGGTAAAACTCGCTTATCTCCCAAGCACCGCAATCAATGGCGCGTTGGGTTACCCACGTCCGTATTGATGGGAATCCCGAATAAGGGGACACGATCTCCGCTCGACAAGGCGTGCCAAGGAACCGCTTCGCTAAACGCGCTGAGGTGGAACAATAAAAACGATTTGAATAAAGGCTTGGTAGTGGTGCGACGTCACGCCACAAAATACGTCAGCAGATTGATCTTGTGTAATATTATTTTCTCTAGGGTGGTACGTGGAATTTATTTTTGCAGAGCTGGACACTATCCTGGTGTTCACAATCTTCTATGAATTATTCGGAGGAAGAACCCGCCTTGCAATGCCGAAGACAACATGCGCGCCGGACTCGTCGTCATTGAAGCCTGGTTCAAGGGCTCTTGAGGAGTTCGGACTAGGGGTGTCCGGATAGCGAACTATCATCATCGGCGGACTCCAAGACTATGAAGATACAAGATTGAAGACTTTGTCCCGTGTCCGGATGGGACTTTCCTTGGCGTGGAAGGCAAGCTTGGCGTCTGGATATGTAGATCTCCTACCATTGTAACCGACTCATGTAACCCTAACCCTATCCGGTGTCTATATAAACCGGAGGGTTTTAGTCCGTAGGACGAACAACAATCATACCATAGGCTAGCTTATAGGGTTTAGCCTCTTTGATCTCGTGGTAGATCCACTCTTGTAACACACATCATCAATATTAATCTAGCAGGACGTAGGGTTTACCTCCATCAAGAGGGCCCGAACCTGGGTAAAACATCGTGTCCCTTGTTTCCTGTTACCATCCGCCTAGACGCACAGTTCGGGACCCCCTACCCGAGATCCGCCGGTTTTGACACCGACAGTGATCTTCTCCGAAGAGGGGCCGCAGTCTCTCTCGAGGAGGAGATCCGTAATGCATGAGCAAAGCTCTATCTCAACTATGAGCTAAACCAATGCTAACCCTAGAAAGAGGAAGGGGATGGAGTATATATAGTCTAGGGGGGCGAAGATGTACATGGGCCTCGGCCCTTTACTGTGCGCAGAAAGGCGGAGCCGGATGCCCGGGCGTCGGGCCGGATGTCCGGCCTTTAGGAGGAGCCGGATGTCCGGGCTAAGGGCCAAATGTCCGGGCTGCTGGCGATAGCTTCTGTAGGTTCTCGTGCATGGCGCTGGATTTCTGGGCTTCTGGCCGGATGTCCGGGCTCGGGCCAGATGTCTGGGCTGGACGACGGATGTCCGGGCTGGACGCCGGATGTCCGGGCCCTGTAGACTTGGGCGGCTTGGCTGCTACTGTTGTGGATGCTCCAGGGGCCGGATGTCCGGGGCCTTGGCCGGATGTCCGGGGCCTGGAAGGTGAACTTGCCCGTTTCCGTTGGTTCTCTTCATCCATGGACTTGGTGGCTTGTCCATCTTCACGAGCATCTTCGTGAGGGTCCTCTTGGCACCTGGTCATGCATAGCATATCGGACTTAGGTAGTAGCCATGTCTCTAGCGGATCACACATGATATCACTAAGGAAGGAAGTCACCTCGTTCTCGAGAGCTCTAGGTACTGCTCGTGTCATGGGTCCTCTTGGCTCTTGATGAGACGATGGTAGGTCCATGGGGATGATCATGGGTGCTCCGCATCAAAACTCCTCCCCTTTACCTTAATATGCAATGATTTACATTCCGCTACTATACTCTTAGATTTGCATATGTAGGTTGATTGCTTGACTTGTGATAAGTTGCTAAAATCCGCCAAGACTTAAAATTGGGAAAAGGCTAGATTTTTATTTGGTCAAGTAGTCTAATCACCCCCCCTGTAGACATACTTTCAATCCTGCAAGTGGTATCAGAGCTTTGGCCTCCATTTGCCTTGATTTCCATAGCTTTGGTGATCATAACCTTGGTTTCACAACCTAGCATACTATGGCGTCTAGCGAGGAAATTACCACCGTAGAGGTCCTTACTTTGTTGGTACTAATTTTGCTAGTTGGAAGCATAAGATGAAAATGCATATTCTTGGACATAACCCCGCCATTTGGGCTATTGTGTATATTGGCTTGCAAGGTGAATTCTATGATGGGAGAGAACCGTATCATGAAGCTACCGCGGAAGAATTGAAGATGATACAATACAATGCTCAAGCTTGCGATATCCTCTTCAACGGATTGTGTCCTGACGAATCCAACAAAATCAGCCGTCTTGAGAATCCAAAGGAAATTTGGGATACTTTGATTAATATGCACGAAGGTACCGACTCCATCAAGGAATCCAAATTGGATGTGCTTCAAAGTCAGCTTGACAAGTTCAAAATGAAGGATGGTGAAGGTGTCGCTGAAATGTACTCTAGGCTTTCTCTCATCACAAATGAGATTGCGGGCTTAGGAAGTGAAGAGATGACCGACAGATTCATCATCAAGAAGATCCTAAGAGACTTGAATGGAAAATATGATACCGTGTGCACATTGATCCAAATGATGCCCAACTACAAAGATCTCAAGCCAACCGAAGTCACTGGTAGAATTGTTGCTCATGAGATGTCACTCAAGGATAAAGAAGAGCTTCACAACAAGTCAAGTGGTGCTTACAAAGCCTCATGTGATGCTCCTACATCATCAAGTGAGAAACAAGCCTTCAATGAGGAATTGAGCCTAATGGTGAAGAACTTCAACAAGTTCTACAAGAGTAGAAGCAAGGAAAGAAGTTCCAAGACAAAGTCCTACAATGTTAAAAGATCTTCTAGTCATGAGGGTAATTGCTACAATTATGGAAGACCCGGACACTACTCCAATGAGTGTACGGCTCCCTACGAAAGAAGAGAAAACTCCCCTAAAAGGAGAAATAGAAGAGAAGAATCACCTCCAAGAGAGAGAAGGAGTAGAGATGATCGTTATGAATGAAGAACCTCTCGCAGAAGCCAGGATTCAGAAAGGAAGGACAAGTCATCAAGGAGCTACCCAAAACGAAGACATCAAGCTCACGTTGGTGAATGGGTATCCGGCTCCGACTCCGACCATCACTCTGAGAGAAGTTATCACTCTGACTCAGAATATACTCAATATGAAGGTGTTTCCGTTCTAGCACTTGTGTCAACCAAATCCTATGACATATTTGACTCACCAAATGAAGGAATTGGAAGATGCTTCATGGCTAAAGGCCCAAAGGTATCACACCCCGAGTATGTTAATTTCAATAGTGATGAAGATGATTTGCTAGGTGATGATGATTTACTTGTTGACAACTCTAGTGATGGAAACTATGATGAACTTGCTATTAATCATGCTAATCAAGATAAAATGAATGACGATGATAAGAAGGATATTGAGCGTCTAACTAAAGAACTAAACACTCTTAAGTTTGCTCATGAAACTACCATGGAAGATCATCGAGAGCTTTTAAAGACTCATGAAAAGCTACGCTTTCAAAATCTCAATCTAGAGCAAGAGCATGGGTTCTTAAAAGAAATCAATGATGATCTTCGTAAGAAAAGTTCTTCTTACATTGCCAAGCGTTTACTCTTGTCTACTTATATGCCACAAGTAAAATCTAGTAACAAGAGCAAGAAAGATTATTCTTCTAGTAGTAACAATAACCATGTTAAATCCAATGTTGTTGCTTCTAGTAGTTCTCTTGATTCCACTAATGATTCTCTTAGCCAAGTTACACTTGAGCAAGAAAATAGCTTATTGAAGGGAATTATAGAGAAAGGTGTTTACAAGAGCCTTGCCGGAAGTAAGCAATTTGAGGAAATTGTACGCAAGCAAGGAAGGCACTGGAAGAATCAAGGTGTTGGTTTTGAACAAAAGTTCAATGCCAAAGGAGTTGAGTGGGAAGAAGATAAATACCACAAGACGAAGTTTGTTCCTCAAAAAGAGAAGTATGATCCTACTTCTTTCAAGGGAACACAAGCTCAAGATGATCATCCACCACAAGACCACAAGAAAAAAGGCAAGGAAAAGCTTCAAGAGGAGATTGATGCATTTGAAGAAGCTCCCAAGGCCTTGGTCAAGTGGGTTCCCAAGACTACATCAAGATCTACTTCATCAAGTATGACTACAACTCCAAGGATTCCCATCAAGTTGATGTGGATCCCGAAGAAGAAGAACTAGAGAGTTCTTGAGGGTGACTCTGCCAACATACTTCACTCATATCATTTTGGCGAGAACAAGTGCAAACAACTTCCACATATTGCACTAGTTCAAGGAGTCACAAACCCTCTTGTTGGTAAGACAAGGGACAAGGTAACCTAATGCTTTCATGGACATCATCTTGTGTGAACTTCACTCTATTTCTATGGATATCCTTGTTTGTTCCTTGTGGGACTAACCCGTGTAGGTATGGAAAGTGCAACACACTCCAATGGATTGCGTAGGACACTCCAATGGATTGCGTAGGTATTGAAAGTGCAACACACTCCAATGGATTGCTCCGAATGATCTACATAAACATTGAGCATCCACATCTTCAACATCTACATGAAGTCATCATCGACAAAACCCAAGGTTAGTTCATCCCTCTTAGGGGGGATGTCACATCTAGGGGGAGCTTTACTCTTAAGAACTGAGCTAAAGCAATGCTAATGGTGTGAACACAACAATGCTTTATGTAAAAGTGGTAACCCCACTTGCGCTTAAACGATGAGTGTGACCTATGATGAAATGTTCTCAATTGACTCCTAAGTCAATATACTCATATATAGATGACCTAGTCATCCTCAATTGCTTGATAGATGCAGTGTTTGTGCATGCTTTGCCACATATTTCGTTTGCTATCTTATTGTGTGAGCATGTTGATTGCATATTTTTCTCATTCAAGGACATCCATTTGTTGTTTGCTTGTTTGGCTCTTCTTCTTTTGCCAAATGGATGGACAAGAATGCCTAAGAACTTCCTCTAGATATCTATGCTTTTCTTGTTTCAAACTCTATCCATGCTACATCACAAAGTTTGATCAAGTCAGTTTCGAACCCTCTAGGTGAGGAGCACTCGGGGTCACCGATTCGTCATAGACTTAAACTTCCAAAACCTCTCTGAGCTTTTCGGTCTGATCGATTCATCCCTTTCGGTCATACCAAGTTCACTGAGTTGATCTAAGTTTTTAATCTCGGTGCAACCGATTAGAACCATTCGGTCACACCGAGTTGCAGTAACCGCTTGCGATTCTGCGTCTCGGTGCCATCGAGTTGTTCCACTCGGTCACACTGATGGGGTCAGGATATATATACCGACGGGTCAAATTTCAGAAATTTCTCCGAAACCTTTTCGCTCGCGCGTGTCCAGCTCTGCCGACTCAGGTCTCCGGATCATCTCCTCGTTGCCAGCGAGCTCCCGCCGCCGGTCTTTGTTGCCGTCAATGGAAATCTTCTCCCCTGTTGCCGCCATAGCAAGCTCATCGCCACGTTAGGGTATGAGCTCGATCCTTTGTGCAATATTTACCTCCAATTCTTAGCACAAAGTCAATGCCATGATTCTTACCACGTATGAGATCATCCTATCAAGCAAAAACTTCCTCTAGATTAGTTTTGATTCGAAAATTTAGGGTTAGGTTTTCGCCGAACTCATCTCGGACCGACCGAGTTGTGGAAATTGGTATCACCGATTTGGCTTAGGCCATTACACTTGTAAATTTCGGTCTGACCGAAACTTGCAAATCGGTGTGACCGAGTTCAACTCCCAGTGAAACCCTAGCAATCTCGGAGTCACCGAACTATGTGTCGGTCTGACCGATTCCACTAGTTTAGACTCCAAAGTTGCTTCGGTGTCACCGAGTTTAACAAATCGGTAGCTCCGAAATGCTTTCTGTGGAAAACTAAAACTAAGTTTTTGTCTCATTTGTTTTGCAAAATCTCTGCACTTTGTGATGCTCATCCACTCTATCTCATCTATAACTATTCACAAGGTCAGCTTTCAGTTTGAAGTGTCAGACATGTCAGATCAGAGTGATAGCCAGAACAAGTCTAAGGAGCAGGTAAATCTGAGTGAGGGCACTAGTCCCTCTGGCAGTTATGATGAAGGCAGCAGAAGTACTCCTAGCAACCTGCCTAAGGCTGCTACTAAGCAGATTGAGAAAGAGAAATTCTGATTCAGAGGATGAAGACTATGTTGCTGCTGAGGAGGAGGTCAGTGCCGGTGTCAAAACCGGCGGATCTCGGGTAGGGGGTCCCGAACTGTGCGTCTAAGGTCGATGTTAACAGGAGACGGGGGACATAATGTTTACCAAGGTTCGGGCCCTCTCTATGGAGGTAATACCCTACTTCCTGCTTGATTGATCTTGATGAATATGAGTATTACAACAGTTGATCTACCACGAGATCGTAATGGCTAAAACCCTAGAAATCTAGCCTGAATGACTGTGGCTATCAGTGTCGGTTTCCGAACTAAGCCCTCCGGTTTATATAGATACCGGAGGGGACTAGGGTTGTACCAAGTCGGTTACAGAGAAAGGAATCTTCATATTTGGTCGCCAAGCTTGCCTTCCACGCCAAGGAGAGTCCTATCCGCACACGGGAGAGAGTCTTTGGTCTTGTATCTTCACAGCCCATTAGTCCAGCCCATGTCCAACAGGCAGGATGCCCGAGGACCCCTTAGTCCAGGACTCCCTCAGTAGCCCCTGAACAAGGCTTCAATGACGAGGTGTCCAGCGCGCAGATTGTCTTCGACATTGCAAGGCTGGTTCCCCTTTCCGAATACTCCAAGATAGTCTTCGGACGAACGTGTCCGGATCTGCAACACAAGTACCACAAGAGAATATAATATTTCATGAGTCCAATCTGCCAACGACTTTTCGTAATGTGACATCACGCTCGCCCGGTCATTATTTTGAACCGTTTCCTGTCCCGTCGTTCCATGTTTCAAGGCGAGGTTTTTATTGGCACGTCTTGTCGAAGCAGAGATCGTGTCCCCTTATCGCGGGATTCTTATTAATACGAGTGTGGGTAACCAAACCATTCCATTGTAAAGATTCCTTGGGATTATGCAGGTTTTCAGGCTTAGGAGGAGGCCTTCGACAACCGTTGCCTTTATAAAGGAGCCGAGGGCTATATTTATTTACGCCAAACCTCTCCTCAGTCTTTCCGCCCTCGAGTTCTAGCACCAAAGGTTCGACTCCATTGCTTCAGGCCTCCCAGTCATGTCCGGACCCAGCTCTCAGGGCCGATGGGTGGCTTCCTCTATTACAGAGGAGGACAATGTGAAGCTTCGGGCGGCCAGATACCTGACCGTGGAGATCCCCCACATGCTTCCTACTCAAGGACATGTTATTTCGACTCCCAGATCTAGCGAGAGGGTCGTATTCATCTCTGACTTCCTCCGAGGGCTAGGGTTCGCTCTTCACCCCTTCATCTGGGGGCTCATGTTTTATTACGGACTAGATTTTCACGATCTAGCCCTAGATTCTTTCCGCCATGTCTCAGCGTTCATCATCACGTGTGAGGCCTTCCTTCGTATTCCCCCACACTTCGGCTTATGGCTCAAGACCTTTAGTGTGAGGCCGAAGGTGGTCGATGGGAAACAAGCGGAGTGCGGCGGTGCTGTAGTGAGCAAGCTTACCAATACTCTCTGGCCAAAAGGCTCTTTCACCGAAACTTCCAACCAATGGCAGCGGGAGTGGTTCTACGTCACAGAACCCCGTGGTACCAAGTGGGCGGCTATACCCGCGTTCCGTTTTGGCCCACCGTTACAGCTTGCATCCTGGATTGACAAGGGGCTGGACTGGGGATCAGTTGATGAAGTGCAGACTCTACAGAGTCGCATCCGAACCCTCCTTGAGAAGGACATCGACCTTGTCAATGTGATTCAAGTAATGCTAGTCCGCCGAGCCCTGCCATGCCAGCGTAGGCCTCTTCGCATGTGGGAGTTTAATCCAGAAGGACCACGAACCCTCCAACACTTCTTCAGCACTACGCAGAAAGGGATGTGGAAGTTGTTTTTTGGGAAACGGAAACAGTGGCTAGACACCACCGAGGACATCGGCCTCGACTGCAACCATCCGGATACCTCGGTAAGCTCTCAATCCCCGAACACTTTGTAGTTAAGCATAGCATAATACATTACTGAGCAAACTATCTTCTTCCAGGACTGGGTAAAGAAAGAGGAGCGAATGAGGTGTTCGGCCCCCCTCCCCGAAGACTCAGCAGATCCCATACTAAGCAGGATGCTCACCCTGGCACCATAGCAGATGCCTGTGGAGGAGGACAAGGAGGAAAGCGGGAGGACCAAAGGCGGCCTCCATTCCGAAGGTATATCGAACATTGTGTCCGGGGAATCAAAATTCCCTCGTCCGAAGACAAAAGTGAAGGAGGAGTTAACGTCTCTTCGCCCCATGGTAAGAAAAGGGTTGCCTCCAAAGATTGGGAGAAAGAGGCTCCTAAGCGAGGCAAGGTGCCCCGGTCGGGCGGCTTGGGCTTCGAGGATGGCGTCTTTTGCACAGTCTCGCGAGGAGGGCAAGCCTTTAGCCGAATCGTGAGTGAACAAGGATGTTTTTTTCAACATATCCCGTTCCTTTCCTGTTACCAGGGTTACATCTAAAATATATGTTTTCACAGCTCGGAAAATAGTCTTCTTCACCAATCCTCTTCCTCGGGAGACCTTCTTCTAGAGATGATGGAAAGCGAGACACCTCCACCGGCCTCCTCGCCTAATAAGGCAGACGACTTTGAGGTGTCGTCCCGGAGGGTCTCTCCTGATCAACAAGTGGTGCGAGGGGTGATGAAGACACTGCCCGAAGGTGATACTTTGGTAGCCTAGGATCCTGGGGCCAACAATAAAGGCCCCGGACTGTCCGGTTTACAGCCGGAGATGACTCTGGGGAAAAACAAGCCGATCCCTTCAAAGGGAGGCCGTACTCCTATAGCAGCTTCCGGAGGTCCAGAAGCGCCGTATATTTTGACGAACATGCTGCGACAAGCGTCCGTCTCGGAGGAACATCGTGCCTTGATGGGTATGGTGGTTGAAAAGGTCATGTCGGCGAAAAGCGTATTGAACGAGGCATGCGCGAGCCTGTTAAGAGGCTTCGAGGTTTGTACTGAAAAAATCATTGAGTGTGTTTTATTCACAAATTGCACCTGTGTATAGGTAGTAGCCCCTGAGACTCTGATTGGCCTCCCAAGGGGGGCGGTCAGAGGATCAAAAAGATATGCCCATGAAATAATCTGATGAATTGGGACACAGGCTGTTACCCCCCTAGCGACTGCCCGGACTATGGAGGTTGCAGAGCTGCAGCGGAAGCTTGATGTAGCGGATGATGACATTACGCTTATCAATAGGCGGCTTGACGAGGTGCAAGGTATGTCTCGGTGTGGTCATTGCATGCACGTGCCTGTATTTGATCATGACGCTAAGAATTGTATAGTGAAATATGCATGACTGCAGATGGTGCTGCCGCGGTCGAGATCCTTTGTGTTGAGCTAGCCCGGGCCAAGGAGCAGGCCCGGATTAATAATGCGGATGTCGAGAAGGCATCTGCCGGGCTAAAGGCCGAACAGGATGCTCGACGCCAATGCGAGGAGAGAATATCCACGATGGCGCGTGAGCTAAAGGATGTCACTAGCCGCTATGAAATCCTCGAGAAGGATAACAAAGCAAAAACGGCTGATCTTGACAAGGCCTTGCGAGAGGAGAAAGAAGCGATCTGAATATAGAGCGGCCCGGGAGGAGATCCAACAAGTTGGGGAGATCGCAGCTGGTAAGCCCTTTTTATTGCAACTAAGTTCGGCGATCCGAATTATGCTCCACTTAATAAAATGTGGAGTTCTCCAGACGCGTTATTGGACTTGCCAAAGAGTGCTTCCGATGCAGCGCAGTTTTATCAAGCGCAAGAAGGGTATGCAACAGAGAAGCTTTTCTAGTCGCAGTTCGGTGCATCAAAACGCCCACTATTGTTGAACGAATAGATGACCCAATGGGTCGAGCTCCATAGACTATCCGGTTCTGCCATGAAGGATACCGTTATCGGGCTGGGCCGAACGAGCCAATTCCGGATAGTTATTTCGGTTTGGTGCGGCGACTTGCTGATGCGGTGTCGCGCATCGACGTCATTAAGCGGTCAGTGTGCATTGAAGGTGCACGGATGGCTTTTGCCCGCGTCAAGACATACTGGGCGAAGATGAAGGCCACTTATGTTGCAGCAAAGGGTCCACCCAAGGGCAAGGACCATCACGCACTAGAGCATTATTTCGAGGACGTCCTAGAGGGTGCCCACTTGATAGAGGGTCAATGCTTGAAAAACTTGACATTCGAGTGAAATATATGGGGATTTATAAAAGACAATATTATGATAAGGCTATATTTTTTTAGTTTCGCCTAAAACTTTTGTTCCTCATGTGCGGCCGTTTTTGTATTAATCTATAAGTTTTCCATTCGTCGGCTTCAGCCCCCTCGTATAAAGTACGGGGGTGTTCGGAAAAGCATTTGATCACTCTTAACCCAACGTCTTGGTCCATTAAGGAGGTGTCAATGCGGTGAACTAGGCAATCGGACTATAGGGCGTTAACACTTTCACTTAGCCATAGGAGTTTTATTGGGGGGTTGCTCCGATATAGCCCCTGTTATTTATACGGCTTATTCCAATATGGTGCGTTACATATATGACCTGAAGAAAAAGGTCCTCCGTATAATACGGAGGGAATTGCGAAATATTTCGATAAGTCATCGAGTGGTTGAACAGCTCTCGCCGCATCATAACAGTCAGTTTTCGGCTTTCCCTACTGAGGTGCTTGACCAGATGAACCGAAAGCACAATCGCAGTAGTTCTCCCTTTACTACCCTAGTCTATAGAGCTGAATGTAAGGTAGCAAGCACAGGAGCCGGGCAACCCAACTATTGACCCAAGACATGATTCAGAGCTGATGCATATAAGGCCAAACTCGCGACGCCGAAGTACGCTATAAAGCTGTTCGGCAAGTCATTTGTTCCCATACCGAGCCCCTGGCAAGTTATGCCGAGGTATATGTGTGAAACAACCACATGAGCCAAATTCATTTTTTTTTTTGAAAAAAGCGAATGCTGGATGCGTATTATGTTTACTGGGACCTGAGTGATATGCCAATATTTATTTTATAGATAACAAAGACGCAACCCCGGCTATTTGACATGCCCGGAGTCGAAGGCGGAGGTAAAAGGCACATTACAAGATCGAAATAAAGAGTGCGGTCTACAAAAAGTTGTTTTAGACCTCCTGTCGCAAGTCTGCGCCGCCTGTCCTTGGTGAGGGGACTCCTTGACGGAAATAGCCCTTAGGTGAGTGTACGAATCCGAACTCTGCTAGAGTCCATGAGATGATTAGTCTTTGCATCACCTGTGGTAAAGGATAATGAAAGGGAAAGAGTAATTAGAAAAGAAACAAAGGTTATGGGAGTGTTTGCAGGCTCATCCGTATTGTGCTTCCACCGATGCCTAGGGTATCTTAAGTGCATAGTTATGTATGCGCGGTACAGATTTCGTAGGTATATGAGGTGCGCGGCGGAAGCCGAACTGCTAGTTCCGCTCTGGAATTGGTCGATCCTGTTGAATGGAGACCAGTGGCTTAATGGCCGAAAAGGTATGTGGTTTAATAAGGCCGCTTTGTGCTTTGGTTGAGGTCGCCGTAGTATGATCAGTCCAGAGGGAGTGCTTATCCTGCTTCCATGTAGCGTTGTGTCACGTATACCATGTTTACTATTTTTACTTTGGGGGGAAATTGCCTCTGACCCCCGGTATTTGGTTGGTGAGTCTCTTCATCGTCGCTATCACCGGGCGGCCTCCTCCCCTGTATTCGGCGTTGAGCTTGCCGTTCTGCTTGAAGACCCAACATCTTTTGTTCGTATGATTAGCTGGCTTACCGGGGTCGCCATGAATCTGGCAGGGCCAGTCCAATATCTTGTCTAAATTGGATGGTCCGTCTCAGTTTGCCTTGAATGGCTTTTTCCGTTGACCAGGTTTGGGACCGCTGAATCCGGCGTTGACCGTTGTGTCGCGCGTTCGTTCGTTATCATTGCGACGTTTCTGCTTGCTGCGTTGTGGCTTGCCGTTGCTGTCTCGGACTTCGGAAGTGCCCAGATCGCTGGCACTGTTACTTCTACGAGCGAGCCAGCTGTCTTCTCCTGCACAAAAGTGGGTCATCAGAGCAGTAAGGGCTAACATGGATTTTTGTTTTTCTTTACCGAGGTGGTGGGTGAGCCACTCGTCCCGGACGCTGTGTTTGAAGGCCGCTAGGGCTTCCGCGTCCGGACAGTCAATGATTTGGTTCTTTTTTACTAAGAACCTAGTCCAAAGCTTCATGGCTGACTCTCCGGGCTGCTGGACAATGTGAATTAAGTCATCGGCATCTGGTGGCCGGACATATGTACCTTGGAAGTTGTCGCGGAAGGCATCTTCCAAGTCCTCCCAGTTGCCAATAGAGTTCTCCGGCAGACTGTTTAACCAGTACCGAGCTGGTCCTTTGAGTTTTAACGGGAGGTATTTCATGGCGTGGAGGTCATCTCCGCGGGCCATATGTATATGGAGAAGAAAATCCTCGATCCTCACCGCAGGATCGGTTGTTCCATCGTATGATTCGATATTCACGGATTTAAACCCTTCTGGGAATTCATGCTCCATTACTTCGTCAGTGAAGCAGAGTGGGTGCGCGGCGCCTCTATATTGGGCCACGTCCCGGCGTAGCTCAGATGGAGTTCGTCTGCGGTTTTCGGGCCGGGCGTGACTAGACTTGTCACCTCTGAATAGGTAGCCGACGTTGCATGTCGAGGCACGTCCTCGCGATCCATAGATCGATCTGATATGTCCCGCTCTACTGTCCAGGTCCTGCCGAGGGTCGTATGTATGACACGGAGCTGTTTTATCTCTGTTTTTTCATTGCGGTGAGGCGGGCCGCTGTTCGGCTTGAACTGTCGCTTTATCCCAACCGCGTTGTGGTCGGTCAGCCGAATTGTCCCGACCATGTGGTGCAGGTTCCATTGCCCCCTCATCGAACTGAGGTAGCAATCTGTGCTTCAGTTAACATTTGGTTGGGCGCTTGAGGCCGTATTCTTTGGCTGCTAGGATATTTGTCCATCTATCATTGAGCAGGTCTTGGTCAGCTTGAAGTTGTTGATGCTTCTTTTTCAGGCTCCTTGAAGTGGCTATTAGCCGGCATTTAAAGCGCTCCTGCTCGAGAGGCTCCTCAGGCACGATGAAATCCTCGTTGCCGAGGCTCTCCTCATCTTTGGAGAGCAGAAGATAATTACTGTCCTCCGAGTCTTCGTTTATGGACTATTCATCGGGGCTAATGTGCCCGTCTTCCCGTTCATCCTGTTCGGCGGTTGCCCCAACAGGGTCTTCATTGTCTTCGGCCTCGTCCGGAGTATTGTTTTCTCCGGTGCCGGTGTTGTTGTCTTTTGCACGACGTGACTTAGAGCGGAGCCGCTGGCGCCGACGTGTGGGTTGTGTCTCAGGAGGTTTATCCTCAACTGGATCCTCTTTGTCATCGTTGTTAGTTTCTTTAGGTATATCTACCATGTATACGTCGTATGAAGAAGTGGCCATCCAGCTTCCGGTAAACGGCGAGTTTTGTCCCTACTCCTCATCGGCATCGTCGTTCATGCCGTCGATGTCTTTGGAGGCATAATCGAGCATGTCGGTTAAGTCCTCGACAGTGGCTATGTAGTGGGTGGCGGGTGGGAAGCGAAATTCCCTGTCAGCAGCCTCCAGTTTGAACTAGATATAGTTCGGCCGTAAGATGTCCGCGGCACTGAATTCAATGATCGATGACTTATCCTGCTAGACATGCGCGGTCATACATGGTTCGGAACTTATGGCCGGAAACGAGTCTGAGGTTCCAGAGACATGGATATCACCCAGGGTTGGGTCTGTGTGCGGCTCCGACGCCGTGGACTCTGCGGCTTCCGTGGCGGGGTTGAGCTTCCCATCCTCGGATCTCGCGATCTGTTCCGGATCTAAGGCCAGAGTAGTTACAGGTGCAATTTCCTGAGTACGGACCGATGAAAGATCTAAGTCATGTTCATTGTAGGGACAGGGAGCGGCTCCCGTGGTCTCAAAGCCGTCGAAGATCGAGTCTCCACGGATATCCGCGATGTAGTTCAAGCTCCCAAATCTGACCTGATGGCCAGGGGCGTAGCTATCGATCTGCTCCAGATGGCCAAGCGAGTTGGCTGCAGTGCGATGCCGCCAAATACGAAGATCTGTCTGGGGAGGAAGGTTTCCCCTTGGACAGCAGCGTTGTTGACGATTGAAGGAGCCATCGAACCTTTTGGGGACGACACAGTGGAACTCTCAATGAAAGCACCAATGTCGGCCTCAAAACCAGCGGATCTCGGCTAGGGGGTTACGAACTGTGCATCTAACGTCGATGGTAATAGGAGACGGGGGACACAATGTTTACCCAGGTTCGGGCCCTCTCTATGGAGGTAATACCCTACTTCCTGCTTGATTGATCTTGATGAATATGAGTATTACAAGAGTTGATCTACCATGAGATCGTAATGTCTAAAACCCTAGAAGTCTAGCCTGTGTGACTGTGGCTATCAGTGTCGGTTTTCAGACTAAGCCCTCCGGTTTATATAGATACTGGAGGGGACTAGGGTTGTACCAAGTCGGTTACAGAGAAAGGAATCTTCATATTTGGTCGCCAAGCTTGCCTTCCACGCCAAGGAGAGTCCTATCCGGACACGGGAGAGAGTCTTTGGTCTTGTATCTTCACGCCCCATTAGTCCGGCCCATGTCCAACAGGTCGGACGCCCGAGGACCCCTTAGTCCAGGACTCCCTCGGTCATCTCCAAGAAGAAGGTTGTCAAGAAGGAATTCGGCACAACTGCTTCAACAAAGCCTGGTCTGAACAAGAGGGCTCCTACAAAGAGAGTGCCCATGTCCAAAGCCATAGCCTCAACACAGGAAACCATTGAATTCACTCTTGAACCAAAAGAGGCTGGTGAGGGCAAGAAGACAAAGGAAAGGGTCAAGAAGACCATGGCCAGAGTAATTGGCAGATCCTCCATGATGAGAGACCCAGCTGAGGATGAGGAAGAAGAGGATGTTGCACCAGCACCTAAAGCACAAAAGATGATGGGGGATGCCATCAAGTCTGGGGCTGCTCCTTCAAAGCCCGAGACTGCCCCCAAAGCTACTGCTCCAGCCGCCAAGACTACACCAAAGAGGAGCACAAGAAACATACCAGCTGCTGAGAAGAACAAGGCCCCAATGCCTGAAATAGAAGAAGAAGATGATGAAGCCCAAGTGCTCATGAAGCTAAAGCCAAAGATCCCTGACCATGATGACAATCATCTAGTGGTTGTGAACACGAAAGTCAGAAAGGATGCAGGTCTCAGATCGTGGAGACAATCAGATCCATATGCTTTGAGGAGAAGGACTGCTGTGGACTATAGATTTCACACCAAGGAGAAGCAGGACTTCTGTGAGACAATTCTTTTGGATAAGAAGCCCATAGTGTGTGACATGAAGTGGGTAGACTGGAAATACATCGACAACAATGAAGACCACTTCCCAGGAGTGCATGAAAGTTTCAGACTCAATGGGGTAGACACTTTTGTGGGTCAGAAATTGACCAGGTGGAATGATGAGCTCATTATGCAATTCTATTCTACAACTCATTTCTATCCAGATGGAAGGATTGTATTGATATGTGAAGGTACAAGTTGCCAATCAACAGTTGTTGAGTGGGCCAAGCTGATCAATGCCCCTGCAGAGCTTGAGGATGACATAGATGTCTATGCCAAGAGAAAGAAAGATCACAACTCCATGGCCAACATGTACAAGGAAATTCCTGACAAAGCCTTGGAGACACACAAGCTAGGTTCTGTATGTTATCTGTTGTCTGGACTGGCCACTATTAACACCATCTTCAGGCACACCTTGTTGCCCAAATCAGGAGATCACGGGATGATCATAGGCCACTCCATCAATTTGCTTCAGTTGTTTGATGTGCCCAGAAGTTTAAGGTGATGAGTTTGATTGTTGAGACAATCAAGAGGACAGTTGCTGACAAAAAGAGATCATGTGGGTATGCTCCACACATCCAGATGCTCATCAACTCCAAGATGGGCACAGACACATACTTGTTGGATAAAGAACACCTTCCCTTGAGGCCTGACTTTGAGGACAACAAAGTTGTCATGGATGCTGAAGATCCCACATCAGTAGAGGCTCAAGAGAAGAGGGAGAAAGCAAAAGCTGAGAAGGCGGCCAAGATGCCAAGTGTTGAAGAGGCTTCACAAGTTCTCCTCAAGTCAAAGCAAGATCAACTTGGATATCTTATTCAAGCCACTTTGAGGATTGAGAAAGGATTGGCCACCCTGAATCAGAATCAAGGGAGTATTGAGAGGATAATTGAGACAAAGTTCTATGATATTGACTTGAAGATGACAGAAATGCAAACAACTGTTGAGCAGCTCCAGGAAGAAGCTGAAGAGAGGAAAGGGAAAGCTACCATTGATGCTTTTCAGAGAGTGCCTAGGGCACAGAGATCTGCGGCAGTGCCTGTGACAGACACAAGAGCTACTACATCAGCACTTGCAGCCACAACTTCAGTTGCCCCTCCGGTTGCAACTCCACCAGCTCCAGCAACCTCAACAGATGCATTCGTCCTAGGAGTCCTCTCCACGCCACCTCCTGAAGATCAATCTTAGAGAGCTGCATAGCACTATGCATTTTCAAGCTTTTTGGCAACTTGTTGCCAAAGGGGGAGAAAGTGTATAGATCATAGGCTTTGAGAGAGAGAGAGAGAGAGAGAGAGAGAGAGAGATTTGCTTCTTTTTGCTATCTCTTTTGCTACTTGTTTGATACTTATTTGTTTGCTTGCTTGGATGATACTTTATGTGTGTGTGTGTGATACTTGTATGGTCATGTGTTTGATCATATCATACTTTAATGTGTGCTTGGATGATCATATTATTTTTCTCTCATGTACGATAATTCACTTTGCCTTGGTGATGAGTGCATATTTTCATATTCTATCATTTTGAGCGCTCCACCAAGATGTATGTGACATGGAAGAGTAACCCATGATCCTAATCAATTGTGAATTTGCATTCAAAGCAAATTTTAAATAATGCACAAATTTAGGGGGAGCTCTTGCTTGTCACATACTTCTCAAAGCGACAATATATTTCAATCTTATTGTCATTTGTCGAAGCATTGATCTATATATTGTCATCAGTTACCAAAAAGGGGGAGATTGAAAGTGCAACTAATCCCTGGGTGGTTTTGGTAATTCCTAACAACATATAGCTCATTGAACTAATACTCTTCAAAGATGATCATTTCAAAAAGTTCAATGATTGGCAAGGCATGGACTAGAGATGTGGACCCCTCAAAATGCTAAGGACACATATCGACTCAAGCTCAAGACTCTACATTTTCATTTTAGTGATCCAAGATCACATTGAGTCCATAGGAAAAGCCAATACTATTAAAAGGGGATGAGTTGTTGCTTAATGGTCTACTTTCTCAAAATGCTTAGTGATATGCTCCAAAGCCCTCAACCACTTTCTCATATCCACATATGTCCCAAAACAAAAGTCAAACTCGACCCCACCGATTTGATCTATCCGGCGCCACTGAGTTCAATTGACATAGCCATAGCCAGAAACCCTAATCAGTTCGGTCTCGCCGATAGGGATCTCGGTCTCGCAGAGATGGGATTGCAAACTCTCTATTTCCCTTCGTAACATTTCGGTCTAACCGAGATGAGCAATCGGTCCCATCGAGTTTGCAATTCAAACTCTCTGTTTCCTTTTTGTAATGTTTCGATCTCACCGAAATGAGCGACCGGTTCCACCGAGATTGCCTGACCAACTCTCTGTTTGCCCATTACAGAAATCGGTCTCACCGAGTTCATGTGATCGGTCTCACCGAGATTACGTTATGCAATAACCCTATTGAAATTGGTCCCACTAAGTTGACATGTCGGTCCCACCAAAAATCCTAACGTTCATTTGAACTAAATCAGTCTGACCGAGTTTGACTATTCTATCTCACCGAGTTTGGTAAATTGTGTGTAACGGTTAGATTTTGTGTGGAGGTGATAGAGGCGGGGTGTCCCGATCTTTCGATGAGATGATAGCTATCGATTTGGTGGAGACGACTTTGACGATCCGACTACAAACGTGCAACGACGTCGCGCCTTAGCAATCGCTAAACCAACTCCGAGAGGTTATTGACCACGCCGGAGTACAATCAACCTGACCACGAAGGTCTATTCCTGCAAGCAATCGAAGAACAAGCAAGAATATGATGAAGCAATCAGAATATTGCGAATATGTATTAAGTATTGATAAAAGAGGGGTTTCATAAGCGGTCTTGGTCTGGTCGTTGGACACAAACGAAGTACACGAAGTTGCAGCGATGGCTAACTTTTAACTAAATAAAACCCAAGTCTAAACGATGCCTTAAGGGCTATATTTATAGGGAAAGGAGAGGGGATTTCGTCCACCCTATGCAAGGTGGGACTAAAACACCCCCTAAGTCGTTTCCCCTACAATATGGACTCTAAAAATAGATTACATGGGCCTGGCCCAAAATAAGGTGGCACAACACCAATAATAAGGTATGGACGAAATTTATGAAAGGCCATCTTGTGTATTTTGTCCATCTTCTTGTATGTCATCATGGTGGCTTCACAGTCTGGAAATCTCCACTTGATCCTCTGTTCTTGTTCTCTTCGCACGCACCTTCATCTCCGTGCTTGACAATGCTCCAACGTTCATCCTTCTTGTCCGTGCTAGGCCCTTCAATTGCAAGTAACACAAATGTATCTAAGTTAGGCATCATCATATTCTCATGAACACTAGAAACATTACGAAGAAACGAAAGTACCTGATAATTTAATTGGCGTATCTGAGCTCTAGCAACTGTTCCAAGAGGTAAAACAACATGGGATATGGGTGTAACTATGGTAGCCATGTCCTCATCATCCTCCCCTTCTTGAAAACAAAGCCATCCTCGGCGTTGCTTAATCTGAAACGTGGCTAACAAAAGAGACAAGGTGTACATGTTGATATGTATATGTCATGCATTTGTACTGATCTCAGTTGTGGCACATGTGACACAGTTATACAAGAGCACCCTTCAAAAGTCGTGAAATATAAAGCCAATATATTATCACAAGAAGTCGAAGGCATGAAAATATTGCAAGTCAGTTTGCACATGTAAGTGAAGCTCTTATTCATATCAAAAGATTGACAATGCTTATCATTAAACCATCCCAACATTGATGAACCATCACCAAGATTAGAGGTCATATCAAAATGATTAAACATTGGCACAATTATTTTCAAACGTATTTGATTCAAATCTGATTTATTCCCTGATTCACTTGATTCTTTTGCATCGATAGTTAATTCAATGGGTTCACTTAAATTTTTTTGATCACATGGCAAAGTCAAATCATCAACATAGTCCTCTAAAATAGCTGGTGTGATCAAAGTAGTGGGTAGCTCATCTATGGTTCATTTAAATTGACAAGGAATTCATCATACTCATGTGGAGGTGGAAGATATGTACCTTTGTCATTACCTCTTATGAGCAACAGAGATGATGTAGGCACTCTAGGTGGCGACACGTCACATGGTGGAGGTGTTGTAGTGCTCTCAATAATGGATGTTGTTTTCATAGGAGACGCAGTGGTGGAAGGAACAACCACCGCAACTCTTGGGATTTGCACCTTCCGCTTGTTTGTCTTGTGGGAAACACGTCTTGTTATCCTCTGTTCAGCTTTGCAAGCAAGACGAAACAAACGGTCCATAGGATAACGTGTTTCATGAATTAGTATCTCCTGAATGTCACGATTTAATCCTCCCCAAAATCTATCCATAAAATCTTCTTCACTTTCTTCTAAAGAGGAATGCAACAAGGTGGTTTGTAAATCATCATAATATTTCGTTACGGTGTCACTGCCTTGTTTTAAATGTTGCAACTTTTTCATCATGTCACGAGTATAATAAGCGGGGACAAATGTATGTCGCATGGCAAGTTTCAAATCATCCCAAGTAATAGGTGTATAATCAGGGTGTAACCAAAGATATTCACTCCACCAAACTAAAGCATAACCGGTGAAAGAACCAACCGCAATCTTAACTTTTTTATGTGTACCAAAATTATGGGAAGCAAATATATTATTTATGTCGAACTCCCATTCAATATACAAAGCAGGTCTAAAACGACCATTAAATGGTGGTATAGAAACATTAACCTGATCATGTGCATTTGGATGTTTGTGCACCTCTCGTGACGGTTGTGGTATTTGCATAGGTGGTGGCACGTCTCCCGCGATCGACAAAGCCCATGAATTGACTTTGGATCCTGTCATGATTAGTAGAAATAAGAAATAATGTTCCTATAACTACTACGATGTGGTGGTAAAACGCTCACATTAAAGCAAATATCAATGTCTTACAAGTTCTTACCATGCAGGAGGCAGTGGTCGGGAACCAGCGGTGTCAAGTAACTCCAAAAGTTGGGTAAAGCGATTGCCAGTTGAGCGTATGTATACACAGTGTAGAAATATGTGGGGCTGGGTTGGCTTTATATATGTGGAAGAAAAATGCTACAACCATGTTAATGAATGCAAGCTGAAAATTCGTTCAAAGTGGTCGATTGCTGGTCCTAGGCTAGACCGTGCTAGCGACGCGAGCCTAAGGCACAAGTGGAATTCACACGCGGTGGCAACAAGTATATATGTGATGCAACAACTCGAAACTAGTACTAGCACTAGTATGTATCTTCTCTTCAACCTGATAATCCCTTTTTTTTATTCAGACACCATATCAAATGTTTGCTACGTGCTTGCTCTCTTTGCTTTTCAAATGTACATGCACATAGTTAACAAAGCCACTCACGTGAGAGCCTCTGAAGGAAGGAACAATTGGCTCTTTTTTTTAATAAATGTGCCCGGATCTGATCCGACTTGCCTTTTTCTCTCCAAGATGGCTACTCTTTTTCTCCTTTATTTTCCCCAAGGAAATTCCAAAACTTGGACACCACCAACCGAATCAGCCAATTACAGTAGTACTTCCTCTTTTCTTTCCTTTCCTTCCCTTATTTTTTTTTACCGATCAGATCTCCCTTTATCTCTCTCTTTGATTCCTTTCCAAACTCTCTCTTCTTGCCTTTTTTCTTTCGCTCTCTTTCCAAACACACAAATCGGTTAGCACTTTTTTTTACTTGGTTTCCAAAAACGTGAAGGGCAAGGACACCAAACCGAACAGCTTTTTTTTCTGTCAACGTCCCAAGTAGAAGTCCTTCCATATAGCACAAAATCGTACGTAAAAAGAATATCCGCAGCTTTCCTTTTTTCTCTCTCTTCCAAACGTGGAAACAACCACCTCTCTTTGATTTATGTGCAGATTTCTTTCCTCATTTCCAAATAAACAATAGATCCCTTTCCCCCTTTAATCTTTCTTGACATATTCGGATCACCACTAAGAATTGATCGGTCAGTTTTTTTTCTTCCAAATCCAAACGTGGCAACTGTTAAAAAAAAATTAAACGAAACCTGCCCAACAAAATCAGCCACAAGTGAAACCAATCGGTACTACTTGCTCCTTTTTTTAGCCGATCAGAACTTGCCTTTAGAATCCCCAGACGAAACTTGCCAACTTGAAAACCTGTACAAGTAGATATGAGCAATTGAAACTCAAAGAGAATTAGATCTGATCGTCCTTGTAACTTCTCCTTCCATATGCAACTCTCTCCTTCTCTTATATTTTCTCTTCAAGATGAATCAAGATGGCGACGAACGACCACAATGGATTGATGGCGGTGATGGCGGCGACGGCGATGAAGAAAATAAGTGGTATTAAAAAAATGACAACGCATTGGTGAGCGGACGAGACGTGAACAAAACGTGACTAGAACTCGAAACTCTAAAAGACTAGACACTAAAACCAGCAACTCGACACACGATGCAACCGAAAATTCAACAAAACAAAAACTAAGTGGCAATGGCGCAAAGGCTCAGACTGTATGGGATATGATGAACTAATCTAACTTCTTTTTGGCTTTTTCTTGGACTATAGGTATGAAGAACTTATGCAATCTAACTATGAAAAACTGGAAAATCTCAACGAGCAACCTGAAAACTGATACCACTTGATAGAGGCGGGGTGTCTCGATCTTTCGATCAGATGATAACTATCGGTTTGGTGGAGACGACTTTGACGATCCGACTACAAACGTGCAATGACGTTGCGCCTTAGCAATCGCTAAACCAACTCCGAGAGGTTATTGACCACGCCGGAGCACGATCAACCTGACCACGAAGGTCTATTCCTGCAAGCAATCGAAGAACAAGCAAGAATATGATGAAGCAATCTGAATATTGCGAATATGGATGAAGTATTGATAAAAGTGGGGTTTCATAAGAGGTCTTGGTCTAGTCGTTGGACATAAACGAAGTACACGAAGTTGTAGTGATGGCTAACTTTTAACTAAATAAAACCCAAGTCTAAACGATGCTTTAAGGGCTATATTTATAGGGAAAGGAGAGGGGATTTCGTCCACCCTAGGCAAGGTGGGACTAAAACACCCCCTAAGTCGTTTCCCCTACAATATGGACTCTAAAAATAGATTACATGGGCCTGGCCCAAAATAAGGTGGCACAACACCAATAATAAGCTATGGACAAAATTTATGAAAGGCCATCTTGTATATTTCGTCCATCTTCTTGTATGTCATCATGGTGGCTTCAAAGTCTGGAAATCTCCACTTGAACCTCCGTTCTTGTTCTCTTCGCACGCACCTTCATCTTCGTGCTTGACAATGCTCCAACGTTCATCCTTCTTGTTCGTGCTAGGCCTTTCAATTGCAAGTAACACAAATGTATCTAAGTTAGGCAACATCATATTCTCATGAACACTAGAAACATTACCAAGAAACGAAAGTACCTAATAATATAATTGGCGTATCTGAGCTCTAGCAACTGTTCCAAGAGGTAAAACAACAGGGGATACGGGTGTAACTGTGGTAGCCATGTCCTCATCAGGAGGCTATATATACCCCTTCACCGTTCCTCAATTCGTGGACAGAGCAATCAGAACGTGCCTACACTTCCAGCATTCATTTTCTGAGAGAGAACCACCTACTCATGTGTTGAGACCAAGATATTCCAATCCAACCACAAGAATCTTGATCTCTAGCCTTCCCCAGGTTGCTTTCCACTCAAATCATCTTTCCACCAAATCCAAATCTGAGAGAGAGTGTTGAGTGTTGGGGAGACTATCATTTGAAGCACAAGAGCAAGGAGTTCATCATCAACACACCATCTATTACCTTTTGGAGAGTGGTTTCTCCTAGATTGGTTAGGTGTCACTTGGGAGCCTCCGTCAAGATAGTGGAGTTGAACCAAGGAGTTTGTAAGGGCAAGGAGATCGCCTACTTCGTGAAGATCTACCCAAGTGAGGCAAGTCCTTCGTGGGCGACAACCATGGTGGGATAGACAAGGTTGCTTCTTCGTGGACCCTTCATGGGTGGCGCCCTCCATGGACACGCACAACTGTTACCCTTCGTGGGTTGAAGTCTCCATCAACATGGATGTTCGGTAGCACAACCTATTTGAACCACGCCAAAAATCTCCGTGTCTACATTGCGTTTGCTCCCTCCAAACTCCTCCCCTTTACCTTTATATGCAATGATTTACATTTCTCTGATATACTCTTAGATTTGCATGTGTAGGTTGATTGCTTGACTTGTGATAAGTTGCTAAAATCTGCCAAGACTTAAAATTGGGAAAGGCTAGATTTTTATTTGGTCAAGTAGTCAAATCACCCCCCTCTAGACATACTTTTGATTGAAAGTGCGTTATATCGACTAGAGGGGGTTGAATAGGCGATTTTTATGAATTCTTCACTGAGGAATTTGCTGGTGAGGAAATTCCTTAGCGAAGAACTACTTGCAGCGGAATAAGTACTCAGAAATAAGCATAACAGAATACAGGCATGGTCATCATGATGAAATGAAGACAAGCACAGAGTATAGAAAGCGTAACCACAAGATAACACAAGATGAAGACAAACAGACTGAAGAAGTTGAACTGAGGAAATTGAGAAAGTCTTCAATCAAAGTCTTCAAACACAGATATGATGAAGCACTTAACACAGTAATGAGGAAATGGAAGAGTTGAGGAAATAGAACCAGTAATCTTGGTGAAGACAATGATTTGGTAGACCAGTTCCAACTGATGTCTCGGTTATGCGTCTGGTTGGAGCGGCTGAGTATTTAAACTCGAGGACACAGTCCGGACACCCGATCCCGAGCACGCAGCTCGGGACACCAAATCCTCACCGTATTCTCCTTGAACTAAGGTCACACAGACCTCGTCCAATCACTCGTGGTAAGTCTTCAGGCGACTTCCAAACCTTCACAGACTCGGTCACTCGACAATCCACAATTCCTCTTGGATGCTCTAGACCATGACGCCTAACCGTCTGGAAGAAGCCCAGTCTTCAAAGGTAACAAGTGTCGGATCCATGCAGGATCAATCTCTTCAGTGATGCTCAATCACTTTGGGTTTGTAGGTGTTTTGGTTTGGGTTTTCCTCACTTGATGATTTTCACTCAAAGTCCTCGGAGGATGGGATGCTCTCAATTGACAAGTGTCAGTTTCTCTCGAAGCAGCCAACCAGCTAGTGGTTATAGGGGGCGGCTATTTATAGCCTAGGGAGCAGCCCGACATGATAAGACATAAATGCCCTTCAATGATATGACCGTTAGGTGGATAAGATATTTTGAGACAGGTGGTAGAGTACAAACAACGGTCGGAAATTTGAGGTTCAAATTCCTCGGGGCTATCATGTTCCTCATTGTGTAGGCAATCCGACTGGCGAATTCCTAACTCCTCGGTCGATTACAAATTCCTCGTGACGTAAGAACTTCAGTATCATCATTTGAAGAAATTGACCGAATCTGTCGAGATTTCAATGGTTTCACTCGAAGGGATTGGTAGGTGTAGGATTTTGAGTTGAGCATCACATGGAAATTTTTCCTTAGTATTTCCTCGACCCCCTTTAACAGTACGGTGTTTCCTATGACTCAAGAAAGAGAGAACGAAACTATGAAAACAAAAGTCTTCACGCTTCATGTTCCTCAAATGAATACCAAGTCTTCAAGGTCACACCAATTTCTTCACTTTCAAAGTCTTCAGAAAGTCTTCAGAATACCAAAGTCTTCAGTCGAAGAACTTCATTTTTAGGGGTCGACTTTCACTGTAAATATCAAACTCCTCATAGACTTATAGACCTGTGTACACTCATAAATGCATTAGACCCTTAACCTATAAGTCTTCAATACACCAAAATCACTAAGGGGCACTAGATGCACTTACATCGATCCTACAAATAGATCTCCAAGAACTCGAGAACATTGTATTGAGGATCAGAAAGAGAGGGAAGCCATATAGCTATTGCCTACGGACCTGTAGCCCAAGAACATCTCACAGAGGGCGACGTAGTCAGAGATGTGCAATATGGATCCGAGGGTGAGGTTATGAAGCTGGATCCCATAAAATTCCAGCAAGCCCCGTGGGAAGGGATGAACGGGGAAACCTAAGCCTCATATAGAAGAAAAGGCACAAAACATAACCTCTCTTCCTTGCTTGGGGATGGGAAGTTCTCCGTTGTCGGATTTTGGGTTCCGGCGGACCCTCTAGGTTCGAACTCTGGGGTGCACGTGGAGATCTCACCTCCTACCTACCTACACCTCGTCGCCTCGCAAGGATCTAAACTACACAAAGAGCAACACAAGGGACACAAGGTTTATACTGGTTCGGGCCACCATGGAGGTGTAATACCCTACTCCAGTGTGTGGTGTGGTGGATTGCCTCAGGGGCGGATGATGAACAGTACAAGGAAGAACTGCCTCATGAGGCATTCTTGGCGGTGCGATGAACTGCTAGGGGAGTTCAGTCGCTTCTCTCTCTCTCTCTCTCTCTCTCTCTCTAGATTTATTTCTCGCTCGATTCAAGATGCCTCTACCCTGTGGGTGGCTAGTCCTATTTATAGGCAAAGGTCCTGGGCCTCTTCCCAAATATTGAGCGGGAAGGGTGCCAACAAGTGGCCATTTTGAAGGGGAACATCTAGTACACTTATCCTGACTAAAGTCGATCCTCTTTGCCAAAGACTCGACGGTGGCCTTGGCTTGGGCTCCACGATGACCTCCTTCCTGCCGTTGTGTTGGTCTTGGTCTTGTTGCATCGAAATGGTTGCCTTTGCTTGATGCTCTCTTTGCGCTTGCCTCCTTTGCACCAAAGAGGAAATGAGGACACTTCTTGGCTGGCGCCCCGGGCGCCCTTGGTCGTCATGGCTTGCGTCATGGGCACCTCATGAGGTACCCTGCCTTGATCTCTCCGCCTCCTCGCGAGCCAGCCTGACGAGGCCGTGCCTGAGGAAGCTTCCTGTCGTCCGCCCCGCGAGGCTTGGCCCCTCGTGAGGGTCTTGAGCTTGTGCTGATGAAGATGGCCGAACTGGGCCACCCCCTGATCCACGCCGCAGGCCGCAGGCAGGCAAGTCTGGTTACCACCGTTCCTAGAACGCCGACAGTAGCCCCCGGGCCCAAGGAGCGCCTGGACTTGGCTTAGCACAGAAGCGAAGGGGCAAGTGCGAAGCGCCGCGGGACCTAACAGCCTGCAGCCTTGGGCGCCGCGTGGCGGTTGATTGGACGTGGGCGTCCCTGCTTCCCCACGACGCCTTGACAACTGCTCGAATCAACAAGAGAGCGGTACCCGTCTAGGAATTTCCTCCTTTGCCTCCTCCAGTCATTGCCCAGATCCCCTTTCTCGATCCTATCCTTCCTGCTTCCGAAATCCCCAGATCTACTCCGACCCCGTGCCCTAGCAAGGTATGGCGCCTCGCCAGACCCCGGTCGGAGCTTGGTACGCGCCCGCTTTGGACTCCCCGAACGTGTCGGAGAAGAGCCTTGCCCGGGCAACGACGGGGCAGCGGTGCTCAAGGCTGGCTCTGCCCTTCCTGAGGACCAAGGAAGCACCTTCTATCCGCTCTTCGTGAGCGCCATTGCCGCCGGTCTGGTGCCTTCCTTTTCTGAGTTCTTCTTTTCTGTCCTCCGCCATTACAAACTGCAAGCTCTGCACCTCCACCCCAACTCTGTTCTTCTCCTAGCGATCTTCGCCTACTACTGTGAGGCTCACGTCAGGGTGCAACCCTCAGTGGCCTTGCTGCGCCACTACTTCTACCTCCGGGCCTCTCACGGCCCCATCACCGCGTGCGCGACCTTTGTCGCGTACGGCAGCTCCAACGCCATCTCGAAGCCTAGGAAGAGGATTGAGGGCTTTAGGAGCAAGTGGGTCATGGTAGATGCTGGGCACATCCATCCTCGGCTGATTCTGCCCACGGAGCAGCCCACGCCCATCGACGGTTGGTCTCGCGCGGAACTCATGGATCCCCGCCAAGCGATCTTGGAGAAGATGGGCCGCGACCTGTGGCCGGGCAACATGGCGACGGCGAAGCTGTCCGGGGCGTCGCTCCTAAGGGAGTTCCTGGAGCACCAGGTGGCCCTGCTTCGGCAATACTCGCTTCCGCTATGGAGGCCTCGGCCGAGCCCTATAGTCTTGGCCGACGAAGATCTGGCCGCGGTCCTCCAATCTTTGGTCGAGGGAGACGTGGCGAGGCTGGAGGGTGCTCCTGTACCCCTGTTCCTTCGAGATGATTGGGAGCAGGTGGTGGACTCCATGCCCGCTTTCAAAGGGGACAGGCCTGTGCCCGCGGAGGTTCCCGAGGACCCGGCGGCCACAGCAGCAGTGAGCGTGTCCTCCGCGACTCCAGCGGAGAGGAGGAAGAAGAGAAGCGGGAAGAGGGCCCGACTCGAGCCGACCGACGGAGTCGAGGCGCCCCTTCCCGGCGCAGGTCCCACGCTCCGCCTCTTGCGGACGGCGATGAGGATGGCGATGGCGAGGTGGCGAGCTTCGCCCTTGATCCCGAAGAAGGACAGGACGGGGCTGGTTTCCCGCGGGTCTGCCCCGGTTCCGAGGAGATCTGCAGACGCGCCTCCTGTTCCCGATCCTCTTGAGGTTGATCCCAGCAGCCGGCTCTCCGGCTTCAAGTTCGGCCGGAGGTTGCTTGAGCCCACGAGCGATGACCAGTAAGTGCTTGATTCTTGTTTTCCTTCTTGGTTCGTCGATGAGGCTTGATATCTGTATTCCTTGGCTACGCCGGCGCCTGCGGCGAAAAAGCTGAAGGGGGCTCCTGAGGCTTCGTTCGGGGCAGCGCCTCCATCCACGGAAGAAGGGGGTGGCAAGACGCGGGCCTCTCCTGCCCGGTCATCCTCACGAGGCCTCGCGGGGCTAGCTGGGGCGAGCTCAGCCCCCATGGCCCAAGCGACTCCTAAGGTATCCTTGCCTGACGCCACTGCCGTAATCGCTGGGGCGCAGAAGGTCCCGACTCATGGTGCTGTGATTACGCTGCCGTCCTATCCTCCTACTCCGCCAACTGCCGTTTCTCCGACTCCTTCTACTGTCCTTGATCGTGCTGCTGCTGAACTGGACCGGCTGCGGAAAGATCTTCTGGGCGCCGATCCTCGCTTGGTGACCGGACGCGTGGAGCTGGCCTCCGGCTGGGTTCGCTCTGATGCTTCAATTCGAGCGGCGCTGGCTCAGGCCGCGATGGCCTGCGAGGAGGAGAAGCAGGCCGTCCTTGAGGCGAAGGCCGCTCGCGACGCCGCCTTGGGGGAGGTAGCCGATGTCCGAGGTCGCTGCAAGGCGCTGGAGAGTGAGCTGCAGGGCCTGCGCGACCAGCTTGCCAAGGAGGCCCGCGTCCGCCAAGAGAAGGAAGAAGACATGAAGGCTCGTGAGGCGGCCGCCAAGGACCGGGATGCTAAGCTCGATGAGCGCCATGGCCGCTTAGGTGCGCTGGAGCAGGAGTTGGAGGCGAAGAGGATCGAGCTGGACGGCAAGGCGCGGGTCCTGGCCTAGGACCGCGTGGCCTTCTGGCTGGAGGTGAAGCTCGCACCTTCTTGAGGTCGCTTCTGACAGCGGCTCGAAAGCCAGCTGGCGGCGCCGAGGACGGCCCCCCAAGCTGCTTCCCTCCTGGTCCACGCCCTTGAAGATGTCACCCTTGGCCTCGGCCCCACGGCCGAGGCCGTAGGCGCATCTGTCTTCTGCGTGGCCGACGCGTCTTCACCCACGTCTACCTTCGCGATCCAGCGTTGATCTTGACAGCTGCTGGAGCTGTGGAGCGGCGAGCTTGCCGCTGCAAGCCGAGGCCGTGAAGGGTCGGCGGAGGCTCTGGGCGGTTCGGGCCTTGAAACAAAGCGAAGCAAGGCGCTGCCGATCCTGAGGCTTCACGAGGCGAACTCGCCCAACGCAGCTCCGCCGCCAGCGACGGTGGTGCTGACAAGTGACTCATTCGTGGCTCCTGTCCTGCTTTCAGCTCCTGCCACATGCATCATGCCTCATGGAGGCGTTTAAACTTGCGTTTGGCGTTGTGAGAACATTTATGGACTGTAATATTTGCTTTTGAATTCCTTGAGATTTGTGCTTTTCCTTCCTACTTGCTTATGTTCTACGTTGGCAGAGCCCGGCCCCGCGCATACCTCAGGCCGCGTTAGCCCGACCGAAACCAGGGCGGGACCAAGGAGTGAGGGCTATGTGACAAGTTAGGCTCTGAGTCGCGATGCTCGGGAGTCCCCTTAACCTTTACAAACAACAAGTAGGGAGGTGAGATGTATGGGTGAATTTACCATTCTCGTCGGCGAGCCGGCCCCGCACATACCTCAACCGACATTAGCCTTCGAACTAAGGGGTGAGGGGCTACGTGACCGATTAGGCTCTGAGTCGCGATACTCAGAGTCCCCTTGACGTTCAAGCGGCCTTTGTACCTTGGCTCCGCTCGGGGAGAGCGTCAGACGAACCAGGCCGAGGGGCTGGCTGGGTGGCGTGCGTGCAGGCGTGACCTGCATAGCCCGTGCCCAGCCCCCTCGCGTGGCACTCCCGGGGGGAGGCGTTACGATGAGGCGAGACACTGAGCTCTGGGCTCCTTGAGGTTGATGCGGCCGGGGGCCACCCTCAGTTATTTATCACCAGCGGAGCATAGCGCTTCCGTATGTGTCTGGGCATAGCCGCTCCTCGGCGGTGTCGTCAGCCCAGCGGAGCATGGTGCTTCCACTGGTGCGTGGGAGGGGGCTCCCCTCCCGGAGGAGCCCCCGGGGAGTGTACAGCCCCGCCCTGATACGTGGCTGGCACGGTAGGGCCTGACGAGGTGTATATGGGCACCCGTGAGCCAGCGCGGGACTCACGGGGCCCTACCTCAAGGCGGGTTGCGCCTGGCACTGGGCCTTAACATGTGATGTGTTCCTGCAAATTTGGTTAGATGTCGACGCTCTACGTCCTCGGGTCCCGGCCCTCGAGCGGGGCTCAGCCGTCGCTGGTATGCCCGGTCGCGATCACGATGGACAAGGCCGGAGGTGAGGGCTGGAGAGCGATGGGAGCCCATGGTCGCGATGCTCAGTACCCCCTTTAGCGTGCAAGCGGCCGACATGGAGGAAGAGGGGTGCCGTGGACAGGCACCAAATAACAATCATGATGGGTCAAACGCACGACTCGAATAAACGCAAGAGGGATACATGCCACTGGGTCTGGCCCGGGTGGCTTGGGGATGATGCAGCCCGAGGGGCGCCCCCAATAAAGTAAACTAGAAACATGAAGCAAAAGGGTTACACGCTGCAGGGACGGACTCACGCGGCCTGGGAATGATGCAGCCCTGGGGGGCGCTCCCAGCTGAAAATGAAACTCGAAGGATGTCCCCTTATAATGTTGAAGATGGGGGGATGCTGAAGTAGCGGACGTCGTGCGTTGCGGAAGCCGATCTTCACGAGCCCCCAGGCCCAGGAGCCTCGGGAGGCTCCGGAGGTGCTGGCGGCTCCTCGCGGACCATCTCCATCTCCGCCAGGACAACCGAACGCCTGGCCACTTGAGCCTCCAAGATGCTCCTTATGAGGCGCTGGCGCGTGGCAGCCGCGTTCGGCAAGCCGTAAGGCATGCGAACGTAGCTATGGGGTGGACCTTCACAGCGCCCCAGCGTGAGGCTAGGCGCTCTGAGGCGGCTCGGTTGAGCCCTGGTATGTCGATGTAGACGCGCAGCCCACCATCCTCCCCTGGATGGGGAGCTACGGCGGGTAAGCGACGGCTGCCACTCATGACTGTTGACTCCTGCAACTCCTGAATGATCTTCTTGTGACGAACTCCACGAGGTTTGGCCCTCCTTGCCTCGCTCCTTCTGAGAAGCGTGCTTGGCTCACGCCTCCAAGTGGTGCCCGAGCGCCTCCCTCGTGATCTTAGCAAAGTCGGTGGCCCTCCAGGAGAGAGCCCCCGACCCTTGCTCAAGGAGGGCGCTGGGCGCGCCTTCCTATGCGACAAAAGGAGGTGCCCTCTGGACAGGCGCAGACCCTGAGGGGCCTGCCTCCCGAGGGGTCGGGCCAGGCGATGTCTTCTTTTTCTATGGAGCAGCCTCGGTGAGCCTCCTGCTCCTGTGATCTGGGTCTTCAATTGACGCGGCTTGGAAAGCACGCTCCAGAGAACACACTGCATCTCTTTCTTCACAAGGCACCGTGATGACTCCACCACTTCTTGGCATCTTGAGGACATTGTAGCCGTGATGAGTCATGGCCATGAATTTGGCCAGAACTGGGTAACCGAGGATGGCATTGTATGGCAGGCGAATGTGGGCGACGTCGAAGTCAATGAGCTCGGTGCGGTAGTTGTTGCGCACCCCGAAGGTGACAGGAAGGCGGACCTGCCCAATCGGAACCGTGGAGCCATCAGTGACTCCAGAGAAAGGCTTGGTTGGCTGAAGATCATTGTACGGCACTTAGAGATTGTTGAATGTCTCGACGGACAGGACGTTGAGCCCTGCTCCGCCATCGATGAGGTTCCTGGTGACTTGCACGTTGCTGATGATTGGGGAACAAAGCATCGGGAGGACTCCGGCTGTGGCTGCGCACTTGAGCTAATCCGCTGAGCTGAACGTGATGGCGCACGCTGACCACCTGGGAGGGCGCGTGGCTTCGATCTTGGGCAGGACTGCATTCACTTGGCGGGCGAACTGCTTGAAGATGCGCTAAGAGGCTGGGGCTTGAGCTCCGCCCAGGATGCAAGCGATTGTGCGCGGCTCCTGGAAGCCCCCAGCCCCCTCGTCCTGATGATGGTCTTCATTTCTCCTTGGCTCGGGTGGCAGAGGAGGGAGGCATGCGTTGCCTTGTGGGTGATCCTCGCGAGGCTGATCCCTCGAGCCTCCCTCGCGAGGCGGGTCCCTTCAACCTCCCTCGCGATGCTGATCCTGCCAGCGGTCCTCGCGAGGTCGGTCACGCCACCCTTGGCGAGGGCCACGATCTTCCCAACGTCCTGCGCTTCTTCCTCTTCCTCGGCCGTAGCCTCGATCACTCTGATCAAGGCGTCGACCGATCGCCCTTCTCGCCGGCCCTGAGCTCTTGGCATTCGTTGGTGTTGTGGGTGTGGAGGTCGTGGTACCTGCAGATACCTGCTGCCCTTGGAAGACTCGGGCTGATCCTGCCTCGCTTGGTGTTTGGTTCTGCCGCAAGCACGGCAGCCCCCTTGCGCTTCACGTCCTTGACCTTGGGCTTCTTCTCTTCTGGTTCGGCAGCCTGCAGCTCGAGGAGGGAAAGGCGTCCTTCCTCAGCCCTGGCGCACTTGGTTGCTAAGTTGAACAGCTCTAGGGATGTGCACAGGTCTTCATGAATCGCCAGCTCCTCCTTCATCTTAACGTCACGCACACCGTCGGAGAAGGCTGAGATGATGGCCTCCTCACTCACCTTGGGAATCTTGAGGCGTGCGTTGTTGAAGTGCTGGATGTACTTCTGCAGGGTCTCTCCTGGCTGCTGCTTGATGCGGCACATGTCACTCACGGCAGGAGGCCGGTCGCGAGTGCCTTGGAAGTTGGCGATGAAGCGGGTGCGCATCTCGTCCTAGGAGGAGATCGTGCCAGGAGCCAGGTGCGGGCACCGTCCTTGAGCGCCATGGGAAACCAGTTCGCCATGACCTTCTCGTCCCTGTTGGCGGCTTCGATGCCCAGTTCGTAGAGCTGGAGGAATTCCGCGGGGTCCGCCGTGCCGTCGTAGCGAGGAGGCAGGTCTGGCTTGAACTTGCCGGGCCATGCGACGCTGCGTAGCTCGGTGGTGAAGGCGCGGCAGCCTGCAGTGGCCACGAGAGGCCTTTGGTGACGAAGGGCTTGATCTTGCGGGTCCTCATGCGCTGCCACTGGGAGCAACGCGGGGTCTTGGCGTGCTGGAGCAAGAGCACGGTCGTGACGGGCCGGTGCAGGGAGCACTCGGGCAGCTTCTTGGGGGCGAGGGACTTCTTGGCAGCTCTGCTCTTGCTGCGCTGGTGTCGAACGGAGTGGGTTCCGCCCAGGGGCCACGCGCCTTGGGGCCAAGGCACCTTTTTGAGGGGGAGGCGGCTGAGGTGCCCCCGGAGCTTCATCGCCTGCGCAAGGCGGGACACGGTGCAGCGAGAAGGACGACGCGGGGTCGCGGCGCGGATGAGCTCGGCGACGCGGTCGAGCCACTCCTCGTAGACGTCGTTGACGGGGCTGTAGTGCAGGAGCTCGTTTGCCGTGATGAGCGCGGCTCGAGCCTCCATAAGCGCTGGAGCGTGGGGCGAAACCAGGGGCGAGGCGGCGAAGGAGTAGCGGTGCGGCCGTCTTGCCTCACGGACGGATTCTGGGACGACGCATGCTGCTCGTTCCCAGCCGGGCCGGTGGCGACGTTGACGGCGAAGCGATGGGGAGCAACAAGGCGGCCGCCGGCGAGGCCGTCTGAAACGCGAGTAGCGAGTGGCCTGAGTGGCGCTTTCCCCGACGAGCATCGACATGGATCGAGGGGCGGCGAAGAACAGAGCGGCGGCGGAGTTCAGTGCACCCCTACCTGGCGCGCCAAATGTCGGATTTCGGGTTTCGGCGGACCCTCTAGGTTCGAACTCTAGGGTGCACGCGGATATCTCACCTCCTACCTACCTACACCTCGTCGCCTCGAAGGATCTAAACTACACAAAGAGCAACACAAGGGACACAAGGTTTATACTGGTTCGGGCCACCATGGTGGTGTAATACCCTACTCCAGTGTGTGTTGTGGTGGATTGCCTCAGGGGCAGATGATGAACAGTACAAGGAAGAACAGCCTCGCGAGGGTCTGTTCTTGGCTGGTGCGATGAACTGCTAGGGGAGTTCAGTCGCTTCTCTCTCTCTCTCTAGATTGATCTCTCGCTCGATTCAAGATGCCTCTACCCTGTGGGTGGCTAGTCCTATTTATAGGCAAAGGCCCTGGGCCTCTTCCCAAATATTGAGCGGGAAGGGCGCCAACAATTGGCCATTTTGAAGGGGAACATCTAGTACACTTATCCTGACTAAAGTCGGTCCTCGCCTACCAAAGACTCGGCGGTGGCCTTGGCTTGGGCTCCACGATGACCTCCTTCCTACCGTTGTCTTGGTCTTGGTCTTGTTGCACGAAATGGTTGCCTTTGCTTGATGCTCTAGCCTCGCTTGCCTCCTTTGCACCAAAGAGGAAATGAGGACCTTTGCAGGCTGGCGCCCGCTGGCGCCCTTGGTGCGTCATGGCTTGCGTCATGGGCACCTCGTGAGTACCCGCCTTGATCTCTCCGCCTCCTCGCGAGCCAGCCTGACGAGGCCGTGCTCGAGAAGCTTCTGTCGTCCGCCTGCAATCTCAGCCCCTGCAAGGGTCTTGAGCTTGTGCTGATGAAGATGGGCCGAACTGGGCCACCCCCTGAGCCACGCCGCAGGCCGCAGGCAGGCAAGTCTGGGTACCCCCGTTCCCAGAACACCGACATCCGTGAAGGCCTTGCCGTTCATGGAAGTTAATCTGGCACAGACAGATTCGAGATCCACACTAGGAAGATATCCTTGTGTTTGAAGATTCCTTAGCTGGCGGCGTGAGACCGAACAGCTGGCCAAGTCGTCCGGGAGAGGGCCATGAGGGCATGAGGATGAACCTGAGGCACTAGCCATTTGCGCCGAGATTTCTTTGGTTTGACCTTGGCTTCTTGCTTTGGGATGGATTAACCACCCATCGCGCTCTGGACCTATTAAATATGTACGCTTTCTGATCCCACAGGGGCATTTCTGTAAAAGAGCCACTACTGCAGGATACTGCTAACGCGACACTATGATAGGAGACCTTTTGCCGAAACTATGTGTGATGCAATAATCGCAAACGGTGGTGTAAAAAAACTGTCAAAAAAGGTGCAAAACGTTTGGAATGGCGGAGCCATCAAACACGGTTCAGATTTTAGTTCCATGTGCGATTCAGGACACACGGTTAATCCATTCAAACTATCTGCGATGAGGCAGAACAACAGAAACGGGCAGCCATAACAATGTGTGGGCGATGCAGGACACACGGTTAATCCATTCGAACTGTTTGCGATGAGGTAGAACAACAGAAACGGGAAGCCATACCAATGTGTGTGCGATATACAGCATACGGTTAACTCAGAAGAACTGTTTTCGATTAGGGAACACAACATAAACGGTTCAACTTAACAAGATGTGTTTGATATGCAGCATACAGTTCACATGGATGAACTGTTTGCGATGAGCCAAAAGAACACAAACGAGTCATGTAAACAAGATGTGTGTGATATATGGAAAATAGCCAACTCGAATGAACTGTTTGCGATGAGAAATTACAACACAGACGGTCAATGCAGTTACTTCGTGTGCGATTCTGTGTGTACAAAAAACTTAGAAAAATGCAAACTAGTTGCTTACGGTGGCGGAGTATCGCACACGATGCATCTGCGAGTACTCGTGTGCGATGATTAGTATGTTACGCATACGTTTCCTTAGGTTAACATGTGTGTGAATTTGCAATATGGACAGTTAATCTGCAAATGCCTTCTGGTCATCGGGCACATGCTTAAACTCAATGAACTATGTACGATAC
This sequence comes from Aegilops longissima, assembly GCA_021605205.1. Lineage (NCBI taxonomy): Eukaryota > Viridiplantae > Streptophyta > Magnoliopsida > Poales > Poaceae > Aegilops > Aegilops longissima. The sequence goes on along the minus strand of CM038681.1, from coordinate 344,902,870 downwards.
TAATACTTTCCATGAAAATTTATGAACTTGGGTAACATCATTTCAGTAACATATATATATAGTGGTTACACTATTCGACAAAAGGAGGATCTTTGTAACATGGTTTTGACAACCATATGGTTCATATCTACATACTTAACATAGTAACAACTATCACATTTTAAGAGGCTAAGGGCCAACAACCATATGGCCCATATCTACGTACTTAACAGATATCTATACTACTATATAGTGTACCAGTTTTGAAATTTTGAATCTCATGACCAGGAAGCAACCTGAACCATTGACAGAGTCCATCCAATGGTTGGAAATGCTCGGATTCGCTGCTACATTTCTAGCTACAGTACCAGTGAAGCTACTGTTGTTCTCTGGAACCATAGACAAATAATCAGTACCAGCCAAGCTACTGTTGTTCTCTAGAACCATCCATAGATGTCAATGCTGGAAAAATCCACAGGCTTGCTGTTGTTGTCGTCCATCCGTGCACGTAGCTGGCTGTCTCAGCCCCCTTGGCAGCCGGTCCATAAGCATCGGTAGCACGTGTACTAATCGCGTCATCGCAGTTGGATTTAGAACTAAGTTTTGAGCTGGCTGTTGTGCAATGCACCAATCGAACAAGGGAGTCAATGCGTGCATTTGCACGTACATGTATACTAGTAGTAATAGCTAGCACATTTTAAGAGGCTGAGGGCCAACAACCACAACTATCCATTGGAAGCAGCTTGATCACGGCGACTCGGCATCTCGTCAATGAAAAGGAAGAGCCCTCCTGTGCCTTGGTAGATCATGAGTAGAACACTGTCTCCAATTTTACAATATGGATGCATTGCTACGAGAAGCGAGAACTTGTTAATTTGAATGGTTCCATTTCTGCGGGAAATGCAGTACCTTGCAATCACTTTGGCGTTATTAGCAGGCACAAGTGTAATTCGACCGTGCCAGGAAATCGATCCAGGAACTGCTACAGGGGGCAATTTCTGTTGACATGTAGAATAAAAAACAATTGTAACATATCATTGAAGATATATAGTTTATGAGCATCAACATTAAAATAAGACTTTTTACCAGCGTTTTGTGCACATAATTGGTCTTGTTCAGTGTGTGCACCATAGGTCTCATTAATCCCATCCAAAATCCAGCGTTCATACGCTGTGCTATCTCTGTCAGATTATCAACAAAGTTTATGACATGCTTCAAGTCCTTCCAGTGAAATTTGGTACGCTTAGTAACATACAGATCATTCACTATGCATCCAACATATCCTGCTTAAAAGGTGGAAAGCTATTATTTATTCAGAACATGGCAGCAAAATATATAGTGCGCATAAATTGGTAAATAGAATTTGTTAATGCCTAGGAACGGAGTCAGAATATGATATCACAATTGGTTGCTTAAATAGTGATCAATTGGTTGCTTAAATAGTAAAATGACAGCAAGGAGAAAGGTTGAAAGGAAACTAACCTCGATCAGACTTTGATCGGCTAATGAAGTTGGGTAAGTAAACATCCATGTTAATTAGACCAGGCTGTGGTGCACGCACTAGAATTTTATTGCCAGCTTTCAGTTCATAACACTTGGACATTTTTCTCCAAAGGTCCGCATCAAAAATAGGAGTGGCCATCTTTATCAATTTTTACGCTAACCGTCATTGTAAATCCATGTTGCGTTGTCAATATGACATCCTGGGAGTCATCAGCAAAGTAAAGCCCAATATTTCCTTCTACTCCTGTTCTTGCAAAGCAAGGGATGTACTGCTTGAAATGAAAATTAAGATTGTTTATTAGATATATTGAAATAACAGAGCAAGATGCAAATATGGGAGTCACCGATAGAACAGATCCATATATATATATATATATATATATATATATATATATATATATATATATATATATATATATATATATAGAGAGAGAGAGAGAGAGAGAGAGAGAGAGAGAGAGATGAAAGCAAAGTACAAAAATATAGAATTAAAAATAGATAATGTAACAAAGATTTGATGCAAATATATAGATAATGTAGCAACAGACGGTATATGTTCACAAATTTAGGCCATGCCGACCGTGGTAGGTTGAGATTGAACATATCGAGTCTCCCTGAAGTCATCCGGAATGGTGAGATAGAACTTCGTTTCCGACTGGCCACGACCACAGTTGCCCGATTTGTGCTTGCACTGTGGACACATGAATGAACACCCATGAATTAGCTAGAACAAAAATGATTCCACAGCGATTTCTGCCGGTCGATTAACAGCGACGGACGGACTGCGATAAGAGATGAGTGAATATTTCACTAATTAAGTTGATTACCTTCTGCATGAGAAAAATCCCCGGCCCAATCCCACAAAAAACCCCAGTCGACCAGAGTCTAGAATGTCGGTGCAGATAGGCGGTAGAAAGCGGTGGAGGCGGAAATCCGGTGCCGATTGGAGCGTGACCTACGCCTGCCGCCAACAGTCGTCGAGCTTAGGGTGGAGAGTTGTGGAGGAGTCTGCGGCGAGTGAGTGGGGACGAAGTGGGCGAGGGTTTTCTTTTCCTTTTGCATGTGTGAGTGAACACACACGACTCACAAAGGCGACGGAGATGAATCGTGTGCGATAGTAAATCACCGAGATTGAATGGAATCCAAATTTCCTTTGTCCTTCATCCATGAGTTTTTTTCTACGATGAACATAAACCCTGGTAATCACCGTGTTCAAATTTGACACTTTTTCGGGTTCATTTACAATATTTAGGGGATTATGTGCATTTTGTAGGCATTAATGCACGTAATTGAAATTCAAACAATCGATGCATGAAAGGGTGCACAAGAACGGTCTGGAAAAACCATTCTCGTGGTATTTAGTAATTTCTCAAGACTTTTACAAGGAATGGGCAGAGATTTCAATGGAATGCGTGGCAATAGTCAACCACAAACGCGTCATTTACCGGGTTATCAACTATAGAACAATGAAATATGTGCTTGAAAAACATGACGGCTGGCATGGTGCCATGGCATGGCCTCACCGTGCCCTAGTTAAAAGCTGAGAAGGTTTAATCTATGTCGTCATGCACGCCCTTCATAAATCGAACCATCACCGAGGAAGTTCAATGCTTTCGAGAGGGAAATCACCAAGATTGAAGGGGAATCCAAATTTCCGTCCTAGTTTGTCATTCCGTTTTTTGAAATGATCAACATACCGCGTCAAATGAAACGTGTTAAAATTTGACATTTTTCTAAACTCATTTACCATATTTAGGGGATTATGTGCATTTTCTAGGCATTAATTATGCACATAATTCAAATTCGAACAATCAGTGCCTGAAAAGGTGCACAAGGAAAGTCTAGAAAACCATGCTCGTGCTATTTAGTACATTCTCATGCCTTTTCCAAGGAATGGGCAGATATTTCAAGGAAATGCGTGGCAATAGTCAACCATAAACGCGTCGTTTACTCGGTTAACAACTCTACAAAAATGAAATACATGCTTGGAAAAACATGACGCCTGGTGTGGTGCCATGGTATGGCCTCACCATGCCCTGGTAAAATTGGAGAATGTTTTCCTTATGTCATGATGCGCGCCTTTCATAAAACGAACCATCATCCGAGGAAGTTTCATGGTTTCGAGGGGGAAATCACCAAGATTGAAGGGGGGTCCAAATTTCCTGTGTCCTTTTTCCACGAGTTTTTTCTATGATGAGCATACAACCTGCAAATCACCGTGTTCAAATTTGGCACTTTTCCCAGTTCATTTCCTAGGCTTTCCTAGGAATTAATGCACATAATTCAAGTTCAAACAATCGGTGCATGAAAGAGTCCACAAGAACAGCCTGAAAAACCATGCCCGTGCCATTTAGTAAATTCTCATGCCTTTTACAAGGAATAATGGATAGATATTTCGTTGAAATGTGTGGCAATAGTCAACCACAAATGTTTGTTTGTTGGGTTTTTCAACTATAGAAAAAATGAAATAAATGCTTAAAAAACATGACGCCTGGCATGGTGCCATGGTATGACCTCACCGTGCCCTGGTAAAAAATTTAGAAGGTTTGGCTTATGTCGTCATGCACGCTCTTCATAAATCAAACCATCACTGAGGAAGTTCCATGCTTTCGAGAGGGAAAATCCCCGAGATTGAAGGGGAATCCAAATTTCCGTCCTAGTTTTTCATTTAGATTTTTTTGAACGGTCAACATACCGCCTCAAATGCAACGTGTTCAAATTTGACATTTTTCCGGGCTCATTTACCATATTTAGGGGATTATGTGCATTTTCTAGGCATTAATGGACATAATTCAAATTCAAACAATCGGTGCATGAAAAGGTGCACAAGAATGGTCTAGAAAACCATGCTCGTGTTATTTAGCACATTTTCATGCCTTTTACAAGGAATGGGCAGATATTTCAAGGAAATGTGTGGCAATAGTCAACCATAAACGCGTCATTTACTCGGTTAACAACTATACAAAAAATGAGACACATGGTTGGAAAACATGACGCCTGGTGTGGTGACATGGTATGGCCTCACCATGCCCTGGTAAAAATTGGAGAATGTTTTCCTTATGTCGTGATGCACGCCTTTCACAAATCGAACCATCACGGAGGAAGTTTCATGGTCTTAAGGGGAAATCACCAAGATTGAAGGGCAGGTCCAAATTTCCTTTGTACTTTGTCCACGAGTTCTTTTCTATGATGGCCATACAACTTGCAAATCACCGTGTTCAAATTTGGCACTTTTCCGGGTTCATTTGCCATATTTTGGGGATTATGTGCATTTCCTAGGCATTAATGTGCACAATTCAAGTTCAAACAATCGATGCATCAAAGGGTCCAGAAGAACGGCCTAGAAAACCATGCTCGTGCCATTTAGTAAATTCTCATGCCTTTTACAAGGAATGGACAGATATTTCGATGAAATGTGTGGCAATAGTCAACCACAAATGTTTGTTTGTTGGGTTTTCAACTATAGAAAAAAATGAAATAAACTCTTAAAAAACATGACGCCTGGCATGGTGCCATGGTATGACCTCACCATGCCCTGGTAAAAATTTGAGAAGGTTTGGCTTATGTCGTCATGCACGCCCTTCATAAATTGAACCATCATCGAGGAAGTTCCATGCTTTTAAAAGGGAAATCCTCAAGATTGAAGGGGAATCCAAATTTTCTTTGTTCTTTGCCTTGGAGTTTTTTTATATGATGAACATACACCATGCAAATCACCGTGTTCAAATTTGGCATTTTTTCGGGCTCATTTACCATATTTAGGGGATTATGTGCATTTTCTAGGCATTTAGCGCATATAAATCGAATCCAGGTACAGGTGCACGGATGTGATGTGAGGGACGTGGATTGCCGTTCGATCTCGGCGCATCCAACGGTGCACACGCGTGATCCGTGTCGCTGGGGTTCCGGCCAATCATAACGCAACACACAATAGGCTTAGCGCATACTGTTTCCATAAGCAACAGAGATGAACCGTGTGAGATAATGAACGAGAAAAATTGTAAGGGAAGCCAAATTTCTGTTGTCGTTTGTGGTTGATGTAAGTGCATCTAGTGCCACCCCTAGTTGGTTTTGGAGTATTGACAACAAACCTGGTTGAGGGACTAATGTGTTTGTGAGAATTGCAAGATAACACAGGTAGTAGTCCCTCATTGATTCGGTTTACCTAGCGGTGATGACCCCTAAAAATGTATGAAGACATTGACGACAATGGTGGTATATGAAGACATTCACATTGAAGACTATGACATGAGAAGACATTGCGTGAATACTATGGAGAGCGAAGACTTAGTTGTTTTGTTGTTTCCTTTTCTTCTTTGTTGAGTCATAGGAACCACCCTACTGTTAGGTGGGGTCCCAGTGAACAAACTCAGAGTGACTGAAGTGATGCCCAACCAAAATCCTATGTCTTCGAGCGAAGACAATGAGAGCAAATCTTATCCAGAGCTGGATGAGTCAACTTTAATTGCAGCCCAAGTAAAGTTGCCGTGTGTGTTTAAAATTTGACCGTTGGAACACGTGTCAGTTCCTTAGTGACCCAGGGTCATTTCGGACAAATCAGGTCGGGTTGCCTAGTGGCTATAAATAGCCCACCCTCAACACCATAAATGGTTGGCTGCTCATAGTTAGTGCACGGCTTTTGTCGTTTGAGAGCAACCCACCTCTGAAGCTTTTGAGAGAAAGAAATCCTTGCGAGGACAAAGCCCAAACACCCAGAGCCAAAGAGTGTTAGGCATCACTGAAGTCTTTTTGTCTGCGTGACCTGAAGACTTGTTACACTTGAGGACTGTGAATCCTCCAGCCGGTTAGGCATCGCGTTCTGAGCATCCAAGAGTCATTGTGGATCGCCGGTGAACGAAGTATGTGAAGGTTTGGAAGTCTACCGTGAAGACTTACCAGAGTGATTGAGCGAGGATTGTGTGTCCTTAGCTCAAGGGGAATAGGGTGAAGACGCGGTCTTCTGAGTTGAATCTCAGCCTCCCTAACCAGACGTACAGTTGTCACAGCAACTAGAAGTGGTCCAACAAATCATGTGTCCTCAACAAGTGACTGGTTCTATCCTCTCCCTCTCTTTACTTACAGTTTGTCTTCGTGAAGTCATTGCCTGCTTGCACTACTTGTTTGACTTCACTGTGTGACTACTATCATTGTTTGGCTTCATACTATCTTACATCATGATCCTTACTACCTAGCTGCTATTAGTCTTCGTGCCTTCACTTCATTGCATACTTGACTATGGCTTGCTTAGTGTAGTCTACCTTCCGCTGCATATCAATAGGTTCATTTCTATTGCTTGTCTTCGAAACTCTCATGTTTTGAAGACTTCCATAAAAATCGCCTATTCAACCCCCCTCTAGTCGATAACTAGCACTTTCAGTTGAGCTCTTGAATACCACCGCACTGTACGGCTACTCGGCCCCTCCGTCACAGAGCTCTCTCCATGCGTCGTCCATGGCAACACGGCGCACAGTAACTGGTGAGGAAGTGATGGCATCCCGCCACACCGCGTTCATCGCCGCCCGCGAGTGCACACATGGTAAGGAAGCGATGGCATCTCGCCGCGCCGAGTTCATCGCCGGCGGCGGCCAAACAGTTACATGGGCGGACATTGAGGCTGCCATTGCCGAATGGGTGGTGGATCTAGAGGCGGCCAAATCCGCACAGAAAGAGCGGAAAAGGCAGAAAGTAGTCAAGAAAAGAGAATCACGCCGCCGCAAGAAAAAAGAGGCCGCACACCATGGTGAGGAGAGCTGGCCGGAGATCAAAGCACGGTGGGTTGCCACCTACAAGGCCAAGAAGGAGAACGCCGGCGTCTGGCCAGCATGCCCTGATGGTAGCATGTGAGAAGTAATTTAAGTTTGTAGTATTAGAGAAAATTACCAGTAGTACTTTAAGTTTGTAGTAATAACGTACAATGTCGGTAAGAGCATCCTTTGAGGGGTTTGACCATTCATTAGCATGTGTGCCCATGTGCGTTTTTTTTTGCATTAATCATTAGAAGATCACAAAACACACGGTTTCTATGTCGTACCCGTCTGCGTTTTTTTGCGTTAATGACCCATAAGTCAGTTACCTATGCGATATTTCCTAATAAACCAGGGGTACCATTGACCCAAAAAAAATCAAGTACATGTGTACATTATTTTGGAGACGGGATCTACCAACTTTCTTTTTTCTCGCACACGAGTATTTTACGCTCTACGTCTGTGTTGTGTGTTTCCCCCGCCCAAGTTTCAAGTTTCGCACCGAAATTTTCATTAGGCGCGCGATATCAGAATTTATTCCTCCAACCACATCCCCTTCCCCTCAGTATCCCCCCACCCTCGCGCCTCCCCTTACCGGCATGTCAAACCGCCGCCACCGCAACCACAGCTTCAACCACATCTACGTTCTGCCCGGATCCAGTCAGGTAACCCACCGATCTCTATCACATCCCCGGCCTGATTGCTTAAATGGCGCCTGCGAAACATCCTCATGCCTCCAGATCCCCCGCCAGGAGAAGATGGCGGTCCATGGCGCGATGGCCGCTATGCGTGTTGACCCGGAGGAACACCTCGGCGCCGCCGCCGCTGCCGACATGGTGCAGACTCTGGCCCAGACAAAGTCCCCCAGCGACTACCCCCCAGGACTTAACAGGTAAGATCTGTCCAGCTAAATCTTACCAATACCACTTTCAACGGATGTGATTTGTACGGTTGATGTATTAAGCATGTTCGTGCCTTGTTTATTTCAGTACTACACACTATATGATGTTCAAATATTACCGTGTCTAGCTCATTTTAACCAATACCAGCAACAAACTTACAATACATTAATCAGGATATCACTAGAGATGCTGCCCATTTTCTATTTTTAGTAGATGCTAACCCTATTGCACTGAACATGCCTGTCCATGTACTTACGCAGGGTCATGACCGTCGATGCTTTTGTTTGCTGTCGAGGTGAGCTGCATCCCATGTCTTATAGTATTTCACATAATTTGTGTAATTGCAGTTTAACTTCTACCATTTCTGGTGGCTTGTAGGTACACATGTCAGTGGCACTGATCCACGCTTCGACCCAGGGGAACAGCTCGCCTCCGTCGTCGCTGACTTTGGGCTAGCTCTAGCCAAGATGAAGTGCCCCAGCAACTACCTCTCAGGACTTACCAAGTATGTACTGACCAGTTCAATCTTACCAATACCTGTTGCAATTAATGGCTATGTTCTGTACAGTCGATGTATTAAGCATGTTCTAGTAAACATGCCTAACACGTTTTTGCTACTTTCCCTACCTTTTTATAGACATCTGGGACATTCTCTGCTCTGGCAGCACCTGCCTTGTGATGTTTAACTATGCCAATTGCATTTTTATCAGTACTGGTTTCAATGTCTATTAAGCATGTTGCAATTAACAGTTGAATCCATTTTTAAACAGTTGTATTTCAATGCCTACAAACTTACAAAACATGACTTAGGATGTTGTTAAACCTGTTGCAATTAACAGTTGTATCCATTTTTTAATCTGTCCATTTGCTACCATGCTACTCTCCGCAATGAAGATATACTAGAGTTGCTTCCCCATTTGCTATTTTTGGTGGATGCTAACCCTGTTGTACTTAACATGCTTGTCCATGTACTTACGCAGTGTCATAACGGCCGATGCTGTTGTTTGCCGTCAAGGTTAGCTGCATCCCATTTCTTATAGTATTTCACATCATTTGTGCAATTGCAGTTTAACTTCTACCATTTACTGGTTGCTTGTAGGTACACATGTCAGTGGCACTGATCCACGCTTCGACCAAGAGGAACAGCTCGCCTCCGCCGCCACTGACTTTGGGCGGGCTCTGGCCAAGATGAAGTGCCCCAGCAACTACCTCTTAGGACTTACCAAGTTTGTACCCACCAGTTCAATCTTACCAATACCAGTTGCAATTAATGGCTATGTTTTGTACTGTCGATGTATTAAGCATGTTGTAGTCAACATGCCTAACACGTTTGAGCTATTTTCCCTACCTTTTTAGAGACAACTGGGCCATTATCTGCTCTGGCAGCACCTGCCCTGTGATGTTTAACTCTGCCAATTGCATTTTTATCAGTACCGGTTTCTATGGCCATTAAGCCTGTTGCAATTACCAGCTGTATCCATTTTTAAAGAGTTGTATTTCAATGGCTACAAACTTACAAAACATGAATTAGGATTATGTTAAGCCTGTTGCAATTAACAGTTGTATCCATTTTTTAATCCGTCCCTTTGCTACCGTGCTACTCTTTCGAAATGAAGATATCACTACAGATGCTGCCGCTTTATTACCATTTGCTATTTTTGGCGGAACCCTGTTGTAGTTAACATTGGCTTTCCATGTACTTACACAGGGCTACAATGGGCGATGTTGTTGTTTGCCGTCGAGGTTAGCTGCATCCCATGTCTTATACACCATCTATTCCTAAATATAAGTATTTTTTGAGATTTCAATATAGACTACAGAAGGTGCAAAATGAGCGAATCTAGATTCTAATCTAAAATATATCTATAATTCTATATACATTTGTATGTAGTTCATATTGAAATATCAAAAAAAATACTTCTACTTAGGAACATAGGTAGTTGTATTTTACATCATTTGTGCAATCTCAGTTTAGCTTCTAACATTTACTGGTTGCTTGTAGGTACATATATGAGGGGTACTGATCCATGCTTTGATCCCTTTTGCGTATGGGGCAATGAGATATTCATCAAGAAGCATCAAGTGAGGAAACTAAGAAAGATTGTTAGGCGAAAGAAACGGGTGATTGGAATTAAGCTCTTTGTTTACACTTTGTCGAAGACAACAGTGAACTTTAGGATGGTAAGTAATGTATTGCCTTTTCCACCTCCCCACAATAAGTTACTCTATTAGACCTCAGTATCTGATATTATTCTCCTTTCAGTGGTTTCCGAAGCTATTTACTGATGATTACCTTGCAAACTACATGACCGGAGTGCAGGCAACTGAGGTTAAGGTATAAAATTGATGCTACATGATAATGCTCTAGAAGTCTTCCTGAAGGCGGTGAAGGATGGGCGGGTGATCGTCACAAGGGGTTGGACAAAAGTGGTTCGTGCCTATGGCATGCAGGAAGGCACATTATGGGCATTCCGCTTCTTCAACACCGTCGGTAGTCAAAATGATTTACACTTGTCTCTTCACCTTTACTGCCTTCAAATACTGTGGTCCATCATAGTTAGATGCTGCCTAATCCTATAATTATTGAACATATTGTACTGGCAATTTTATTTATGGATTCGTTATTGAACCATTGTGCTGAGAATTTGAATTGCACGTTTCGTATTTCAAAATTTGCAATTAGAATAAATAATTACAGGCAAAAATAAAAAGAGAACTGACGATCATGGAACTTTGCAAACGGTTCTGGCAGTAAAAGTGCTTGTGACGGATAGCCCAATGCCACACAGTTTTCTACATCAAATCGTGTGTGATGTAGTTAATGAAAGCAAACAGTTAACCAAGGCAGAGCGTGTGTGATAGTTACACCTTTCACGCAATAGCTTATACATAAAACCGTGTGGGATGTACATCTGAATGGAAACGTTTTCCCTGGATTGACTGTGTGGGATGTAAATCAGAACGGAAACGTATTCCTTGGATTGACTATGTGTGATATACATACGAACGGAAATGTTTTTCTAGGATTCACCGTGTGGGATGTACATACCTACGGAAATGATTTTCTCGGATTACCGTGTGGGATGTACATACCTACGGAAATGATTGGGTTTCGATGCCTCGCTCGATCGCACACGGCCCCAGCCTGGGTCCCAGGAGGGCCTATCCCCGATGATTTCTAGGTCGTGTGGGAAGGACACCCTATCACACACACTAACTTGGCGACGGTTCCAAATGCCGTCGCGGAAAGGGGTTAAAAACTGTTTGTTTAGGACCGACACGCACCAGTGAGTGCTCGACTATTCGCCTCCTGACTAGCGCACGGACAAAACCCTCTGGTTTATATAGACACCAGGGCTACTAGGATTACACATGGTCGGTTTAGTTCATCTTATCTCATCGTAGATCGACTCTATAATCATCCTATAAACTTCAATATAATCAAGCAGGACATAGGGTTTACCTCTTGGAGAGGGCCCGAACCTGGGTAGACATCATTTCCTTCGTCCCTTAGGGTTAGGGTTTAGGGTCCCCATTTATCCAAGATCCACAGCTTGGGACCCCCTACCCGAGACCCGCCAGTTTTGATACCGACACTCTCCATACCAATAACAGTCCGGGGGAGTTTTGTTTAATTATTCGCAATTTTTTATCATGGAAATGGGCATCCTGATTACCAGCCCTTCATGCAAGGACGAGTGAGTAAACACTCATCATGAGAATAACCCGCTTAGCATTGAAGATACTGACCACCCCCTGTCGCTCCATGAGCGGTACGGGCACACACAATAGATGTTCATTTGAATATTTAGAGGTGGCACATGCAAATTTACTTGGAACGACAGGGTAATACCGCATATAGGTACATATAGTGGACTCATCTGGAATAACTTTGGCTTATGGATTTGGATGCACAAACAGTATTCCCCCTTAGTACAGGTGAAGGCTAGCAATTAGGTTGAGAAGCAACCAGCTAGAGAGCGAAAACAATCATGATCATGCATTATTAATAATTAACATTGAGTACTAGCATGATTAGGATATAAACACCATGAACATAAATATCGTGGAGGCTATGTTGATTTTGATTCAACTACATGTGTGAACATGTGCCAAGTCAAGCCACTTGAAACATTCAGAGGAGAATACCATATCATCATACTACATCACAATCATTTAAATGCATGTTGACACCCAAGATAAATCATTATCCACTCCTAGCTACTTGAGCATGACATGAGCAACTATAATCTCTAATTGTCATCACAAACATGTTTAATCATAATCGTCATTATTACCTTTCACTTGCACGACCGAATGATATGAAAATAATAATAGTGTAAGAGTGCCTTGGACTAAGCTGGAATTTGCAGACATTTTATTCAAAAGAGAAGAAAAAATAATTTGGGCTCTTTGTTGGATCAACAATAATGCATATGAAAGCCACTCAACATTTTCATTGTTTCTTCTCCTCGGTATGACTCAACAAAAAGAAAATAATTTCAGAGAAACACAATGGAATATCTTTGGAGTTTTTAGTTTTTCTTGAAAGAAGTAAATTAAAGAAAAAGAGACAAAAATGAGAAAAACTATCTACACGGGAAAGCTCACAACAAGCAAAATAAGAATAGGGAAATCTTTTTGGGTTTTCTTTTAATACTACAACTAATTTAAACTAGAAAGGAAAACCAAAAATAAGCAAGAAATATTTTTGGATTTCTTATAAAGTTTTTGAAACACACAAGAAGAAAGCGAGAAAAATAAAACTAGCATGGATAATACAATGAAAAAGTGTGAACACCGACAACGAGAATGAAGTGTGTGAACATGAATGTAATGTCGATGGAAATACGTACTCCCCCAAGCTTAGGCTTTCGGCCTAGCTTGGTAATCACCATCCATAGTAACCGGCCGGTCCCATGTAGAAGTGCTGAGGCAGCGTTACCTGAGCATCCCACTGCTGGGGCTCCTCCTCTGCCGCTGCCTGGTTGTTCCGGTAGGCAACAATGTCCGCTGGTAGGACGGTGTATCCATTCCTGGCAATAGAATCAAACAAAGCAGGTGCAGGCAGTGAGATAACATCACAGGTATTCTCACTGAATACCAAGTTATAATGAATATGGCTAAAAGAATCAGGAGCATCAATAAAATAGTGGTTCTTCATCGCCTGGTGATCTAGATAAACTCTGGGCAACGGATAGTCATGGTGGCGCATCTGAACATTAAAACGTCTCGCTAAGCGAGTGGCATAAATACCACCATGAATTTTACCCTTAGTTCTATTAACGTGCAAACGACGTGCAATAATAACCCATAGGTTGTAGGTGTGGTCAATGTGAAGCAGACGGCGTAAAATGGCGAGGTATGTGCACTAAGTATACTGCCCTTCTCTTTAATAGTCAAACATTTCGTGATAAATAAGCAAAGTAGTGCATGGAAGGAAACAACAGACTCATGGTCGTGGCTTTCGAGACACCCCTTTCCTCACCCACTGTCAAAAGTGAGGACGAAGTCCTCAAACTCCGTCGGTCTAGCTCTCTTAATTCCCCATCAGTGGGAATTAAACATATCTCACAAAATTCAGTGAGAGGTATCTGACGGGTTTTGGAGTATAAATTAAACCGCACCACGGGAGGTTCAAGCCTATTCAGGAAATAAAAAAATTGCACAAAAGATTTCGTGAGGGTATGGTGTTGGCCACATTCATCTACGAGGAAGTTGGTAAGTCAGGCGTTTGCAATGGATTGTGCGAATTCTTGGTGGAATCCAGCTTCTTCCATGAAGGCAATGTGCGGTCATTCGCACGGCCGGACCTCCGTCCAATGAGGAGTGCTGATGTCACCATCTGATGATTCACAGGTGACTCCCTTGGCATTCTTCTTAGATGAACTCCTTCGAAAAAGTTCCATCTTCCAACTAACAATCCCCCAAAACAGTTTCGGAAACGGAGCTCCGAGCAAAGAGATCAAAATTCGCGGGTTTGTGAGCAAGAACACGAGAGAGAGAGAGAGAGAGAGAGAGAGAGAGAGAGAGAGAGGGAGAGAGAGCTAGAGTGATTTTTTCTGGAGGTAGGTGATGAAGTGTGCTAAAGGGATAAGTGAGGGGGCCTTGTGGGGCCCACTACCCACCAAGGCACGCCTGGGGTAGCTGGCGCACCGTGGTGCCTAGAGGGCACCAAAGGCACCCCACTACGATGTTTTTTGTATCAAAAGTTCTTCAAAATTCATAAAAATCGTGTCAAAATTTCAGGTCATTCTGAGCACTTTTTATTTTTAGCACATTTTATTCCATGGAAAATTCAGAAAATAGGATAAGCATGGCATTTTATTGTACTTAACTAAAAATAACAGAGAACATAAAGTGGGTACAGAGAGTTGTGCCTAAAAAATTCATCAACCACATGCCTCTCAAAAATAACCATTAATAAGGTTGATCAAGTCTTATTAACAACCACCTTCGATTAGCACGAACCCGAATACTCTTTGTAAAACACTAAGTTACCTCAACGGGGATATGCATATCCCAATAATAAGTATTTCATATTTATTTTTGGCATTAGGAAGAGGCTGTTGGAAACTTCCAATAGTAATTGTCGGAGACTTTTCAATAGCATTAATACTATTAACTTGAAATTGTTTCCTTGGAAAATGCATCGTATGGTCTTTACCATTTATATGACAACTGACCTTGCTTTTGTTGCAATCAATAACAACCTTGCAGTATTCAGAAAGGGTCTACCAAGGATAACCTACGTGTTCATCCTCAGGCATATCAAGTATAACAAAGTTTGTTAAGATAGTAACGTTTGCAACAACAACGGGCACATCCTCACAAATACAGATAGGTATGGCAGTTGATTTGTGAGCCATTTGCAATGATTTTCAGTAGGTGTGAGTTTATCCAAATCAAGTCTTTTATATAAAGAGAAAGGCATAACACTAACACCGGATCCTAAATAACATAAATCAGTTTTCACATAGTATCTTTTAATGGAGCATGGTGTAGTTGGTATTCCTGTATCTCCTAGTTTCTTAGGTACTCCATCCTCAAAAGAATAATTAGCAAGCATGGTGGAGATTTCAGCTTCAGGTATTTTTCTTTTTATTAATAACAATATCTTTCATATATTTAGCATAAGCGGCTATCTTTAAAATATCAATCAAATGAGTACGCAAAAGGACTAGCCTAAGAATTTCAACAAAGCGTTCAAATTCTTCATCATCCTTTTTCTTAGATGTTTTAGGTGGAAAGGGCATGGGTTTATGAACCCATGGCTCTCTTTCTTTGCCATGCTTTCTAACAACAAAGTCTCTTATATCATAACATTTATTTTTAGGTTGTGGGTTATCAACAACAACAGGTTATATTTCAACATCATTATCTGGTTCTTTATCATTGTCTGGTTGGCCATCTTCATGAACATCATCATTGCCAATTGTATTACTACTAGGTGAATGTTCATTACCAGATTGAGTTTCAGCATGGCAGATAGAGACATCATTGTTATCTTCAGAAGGTTTTTCTGCCTCAGGTTCACTATAAGTATGCAAAGTCCTATCATTTTTCTTTTTATTTTCCCTTTTAGATGGACTAGGTGCATCGGTATTAATTATTTGAGAGTTTTGTTCCATTATTTTAGGGTGACCTTAAGGATAAAGTGGCTCCTGAGTCATTGTTCCTCCTCTAGTCATTACCATAACAGCTTGATCATTCATATTATTATTTATTTCATTAAATAAATTTGAGATTTAGCAACTTGTTCTAATTGAGTTTGAACCATAGAAGTATGTTTTCCTACTCCTCTGTCGGTGTACAAAAGTAGGGGCCTTCATGCCCCTTTTATTTGGTGCACGATCGCCGCCACCTACGCTTATGCAGCGCTTAGCGAGAAGCAGAAGAGGAAGCAAAGATGCAAGACTACCAGAGTAGTGCTCAAGACCAAAAGCATGAAGAGTAGAAGGGCAAGGTGAAACTCCCCCGGCAAGGCCCTTGCCAGGGCGGCCTCCACAGCCCTGGCAAGAGCCTTGCCGGGGCAACCAGCCCAACACCAACGAGGCCGCCACCTTTGAGCCTGAGAGTTCCGACACCATCAACACATTAGAACCAAGGCTCAGGAGGCGCCTCCATGGTGGCATGTAGATCTTTGTGAAGGCCAAGAGCATACAAGAATAGATGAGAGCCAGAAAACGAAAACCCACGGCAAGATCCTTGTCGGAGACGCCCACAAGACCCCCGGCAAGACCCTTGCCGGGGACACCTGCAAGACCCCGGCAAGCCTCTTGCCGAGGCCATCTACGAGGCCGTAGCCAGGCCCACGCCAAGGCTCCACCGCCTTTCCCACACAGCTGCCAGCCCGCCAACTAGGCAGGCACCTGCGTGGCGGCATGCAGCTCCCAGGTCAACTCAGCAAGCACCTACGTGGTGGCATGCAGATCTTCGTGAAGACTCTACCACCACACCAACTCAGCAGCCAGCCAGCTAGCGTGGCACTACACGCCTCGTCAGCCTAGACGCGTGTCGAAGCTAGGCGAGGCGACGACAGGTGGGACGAGCTTCCTTGATGTCCCCGATAAAGCAAGAAGGGCACATCACCAGTGCATTAAATGCGTTTTGTCCTACGGTGCCAGGGATAAACTTGACTACTGTACAACTTTCCACCTCTTGTGTGCCACTTTGGCAGCCCCTTTGACTATAATAGGAGGCCTGCAGCGTACTGAGAGAGGATTTGAACTTTTTGGACCCTGCACGCTCTGTAGCAAGACCAAGAACGCCAGATAAACATACACCAGCAGGAGTAGGGTATTACACATGGCTTGCGGCCCGAACCTGGATAAACTCCCCTGCGTTGATCTTCTAATCCTGCTCTTCCCACAGCCCCGCGCCCTGTCAAGCATAGAAGGGATTCTTTGTGATCCCATAGGTGACGTTTCCCCGACATCTTTGGCACGCCAGATAGGGGGCGCGAGCTGTGAGAATCCGGTTTTGAAGCCGACGCCTGGACTTCATCATCACGATGGCCCCCAAGAAGAAGGGCATGACAACAATCGGGTCGCCTGGAGCAGGCCCGTCCGCACCAGCGCGAGCGGGCGATGGGGTGGCCACGGATGGCGTCGGAGGCGCCACCCGTGAGCATCCACCCCACTCTGGCACACAGAGCTGGGCGAGCGACGTTGTACGGGACGAAGACGACGGGCCACATGCCGCTGGTTCCGGGGGCAGGGTTGTGCTGCCCACGGGCAGCGCGGAAGCCTCTAAGATGCCACCACCGGCCCCCGCACCGCACCCTTCCCAGGACGCGCGCGATGAACGACACCGCGACGATACGCATCGGGCCGTCGCACGCACCTGGACCCTGGCGGAAGCGATGCGCGACCGCGAGGCCATGGTAGAGCCCCTTCTAACGTGATTAGAAGTCAGAGCGTGTCACGGTCCATGCAGCTGTCACCGCCCACACCAGCAGAAGCCTTGGCGCGTGTGCAACTGCTCCTCGACTTTCCTCCCACTGCGGAGAAGCTCGACGAGTGGAGAGCCACCATTGGAAGCCTCATCAGCTTTGCCAACAAAGACGAATCGCAACTAGCGGGACCCTCATGCCGGCGCTTTGTGGAACCGGCGCACGCCGGAGGTGGGAAGACCGGAGGTGCTGCGACCATGGTGCACTCCCCTCCCCCACGCCCGCAACAGCAACGGCCGGCTCGCCGGACCGGCGCCTCTGACAACATCTCCACGGCATCGTCCGACCCACGTGCCCGCCGCGACCATCCTCAAGTCCTTCGAGAACGAGCTCTGGAAGACGCCCGAACCACTATCGAGCGGCGGCAGGAAGCACGCTATCAGTCAGATAGGCGTGCGGGGCCAACTATGGATCACCCAGCGCCTGGGGGTTCCGGTGACCTGCCTCCCGGCGCCTGGGGGTTCCGGTGACCTGCCTTATGAGGTGGGTTGTCCAGCCTTTACCCGTAAGCTGCGGCAGTTCCAGTGGCCCTCCCACCGCATGTTCAATCCTGACGTTGGGGAGAAGTACAACAGCAAGACTCATCCGTCGGAGTTCCTCAGCATCTACACCATTGCTATGCAAGCTGCCGGGGCCTGCGACGACAAGGTGCTCGCCAATTACTTCCTGTTGGCGCTTAAGCCCAACGTCATGTCGTGGTTGATGCACCTGCTAGTCGATTCCATCTCTTCTTGGTTAGATTTGTGCCACGAGTTTGTTGGCGCCTTTACCGGAGGCCACCAAGCTCCTGTACAGGCGAGCGACTTGTATGTCATCCCCCAGAAGGACGGCGAGCCCCTGCGCAGTACATCCAGAGGTTCAGCCGAGTGCAATACAACATCCCAGATGTTCACCTCACCGCTGTCGTTAGTGTGTTCCATCCAAATGTCCGCAACCGCAAAATGCGTGAAGAGCTGGCAATGAACAAGGTTAAGGATGTGGCCGAACTTTATGTTCTGGCGGATAGATGTGATCGGGCTGAAGAAGGAAGGAAGTACCCCGATAAAGATGCCGGTGCGGAAACCGACTGCACTAACGAAGACACCGCCACCCCGACCAAGAAGGGTCGGCACTACAACAGGAAGCGTTCTTGTCCTTCTTGCTCTCATCCTTCATCTTCATGTAGTAGGGGTCGATGATGGCCGAGGCGAGGTCAACCAAGGACTTCAGTTTGTTGTTGTTGCTGCCCCAGACCTTGCAGTGGTTCTGGACGTTGACAAGATTCGGGCATTTCAAGCCCGAAACCTTGAGCACTTTTAGATCGTTGGTGGTGTCCATCATAGCGAACCTATAGTCGGAGCTGTTGATAAACCTTGAGAAACGCTCGCAAAGCCTTGTGGCCAGGTGGTAGTGGTAGACGAGGATGTCATGTCGCACGCACAACTGGGCGATGGCAACTTTCTAACCATGCCCGGCACGACCGACGGTGTACTTGAGGTGAAAGCCAACCACTTGGTACTTGTCCTTGGCAAGGAACTGCTCCATAGTTTGGATGGATCTCTCCACCAAGACTGAATCTTTTGTGTACACCACCGAGAGGGCCTTCCCCCTCACGTGGGTGTCCATTACGTCATGCGTGGTGAACTGCCTGCCGTTGTCATCGTCGGCCGCTGGGAGCGCCATTGGAGCCATGGGAAGCACCATTGGAACCGCTGGATGTTCTCTCTGTATGTGTCGTCGTGGGTGTGCTTATTGTGTTGTGTGATGCGATATATGTAGGTAAATGGCCGCAAGAATAAATGGGGGCCCGGTGGCCTGGATTATCGGCGAGTCCGCATGGCAGTTTTTGCAGCGGGTAACTGCATCGTCGCACCGCGCCCGGCGGAACCGCATGCACACGAACGTGCGTGATCGTGTGCCGACCCCAACCACAGGCAAAGCACGTGGAGGGACGAAGCAGAGCACCCGGAGGGACACGATAGCAGAGCGCGCGCGGCAGGACGCGAGCAGAGCGCGTCGTGGCCGCCTCAATCGCAAGCAACCACACACATAGAGCAGTTGAACACGCAGGAAATGGTCGCCTCCAAGCCGGCCGGCAGTTGCTTCGCTGCGTAGAGAGCGTCCATGTGCTACTACCTCTATCTTAGTCTATAGTCCCCTTTATATTATGTGCCATACTTTGCCCTTAAACTTAACCAACAAAATGTTAATGCATGTTATAAAAATTATATAATTGGAAACTATGTGCAAATACGAATCCAACTATATAATCACTGGCGACATGCATTCATATTTTATTAGTTAAATCCTACTTATAAACCAGGACGGGAGTACAGTAGGTAATTAAATGGCAAACACTTTTTATTAACCGTATGTGTATGTGGCCTTTCGTCCTCCTTTCGCACATCTTGTCACCCTGCTGCCGCGGATGGCTTACAGCGCAAGCTTGCGCAGCACGCGGGGGCGTTCTTCTGGCCAAACGTTGGCTCGAAGTGGCGCCAATGAATCGTCGGTGAGCCCGTTCCCGTGCAACCTCATAGGTTTACATGCAAGCTTCCCGCCCAACTCGGTGAAATCCCCCAAAATCCCAATGCTTACCGGCCTGCTATATAAACCCTCAAGGCCGGCGAGTCATGTGTCGCATTTTCCCCTCCCTCCCTGTAGCTTTATCTCGTCTGCTTCTCCCACAATCGCCAATGGCACCGATCTGTCGTCGTCGCTCAGCCACTCCGCCGTCATCAGAGGACAGCTCCTGGGAGGCAACACCGTGGTGGCGGTGCAGTCCACGGCGTAGTGTAGTGCGCGTGCCGTCCCTGTTGGGTGTGCGTGGAACACCCACCACACGCACCGCCGCCGCTGCCCGTTGGCAGCTATTGCTGGCCACCATTGCCGCCACACCACCGCCGAAAGCCAGGGCGATCACCCACTCCGCCGTCGCCACCCGAAGGCGGGAGGTGGTCGTCATGTCCGCCACCCCACTGTCGGCCACCGTGGTCATCACCCGCTCCGCCACCACGGCCCGAAGGCGGGAGGTGGTGGTCTTGGCTGCCACCCCATCGTCGGCCGCCGTGGCCGCCAGCCCACCGTCGACCGCCGGGGTCTTCACCCACTTCGCCACTACTGCCCGAAGGCGGGAGGCGGAGGTGGACGTTCGCACGTGCGTCAGCGACTTTGTGCTCTACACCGAGTTCCTGCGGGAGGAGGAGGAGCGCTCGTTGAGAACGCAAAGAGCCTTACGGCCGCCGTGGCCATGGCACACGCCGCCTCAGAGGCAAGGAATCAGGAGATCTATGAGGATAACCACCACTTCAAGAGGGGTCGTCTAGAGCGGCAGAGGGCGTTCGAGGTGAGCGTCGTTGAAGGTGCAGCAGCGGCAGACACCGTATTGCAGTTGTCCAGCTCGTCGGTAGGCTCCTCCGCTGCCTCTTACTGAGCGTGCTCGGCAGAGGAGATGTTGCCGGAAGTAGTACAAAGCCCCTCCATAGTAGTAGTAGTATTTAGGGCTACTTTGTTCAGTTCATCTGACTATATGTGTGGTGGAACTGTACAACGTACCTAAAATTAGCTAGTATATATAGTTGAACTAGCTATTACAGTACATGGTTGGCAACAATTGGGGAAAAGTTTGGTTGGTTCAGCTGTCGAGTTAAACTGTTTGTATAAAGAACGAATGCTTAATCTATGAATGAAATCTATGCTTAATTACTGAATCTTAGTTGCAAAATTTAGATAGTGCTAGTGATTTTTAGCTGCATCTTCTGACAAATCACAGTGTTACAAGGTTGACAAATGGCAATGTTACTAGATCAACAAATGTCAATCTTTCCAGTTTGATAAATGGCAACATACCCAATATGACAGATGCAAATCTTACCAAATTGTTTGTACGTGGTTGCACACGGGTCATCCAAAACAACCATTTGCGTTGAAGGGATGCACAAATCCTTCTCGGCACATTTCTCTTGGCTTAGCGCCGAAGTCTTGATTTGCATACTGATGTGACACCGTCTTCGGAGAAGAGGGTGTTCAAGGGGAGGTCCGATCTTCACGGCGTAGGATCGATAAAAGGATGGGGATACCTAGCTGCAAGCAGCCGAAAAATGGAAAATAAGAGATTATGACCCGATGAGGAGGATGCTCACCGAAGCTTGCAATCCGAACATTCGCCGATCCACAACCTGCAATACTACCCCACGCAACCACGCTCAAGTTGTGGAGCACGGGGTAGGTGCAATCCACAAGGAAAACCATGAACTCTAACCCACACAACACGATATAGTCGTGGAGCATGAATTAGGAGCAATTTCTCAAGGAATCACGAGAATAAGGGTAACAAGAGCTCTCCAATCTCAGGAGGAGTCTATGTCTTTGGTCTTTTATAGAAATGGCAAAAGTCCCCAACGAAGGGAAGAGCTAGTCTATTTACAATTGGGACAACCTCCCCCCCCCCCCTTGGATAGTTGTGAAATTAAACTAGCTTTGGGAACAAGCTTCGGTTTGACTAAATGGCTTAGAGACTTAATGAGGTAGCTTCTGGAAAACTCTCGTTGGAGGTGGTTGGCAGTTCCTGTCCAAACATGTTCACTAGGGTCGAACAATATTTCCTTCAGCAGCGAACTCGAGTTCTGGGAACCTTCGCACAGGATTTCCAAACTCGTGCAAAACATTGTTTCATCAGAATCGGAACAATGTTTCTTCAGGAAACAACTCATTTCTTCATGAATTCCTAACTTTGTTTCTTCTCCATAAAACATTGTTTTACACAGACTGAAATGTGTTCGGGCTTCTTTGATATCGCACCTGAGTTCAACCAACAACAAAGTAGGTGAAGGTACAACCATGTTATAAAGGTCAAATGATAGACTTAAGTTAGCGTTCACCTGATCACGTATTTGCATTGCGTGACTTCTTGTGATTGGACCGTTGATGGTTGGTGGTGTGGTGCCCATTGTTGGGATGTCCTCATCATCCTCCCCCTCGTGAGAAGGAGTCGTCCTCGACTCTAAAGGCCCAAAGTATGGGGAAAGATCAGAGACATTGAAGGTTGGGCTAACACCATATTCTTCTGGGAGATCGATCTTATAAGCATTGCCGTTGATCCTCTCCGGCATCGCAAATGGTCCATCACCACACGGCTGCAACTTGCACTTGCATTGCTCAGGAAAACCGTCCTTCCGAAGGTGTACCCATACCAATTCACGCGCTCGAACACCAGCTTCTTCCTGGTCTTATTTACCCGCTTCGTATATTGTTCAGTCATTTTCTCAATATTATCCTTTGCCTGGGCATGAAGTTTCTTGAAGAAATCCGCACGCTTACCTGCATCAAGGTTGGTTCGTTCCTGCATTGGCAAAGACAAAAGATCGATGGGAGCAATAGGTTTGAATCCATAAACAAGTTCAAATGGGCAAAATTTAGTGGTCGAATGTACCGCCCTGTTATATGCGAACTCCAAATGAGGTAGGCACTCTTCCCACATCTTCAAATTCTTCTTGAGGACTGCTCGTAGCATCATGGACAATGTTGAGTTGACAACTTCAGTCTATCCATCGGTTTGTGGGTGGCATGTCATGGAAAATAGGAGCTTGGTGCCAAGTTTTCCCCACAAGGTCTTCCGAAAGTAGCTCCGAAATTTGGTGTCATGGTCCGACACAATCATGCGTGGTACTCCATGTAGCCGCACAACTTCCCTAAAAAACAGATCAGCAATGTGTGAAGAATCATCGCTCTTATGACATGGGATAAAATGTGCCATTTTGCTAAAACAATCAACTACGACAAACACCGAGTCACTCCCCCTCTTAGTCCGTGCTAAACCAAGAACAAAATCCATATAAATATCTTCCCACAGAGAATTCGAAATACATAAAGGAGTATATAAACCATGTGGATTCAAACGGGACTTAGCTTTTTGACAAATCTCGCATCTCATCACATAGCATTCCACGTCACGTCTCATTCACGGCCAAAAGAAGTGATCAACGAGTACACTTCCAGTTTTCTTGGCTCCAAAATGTCCCATGAGACCACCAGCGTGAGCCTCCTGCGAGAGCAACAAAGGAACAAAACAATCTGGGATGCACAATTTGTTAGCTCGAAATAGAAATCCATTATGCAAGTGAAACTTCTCCCATCCCTTTCCCTTGTTACACTTTGAAAATGGTTCAGCAAAGTATGAGTCGTTAGCATACAATTCTTTGATGCTTTCTAAACCAAGGATTTTAACATAAAGTTGGGAAAGTAAAATGTGACGCCTAGACAATGCGTCGGCAACAACGTTACCCTTCCCTTTCTTGCACTTGACAATATAAGCAAAAGACTCTATGAACTCACTCCATTTTGCATGTCTACGGTTCAGTTTGAGTTGGCCCTTTAGATGTTTTAAAGATTCATGGTCAGAATGTATTACAAACTCTTTTGGACACAAGTAATGCTATCATGTTTCCAGATTGAACAAGTGTATACAATTCTTTGTCATAGACGGAATAATTAAGAGTTGGACCACTAACCTTCTCACTAAAGTACGCAATGGGTTTACCTTCTTGCATTAGAACTCCACAAATGCCAACACCACTTGCATCACATTCAATATCAAATGTCTTACCAAAATTAGGAAGTGAAAGCAATGGGGCTGATCTCAATCTCATCTCTAGTTCTTGGAAGGACTTGTCTTGGGCATCACCCCATTGGAATGGAGTGCCTTTCTTCATTAACTCATTCATGGGTGCAGCAATGGTGCTGAAATCCTTCATGAACCGGCGATAGAAACCTGCAAGTCCAAGGAAGCTACGTACTTGGCTCACATTTAGTGGAGGCATCCACTCACGAATAGCCTTGATCTTCTCTTCATCGACCTCCGCACCTTTTGCTAAAACAACAAAGCCAAGAAACACAACCTTGTGTGTGCAAAATGTGCACTTTTCCACATTAGCATACAACTTTTCCTCTCGTAGGACAGCAAGCACACATTTTATATGTCCAACATGATCCTCCAAAGTTTTTCTATAAATCAATATGTCATCAAAGTAAACCACTACAAACTTGTCAATGAAGGATCTAAGCACATGATTGATCAATCTCATGAAAGTACTAGGTGCATTTGTTAATCCAAAAGGCATAACCAACCATTCATACAAGCCAAATTTTGTCTTAAATGAAATTTTCCATTCGTCATCCTCTTTCATTCTTATTTGGTGGTAACCACTATGCAAATCAATTTTGGAAAATATAGAGGAGCCACAAAGTTCATCAAGCATATCATCGAGCCTAGGAATAGGGTGCCGATTGATGCGGCTTGAAGCTACGTCGGTATTTCCCCAAAGAGGAAGGGATGATGCAGCACAGCAGCGGTAGGTATTTCCCTCGGATGTTTAACCATGGTTACATAACTAGTAGGAAAACCAAGCAACACAATGCAAACAGCACCTGCACACAGATAACAAATCCTCACAACCCAACATGTAAAAGGGGTTGTCAATCCCTTTCGGGTACGGCGCCTCAAGATAGGCAAACGGACGTGAGATAAAATTGTAGTAGATTGATAGATCGGACGCCAAATAAAATAAATGAAAATAAATTGCAGCAAGGTATTTTTGTATTTTTAGTTTAATAGATCTGAAAATAAAAGCAAAGGAAAATAGGTCGCAAAGGCAAATAATATGAGAAAGAGATCCAGGGGCCGTAGGTTTCACTAGTGGCTTCTCTTGAGAAAAATAGCAAATGGTGGGTGAACAATTTACTGTTGGGAAATTGATAGAACTTGAAACAATCATGACGATATCCAGGCAATGATCATTACATAGGCATCATGTCCAAGATTAGTAGACCGACTCCTGCCTGCATCTACTACTATTACTCCACACATCGACCGCTATCCAGCCTGCATCTAGTGTATTAAGTTCATGGAGAAACGAAATAATGCAATAAGAATGACGACATGATGTAGACCAGATCTATCTATGTAGAGATAGACCCCATTGTTTTATCCTTAGTAGCAACGATACATACGTGTTGGTTCCCTTTCTGTCACTGGGATCAAGCACAGTAAGAATGAACCCACTACAAAGCACCTCTTCCTATTGCAAGATAAATAGATCAAGTTGGCCAAACAAAACCCAAATATTGGAGAACAAATACGAGGCTATAAGTAATCATGCATAAAAGAGACCAAAGAAACTCAAATACTTTCATGGATATAAAAAGATATATCTGATCATAAACTCAAAGTTAATCGATCCCAACAAACACACCGTAAAAGGAGTTACATCATATGGATCTCCAAGAGACCATTGTATTGAGAATTCAGAGAGAGAGGAAGCCATCTAGCTACTAACTACGGACCTGAAGGTCTACAAAGAACTACTCACACATCATCGCAGAGGCACCAATGGAGGTGGTCAACCCCATCCGAGATGGTGTCTAGATTGGATCTAGTGGTTCTGGACTCTGCGGTGGTTGGATGAATATTTAGTCGACTCCCCTAGGGTTTCGGGAATATTGGGGTATTTATAGACCAAAGAGGCGGTCCGGGGGCACCCGAGATGGGCACAACCCACCAGGGCGCGCCTGGGCCTCCTGGCGCGCCCTGGTGGGTTGTGCTCTCCTCAGAGCACCCCCCAGGCACAGCCAGGGACCATTAGGTTTCTTCTGGTCCAAAAA
Source organism: Aegilops longissima (assembly GCA_021605205.1). Classification (NCBI taxonomy): domain Eukaryota; kingdom Viridiplantae; phylum Streptophyta; class Magnoliopsida; order Poales; family Poaceae; genus Aegilops; species Aegilops longissima. The sequence goes on along the minus strand of CM038681.1, from coordinate 344,876,651 downwards.
AATCACCGTGAAGTTCCGTTGCATTTGGATTCCATTTTCTATTGATTTCCTGTGATGTAAAAAACATGCAGATAACAGCAACTGGCACTTGGTACTATGTCAATAGGTTAGTGTCGGATCTCGGGTTCTGGCAAAACCCTCAAGATTCGAACACTGGGGTGCGCACGAAGATTCTCCCCTACCGATCCACGTCCTAGTTTTGCTAAGATCTCGCAGACTAACTCGACGAACTCATAACACAAGGGACACAAGATTTATACTGGTTCGGGCCACCGTTGTGGTGTAATACCTGATGTGGAGCATCCCACGATCATCCCCATGCATCCACAACCGTCTCATCAAGAGCCAAGAGGACCCATGACACGAGCTAGAACTAGAGCTCTCGAGAACGAGGTGACCTCCTTCCTTATTGATATCACATATGATCCACTCGAGACATGGCTACTACCTAAGTCCGATATGCTATGCATGATTAGGTGTCAAGGGGAACCTCCCGAGGATGCACGTGAAGATGGACAAGCCGCCAAGTCCATGGATGAAGAGAACCAACGGAAACGGGCAAAATCACCTTCCAGGCCCCGGACATCCGGCCATGACCCCGGACATCCGGCCCCTGGAGCTTCTACCTCAGCATCAGCCAAGCTGCCCAAGTCTACAGGGCCCGGACATCCGGCGTCCAAGCCCGGACATCCGGCCCCCAGCCCGGAAATCCGGCACCCCTCTCCCGATTCTGCAGAACTGGTCGTCCCAGCCCGGACATCCGGCCGGATAGCCCAGACATCCGGCGCCTCACGAAGGCCCGGACATCCGGCCCGACGCCCGGACATCCGGCCTCTCCTGCCTGCGTGCAGTGTATCCGGGACAAGTCCCATGTACCCCTTTGCCCCCGAGACTATATATACTTCATCCCCTTCCTCTTTCTAGGGTAGCATTGGATTAGCTCTTATTCTTGTGTGAGAGCCTTTGCTCATCCACTTGGCTACTTCTCCTCGGAGATCACGACCTCTACGGAGAAGATCCCCCAAGAGGATTCAAGACCCCCTTCTAGGGTGGACCCCCTCAAGGCCTCCTCACGGAGAAGAACGGCTACCGTTTGTATCTTTCCTTTGTTGATCTTGAATCTTGTGCCACTTTATGTGATCGGTGATCTAGCATTTGTGTGACCGATTCCTTGTTGGTTGAGTGTTTTTCCTCGTTCCTCCACGTGTTTCCCTCTTGTTCTTCCGCGTGTTCTTTGTAATCCACCGTAGGATCCGCTCCAACGTGAAAGATCATCCACGTAGGGTTCCGCCCTATATCATCTATGAGTATTGGATTAGCTCATATTCTTGTGTGAGAGCCTTTGCTCATCCACTTGGATACTTCTCCTCGGAGATCAGGACCTCTACGGAGAAGATCCCCCAAGCGGATTCAAGACCCCCTTCTAGGGTGGACCCCCTCAAGGCCTCCTCATGGAGAAGAACGGCTACCTTTTGTATCTTTCCTTTGTTGATCTTGAATCTTGTGCCACTTTATGTGATCGGTGATCTAGAATTTGTGTGACCGATTCCTTGTTGGTTGAGTGTTTTTCCTCGTTCCTCCACGTGTTTCCCTCTTGTTCTTCCGCGTGTTCTTCGTAATCCACCGTAGGATCCGCTCCAACGTGAAAGATCATCCACGTAGGGTTCCGCCCTACATCATCTATGGTATCAGAGCACGTACACGTGAAGGCGTACACGTGGGAAGTAGGCGAAGATGCCGAAGTGGTTGATGTAGCCGTAGCGCCGTCTTGGTGGTGCTCGTCTCGCGGTCTTCTCTTGTGCTTATGAAGCTTCGTCTTGGCGTGAAGTAGGGCTTGTTGGGACTTGTGCATTTGCGCTTGTGGAGCATCTTCATGATGATGATGTCGTTGTAGATGTCGTTCGTCGTCGTCATGCACATGATGCTTGGAGGTGACTTGCCCTTCATGACGATGTGGATCACGAACGTGATGGCGGTCGCCATGTAGATGTGGACGAGGACGATTTGCACTTGCATCTTTTTCGCGCTCCGAAGACTTGTGGCTTGAATGTCGCCGCCTTGAAGATGACGAAGGGGAAGAAGACTTGATCAAGGCCCGAATCTCCTCCATCCTTGCATCTTGCTCCTCTTTATGTGCGGCAAGTTTCTTGTCGAAGTAGTCCCTTCTCCTTGCTTCGGAGTGACGAATGTCGATGGAGATGTTCTCGATGCTCTCTCGCAATCTTGATTGTGTGCCTTGCACTTGTCGTTGTAGATCGAAGATAGACGCTTTGGTGATGTAGTTGTTCACGCCGTCGTTATTGTCGAGGACCGAAGAGGAAATGCCTTGCCTATCCATCACAAGACTCGAGCAAATATGAGTGGGAGAAAGAGAAGAACTTATACCAATGTACCTTGACCGATGTTGACAATGAATCAAGTTCACTCAAATGTGGACAATGAAATAGCACTATTGGTACCAATCCTTGTCGGGTCTCACACCTACACAAGTAAAGCTTATGGAGGAGCTCGGTGAGGATAGTGGCACAAAAATTTAATGCAAAATGTTAGCAAGAGTCAATAATGTTGAAAGAGATTCACAAATTCGCAAGTGAAACAAATGGACCAATAGCAAAGAATGGCACACGGAAACACACACACGGATAGATAAATGGGGTCGTGCAACCAAGGAATGAGCAGAAAATGTGGAATCCACGGAGCGCTTCGTGTTGCACAACTCAAGAGAGACGCTAGCACGATTGCTCAATAGGCGGATACGACACTTGTGCACAACCTATAAGATGCAAAATGGATAAACTTCTATCCCAAGTATGCTATGTGGTATGGCTCCCGGTGTTTCTCTCAAGATGATCCAAGATGATCGGATATGACAATCTTATATGCAATATGGTATGATGCTATGGCACTTGCTTACAAGCTCTTTGCTCTCTTTCTTTTGCTTAAAAGCTTTATTTCTTTTTTTTTGTATGGCCACTTTGCACAATGCACAAACCAAGATAGCAATTGTGTATATGCGGGAACAAACTTGTGACACAAGATATGATACCAATATATGCACCACAATGATATGGTATATATGCTATGGGAAGTATGATCACTAATGTGCACAAGTAATGTTGCCGGCAATACTCAAATGGCTAGTCTCGATAGGCAAGTGACGCAAAATGGGCTAGGGGTTATCAATGCAATTGCAATGGGAATATACAATGGTGTCGTCGAGGTTACCGTCCTTGGCGATGATGAGTGGCGGTGTTCTTGATGTCGAGCCGTTCCTAGTTAGCCGAAACACCCTAGGAAACGGGAAAACCGCAAACTCAAAATCTCAAAGGCAAATGTCAAAGTGGTGGTAGCGGAAAGCGGTGGTGGTTTGCACTTGGCAATGCGGAAGTGAAATGATTGGCTATACACGTGTCGGAGTTGAAGTTGTCGTCCCTAAATAGCCGAAACACCTTAGGAGACACAAGCCACAACTCAAACAAGCTCAAACAACTACTGGGTTAAGTTGGGGATGGCGAAAGTGTATGGTGGGCACGCCTATGCGGAAGTGGTGGTGGTGGTTGATGAAGAAGCAATCGTCCCTAAGTAGCCGAAACACCTTAGGAGACTCAAATCACTACTCTAACAACCTCAAATGTAATGGGGTGCAATATGGGTTAGGTTGCGGAAGTCGGTGGTGGTAATGCGGATGATATGGTGGAAGCCCTAGGCAAACTTGCCAAATTTTGGAAAATTTGATGGAGCCAAATGATGTTGGTGGTATTTTTGTGGGATGGGGGATGTCAATAGCTTCAAAACGAGCTAAAGAACGTCAAAATCGGACTCCGGATGAATTAGTTATGGCCGAAACGGTGAAACGTGAAAAGCTGAAATCCCAGGGGCCGGACATCCGGGGGTCGGGCCGGATTTCCGGGACCTGATGTCCAGAACCGCGCGCGAAATGTGCTCCTGGAGCTGGATGTCCGGGCTAATGGCCGGATTTCTGGGCTGGCCGGATGTCCGGGGGTCGGGCCGGATGTCCGGGCTCCAAATCCGAGGATGAACTCGAGGAACTCGATTTTGGGGCGGAAATTGATGATTTCGGGGGTAAAATTGGAGAGATTTCGTGGATGGAAATTGGGGAAACTTGGGGAAATGCTAGATCCACTCGAAACCAAGCAAATCCGTGGATCAAAAACAACAAAACATCATCAAAACTAACAAATCACAAAAAAATTTGGGGCTATTTTTGGTGGGGATTTTCGGATTTAGGACGAAATCAACAAAATCAAGCTAGAAAAAGAGGGGTAGGGGCTCCAAAAACATGATCAAACTAAGCTCTGATCCAAGATGATGTAGGGCGGAACCCTACGTAGATGATCTTTCACGTTTGGAGTGGATCCTACAGGGAATCACGAAAAACACGCGGAAGAACAAAGGGAAACACGGAGGAAACGAGAGAGAGATCGCTCAACCAACAAGGAATCAATCACACAAGTGCTAGATCTCCGAACACAAAGAGGTACATATGATCCACAATCAAGAAAGGTAAGGATACACGAGTAGCCGTTCTTCTCCGAGAGGAGGTCTTGATGGGGTCCACCCTAGAAGGGGTCTTGAATCCGCTTGGGGATCTTCTCCGAAGAGGTCTGAGCTCAGGAGAAGTAACCAAGTGGATGAGCAAGGCTCTCACACAAACATGAGCTAAACCTAAGCTAACCCTAGAAAGAGGAAGGGATGAAGTATATATAGTCTCGGGGCGAAGGGTACATGGGACACGTCCGGATACCTTTGCTGCACGCAGCAGGGAGGCAGACGTCCGGCGTTGGCGGATGTCCGGACCTTCATGAGGCACCGGATGTCCGGGCTAACGGCGGATGTCCGGCTGGGATGGCGATTCTGCCGATTGGTGCGGGGTGCGGATTTCGGGCAGTGCGGATGTCCGGGGCATGGAGGCCGGATGTCCGGGCCCTGTAGAGTTGTTGGCTGGGCTGCGGCTGCTGTGTTGGCGCCTCCAGGGGCCGGATGTCCGGGGTCCTGGCCGGATGTCCGGGGCCTGGAAGGTGAACTTGCCCGCTCCTGTGGTCCTCTTCATCCGTGGACTTGGTGGCTCGTCCGTCTTCACGTGTGTCTTCGGAAGGCTCCTCTTGACACCTAATGATGCATATCATATCGGACTCAGGTAGTAGCCATGTCTCACATGCGGAAAGGGAAGATTCAGAAAGGAGCGAGTTCACCTTAGGTCCAATGGCATAGGCTCGAGTGAACCTGGGGATGACCGTTGGATGCTCCGCATGATCGATGATGCGGAGCATCCGACGATCATCCCCATGTACACTCGAGCCTACGCAATTGGACCTAAGGTGAATTCGCTCCTTTCCGAATCTTCCCTTTCTGCATGTAAGACATGGATGCTACTTCAAGCGCGGACCTTGTGCATACTCAGGTACACCCGAGGAGACCATGGAGAGCCCAAGGACCAAGGCCAAGCGTCTTGTGAGCGAAGGAAGGAGAAGGAAGAAGAGCCAGCTGCTACAGCGGCCGGACATCCGACCCCAGCCCGGACATCTGGCCCAGCCCGGACATCCGGCCCTTGCCCCGGAAATCCGGCATCGGCTATCCAGAGAACACCAAAAAGGACCAGAGCAGCCCGGACATCCGGCACCATGCCCCGGACATCCGGCTCTTCCTGAAGCCCCGGACATCCGGCCCCTTCGCCCGGAAATCCGGCCCCTCCATCACCGAACGCATCTGGAAGACCAAGGCCAGCCCGGACATCCGGCCTCCCAGCCCGGACATCCGGCCCGTCGCCCGGACATCCGGCCTCGCCTGTGTGTGAACAGTAAAGGGCCGAAGCCCATGTACCCTTTCGCCCCCGTAGACTATATATACTCCATCCCCTTCCTCTTTCTAGGGTTAGCTTAGGTTTAGCTCATGTTTGTGTGAGAGCCTTGCTCATCCACTTGGTTACTTCTCCTCGGAGCTCAGGACCTCTTCGGAGAAGATCCCCCAAGCGGATTCAAGACCCCCTTCTAGGGTGGACCCCATCAAGACCTCCTCTTGGAGAAGAACGGCTACTCGTGTATCCTTACCTTTGTTGATTGTGGATCATATGTACCTCTTTGTGTTCGGTGATCTAGCACTTATGTGATTGATTCCTTGTTGGTTTAGTGATTTCTCTCTCGTTTCCTCCGTGTTTCCCTCTTGTTCTTCCGCGTGTTCTTCGTGATTACCCGTAGGATCCGCTCCAATGTGAAAGATCATCCATGTAGGGTTCCGCCCTACATCATCTTGGTATCATGAGCCACGTTGATCACGTTTTTGGAGCCCCTACCCCGTGTATTCTAGCTTGACTTTGTTGATTTCGTCCTAAATCCGAAAATCCCCACCAAAAATAGCCCCAATTTTTTTTTGTGATTTGTTAGTTTTGATGATGTTTTGTTGATTTTGATCCATGGATTTGCTTGGTTTCGAGTGGATATAGCATTTCTCCAAGTTTCCCCACTTTCCATCCACGAAATCTCTCCAATTTTGACCTTGAAATCATCAATTTCCGCCCCCAATTCGAAACTTTCCGCCACAAGCCGGACATCCGGGCCTCAGGCCGGACATCCGGGCCCCAAGCCGGACATCCGGGCCGTGGAGCACCAAATCCGCTCGGTTCTGGACATACACCCCCGGAAATCCGGCCCTACCCCCTGATATCCGGCCCCTGTAGATTTCAGCCTCCCCGTTTCACCGTTTTGTCCATAACTAATTCATCCGGAGTCCGTTTTTGACGTTCTTTAGCTCGTTTTGAAGCTATTGACATCCCCCATCCCATAAAAATACTACCACCACCATTTGACTCCATCAAATTTTCGGAACTTTGGCATCTTTGCCTAGGGCTTCCACCACATCCTCCGCATAACCACCACCGACTTCCGCCACCTAACCAATTTTGTTCCCCTTTGCATTTGAGGTTGTTTGAGTTGTGATTCGAGTCTCCTTACTTGGGGACGGTTGCATCTTCATCAACCACCACCACCACCATAACTTCCGCATAGGCTTGCCCACCATACACTTCAACCACCTCAACTTAACCCAATAGTTGTTTGAGCTTGTTTGAGTTGTGGCTTGTGTCTCCTAAGGTGTTTCGGCTACTTAGGGATGACAACTTCAACTCCGACACGTGTTTAGCCCATCATTCCACTTCCGCATTGCCAAGTGCAAACCACCACCGCATTCCCGCTACCACCATTTTGACATTTGACGTTTGAGATTTTTAGTTCGCGGTTTTTCCGTTTCCTAAGGTGTTTCGGCTACTTAGGGACGAGTCTCCATCATCTTGGTATCTACATCAAGAACACCGCTACTCATCATCGCCGGATGGTAACCTCCATATCATCTTGGTATCGTGGTATCCCTCCATTGTATATTCCCCTTGCCGTTGCATTGTTAACCCCTAGCCTTACTTTTGCGTTACTTGCCTATCGAGACTAGCCATTTGAGTATTGCCGGCAATGTTACTTGTGTACATTAGTGATCATACTTCCCATAGCATATATACCATATCATTGTGGTGCATATATTGGTATCATATCTTGTGTCACAAGTTTGTTCCCGCATATACACAATTGCTATCTTGGTTTGTGCATTGTGCAAAGTGGCCATACAAAAAAAAGAAGAAAAAAAGCTTTTAAGCAAAAGAAAGAGAGCAAAGAGCTTGTAAGCAAGTGCCATAGCATCATACCACATTGCATATAAGATTGTCATATCCGGTCATCTTGGATCATCTTGAGAGAAACACCGGGAACCATACATACATAGCATACTTGGGATTGAAGTTTATCCATTTTGCATCTTATAGGTTGTGCACAAGTGTCGTATCCGCCTATTGAGCAATCGTGCTAGCGTCTCTCTTGAGTTGTGCAACACGAGCGTTTTCCGTGGATTCCACATTTTGTGCTCATTCCTTGGTTGCACGACCCCATTTATCTATCCGTGTGTGTTTCCGTGCCATTCTTTGCTATTGGTCCATTTGTTTCACTTGCGAATTTGTGAATCTCTTTCAACATTATTGACTCTTGCTAACATTTTGCATTAAATTTTTGTGCCACTATCCTCACCGAGCTCCTCCATAAGCTTTACTTGTGTAGGTGTGAGAACCGACAAGGATTGGTACCAATAGTGCTATTTCATTGTCCGCATTTGAGTGAACTTGATTCATTGTCAACATCGGTCAAGGTACATTGGTATAAGTTCTTCTCTTTCTCCCACTCATATTTTCTCGAGTCTTGTGATGGATAGGCAAGGCATTTCATCTCCAGTCTTCGACAAAAACGACGGCGTGAACAACTACATCTCCAAAGCGTCTATCTTCGATCTACAATGACAAGTGCAAGGCACACAATCAAGATTGCGAGAGCGCATCGAGAACATCTCAATCGACATTCGTCACTCTGAGGCAAGGAGAAGGGACTACTTCGACAAGAAACTTGCCGCACATAAAGAGGAGCAAGATGCAAGGATGGAGGAGATTCGGACCTTGCTCAAGTCGACTTCCCCTTCATCATCTTCAAGACGGCGACGTTCAAGCCACAAGTCTTCGGAGCGCCCAAGCGATGCAAGCGCAAGTCGTCCACATCTCCATGGCGACCACCATCACATTCGTGATCCTCATCGTCATGAAGGGCAAGTCACCTCCAAGCATCATGTGCACGACGACGACGAACGACATCTACTACGAGCTCAAGCACGACAACGACATCATCATCATGAAGATGCTCCACAAGCGCAAATGCACAAGTCCCAACAAGCCCTACTTCACGCCAAGTCGAAGCTTCATAAGCACAAGAGAAGACCGCGAGACGACCACCACCAAGACGGCGCTACGGCTACATCAACCACTTCGGCATCTTCGCCAAGTGTTCTCAAGGCATCTTCGCCTTTGGACGTGCGGCATCTTCGCCTACTTCCCACGTGTATGCCTTCATCGACTTCATCAAGTCCAAGGCAACCACCTACGAGCGAGGGCGACACTTCCATCTTCGGAATCCCCTCAAGGAAGATGGCCGAGCATGGGACATTCCCTTCGGTCATGGAGACGAGCTACGAGGTGCCACATCATATGGGCCTCCAACAGCAAGACGGCGACAAGAAGGTCGAGCAAGGGCCATCCCCTTCGACCACGGTGACGAGCGCGAACCTCTTCAACAACATGAAGACGACACCCACATTGGACTCATACTCCGAGTCAAGCTACGCGACCGCGCATGGAGACATTTACACCTACATCTCTCCGGCACCCACATATGTCAAGATGCCCCAATTGCCATGTGAGGAGAGCCACCACCCAATGAGTGACATGAGTGACTCCACCATACGTGACATTGAGAGCATTTCCTATGAGAGGATGAGTGTGACCACCACTAGCCCCACACATGAGAGCATGCCACACATCCTATGTGAGGTTGGCGCCATTTGAGTGACTCCACCCACCATACGGTGAGAGCATCCTTGAGGGAGTGAGTGAGCCACAACACTTAGTGAGTGAGGTAGTTAACACGGCACATGAGGCCACTATGATTTCTAACGACTTAACCTCTACTCCTAGTGTGTTTTCTTCTTTGGTGCTAGGTCTCCTACATGACGACATGCCTATCCTCGGCAGTCCATCCCTACATTGGAGACAGCGATGGCCATGGTGGATGATGTTGCACCCCACATGGTTCCATCAAGGCGAAGATGACAACGAATGGATCTTCAACACCTCACCTACAACTCATGAGCGACCTTCCAAAGGTAACATAGGTGATGGTGCTTCTCTTGTCCCACTAGTGGACTCTCTTACCATCGATTGCTCCCATGATGTTGACCCACCTATTACCATGCTTCATGCTAGTGAAACTTCTTCATGCCTTGACTTACCTATTTATGATGAATATGATGATGAGCATGTTGAGTTGCCTAGTTGTGATGCTATGCTCCATAGGACATCTTGTGAAAATTCTATTAGTCACTTCATGTTTGACAATCCATTGAACTTGTCATATGCTATGATTGAGATCTCCCATATTGCCTCATTTCAATCTCAACATAGTAACTATGCATGCCCCGTTAAAATAAATCCCATTTGCACTTATGGCATAGATGACGAGATGATGGTCATAGGCTTTTGCTTCTCTTGTGATGATATTGCCATGCTTCCTTTACATGATTTGCGCAATTCGTCTACTATTCCATGCCATGACCACATTGTTCCAAATATGCATTGTTTTGGATGTTGTCAATATTCCCCATGTGATGTTTCCATTAATGCTCATGAGGAGACCCCCATAGTTTCCTCATACATATTGGGAGATCTTGATGCATTTCATACTTTGCATGATTCCCATAATTGCTTGCACCTTATGCATTCCATGGATAACAATGCTCTAGATATTTCTCATGATGCATTACACAATTTGAGTCTCCATTATGCCATGCATAACAACAAACCTATCATGATGGATGACATGTTTCTATATCACGCATCTCATTTATTTGAGCATTTGATATTTTGTGCTAACCGACACATGCATGTGCGCATCATGATGGATGATGTGTACATATACCATGCACACACAATTTTTCCTTTGTCTTTGTTATGTGTAGGTACTCATGTATACTCATCAACTTCTCAATCCCAAGAGTTGACGAAACGAGCTCTTGAGAGCAACGATGCTTTGGGATCCCGTGGACTATCCTTACCACCGTTCCCTTCGCGCAAGGACTACGCACATCTCTTCTACTTGGCTCTCACACGACTATGGGCCATTTACCACTTGTCACCTTATGCTCATTTTCCCGTGTTCACTTTGCATGTTATGCTTGCTCCTATGCCTTTGCCATGCAATTGTGACCCTTGCTTGCATCTACCCATGTTTCATCATTATGCCACTTCTATGTGTATTTGCATGCTTGGTGGAGATCCTTCTTGCTATTGCCATGTTTATCATGTGCCCCATGCTATTGATGCTATTTTGCTCATATCTTGCTTTCATGCTTGTGCTATGACATGTGAATTATTCATGCCCGCTATTTGCACACATGACATGCTTGCCATGATTCCTTCTAGTACGTTGCATCTTTGCACTACTAGCTTGCTTGACTTGATCACTATGATTGCTTGCTATGTTGCATCGCCCATGTTCCACTATCACTTGCTTTCTTGGGTTGATGACATATATGCTCATGCCTCTCACATGATATATCTTGATCATTGTATCGTGTGTCCATTAGTTGCCTCTTTCACATCCACTTGTATTGAGTGCAACTATACTATGCTTATTGATCTTGGAGACTTTGACACTTTACTTGTGATGCATGCTTGTTTGATTGAGCCTCTTGTATTTGGATGTTCTTACATCATATGCCTCCATACTTTGAAATGCTCCCTTCTACTTTCTTATGATGAGCATGATGCATACACTTGTTGGGTATCTTACCACTCGAATGATAGGTTTCGCATTTCCGCTAACCTCATTTGTTTTTCCGAGTGTTTGTCATGTTCTTTCATTTTGAAGAATTCACAAGGCGGTAACATCACGAGACAACTTGGTTATGTGAACGCATACATGATGTGCAACTCCAACATCTTCGGGAACATTCATAAGGTGAACTCCATCTCTTTGAGCCATCCTCAAATACGCATATTGGATGGGTCACTCTTTCATTGTTGTTTCCTTCTTGTTGTGTACATGTTACATCTATTGGACGGAGGAGCGACATTGGAGATTGGCTCTATGGACCTTCACATTGAGGAACGCTCGCACTTATTGGATGCACCTTCGAGCCTCCACTCTTGCCTCAACATCGAGCATTGGTACATCAACACTCCTTTGACACATTGCACTCACACATCCATATTTGTTGATTGTGCTCATACATGTCATGCTCGATGGATATATCATACTCACCACAAGTTTGCACCCCATGCATGGATTGACACACATTATGATTGCCTTGTTGCATCTTGTATTCCCATGTCATCCATGATATATGAGCTTGTTCACTTCCTTAGCAAATTTGTTGTGATCTTCCTTGATGGCATATTCATACATCATGATCATATTGTCCACCATCAATTGCATGATAGCTTACACATATTGAGCATCCATTACCATATTCATGCTCTTGATAAACCGTCTCACTATGACATCATTTTGCACCGTGGTTGCATTACTCCCATGAATGCTTTTGCTCCCGTGAATGCTTTACATCTCATTACATATTATCTTGCTAAGCTTCATGTGCTTCGTCATGAACAATCTTGCCTCACGGACTCATTCTTACATGATGGACACTTTGTGTGCGCTAACCATTGTATTTCCGAGTGTCGTTTGTGTTTGCTCTCTTTGCAAGTGTACCATCCCGACGACATCTTCAAGTACTTGGATTGCGCCATGACTTCCACTCCGTCCAATTACAAGTTCATCCACGACAACCGTTTCCATGGTGATGAGGATTTCGATCCGAGGTCGGATCTTTCCCAAGGGAGGGGAGATGATGCGGAGCATCCGACAATCATCCCCATGTACACTCGAGCCTACGCCATTGGACCTAAGGTGAATTCGCTCCTTTCCGAATCTTCCTTTCCGCATGTAAGACATGGATGCTACTTCAGCGCGGACCTTGTGCATACTCAGGTACACCCGAGGAGACCATGGAGAGCCCAAGGACCAAGGCCAGCGTGCTTGTGAAGCGAAGGAAGGAGAAGGAAGAAGAGCCACTACTACAGCGGCGGACATCCGCCCCAGCCGGACATCCGGCCCTTGCCCCGGAAATCCGGCATCGGCTATCCAGAGAACACCGAAAAGGACCAGAGCAGCCCGGACATCCGGCACCATGCCCCGGACATCCGGCTCTTCCTGAAGCCCCGGACATCGGGCCCCTTCGCCCGGAAATCCGGCCCCTCCATCACCGAACGCATCTGGAAGACCAAGGCCAGCCCGGACATCCGGCCTCCCAGCCCGGACATCCGGCCAGTCCCGAAGCCCCGGACATCCGGCCCGTCGCCCGGACATCCGGCCTCGCCTGTGTGTGAACAGTAAAGGGCCGAAACCCATGTACCCTTTCGCCCCCTTAGACTATATATACTCCATCCCCTTCCTCTTTCTAGGGTTAGCTTAGGTTTAGCTCATGTTTGTGTGAGAGTCTTGCTCATCCACTTGGTTACTTCTCCTCGGAGCTCAGGACCTCTTCGGAGAAGATCCCCCAAGCGGATTCAAGACCCCCTTCTAGGGTGGACCCCATCAAGACCTCCTCTCGGAGCAGAACGGCTACTCGTGTATCCTTACCTTTGTTGATTGTGGATCATATGTACCTCTTTGTGTTCGGTGATCTAGCACTTGTGTGATTGATTCCTTGTTGGTTTAGTGATTTCTCTCTCGTTTCCTCCGTGTTTCCCTCTTATTCTTCCCCGTGTTCTTCGTGATTCCCCGTAGGATCCGCTCCAACGTGAAAGATCATCCACGTAGGGTTCCGCCCTACATCATCATAGTGGTCTCTATGATGGGTGGCTTGGTTGTCGGCTATCACTTGACTAGGAGACATAGGGTTAGACCACTAGGGTTAGTCGTTATAAACCTTAGCATAGATGATGTAGGGCGGAACCCTACGTGGATGATCTTTCACGTTGGAGCGGATCCTACGGTGGATTACGAAGAACACGCGGAAGAACAAGAGGGAAACACGTGGAGGAACGAGGAAAAACACTCAACCAACAAGGAATCGGTCACACAAATGCTAGATCACCGATCACATAAAGTGGCACAAGATTCAAGATCAACAAAGGAAAGATACAAACGGTAGCCGTTCTTATCCGTGAGGAGGCCTTGAGGGGGTCCACCCTAGAAGGGGGTCTTGAATCCGCTTGGGGATCTTTCTCCAGAGAGTCCTGATCTCCGAGGAGAAGTAGCCAAGTGGATGAGCAAAGGCTCTCACACAAGAATATGAGCTAATCCAATGCTACCCTAGAAACAGGAAGGGGATGAAGTATATATAGTCTCGGGGGCGAAGGGGTACATGGTACTTGTCCCGGATACACTGCACGCAGGCAAGAGAGGCAGGATGTCCGGGCGTCAGGCCGGATGTCCGGGCCTTCGCGAGGCGCCGGATGTCCGGGCTATCCGGCCGGATGTCCGGGCTATCCGGCCGGATGTCCGGGCTGGGACGACCAGTTCTGCAGAATCGGGAGAGGGGTGCCGGATTTCCGGGCTTCAGGCCGGATATCCGGGCTGGGGGCCGGATGTCCGGGCTTGGACGCCGGATGTCCGGGCCCTGTAGACTTGGGCAGCTTGGTTGATGCTGAGGTAGAAGCTCCAGGGGCCGGATGTCCGGGGTCATGGCCGGATGTCCGGGGCCTGGAAGGTGATTTTGCCCGTTTCCGTTGGTTCTCTTCATCCATGGACTTGGCGGCTTGTCCATCTTCACGTGCATCCTCGGGAGGTTCCCCTTGACACCTAATCATGCATAGCATATCAGACTTAGGTAGTAGCCATGTCTCGAGTGGATCATATGTGATATCAATAAGGAAGGAGGTCACCTCGTTCTCGAGAGGTCTAGTTCTAGCTCGTGTCATGGGTCCTCTTGGCTCTTAATGAGACGGTTGTGGATGCATGGGGATGATCGTGGGATGCTCCGCATCATCTCCCCCCCCCCTTGGGAGAGATCCGACCTCGGATCAAAAGCTTCATCTCCATGGAATGGTGCGAGGTCCTTGACGTTGAAGATGTCGCTCATGTTGTATTTGTCTCGAGGTAGGTCGATCTTGTAAGCGTTGTCGTTGTAGCGTGCTAGCACCTTGAAAGGTCCATCGGCTCGAGGGAGAAGATTGGACTTGCGTTCTTTGGGGAAGCGGTCCTTGCGAAGGTGTAGCCACACTAGATCACCAATGTTGAAGACGATGGGTTGCTTGTTGGCGTTGAGCTTGTTTGCTTGATGTTGTACTTGGTGCTCAATGGTGTGCCTTGTATCTTCATGCATCTTCTTGATGTAGCTTGCTCGTTCACTTGCATCCATGTTGGTGCGCTCTTGGAGAGGAAGTGGTAGAATGTCCAATGGGTACAACGGGTTGAAACCGTAGACGACCTCGAAGGGGGACTTGCCGGTAGTCGAATGTCTTGCTCGGTTGTAGGCGTACTCGGCGATGGGTAGACATGCTTCCCATTCCTTGATGTTCTTCTTGATCAAGACACGAAGTAGAGTGGATAGTGTGCGGTTTGTCACCTCCGTTTGGCCGTCGGTTTGAGGATGGTATGCCGAGGAGAACAAGAGCTTGATTCCGAGCTTGGCGCATAGGGTCTTCCAAAAGTAACTCAAGAACTTGACGTCACGATCGGAGACGATTGTCTTTGGTACGCCATGTAGTCGCAAGATTTCCCTACAAAATAGATTTGCAACATGTGAAGCATCGTCTATCTTGTTGCAAGGAATGAAATGTGCCATCTTAGAAAATCTATCCACAACAACAAACACGGAATCCTTGCCATTTTGAGTCCTAGGCAAACCAAGTACAAAATCCATACTAATGTCTTCCCAAGGTTGATATGGAATAGGAAGAGGCATGTAAAGACCATGAGATTGAGCTTTAGACTTAGCTTTGCGACATGTATAGCATCGGTTGGTGACGCGTGAGACGTCGCGGAACATCTTGGGCCAAAAGTAGTTGTTGGAGAGCGTGGCGAATGTCTTGTCGCGTCCAAAGTGTCCCCTGAGTCCGCCTCCATGAGCCTCTTGCAAAAGGAGCAAACGAAGAGAAGACTCAGGAATGCATAGTTTGTTAGCTCTCATAAGATAACCATCCTTGATGTAATATTTTTTCCCAAGAAGTATGCGTCAAACACTTGGCATAAGGAGAAGCAAAAGATGGATCATGCTCATACAAGTCTTTAATATGCTCAAAACCAATAACATTCAACTCAAGTTGAGTGACAATCATGCATATGCGTGAAAGCGCGTCGGCAACTACATTTTCTTTACCCTTAATGTATTTGATCACATAAGGAAAAAATTCAATAAATTCACTCCATTTTGCATGACGCTTGTTTAATTTAGTTTGACCTTTGAGGTACTTAAGTGTTTCATGATCGATATGGATGACAAACTCATGAGGTCTAAGGTAATGTTCCCAAACATGTAGCACACGCACTAAAGCATACAATTCTTTGTCATAGATGGGATAATTAAGTTGAGCACCGGAGAGTTTTTCACTAAAATAAGCAATGGCTCGTTTTTCTTGCATCAAAACTCCGCCAATTCCGGTGCCACTTGCATCAAAATGAACCTCAAAAGTTTTGTCAAAATTGGGCAAAGCAAGAATCGGAGCATGAGTAAGCAAAGACTTGAGCTCATCAAAAGCGGTTGATTGCAAAGTTCCCCAAACAAAGGGAGTATTCTTCTTACTCAAGGCATGCAAAGGAGCGGTAATTGTGCTAAAATCTTTCACAAAGCGACGATAAAAACCTGCAAGACCAAGAAAACTTCGCACTTGTTGCAAATTGGTGGGTTGGGGCCAAGTTTTAATTGCTTCAATTTTAGATTCATCAACATGGACACCCTTTGAGGATACTACAAAACCCAAGAAAACCACTTTGTCAACTCCAAAAGTGCATTTTTTCAAGTTTGCATAAAGGCTTTCCTTGCGAAGAGTTTGCAACACAGATTTTACATGATTGATGTGCTCTTTCATGGTTTTGCTAAACACAAGAATATCGTCGAAGTAAACCACAACAAAGACTCCAATATAAGGACGAAGCACATGATGCATAAGACGCACAAAAGTACCGGGAGCTTCAGAAAGACCCATAGGCATCACGAACCATTCATATAAACCAAACTTGGTTTTGAAAGCAGTTTTCCATTCATCACCCTCTTGTATGCGGATTTGATAATAGCCACTTTTAAGGTCAAATTTTGAGAAAAAGTTGGCTCCACTAAGTTCATCAAGCATATCATCTAAGCGAGGAATGGGATGCCTATAGCGAACGGTAATAGCATTTATAGGTCTACAATCGGAACACAAGCGAAAACTTCCATCGGGCTTAGGCACAAGTATAACGGGAATGGCACAAGGGCTTAAGCTTTCACGTACATGACCGTTGTCGATTAGTTGTTGTACTTGCCGTTGAATCTCCTTGGTTTCTTCCGGATTGACTCGGTATGGAGCTTTGTTTGGTAGAGGCGCTCCGGGGATGAGGTCGATTCGATGCTCAATGCCTCGAAGAGGAGGTAGACCCGGAGGTAGCTCATCGGGAAAAACATCTTGAAATTCCTGCAAAAGAGATTGAAACACCAAAGGTAGCTCGTGAATGGTGTTAGTTTTTGGTTCTCCATCCTTGCACACAAGGATAAAGTGCATCACACTCGATGGGTTCTCACACACTTCTCTCATCTCACTTTTGGTGGCAAATAGAATGAGGTTTTTCTCTCTAGGCGAAGAGTCGCTCAAATTTGGCTTGTGGCTCTCACTCACTTTTGGGTGGATCACTTTCTCCTCTTTTCTCTGTGATGTGTGGCTTGCTTGTTGGCTATCACTTGAGTAGGAGACATAGGTCGTAGCACATATTCCTTCCCTTTCATCTTGAAGCTATAATGATTGGTGCGCCCATTGTGGATGACACCATGGTCGAATTGCCATGGTCGACCTAGAAGTAGGTGGCAAGCGGTCATTGGGACCACATCACATTCAACGTGTCTTCATAAGCACCAATTTTGAAGGAGACTTGGACCGTATGCTCGACTCGTATAGTGCCGGAGTCACTTAGCCATTGAACCTTGTAGGGGTGCGGGTGCTTCCTCTTGACCAATTGAAGTTTGGAACATAGTTCTTCACTTGCCAAGTTGTGGAAACTACCTCCATCGATGATGACCTTGACGGACCTTCCGTTGATGCTGGCCTTTGTGTGGAAGATGTGGCATCTTTGGTCGTCTTCTTGTTGATGTTGAAGAGTCAAGACCTTGGAGACAACAAGAGCGGGGCTCGAATCCTCATCACAAAAGACTTGATCATCTTCATCTTCGTTCACTTGCCGGTGCATGGCCACTTGCTCAAGAGCTTCCATCTCCTCTTCACTCATGGAGTCATATGTGCCATCGTCGTTGAGGATCATGGTGCGCTTGTTGGTGCATTCGTATGACTTGTGGCCTCGGCCGCCGCAAGTGAAACACTTGAAGTAGCTTGTCTTGATGGTCTCATCGGTCGGGGTAGAGGATGAAGCACGCGGCTTGAGGTTGCTTGTAGTAGGAGGAGGACGACTTGAACTTGCCGAAGTCTTCTTGTAACTTGACTTGTCGTCGTTTCTTGAAGAAAGCTTGGTCGAAGTAGATGTTGGAGTAGTCGTTGAAGCTTGGTTGTTGGAGAAGCCGTAGGTCTTGGATGAGTACTTGGCGTGCCAAAGTCATCTTGCACTTGGCGTTCCCGCCTTTGTAGCTTGATGCACGAGCTCAATGAGGGTTGAGTATGGTTGGAAGTCGGCGATCTTCTTGATGGGATGATTGAGTCCATTCAAGAAACGTGCCATAGTTTGCTCATCATCTTCTTTGACATTGGCTCGAATCATGGCTATCTCCATTTCCTTGTAATATTCTTCAACACTCTTTGTTCCTTGCTTGAGTAGTTGGAGTTTCTTGAAGAGGTCGCGGTTGTAGTAGGTTGGCACAAAACGTGCTCGCATGACATCCTTAATTTGAGCCCAAGTGGTGATTGGAGGTTAACCTCTTGCTTGTCGTCGCTCAATGATTTGTTCCCACCATATGAGCACATAGTCTTGGAACTCAAGTGATGCCATAGCGATTTTCTTCGCTTCTTCGTAGTTGTGCAACCGGAAGATTTTGTCAACCTTCAATGCCCATGAGAGGTAGTCTTCGGGGTCATTGCTTCCATTGAACTTGGGCATGGTGAATTTTAGCTTGCCGTGGCGTTGCTCTTCATTGTGTTGTTGGCGATGTTGATGATGGCGTCCTTGGCGTGGATTATGTCGTCTTCATGTTGTTCTTGGCGCTGAGGAAGACCATGATCAACTTGCCCTTGTTGAACTTGAGGTTGGGGTGGAGCTTGACGAGCTTGTGGAGGGGCTTGAGGAACTTTACGTTGTACATGAGGTTGGTAGTTCCTCTCTTGGATTTCTTCTCGAAGGGCTTCCTCTTGATTGCGCCGTTCGCGATTGCGGTTGGCGAAGGCTCTACTTGATTCTTGAAGGGCACGTTGCGCCTCAAGAGCTTGCGCCTCACGTTGTTGTTGTTGAAGACGTTGAGCCTTGGCGTCTTGTTCGTCTTGGTGAAAACGCGCTCGTTCTTCCTCTTGTTGGCGGCGAAGGCGTTGTCGTTCTTGAGCTTGAGCAAAAGCCTCTTGGTTTGATTGAGGACGAGGAACTTGATCATCAACTTGCTCTTGTCAATGCTTGTCATGTAGCGGGTTGCGAGATGCATGACGGTCTTAACGAGCGGCACGACGAAGAGTGTTCGAAGTAGGTGTACTTGAGTCGTAGAAGGTGTCGTCGGAGTGTCGACTCGAGCGGCTCCGTCTTGATGATGAAGAAGTTGAATGATGTCGGTTTCTCATCAGAGCGCGGATCTCATCCATTCTTGCATCATTCTCTTGCTTGTGAGCGTCGAACTTGTTGTCGAAGTAGTCTCTTGTACGTTGCTCGGAGAGTCGCAAGTCGGTGGCGAGGTTGTCGATGCGGTCGCTCATTGCTTGTTGTTCTTGGTGCAACGCTCTTTGTGCACCAAAGAGGTGGCTCTTGGTGACGTATGATGACATGTCGTCGTCTTGCTCGAAGAAGAGTGGGTTGGTAGATGTACTTGTCCTATCCATCATTCCAAGCAATATGTGAGTGGTAGAACGGAAAAGAACTTATACCAATGTACCTTTGACCGATGTTGAAGATAAATCAAGTTCACTCAAATGCGGACAATGAAATAGCACTCTTGGTACCGATTCTTGTCGGTTCTCACACCTACACAAATAAAAGCTTATGGTGGAGCTCGGTTAGGATGGTGGCACAAAATTTGATGCAATTGTAAGTGAGACTCAATAATGTTGGAAATGATTCACAAATTTGTAAATGCAACAAGTAGACCAATAGCAAGATATGGTACACGGAAACACACACGCAAATAGATAATATGGGGTTATGCAACCAAGGATGAGCCAAAATGTGGAATTCACCAAGATGCTCTTGTTGCACAACACTAGAGAGACGCTAGCACGATTGCACAATTGGCGGATACGAACTTGTGCACAACCTACGAAGCAAAAATGCAACGACTTCTATCCCAAGTATGCTATATGTATGGTGTTTCGATGTGTTGATCCAAGATGATCAAGTATGACAATCTTAATGTTGTATGATGCTATGGTTCTTGCTCATAAGCTCTTTGCTTATCTTACTCTTTTTGATTAAAAGCTTGATTGGCTCTTTCTCTTTTGAGCTCTTTTCTCATGCAAAACTTCACGAACCAAGATAGCAATTGTGTATGCGATGACAACTTTGTGACACACAAGTTGATGCTAAGATATGCACCACTTTGGTATGGTATGTGTGCTATGGAGTATGATCACTAATGTGCACAAGTCACGTTGCCGGCAATACTCAATGGCTAGTCTCGATGGGTAAGCAACGCAAAAGATGGGCTATGATGGTTATCAATGCAATTGCAAGTAATGACAAAGATGTCGACGATGTTACCGTCCTTGGCGAAGATGGCGGTGGTGATGTTGATGTTGAACCGTACCTAGATAGCGAAACACAAAGGATCTGGAAACCCCAACTCAAATTCTCAAGGCAAAATTTGGCAACATTGTCGGAATTGGTAGTGGGAAAGGTTATGGTGGTGTTATGCGGAAGTGGTGGAGGTAAGTGGAAGTGTATGTGGGCACGGGACAAAATTTGGCGAAAGTTAGGCGGTGAACGGGGTGGTGGATGGGGATTGTTGCTACCAGGGGCCGGATTTCCGGGCTGGGAGCTGGATGTCCGGGGCGCCGGATGTCCGGGCTGGTCGGACCGGATGTCCGGGGTGCCGGATGTCCGGGCTGCTCGGGCCGGATGTCCGGGATCGATGAACACTGCGTGGAGAGGTCAAATCCGGTCAAAATTCTGGCGATTTTGTGGATGGAAATTGTGGAAAAGATGGGGAAATGCTAGATCTACCTGCAACACACGAAATCCGCGGATCAAATCCAACAAAACTTCATCACACCAACAAATCACAAAAAAAATTGGGGCTATTTTTGTGGGAATTTTGAATTAGGACAAAACAACAAAATCAAGCTAGAAAAAGAGGGTAGGGGCTCCAATAACGTAATCAACGTGGCTCATGATACCATAGATGATGTAGGGCGGAACCCTACGTGGATGATCTTTCACGTTGGAGCGGATCCTACGGTGGATTACGAAGAACACGCGGAAGAACAAGAGGGAAACACGTGGAGGAACGAGGAAAAACACTCAACCAACAAGGAATCGGTCACACAAATGCTAGATCACCGATCACATAAAGTGGCACAAGATTCAAGATCAACAAAGGAAAGATACAAACGGTAGCCGTTCTTCTCCGTGAGGAGGCCTTGAGGGGGTCCACCCTAGAAGGGGGTCTTGAATCCGCTTGGGGGATCTTCTCCGTAGAGGTCCTGATCTCCGAGGAGAAGTAGCCAAGTGGATGAGCAAAGGCTCTCACACAAGAATATGAGCTAATCCAATGCTACCCTAGAAAGAGGAAGGGGATGAAGTATATATAGTATCGGGGGCGAAGGGGTACATGGGACTTATCCCGGATACACTGCACGCAGGCAGGAGAGGCCGGATGTCCGGGCGTCGGGCCGGATGTCCGGGCCTTCGCGAGGCGCCGGATGTCCGGGCTATCCGGCCAGATGTCCGGGCTGGGACGACCAGTTCTGCAGAATCGGGAGAGGGGTGCCGGATTTCCGCGCTTCAGGCCAGATATCCGGGCTGGGGGCCGGATGTCCGGGCTTGGACACCGGATGTCCGGGCCCTGTAGACTTGGATAGCTTGGCTGATGCTGAGGTAGAAGCTCCAGGGGCCGGATGTCCGGGGTCATGGCCGGATGTCCGGGGCCTGGAAGGTGATTTTTCCCGTTTCCGTTGGTTCTCTTCATCCATGGACTTGGCGGCTTGTCCATCTTCACGTGCATCCTCGGGAGGTTCCCCTTGACACCTAATCATGCATAGCATATCGGACTTAGGTAGTAGCCATGTCTCGAGTGGATCATATGTGATATCAATAAGGAAGGAGGTCACCTCGTTCTCGAGAGCTCTAGTTCTAGCTCGTGTTATGGGTCCTCTTGGCTCTTGATGAGACGGTTGTGGATGCATGGGGATGATCGTGGGATACTCCGCATCAATTCCCTACCCCAGTGTGGAGGTGGTGGATTGCCTCTTGGGCTGATGACGAACAGTACAAGGGGAAGAACAGCCTCCTGAGGTTGAGGTGTTCTTGTGTTGGCCGAACTTGTTGTTGAAGACATTGAGCCTTGGCGTCTTGTTCGTCTTGGTGAAAACGCGCTCGTTCTTCCTCTTGTTGGCGACGAAGACGTTGTCGTTCTTGAGCTTGAGCAAAAGCCTCTTGGTTTGATTGAGGACGAGGAACTTGATCATCAACTTGCTCTTGCGAATGCTTGTCATGTAGCGGGTTGCGAGATGCATGACGGTCTTGACGAGCGGCACGACGAAGAGTGTTCGAAGTAGGTGTACTTGAGTCGTAGAAAATGTCGTCGGAGTGTCGACTCGAGCGGCTCCGTCTTGATGATGAAGAAGTTGAATGATGCCGGTTTCTCATCAAAGCGCGGATCTCGTCCATTCTTGCGTCGTTCTCTTGCTTGTGAGCGTCGAACTTGTTGTCGAAGTAGTCTCTTGTACGTTGCTCGGAGAGTCGCAAGTCGGTGGCGAGGTTGTCGATGCGGTCGCTCATTGCTTGTTGTTCTTGGTGCAACGCTCTTTGTGCACCAAAGAGGTGGCTCTTGGTGACGTATGATGACATGTCGTCGTCTTGCTCGAAGAAGAGTGGGTTGGTTGATGTACTTGGCCTATCCATCATTCCAAGCAAAATGTGAGTGGTAGAACGGAAAAGAACTTATACCAATGTACCTTTGACCGATGTTGAAGATGAATCAAGTTCACTCAAATGCGGACAATGAAATAGCACTCTTGGTACCGATTCTTGTCGGTTCTCACACCTACACAAATAAAAGCTTATGGTGGAGCTCGGTTAGGATGGTGGCACAAAATTTGATGCAATTGTAAGTGAGACTCAATAATGTTGGAAATGATTCACAAATTTGTAAATGCAACAAGTAGACCAATAGCAAGATATGGTACACGGAAACACACACGCAAATAGATAATATGGGGTTATGCAACCAAGGATGAGCCAAAATGTGGAATTCACCAAGATGCTCTTGTTGCACAACACTAGAGAGACGCTAGCACGATTGCACAATAGGCGGATCTGAACTTGTGCACAACCAACTAAGCAAAAAGCATAGCGACTTCTATCCCAAGTATGCTATATGTATGGTGTTTCGATGTGTTGATCCAAGATGATCAAGTATGACAATCTTAATGTTGTATGATGCTATGGTTCTTGCTCATAAGCTCTTTGCTTATCTTCCTCTTTTTGCTTAAAAGCTTGATTGGCTCTTTCTCTTTTGAGCTCTTTTCTCATGCAAAACTTCACGAACCAAGATAGAAATTGTGTATGCGATGACAACTTTGTGACACACAAGTTGATGCTAAGATATGCACCACTTTGGTATGGTATGTATGCTATGGAGTATGATCACTAATGTGCACAAGTCACGTTGCCAGCAATACTCAATGGCTAGTCTCGTTGGGTAAGCAACGCAAAAGATGGGCTATGATGGTTATCAATGCAATTGCAAGTAATGACAAAGATGTCAACGATGTTACCGTCCTTCGCGAAGATGAGCGGTGGTGATGTTGATGTTGAACCGTACCTAGATAGCCGAAACACAAAAGGATACGGAAACCCCAACTCAAATTCTCAAGGAAAAATTTGGCAACATTGTCGGAATTGGTAGTGGGAAAGGTTATGGTGGTGTTATGCGGAAGTGGTGGAGGTAAGTGGAAGTGTATGTGGGCACGAGACAAAAGTTGGCGAAAGTTAGGCGGTGAACGGGGTGGTGGATGGGGATTGTTGCAATCGAAGAGAAGACTCGGGAATGCATAGTTTGTTAGCTCTCATAAGATAACCATCCTTGATGTAATATTTTTTCCCAAGAAGTATGCGTCAAACACTTGGCATAAGGAGAAGGAAAAGATGGATCATGCTCATACAAGTCTTTAATATGCTCAAAACCAATAACATTCAACTCAAGTTGAGTGACAATCATGCATATGCGTGAAAGCGCGTCGGCAACTACATTTTCTTTACCCTTAATGTATTTGATCACATAAGGAAAAAATTCAATAAATTCACTCCATTTTGCATGACGCTTGTTTAATTTAGTTTGACCTTTGAGGTACTTAAGTGTTTCATGATCGATATGGATGACAAACTCATGAGGTCTAAGGTAATGTTCCCAAACATGTAGCACACGCACTAAAGCATACAATTCTTTGTCATAGATGGGATAATTAAGTTGAGCACCGAGAGTTTTTCACTAAAATAAGCAATGGCTCGTTTTCTTGCATCAAAACTCCGCCAATTCCGGTACCACTTGCATCAAAATGAACCTCAAAAGTTTTGTCAAAATTGGGCAAAGCAAGAATCGGAGCATGAGTAAGCAAAGACTTGAGCTCATCAAAAGCGGTTGATTGCAAAGTTCCCCAAACAAAGGGAGTATTCTTCTTACTCAAGGCATGCAAAGGAGCGGTAATTGTGCTAAAATCTTTCACAAAGCGACGATAAAAACCTGCAAGACCAAGGAAACTTCGCACTTGTTGCAAATTGGTGGGTTGGGGCCAAGTTTTAATTGCTTCAATTTTAGATTCATCAACATGGTCACCCTTTGAGGATACTACAAAACCCAAGAAAACCACTTTGTCAACTCCAAAAGTGCATTTTTTTGAAGTTTGCATAAAGGCTTTCCTTGCGAAGAGTTTGCAACACAGATTTTACATGATTGATGTGCTCTTTCATGGTTTTGCTAAACACAAGAATATCGTCGAAGTAAACCACAACAAAGACTCCAATATAAGGACGAAGCACATGATGCATAAGACGCACAAAAGTACCGGGAGCTTCCGAAAGACCCATAGGCATCACGAACCATTCATATAAACCAAATTTGGTTTTGAAAGCAGTTTTCCATTCATCACCCTCTTGTATGCGGATTTGATAATAGCCACTTTTAAGGTCAAATTTTGAGAAAAAGTTGGCTCCACTAAGTTCATCAAGCATATCATCTAAGCGAGGAATGGGATGCCTATAGCGAACGGTAATAGCATTTATAGGTCTACAATCGGAACACAAGCGAAAACTTCCATCGGGCTTAGGCACAAGTATAACGGGAATGGCACAAGGGCTTAAGCTTTCACGTACATGACCGTTGTCGATTAGTTGTTGTACTTGCCGTTGAATCTCCTTGGTTTCTTCGGATTGACTCGGTATGGAGCTTTGTTTGGTAGAGGCGCTCCGGGGATGAGGTCGATTCGATGCTCAATGCCTCGAAGAGGAGGTAGACCCGGAGGTAGCTCATCGGGAAAAACATCTTGAAATTCCTGCAAAAGAGATTGAAACACCAAAGGTAGCTCGTGAATGGTGTTAGTTTTTGGTTCTCCATCCTTGCACACAAGGATAAAGTGCATCACACTCGATGGGTTCTCACACACTTCTCTCATCTCACTTTTGGTGGCAAATAGAATGAGGTTTTTCTCTCTAGGCGAAGAGTCGCTCAAATTTGGCTTGTGGCTCTCACTCACTTTTGGGTGGATCACTTTCTCACTCTTTTCTCTGTGATGTGTGGCTTGCTTGTTGGCTATCACTTGAGTAGGAGACATAGGTCGTAGCACATATTCCTTCCCTTTCATCTTGAAGCTATAGTGATTGGTGCGCCCATTGTGGATGACACCATGGTCGAATTGCCATGGTCGACCTAGAAGTAGGTGGCAAACGGTCATTGGGACCACATCACATTCCAACGTGTCTTCATAAGCACCAATTTTGAAGGAGACTTGGACCGTATGCTCGACTCGTATAGTGCCGGAGTCACTTAGCCATTGAACCTTGTAGGGGTGCGGGTGCTTCCTCTTGACCAATTGAAGTTTGGAACATAGTTCTTCACTTGCCAAGTTGTGGAAACTACCTCCATCGATGATGACCTTGACGGACCTTCCGTTGATGCTGGCCTTTGTGTGGAAGATGTGGCATCTTTGGTCGTCTTCTTGTTGATGTTGAAGAGTCAAGACCTTGGAGACAACGAGAGCGGGGCTCGAATCCTCATCACAAAAGACTTGATCATCTTCATCTTCGTTCACTTGCCGGTGCATGGCCACTTGCTCAAGAGCTTCCATCTCCTCTTCACTCATGGAGTCATATGTGCCATCGTCGTTGAGGATCATGGTGCGCTTGTTGGTGCATTCGTATGACTTGTGGCCTCGGCCGCCGCAAGTGAAACACTTGAAGTAGCTTGTCTTGATGGTCTCATCGGTCGGGGTAGAGGATGAAGCACGCGGCTTGAGGTTGCTTGTAGTAGGAGGAGGACGACTTGAACTTGCGAAGTCTTCTTGTAACTTGACTTGTCGTCGTTTCTTGAAGAAAGCTTGGTGAAGTAGATGTTGGAGTAGTCGTTGAAGCTTGGTTGTTGGAGAAGCCGTGGGTCTTGGATGAGTACTTAGGCGTACTTGAAGTCATCTTGCACTTGGCGTTCCGCCTTTGTAGCTTGATGCACGAGCTCAATGAGGGTTGAGTATGGTTGGAAGTCGGCGATCTTCTTGATGGGATGATTGAGTCCATTCAAGAAACGTGCCATAGTTTGCTCATCATCTTCTTTGACATTGGCTCGAATCATGGCTATCTCCATTTCCTTGTAATATTCTTCAACACTCTTTGTTCCTTGCTTGAGTAGTTGGAGTTTCTTGAAGAGGTCGCGGTTGTAGTAGGTTGGCACAAAACGTGCTCGCATGACATCCTTCATTTGAGCCCAAGTGGTGATTGGAGGTTAACCTCTTGCTTGTCGTCGCTCAATGATTTGTTCCCACCATATGAGCACATAGTCTTGGAACTCAAGTGATGCCATAGCGATTTTCTTCGCTTCTTCGTAGTTGTGCAACCGGAAGATTTTGTCAACCTTCAATGCCCATGAGAGGTAGTCTTCGGGGTCATTGCTTCCATTGAACTTGGGCATGGTGAATTTTAGCTTGCCGTAGCGTTGCTCTTCATTGTGTTGTTGGCGATGTTGATGATGACGTCCTTGACGTGGATTGTAATCGTCTTCATGTTGTTCTTGGCGCTGAGGAAGACCATGATCAACTTGCCCTTGTTGAACTTGAGGTTGGGGTGGAGCTTGACGAGCTTGTGGAGGGGCTTGAGGAACTTGACGTAGTACATGAGGTTGGTAGTTCCTCTCTTGGATTTCTTCTCGAAGGGCTTCCTCTTGATTGCGCCGTTCGCGATTGCGGTTGGCGAAGGCTCTACTTGATTCTTGAAGGGCACGTTGCGCCTCAAGAGCTTGCGCCTCACGTTGTTGTTGTTGAAGACGTTGAGCCTTGGCGTCTTGTTCGTCTTGGTGAAAACGCGCTCGTTCTTCCTCTTGTTGGCGACGAAGACGTTGTCGTTCTTGAGCTTGAGCAAAAGCCTCTTGGTTTGATTGAGGACGAGGAACTTGATCATCAACTTGCTCTTGTCAATGCTTGTCATGTAGCGGGTTGCGAGATGCATGACGGTCTTAACGAGCGGCACGACGAAGAGTGTTCGAAGTAGGTGTACTTGAGTCGTAGAAGGTGTCGTCGGAGTGTCGACTCGAGCGGCTCCGTCTTGATGATGAAGAAGTTGAATGATGCCGGTTTCTCATCAGAGCGCGGATCTCGTCCATTCTTGCATCGTTCTCTTGCTTGTGAGTGTCGAACTTGTTGTCGAAGTAGTCTCTTGTACGTTGCTCGGAGAGTCGCAAGTCGGTGGCGAGGTTGTCGATGCGGTTGCTCATTGCTTGTTGTTCTTGGTGCAACGCTCTTTGTGCACCAAAGAGGTGGCTCTTGGTGACGTATGATGACATGTCGTCGTCTCGCTCGAAGAAGAGTGGGTTGGTAGATGTACTTGGCCTATCCATCATTCCAAGCAATATGTGAGTGGTAGAACGGAAAAGAACTTATACCAATGTACCTTTGACTGATGATGAAGATGAATCAAGTTCACTCAAATGCGGACAATGAAATAGCACTCTTGGTACCGATTCTTGTCGGTTCTCACACCTACACAAATAAAAGCTTATGGTGGAGCTCGGTTAGGATGGTGGCACAAAATTTGATGCAATTGTAAGTGAGACTCAATAATGTTGGAAATGATTCACAAATTTGTAAATGCAACAAGTAGACCAATAGCAAGATATGGTACACGGAAACACACACGCAAAAAGATAATATGGGGTTATGCAACCAAGGATGAGCCAAAATGTGGAATTCACCAAGATGCTCTTGTTGCACAACACTAGAGAGACGCTAGCACGATTGCACAATTGGCGGATACGAACTTGTGCACAACCTACGAAGCAAAAATGCAACGACTTCTATCCCAAGTATGCTATATGTATGGTGTTTCGATGTGTTGATCCAAGATGATCAAGTATGACAATCTTAATGTTGTATGATGCTATGGTTCTTGCTCATAAGCTCTTTGCTTATCTTCCTCTTTTTGCTTAAAAGCTTGATTGGCTCTTTCTCTTTTGAGCTCTTTTCTCATGCAAAACTTCACAAACCAAGATAGCAATTGTGTATGCGATGACAACTTTGTGACACACAAGTTGATGCTAAGATATGCACCACTTTGGTATGGTATGTATGCTATGGAGTATGATCACTAATGTGCACAAGTCACGTTGCCGGCAATACTCAATGGCTAGTCTCGATGGGTAAGCAAAGCAAAAGATGGGCTATGATGGTTATCAATGCAATTGCAAGTAATGACAAAGATGTCAACGATGTTACCGTCCTTGGCGAAGATGAGCGGTGGTGATGTTGATGTTGAACCGTACCTAGATAGCCGAAACACAAAGGATACTGAAACCCCAACTCAAATTCTCAAGGCAAAATTTGGCAACATTGTCGGAATTGGTAGTGGGAAAGGTTATGGTGGTGTTATCTTGGAAGTGGTGGAGGTAAGTGGAAGTGTATGTGGGCACGGGACAAAATTTGGCGAAAGTTAGGCGGTGAACGGGGTGGTGGATGGGGATTGTTGCTACCAGGGGCCGGATTTCCGGGCTGGGAGCCGGATGTCCAGGGCGCCGGATGTCCGGGCTGGTCGGACCGGACGTCCGGGGTGCCGGATGTCCGGGCTGCTCGGGCCGGATGTCCGGGCTCGATGAACACTGCGTGGAGAGGTCAAATCCGGTCAAAATTCTGGCGATTTTGTGGATGGAAATTGTGGAAAAGATGGGGAAATGCTAGATCTACCTGCAACACACGAAATCCGCGGATCAAATCCAACAAAACTTCATCACACCAACAAATCACAAAAAAAAATTGGGGCTATTTTTGTGGGGAATTTTTGGAATTAGGACAAAAACAACAAAATCAAGCTAGAAAAAGAGGGGTAGGGGCTCCAATAACGTAATCAACGTGGCTCATGATACCATAGATGATGTAGGGCGGAACCCTACGTGGATGATCTTTCACGTTGGAGCGGATCCTACGGTGGATTACGAAGAACACGCGGAAGAACAAGAGGGAAACACGTGGAGGAACGAGGAAAAACACTCAACCAACAAGGAATCGGTCACACAAATGCTAGATCACCGATCACATAAAGTGGCACAAGATTCAAGATCAACAAAGGAAAGATACAAACGGTAGTCGTTCTTCTCCGTGAGGAGGCCTTGAGGGGGTCCACCCTAGAAGGGGGTCTTGAATCCGCTTGGGGGATCTTCTCCGTAGAGGTCCTGATCTCCGAGGAGAAGTAGCCAAGTGGATGAGCAAAGGCTCTCACACAAGAATAAGAGCTAATCCAATGCTACCCTAGAAAGAGGAAGGGGATGAAGTATATATAGTATCGGGGGCGAAGGGGTACATGGGAATTGTCCCGGATACACTGCACGCAGGCAGGAGAGGCCGGATGTCTGGGCGTCGGGCTGGATGTCCAGGCCTTCGCGAGGCGCCGGATGTCCGGGCTATCCGGCCAGATGTCCGGGCTGGGACGACCAGTTCTGCAGAATCGGGAGAGGGGTGCCGGATTTCCGCGCTTCAGGCCGGATATCCGCGCTTCAGGCCGGATATCCGGGCTGGGGGCCAGATGTCCGGGCTTGGACGCCGGATGTCCGGGCCCTGTAGACTTGGACAGCTTGGCTGATGCTGAGGTAGAAGCTCCAGGGGCCGGATGTCCGGGGTCATGGCCGGATGTCCGGGGCCTGGAAGGTGATTTAGCCCGTTTCCGTTGGTTCTCTTCATCCATGGACTTGGCGGCTTGTCCATCTTCACGTGCATCCTCGGGAGGTTCCCCTTGACACCTAATCATGCATAGCATATCGGACTTAGGTAGTAGCCATGTCTCGAGTGGATCATATGTGATATCAATAAGGAAGGAGGTCACCTCGTTCTCGAGAGCTCTAGTTCTAGCTCGTATCATGGGTCCTCTTGGCTCTTGATGAGACGGTTGTGGATGCATGGGGATGATCGTGGGATGCTCCGCATCAATACCCTACTCCAGTGTGGTGGTGGTGGATTGCCTCTTGGGCTGATGACGAACAGTACACGGGGAAGAACAGCCTCCTGAGGTTGAGGTGTTCTTGTGTTGGCCGAACTTGTGTGTGTGTGTGGATTCGATCAGCTCAGGCTCAATTGCCTTTTAATGTGGTGGCTAGTCCTATTGATAGAGGCCCTAGTCCTCTCCCCAAATATCGAGCGAGAAGGGAGCCAAAAACGTCCAATTTGAAAGGGGACAGCTAGTACAACTTATCCTGACAAAAGTAGTATTCGCCTGCAAAAGGCTCTGGGTGGTGACGCCGCCTTGGGCTCCACGGTGACCTCCGTCTTGACGTCCTGCTAGTCTTGGTCTCGTTGCACTGATATGGAAACCTATGCTTGATGCCTCGGTACTCCGCGCCTGCGCTTGCCTCCTTAGCACCAAAGAGGAAACAAGGACGTTGCGCGCATTGGCGCCCGCCTGGTCTCAATCGTCATGGCTCACGTCACGAGAACCTCGCGAGGTTTGCCTTGCCTTGATCTCTCCGCCCCTCGCGAGCCTGCCTGGCGAGGCCGCTCCTGAGGAGGTCTTCCATCGTCCGCCTCGCGAGGCTTGGCCCCTCGCGAGGGTCTTGAATGCCTTGTTGATGAAGATGGGCCGTACGGGCCTGCTAGCAAAGCCACGCCGCGGGCCGCAGGCAGGAAAGTCTGGGGACCCCCGTTCCCAGTATACCGACAGTAGCCCCTGGGCCCAAGCTGCGCTCGGGCTTGGCTTCGAGGCGAAGCCAAAGGTAAGTACGGAGCGCCGCGGGCCCTAATAGCCTGCGGCCTTGGTCGACGCGTGGCGGTTGATTGGACGTGGGTGTCTACGCTTCCCCACGCTGCCTCGGCAACTGCCCGACTTGACAAGTCCCTGCGACATGCAAGGAAAACCATCATTACTTGTGATCATGGGGGGCGCTGGTTGGCCTTCTCCTTCTATAAATGAGGAGGAGGGTCAGAGCCCCCGTCACCCATTTCTTCCCATTCCGCTTGCTTCTTCTTCCGCCCCACCGCCGACTCCGATGACGCCGTCGAAGAGGTTCTCTACCGCAGAGAAGGGAAAGGCCCCTCGCGAGTGATGTAGGGTGGAACCCTATTGGCCCGATCTTTCACGAAAGGAGCAGATCCCAACGAGGAATACGAAGAACGCGAGGGGAAAATGAGGAGAAACACAAGAGAATCACTCAAACCAACAAGATTCGATTACACATGCGCTAAATCCAAGAGCACAAAGAGAGATACATGATTCAAAGTCAACAAAGGACGATACAAAGGTAACCGGTTCTTCTCCTAGAAGGAGGTCTTGATGATGGTCTTCTCCGTAAAGGAGGTCTTGAATCCAAGGTGGATCTTCTCCGTAGAGGGGTCGCGGTCTCTCTCGTGGAGTAGATCCGTAATGGATGAGCAATGCTCTATCTCACAAATGAGCTAAACCAATGCTAACCCTAGAAAGATGGAGGAGAAGGAGTATATATAGTCTAGGGGGACGAAAGGGTACATGGGCCTCGGCCCTTTACTGTGCGTAGACAGGCGGAGCCGGATGTCCGGGTGTCGGGCCGGATGTCCGGGGCTTCAGGAGGCGCCGGATGTTCGGGCTGGCGGCCGGATGTTCGGGCTGTTGGCGCCATATCCTGTCGATTCGGGTGTGTGGCGCCGGATTTCCGGGCTTTTGGACGGATGTCCGGGCTGGACGCCAGATGTCTAGGGCCTGTAGACGTGGGCGGCAGGGCTCCTACTGGTGTGGTCGCTCCAGGGGCCGGATGTCCGGGGCCTTGGCCGGATGTTCGGGTCCTGGAAGGTGAACTTGCCCGTTTTCGTTGGTTCTCTTCATCCATGGACTTGGCGGCTTGTCCGTCTTCACGTGCATCTTCGTGAGGGTCCTCTTGACACCTGATCATGCATAGCATGTCGGACTTAGGTAGTAGCCA
Source organism: Aegilops longissima (assembly GCA_021605205.1). Lineage (NCBI taxonomy): Eukaryota > Viridiplantae > Streptophyta > Magnoliopsida > Poales > Poaceae > Aegilops > Aegilops longissima. The sequence goes on along the minus strand of CM038681.1, from coordinate 344,843,876 downwards.
TGTCTCGAGTGGATCATATCTGATATCACTAAGGAAGGAAGTCACCTCGTTCTCGAGAGCTCTAGCTCGTGCTCGTGTCATAGGTCCTCTTTGCTCTTGATGAGACGATGGTAGGTCCATGGGGATGATCATGGGATGCTCCGCATCATATCCCCTCCCTTGGGAAAGACCCGACCTCGGATCGAAATCCTCATCACCATGGAACGGGGAGAGATCTTTGATGTTGAAGATGTCGCTCACGGAGTACTTTTCGCGTGGGATGTCGATCTTGTATGCGTTGTTGTTGTAGCGTGCAAGCACTTTGAAGGGTCCATCCGCTAGGGGTAGTAGCTTGGACTTGCGTTCATTGGGGAAGCGATCCTTGCGAAGGTGTAGCCACACTAGATCTCCGACATTGAACATCATGGGTTGCTTGTTGACGTTGAGCTTGGTCGCGAGTCGTTGTACTTGGCGCTCGATGGTGCTCCTTTTATCTTCATGCATCTTCTTGAGGAAGTTGACTCGGGCACTCGCGTCCATGTTTGTGCGCTCTTGAAGCGGTAGAGGTAGAATGTCCAATGGTGACAATGGGTTGAAGCCATAGACGACCTCGAAGGGGGAGTCGAATGTCTTGCTCGGTTGTAGGCGTACTCGGCGATTGGTAGGCACTCCTCCCACTCCTTGATGTTCTTCTTTATCAACACGCGTAGTAGAGTGGAGAGCGTGCGGTTCGTCACCTCCGTTTGGCCATTAGTTTGTGGATGGTATGCCGAAGAGAACAAGAGCTTGATTCCGAGCTTGGCGCACAAGGTCTTCCAAAAGTAACTCAAGAACTTGACGTCGCGATCCGAGACAATCGTCTTTGGCACTCCATGAAGGCGTAATATTTCCCTACAAAACAAATTTGCAACAGGTGAAGCATCGTCTATCTTGTTGCAAGGAATGAAATGAGCCATTTTGGAGAATTGGTCCACAACAACAAAAACGGAATCCTTGCCATTTCGAGTTCTAGGCAAACCAAGCACAAATCCATGCTAATATCTTCCCATGGTTGATATGGAATTGGAAGTGGTATGTAAAGGCCATGAGATTGGGCTATAGACTTAGCTATGCGACATGTAGAGCATCGGTTGGTGAAACGATTGACGTCGTGAAACATCTTGGGCCAAAAGTAGTTCTTGGAGAGCGTAGCAAATGTCTTGTCGCGTCCAAAGTGTCCCATGAGTCCGCCTCCATGAGATTCCTGCAAAAGCAACAAGCGAAGAGAGGACTCGGGGATGCAAAGTTTGTTAGCTCTCATAACATATCCATCTTTGACGCAGTATCAATTCCAAGAAGTATGCGTCAAACACTTGGCATAAGGAATAGAAAATGTAGGATCATGCTCATACAAGTCTTTTATGTGCTCAAAACCAATGACATTCAATTCAAGTTGAGTAACAAGCATGCATATACGGGAAAGCGCATCCGCCACAATATTTTCCTTACCTTTAATGTACTTGATGACATAAGGAAATGACTCAATAAATTCACTCCACATAGCATGACGCTTGTTCAACTTAGTTTGACCCTTAAGGTATTTAAGCGTTTCATGGTCGGTGTGGATGATGAACTCATGAGGGCGAAGGTAATGTTCCCATTCATGCAAAAATCGCACTAAAGCATATAGCTCTTTATCATAGATGAGATAATTTAGTTGTGCTCCGGAAAGTTTCTCACTAAAGTATGCAATGGGGCGCTTCTCTTGCATTAACACACCTCCTATGCCATTACCACTAGCATCGCAATGACCTTCAAAAGGTTTTTCAAAGTTGGGTAATGCAAGCATGGGAGCATGAGTAAGCAAATTTTTAAGCTCATTGAAAGAGATGTCTTGGGATGTTCCCCAAACAAACGGTGCATTTTTCTTACTCAAAGCATGCAAAGGTGAAGCAATGGTGCTAAAATCCTTCACAAATCTATGGTAGAAACCGGCTAAACCAAGAAAATTACGCACTTGTTGCAAATTGGTTGGTTGGGGCCAAGTTTTAATAGCATTGGTCTTAGATTCATCAACATGAACACCCTTAGAAGATACTACAAATCCCAAGAAAACAAGCTTATCAACACCAAAGAGGCATTTTTCCATATTAGCATAAAGTTTTTCTTTTCGAAGAGTTTCTAGCACGGTTCGAAGGTGGGTGACATGCTCTTTGAGAGGTTTGCTAAACACAAAGATATCATCGAAGTAAACAACAACAAATTCGCCAATGTAAGGGCGAAACACATAATGCATAAGACGCATGAAAGTACCGGGTGCTTCCGATAAACCCATAGGCATGACTAACCACTCATAGAGACCAAACTTTGTTTTGAAAGTGGTTTTCCATTCATCACCCTCTTGTATGCGGATTTGATAGTAACCACTTTTAAGATCAATTTTGCAAAAAATAGTGGCACCGCTAAGTTCATCAAGCATATCATCAAGGCGTGGAATGGGGTACCTATAGCGAACGTTGATTGGATTGATAGGTCTACAATCGGAGCACATGCGAAAGCTACGTCTCTTTTGGGCACAAGAATGACCGGTACGGCACAAGGACTCAAACTTTCACGCACATGTCCATGATCTATGAGATGTTGTACTTGCCTTTGTATTTCTTTGGTTTCTTCGGGGTTGATGCAGTAGGGAGCTTTGTTTGGAAGCGGCGCTCCGGGGATGAGATCGATCCGGTGCTCAATGCCTCGTAGTGGAGGTAGACCCGAAGGTAGCTTGTCGGGGAAAACATCTTGAAATTCTTGCGATAGAGAAGATAACACCAAAGGTAGATTGTGAGAGGTGTTAGTTTTTGCTGCCTCGTCCTTGCACAATAGGACATAGTGTAGGACACTTGATGGGTTCTCACACACTTCTCTCATCTCATGTTTGTTGGCAAATAGGACTAGGTTTTTCTCTCTTGACGAGGAGTCGCTCAATTTGGGCTTGTGGCGCTCACTTTCTTTATGGTGGTTCACTCTCTCACTAGGCTCTCCACGATGGGTGGCTTGCTCGTCGGCGAGCACTTGGCTTTGAGACATAGGTCGTAGCACAAACTCCTTCCCTTTCATCTTGAAGCTATAGTGGTTTGTGCACCCGTTGTGGGTGACACCTCGGTCAAATTGCCATGGTCGCCCAAGGAGGAGGTGGCACACGGTCATCGGAAGGACATCACACTCCAAAGTGTCTTCATAGGCGCCAATCTTGAAAGAGACTTGTACCCTATGCTCGACTTGGATGGTGCTGGTGTCGTTTAGCAATTGAACCTTGTAGGGGTTAGGGTGCTTCATCTTGACCAGTTGGAGTTTGGAGCATAGTTCTTCACTTGCTAAGTTATGGCAACTACCTCCGTCGATGATGGCCTTGACGGACCATCCATTGATGCCGACCTTTGTATGGAAGATATGGCATCTTTGATCTTCGTCTTGTTGATGTTGAACAGTCAAGACCTTGGAGCCAACAAGAGCGGGACTTGAATCTTCATCACAAAAGACTTTATCATCTTCGTCAACGTTGTTCACTTGTCGGTGCATGGCCACTTGCTCAAGGGCTTCCATTTCTCCTTCACTCATTGAGTCATAGGTTCCATCGTCATTGATGATCATGGTGCGCGTGTTTGTGCACTCGAAGGACTTGTGGCCTCGGCCTCCGCATGTGAAACATTTGATGGAACTTGTCTTGATGGTCTCATCGGTTGGAGTAGATGATGATGAAGCTTTCGGCTTGAAGTTGCTTGTAGTAGGAGGACGACTTGAGCTTGTCGAAGTTTTATTGTAACTTGACTTGTCGTCGTTGCTTGCAGATGGCTTGGTTGAGGTTGAAGGTGTTGGAGTCGCCGAAGCTTGATTGTTGGAGACGCCATAGGACTTGGAAGAGAACTTGGCATACTTGAAGTCGTCTTGTACTTGACATTCTGCTTTGGTAACTTGATGCACTAGCTCGATGAGGTTCAGGTATGGTTGGAAGTCGGCAATCTTCTTGATAGGGTGATTGAGTCCATTCAAGAAACGTGCCATAGTTTGCTCATCATCTTCTTTGACATTGGCTCGTATCATGGCAATCTCCATTTCTTTGTAGTACTCTTCAACGCTCTTGGTTCCTTGCTTGAGTTGTTGGAGTTTCTTGAAGAGGTCGCGGTTGTAGTAGTTTGGCACGAATCGTTCTCTCGTGACATCCTTCATTTGTGCCCAAGTGGTGATGGGTGGTTCACCTCTTGCCTCTTGTCGCTCAACCACTTGTTCCCACCAAATGAGGACGTAATCTTGGAACTTAAGGGATGCCATTGTGATCTTCTTCTCTTCTTCATAGTTGTGCAAGCGGAAAATTTTGTCAACCTTCAATGCCCATGATAGGTACTCTTCGGGGTCATTGCTTCCATTGAACTTGGGCATGGTGAACTTTAGCTTGCCGTATCGTTGCTCTTCATTGTGTTGGGGACGGGGATGATGATGCCCTTGACGTGTAGGATTGTCAACCTCATGTTGCTCTTGGCGAGGAGGGTTGTCAACCTCATGTTGTTCTTGTCGGGGTGGCTCTTCATAGTCATCATGTGCTTGGTGAGCTTGGGGTACTCATTGAGCTTGAGGAGGAATTTGTCGAGGTTGTGGTGGAGCTTGTCGAGCTTGACGAGGACCTTGAGGAGCTTGACGATGTGCCAGTGCTTCATAGATGCGTTCTTGGACTTCATCACGAAGAGCTTCTTCTTGTTCACGAGCTTGCCGGTTGCGCATGGTGACGGCTCTACTTGAATCTCGGAGGGCTTGTTGTGCTTCGAGTGCTCGAGCTTCACGTAGTTCTTGTTCGTGACATTGTGCCTCGGCTTCTTGTGTTTCTTGGTGTTGTCGCGCTTGCTCCTCTTGTTGTTGTTGTCATTGCCGTTGTCGTTCTTGTGCTTGCGCGAATGCCTCTTGAGCTTGACGTTGTCGGTGCTCTTGAGAGTCGGTGTCGTGTAGCGGATTGCGGTTGGCATGACGATCTTGACGCGCGGAATAAAGAGTGTTCGAAGTCGGGGTACTTGAGCCGGAGATAGTGTCGTCAGAGTGTCGACGCGAGCGGCTCCTTCTTGAGTAGGACGAAGTGGTAGAAGATCGGTTTACCAACAAGGCACGAATCTCATCCATTCTTGCATCATTCTCGTGCTTGTGTTTGTCGAGCTTGTTGTCGAAGTAGTTCCTTGTACGTTGCTCGGAGAGGCGCAAGTCGGTGGCGAGGTTGTCGATGCGGTCGCTCATTGCTTGTTTCTCTTGATGCAAAGCTCGTTGTGCACCGAAGAGGTGGCTCTTGGTGACATAGGATGACATGTCGTCGTCTTGCTCCAAGAAGAGTGGATTGGTAGAAGTGGTTGGCCTATCCATCATTCCAACAAAATATGTGAGTGGGAGAAAGAGAAGAACCAATACCAAATGTACCTTGACCGATGTTGAAGATGGATCAACGATCACTCAATGTGTAACAAGGAAATAGCACAATTGGTACCAATTCTTGTCAGTTTCTCACACCTACACAAGTAAAAGCTTATGGTGGACCTTGGTTAGGAAGGAGGCACAAAATTTTGATGCAATTGTAAGTGAGACTCAATAATGTTGGAAAAGATTCACAAATTTGCAAATGCAACAAGTAGACCAATAGCAAGATATGGTACACGGAAACACACACGCAAATAGATAATGTGGGGTTGTGCAACCAAGGGTGAGCCAAAATGTGGAATCCACCAAGATGCTCTTGTTGCACAACACTAGAGAGACGGTAGCACGATTGCACAATAGGCGGACACGAACTTGTGCACAACCTACTAAGCAAAAATGCAACGACTTCTATCCCAAGTATGCTATATGTATGATGTTCCTATGCGTTGATCCAAGATGATCGAGTATGACAATCTTAATGTTGTATGATGCTATGGTTCTTGCTTATAAGCTCTTTGCTTATCTTTCCTCTTCTTCTTAAAAGCTTGTTTGACTCTTTGTTGTTTGAGCTCTTTTCTCATGCAATGTTTCACGAACCAAGATAGCAATTGAGTATATGCGATGGCCACTTTGTGACACAAGAGATGATTCCAAGATATGCACCACGATGATATGGTATGTATGCTATGGAAAGTATGATCACTGATGTGCACAAGTCACGTTGCCGGCAATACTTGAAGGCTAGTCTCAATGGGTAAGCTACGCAAAAGTAGGGCTATGGGGTAATCAATGCAATTGCGCGAGTGTATGATGATATCACGATACCAAGATGATACCACAATGGTGTAGTCGGTCGTAGTAGTCCGTGGCGAAGATGAGCGGTAGTGATGTCGATGTCGAACCGTACCTAGATAGCCGAAACACAAAAGGACACGGTTAACTCAAATTCTCCAATACCAAAACGTCAAAATTGTCGGAGTGGTAGCGGGTAAGCGTAGGGGGAGCTATGCGGAAGTGGTGGTGGTATGTGGAAGTGATTGTGGGCACCGGGCAAAATTTGGCGAGAGTTAGGCGGGAAACGGAGTGGTAGATGGAAGTGGTTGCTTCCAGGGGCCGGATGTTCGGGCTGGAAGCCGGATGTTCGGGCTGGAAGCCGGATGTTCGGGCTGGAAGCCGGATGTCCGGGGTGCCGGATGTCCGGGCGGTCGGGCCGGATGTCCGAGCTCTGGATCCGTGGACGAACTCGGAGAACACCGCGTGGAGAGGTCAAATCCGGGGAAAAATTCAAACAAAATTGTGGATGGAAATTGGGAAAAGGTGGGGGAATTCTAGATCTACCTGCAACACACGAAATCCGCAGATCAAATCCAACAAAACTTCATCACACCAAGAAATCACAAAAAAAAAATGGGGCTATTTTTGTGGGGAATTTTCGGATTAGGACGAAAAACAACAAAATCAATCTAGAAAACAAAGAGAGGGGGCTCCGAAATCGTGATCAACGTGCCTCATGATACCAAGATGATGTAGGGTGGAACCCTATTGGCCCGATCTTTCACGAAAGGAGCGGATCCCAACGAGGAATACAAAGAACACGAGGGGAAAACGAGGAGAAACACAAGAGAATCACTCAAACCAACAAGATTCGATTACAAATGGGCTAGATCCAAGAAGACAAAGAGAGATACATGATTCAAAGTCAACAAAGGACGATACAAAGGTAACCGGTTCTTCTCCTAGAAGGAGGTCTTGATGACGGTCTTCTACGTAAAGGAGGTCTTGAATCCCAGGTGGATCTTCTCCGTAGAGGGGTCGTGGTCTCTCTCGCGGAGTAGATCCGTAATTGATGAGCAATGGCTCTATCTCACAAATGAGCTTAACCAATGCTAACCCTAAAAAGATGGAGGAGAAGGAGTATATATAGTCTAGGGGGACGAAAGGGTACATGGGCCTCGACCCTTCACTGTGCATAGACAGGCGGAGCCGGATGTCCGAGCGTCGGGCCGGATGTCCGGGGCTTCAGGAGGCGCCGGATGTCCGGGCTGGACGTCGGATGTCCGGGCCCTGTAGACGTGGGCGGCAGGGCTCCTGCTGGTGTGGTCGCTCCAGGGGCTGGATGTCCGGGGCCTTGGCCGGATGTCCGGGGCCTGGAAGGTAAACTTGCCCGTTTCCGTTGGTTCTCTTCATCCATGGACTTGGCGGCTTGTCCGTCTTCACATGCCTCTTAGTGGGGGTCCTCTTGACACCTGATCATGCATAGCATATCGAACTTAGGTAGTAGCCATGTCTTGAGTGGATCATATGTGATATCACTAAGGAAGGAAGTCATCTCGTTCTCGAGAGCTCTAGCTCGTGCTCCTGTCATACGTCCTCTTGGCTCTTGATGAGACGATGGAAGGTCCATGGGGATGATCATGGGATGCTCCGCATCAGCGAGGGGCCCAGCTCCCCGGCGCCAATGCGTGGACGCGGCCGTCCCCGTAAGCACACCGCGACCCCCACCGCAGCCCCCGCGGTGGCGCCGCTGCGCGTGGCAGGGGTTGTTCCAGTCGTGGAAGCCCTGGTGGCGAAGGGAGACGCGCCATGGTTGCATAGCCTCCCCGGCCGCGCTTCCATTCAGCGGAGGTGTTGCCGGAGTTCGTCGTCTGGTCGGAGAACCCGGCTGGCAACTGGCTTCAGCTCCCGCGCTTCTTTGCCGGCGAGCTGCCGGCCTCCGGTCCAGGCGGGCTCTGGCTGCAGGCGGACGGTTGCTGCAGCAGAGCTTCTTGGGTTGTGGTCGAGGTCTCCGCCACGGGCAACATACCTATGTCCCGCGGCTGGCAGACGTTTGCCCGTGTGCGCGGCCTGGGCAGGCTGTGTACTCTCCATTTCAGGTACGACGGTGATGCGACCCTCTACGCGAGGGTGTTCGGGGAAGATGGTCTCCGCGCCGGGTGCTGCCCCGAGGTGAACGACGGCGAGGAGGTGCTCGGCCTTGGTGATGGTCGAGACGAGGACGAGGGCGAACCCGCCCTTGGTGCTGACCACGTCTCGTCCAGCTACGGCGGCTCTTCTCCTGGTGACAGCTCCAGTAGTGGTGGCTACGACCAGCCGCCACGCCGCTGCGCCCGCTTCGAAGGTGGTAGTGGATCGTCTCGTCGCCGCGCCTCCGTGAAGCGTGAGGAGGGGTCTGGCTGAGCTCGGGACGGTGCCTGGAGCCCGCCTCCATGGATCGCCATAGGGGCAGGCGCCGCTTTATTTTGTTCTTTGTTTCCTTTCTGCATCAAGAAGAAACCAGTATGGGCCTCGGAGGGCGTGTATCGAACTATGATTTCCCAATCATTATGCTATGTTTGTTGTTTCCGTGATGTGCCTTTTATTTTGTGTAGAGGTAACTTAGCTTGGCACGCTTGGGGTAGCCTCCTCCTCGCGAGGGACTTGCTTCCTGGTGCCTGCGGAGGCCTTTCTTGACTTGGCGGGTGCTAGGGAACTGCGAAAAACTTGTTAGGAGCGTCGCCAGGAGGCTTATCGTTCACCAGAGTCTAGACCCAACGCTTCATATCACGATACCCGAGGGTCATGGATCAGGAGAGGTGCGCTAGCTTATTGGCTCGAATGAGGATGCCTCGCGAAAAATCAGACAAAGGGCAGAGGAGAGGAAAAGGCTCGCGAGGGCGCCCGCCTAGCCCCCTCGCGAGGTATGCGAGAGAGAGAAAACAGGCTAAATTGAAACAGCAGCAAAGAGCGACGAAACCAAACCAGCAAGGAACTCCGGAAGCAAACTTTCAATTAAAAGGAGGTGAGCCAACTACGGAAAGCAAATGAAAAGCCGCGTCCCGCACCTAGTCTAGCCTTAAAGTCTTCTCACCAGCGCGGACCTAAGTGCTACCACATGGATGTGGGAGGGAGCCCCTGAGGCCCGAGGGCGGCACTCCTAAGACTTCGGGGCGTGTATAGCCCCACTTGTTATTACGTGAAAGTGTCACGGGCGGCGATCTTCACAGGCACTGGGCCTTCTTCACAGGCACTAGGCCTTTCTTCATGGGTAGAACTTCCGGAGGTGCTGGATGTTCCACGCATTCTGGATGGGTACCCCGTCCTGTGTCTCCAGGCGCGTGGCACCAGGCCTGGAGACATGGACGACCTTGAACGGGCCCTCCCACATGGGTGAGAGCCTATGCAGCCCTTACCTGGAGAGGACCCGCCTCAGGACGAGGTCACCCGCCTCGAGCGTCCTGGAGCAGATGTTGCGGCAGTGGCATCACCGCAGCGCCTGCTGGTACCTTGCCGCCCGTAGTGCGGCTTCGCGGCGGCGTTCCTCCCCCAACACGAGGTCCATCCCCCGCGTGGCGTCCTGTTGCGTTTCATCAAACACCAGGACCCGTGCGGAGCGATGCCTGACCTCGGGAGGGAGGGCCGCTTCTTTTCCGTAGATAAGGAAGAATGGGGTCTCGCCCGTTGGCTTGGTGGCAGTGGTGCGGATAGACCACAACACGAACTGGAGCTCGTCGTACCAGCCCTTGCCGCAGGCCTCGAGCTTGTTCTTGAAAGTCCTGGTCTTGAGTCCCCTCAGGACCTCTGTGTTGGCGTGTTCGGCCTGACCATTGCTCCTGGGATGTGCCACCGAAGCATAGTAGATCTGCATTCCAAGGTTAGCACAGTATATTTTTGAAGATATTACTAGTGAACTACGAGCCGTTATGAGTGATGATGCGGTTGGGGACCCCGAAACGGCTCACGAGACACTTGATGAACTTGACCGCGGAACCAGCTGGGATGGTGCGGACGGCTTCCACTTCTGCCCACTTGGTAAACTTGTCGATGGCGACGTAGAGGTAGCGGTAGCCCCCTGGCACTCGAGGAAATGGGCCCAAGATATCCAGCCCCCAGATCGCGAACGGCCAAGTGAGTGGGATAGTCTGGAGGCTCTGAGCTGGCTGATGGATCTGCTTGGCGTGGAACTGGCAGGCTTCACAGGACTTCACCAACTCGGCTGCATCGTTGAGTGCCGTGGGCCAGTAGAATCCGCTGCCGAATGCCTTGCCGACAAGGGTTCGTGACGATGAGTGGTGCCCACAGTCCCCACCGTGTATGTCGGATAGCAACTCCTTCCCCTGGTCTCTGGAGATGCAACGCAATGAAACGTCATTTGGTCGCTTCCTGTATAACTCACAGTCCCGGATGCAGTATACCGTGGCTTGCCGGGCCCACGCTCCACGTCCTCCTCCTTCTCCGGCAGCGTCCCTTGCATCAGGTATTCCTTGAACTCCTTGGTCCAGCATCCCTCCTGGGGCTCAAGCGCCAAGAGCAGGCGCGCTCCCGAAGTCAGGCCACAGGCTGGGGCTCCTGTGGCAGGTGGCTGCGGGAGATCCTCTCGAGGCTGAGTTGTCCTTGAAAGTGGTGGCGTTGCTGATGGCTTGAAGAGCCGCTCCACGAAGACGCCAGGCTCTTGGGGCTGCCGCTTGGATGCCCTCTTGGCGATGTCGTCAGCTTCCTTGTTGGTGCCACGGGGCACATGCTGCAACTCCAAGCCCAGGAACTGCTTCTCCGTCTTGCGCACTTCTGCGAGGTATGCCTCCATGTGCTCGTCGTTCGGCTCATATACCTTGTTGGAGAAGTTGATGAGAAGCTGCGAATCGCCTCTGACGTTGAGGTGCTTCACCCCCAGGGCTGCCGCAGCTTTCAGGCCAGCTATTAGGCCTTCGTATTCTACAATGTTGTTGGAGACCTTCTCGCCCTGCTGAAAGCATAGCTATACAGTGTAGTAGAGCTTGTCCCGAGTGGGCAAGACGAGTACTGTTCCATCCCCCGCGCCCTGGTGCCCGAAGGCCCCATCGAAATACATGACCCAGCCGTCAGGCGCCTCACTTCCCGGCGAGGTGGACTGGTCCTCGCCTACTTCCAGCGTCGGGGCATCCGTCCATTCTACCATTAAATCAGCGAGGGCGGCTCCCTTGATGACCCTGGTGGTGCTGAACTCCAACTGGAATGCCTGCAGCTCGATGTTCCACTCAGCGACCCTTCCAGCAGAGTTGGGGCTCCTGAGCAATCTCTCCAATGGGTGGGCTGAGACAACCTTGATGGGGTGGCCCTGGAAGTAGTGTTGCAACTTCTGTGAGGCCACCAAGAGCACGAGCAAGAGCTTCTTGGGCATGGGATATCATGCCCTTGCGTCCTGCAACACCGTGCTGACGAAATATGCCGGGTGCTCGACGATAACCGACATGTTGGTGAGGCTTGTGTCCTACGGAAGTTGGGGTGTCTCGCGAGGTGGTGGAACCTCCGATGCTTGACCGCTTGCCAGGACCGTGACAACATCGTCCTACCGAGTATGGTCCTCTGTCCATGCTGATACGGCTCTTGCGGTGTCTCCCAATCTTGCGTCAGCCCGGCTGGTGGCTTGTCTCGTCGTAACGCGCCTTTGGCTTGGTGTTCGTCCGAACCGCCACTAGAGCTGCGCTGGCTGAGTACGGAGTGGCAGCAAGATAAAGCACTAGGGGCTCGAGAGGTCGCGGCACCACCATCACTGGAGGGCTGGTCAGGTATCTCTTGAGGTCTTGAAAAGCTCGGTCGGCCTCCGGGGTCCACTCGAATGGGCCCTTCTTCTTCATCAACTTGAAGAAGGGTAGGGCGCGCTCTCCTAGCTTGTAGATGAAGCGCCCCAACACAGTCACCCGACCAGCCAGCTTCTGCATTTCCTTGAGGGTTTGAGGTGGGCTCATGTCTTCAATGGCCTTGATCTTTTCTGGGTTCGCCTCAATCCCTTTGTGGGATACGAGGAAACCTAGCAGCTTGCCGGAAGGGACACCAAACACGCACTTCTCCGGGTTAAGTCGCGGGTTCACCTGGCGTAGACTCGCGAAGGTCTCCTCCAGATCCTGGATCAATGTTCTCGCCTCCTAAGATTTCACCACAATGTCGTTGATGTAGGCCTCCGCGTTCCTCCCGAGCTGTTGCCCTAAGGCGATGTGCATCATCCGCTGAAAAGTTGCGCCCACGTTACGCAGTCCGAAGGCATGCAAGTGTAGCAGTACACCCCGCATGGGGTCAGGAAGGCTGTCTTCTCTACATCTTCTACCGCCATCTTGATCTGGTGATATCCTGAGAATGCATCCAGGAAGTACAGTAGGTCGCACTCGGCGGTGGAGTCAATGATCTGGTCGATGCGTGGGAGCAGGAATGGATCTTGGGGGCAGGCCTTGTTGAGGTTGGTGAAGTTGACACACATTTGCTCCTTCCCACCTTTCTTCGGCACAACGACGGGGTGCGCCAGCCATTCGGGGTACCGAACCTCACGAATGGCACCCGCAGCCTCTAGCTTGCGGGTCTCTTGGCCGATGAAGGACAGCTTCTCCACGGACTGTCGCCTCGCCCGCTGCTTCACTGGGCGCACATTGGGGCACACCCTTAAGTGATGTTGAATCACTTCTCTTGGGACCCCCACCAGCTGCTTGGGCTCCCATGCGAATATCTCCTTGTTTGCGCTCAAGAACTTCACCAATGCCTCCTCTTGGCTCGGGTCGAGGTCGGCACCTATGGTAAAGGTGGCTCCCGAGGATCTGTCTTCATCGACCGGCACCTGCTTGGTTTCTGCCTTGTCTTGGGTGAACAACTGCTTCTTCTTGGTTGGTGCGGCCCCCTCGGCCTCGGAGGCGCCCGTGCCGCCGGGCTGTGCCGCCGCGACAGTCTTGAAGGCAAGCTTGAGCGCCGCCACGGCCTCCATGGTGTCCCCCTTGATAGTCAGGACACCCTTGCTTCCAGGCATCTTCATGAGGTTGTATGTCGTGTGGGTTGCTGCCATGAACTGGGCCAGAGCCGGGTACCCGAGGATGGCGTCGTACGGGAGGCCGATGCGGGCGATGTCGAAGTCAACCAGCTCGGTGCGGTAGTTGTCGCGCGTGCCGAAGGTGACGGGGAGGCCGATCTGCCCCAGGGAGTGGGCGGTGCCGCCACCAACTCCTGAGAAAGGCTTGCTGAGGCTGAGCCACTCGAGCGGTACGTGAAGAAGGCTGAAAGCCTCCACGGAGAGCATGTTGAGGCCGGCGCCGCCGTCGATGAGGGACTTGGTGAGAGCCACGTTGCAAATGGTGGGTGTGCACAGCATCGGGAGCATACCCGAGCCAGCGGTGGTGACGGGGTGGTCTTCTGAGTCGAAGGTGAGGTCGGCTTCAGGCGCGGCCCAGCCCGGCGGAGCCCCCGAGCGCTTGGAAGCGGCGCCGATCTGGCGAAGGAATGGCTTGACATGGCGATCTGAAGGAGCACGACCGCGTGGTGCACCTGTGCCGCGTAGCGCAGTGAAGAGGTCGCACAGCTCCTCCCAAGATGCCACTGCGGATCCGGGGAGGTTGAGCAGCCAGGCGCGCGGCGCGCCGGTGAGGGCCATGGGAAACCAGTTGGCCATGACCTTGTCGTCGCCCCCAGCCTCAAGGACGGCCTCCTCGTATGCCAGCAGGAAAGCCGACGGGTCCGCCGAGCCGTCGTAGCGCGGCGGCATCTCCGGCTTGAGCTTGGGTGGCCACTGCACCTGCCGCAAGGCGGGGCGAGGCTCGAGCCCCCGTCCCGTAGTCGGCGCCCGATGAGGCGCCTGCCATGAGGGCGGCGCGGTGGTGGCGGAGCGTAGTTTGGCGGAGGGAAGGCTAGGGCGCACCCCTACCTGGCGCGCCAAATGTCGGATTTCGGGTTCTGGCAAAACTCTCAAGGTTCGAACACTGGGGTGCGCACGAAGATTTCCCCCCTACCGATCCACGTCCTAGTTTTGCTAAGATCTCACGGACTAACTCGACGAACTCATAACACAAGGGACACAAGATTTATACTGGTTTGGGCTACCACTGTGGTGTAATACCCTACTCCAGTGTGGTGGTGGTGGATTGCCTCTTGGGCTGATGACGAACAGTACAAGGGGAAGAACAGCCTCCTAAGGTCGAGGTGTTCTTGTGTTGGGCGAACTTGTGTGTGTGTGGATTAGATCAGCTCAGGCTCAATTGCCTTCTACTGTGGTGGCTAGTCCTATTTATAGAGGCCCTGGTCCTCTCCCCAAATATCGAGCGGGAAGGGAGCCAACAACGGCCAATTTGAAAGGAGACAGCTAGTAAAGCTTATCCTGACAAAAGTAGTCTTCGCCTGCAAAAGGCTCTGGTGGTGATGCCGCCTTGGGCTCCATGGTGACCTCTGTCTTGCCGTCCTGCTGGTCTTGGTCTTGTTGCACTGATATGGAAACCTTTGCTTGATGCCTCGGTACTCCGCGCCTGCGCTTGCCTCCTTAGCACATAAGAGGAAACAAGGACGCTGCACGCACTGGCGCTCGCCTGGCGCCCGCCTGGTCTCGATCGTCATGGCTCACGTCACGAGAACCTCGCGAGGTTTGCCTTGCCTTGATCTCTCTGCCCCTCGCGAGCCTGCCCGGCGAGGCCGCTCCTGAGGAGGTCTTGCGTCGTCCGCCTCGCGAGGCTTGGCCCCTCGCGAGGGTCTTGAATGCCTTGTTGATGAAGATGGGCCGTATGGGCCGACTAGCAAAGCCACGCCGCGGGCCGCAGGCAGGCAAGTCTGGGGACCCCCGTTCCCAATACGCTGACAGTGATTATAAAATGATTATAAAGTGCTAGTTATCGACTAGAGGGGGGTGAATAGGCGATTTTTATTTAGTCTTCAAAACATGGGAGTTTTGAGGACAAACAATAGCAATGAACCTATTGATATGCAGCGGAAGGTAGACTACACTAGACATGCCATAGTCAAGTAGGCTATGAAGTGAAAGCACGAAGAATAATAGCAGCTAGGTAGAATGGATCAGGATGGAAGATAGTATGAATCCAAACAACAACAGTCTTCACACAGTGAAGTCAATCAGATCAAGCAAGCAGGCAATGACTTCACTAAGACAAACTGTAAGTAAGGAGAGGTAAGAGATAGAACCAGTTGCTTGGTGAGGCCAAGGATTTGTTGGACCAGTTCCAGTTGCTGTGACAACTGTGCGTCTTGTTAGGGAGGCTGAGATTCAACTCAGAAGACCGCGTCTTCACCTTATTCCCCTTGAGCTAAGGACACTTAGTCCTCGCCCAATCACTCTGGTAAGTCTTCAAGGTAGACTTCCAAACCTTCAAAGGCTTCATTACTGGCAATCCACAATGATTCTTGGATGCTCAGAATGCGACGCCTAACCGACTGGAGGATTCACAGTCCTCAAATGTAATAAGTCTTCAGATCACGCGGATTTTGCCCTTGCTGATCATTGTCTTCTTCTTCAGCATTGGCTTCAGGCTGAGCAGAGTCTTCAGGTTGATTAGGTGCAGAAATGATAAGTTCCTCTTCAGCCTATACCTCTGAAGGTATGATTTCTCCTATACCCATAAGCTTAATCGATTCACTAGGAGGGACTTCATCTAGCACATTTGGCAGGTGCTCTCTTTGCGAGCCGTTAGTCTCATCGAACCACACATCCATAGTTTCAACCAATTTGTAGTTAAAGAGGTTGAAGACTCTATAGGAGTGCGAATCCTTTCTGTAACCAAGCATAAAACCTTCATGTGCTTTCGGTGCAAATTTTGAAGTGTGATGTGGATCCTTGATCCAACACCTAGCACCAAATACTCTAAAGTAACTGAAGTTTGGCTTCTTACCAGTTAGAATCTCATAGGATGTCTTCTTTAGAAGCTTGTGAAGATAAACACGGTTGATGAAGTGGCATGCAGTATCAATGGCTTTAGGCCAGAACTTCCTTGGATTCTTGTACTCATCAAGCACCGTCCGAGCCATCTCAATGAGTGTTCTGTTCTTGCGCTCCACGATGCCATTATGATGAGGTGTGTCTGGAGCAGAGAACACATGAGTGATGCCCAATGTATCAAGATAGGTGTCGAGGCCTGTGTTCTTGAACTCTGTGTCGTTGTCACTTCTGATGTGCTTGATCTTGATGCCATAGTTCGTCATGGCACGATTGGCGCATCGTCTGAAGACATCCTGCACTTCATTCTTGTAAAGGATTATATGCACCCAGGTGTATCTTGAATAATCATCAACAATGACGAAGCCATATAGGCAGGCAGTGGTAGTAAGAGTAGAGTAGTGAGTAGGGCCAAATAAGTCCATGTGAAGCAGCTCGAAGGGTTGGGATGTTGTCATGATTGTCTTCGAGGGATGCTTGGCCCTAGTCATCTTCCCAGCTTCGTAGGCACCACACAGATGATCCTTCTTGAACTTGACGCCTTCGATGCCTACGACGTGTTTCTTCTTTGCGAGAGTGTACAAGTTCCTCATGCCAGTATGCCCTAGCCTCCGATGCTAGAGCCAGCACTCTGAAGCTTTTGCTAGAAGACATACGGCTAGCTGTGGTCCTACTGAGAAATCTACCATGTACAAATCGTCCTTTCGATATCCTTCAAAGACTAGAGACTTGTCAGACTCCATAAGCACAAGTCAACGATATTTTCCAAATATCACAATCATGTTCAAATCACAAAGCATTGAGATAGACATTAAGTTGAAACCAAGGGATTCAATAAGCATCACTTTATCCATGTGTTGATCCTTTGAGATTGCAACTCTACCTAGACCCAATACCTTGCTTTTACCAAAGGTCAAGAAATGTGATGTGACTCTGTCGATGGACATAAGGTTGAGTCCATGAGAAGACTTGATCACCAAATATGTGGTTAGTGCATCCACCGTCCATAATCCACTCGAAGCCTTTGGTATTGTACCCTCTGATGCGATTAGGGGATAGGCTTCACCAAGGGAAATGTGAAGCAT
This sequence comes from Aegilops longissima, assembly GCA_021605205.1. Taxonomy (NCBI): domain Eukaryota; kingdom Viridiplantae; phylum Streptophyta; class Magnoliopsida; order Poales; family Poaceae; genus Aegilops; species Aegilops longissima. The sequence continues at coordinate 344,826,749 of CM038681.1, read as the reverse complement.
AAAATTTGACGGACAAGCATATTATCAAAGTTCAGAGTCTGGTTAGGGTAGATAGGATGACTGTCAAGGAAATCAGGAGCAAAATACATAGTAAGACCATTTGGGCATTTTATCTTGCGCCCCACAAGATGTTGTAGGTCCCCAGCAATAGCATCTGACTCCTTTGATTTCTGGCTGGAGACCTTTCCCTGCAAAAGAGAGTCAATTTTTCTTAACCACCCACATTTTCAGGGGTGGCTTCGAAACAATGAGTCTAAGTGCAGCATCTAAGAACTTCGGCTTTGGAGCCCTAGCAAATAGCCTTGCAGGAGGTGAATAATACTCATATGAATAAGCAAAATAGTTTTTGGTATTATGAACATAGTGGTTTGATGAAACACGCTCATACTCATAAGTCTGAGTATGATTTACCTACAAGACGTTGGCGTTAGGGTGACTTTGTTGAGTCCTCTGTCTGTATGATGCCTTTGGAACATATGAAGCCTTTGGTCTGGGGTTTATCTTATTCATTAGTGGTGTCATGATGACATTCACCTGAAGATTCACAAGGCAACTTTTGGGTACCCAGATCTTCTTCAAAGATGGTCCATTCCTGCAGTTAGTACCAATATACCTCGCAAACACTTCGCCATTCTGATTCCTAAATAGTTTATAGTTTGCATCAAAGGATTCATCAATGATAATCGGGTTAGCACAAGTGAAGCCAGACAAGGTAGACGGATCCACTAAGGGTTCCTTTTCAGCAACCCATGTGGTTTTGGGGTACCGCTTGATGACCCACAAGTATAGGGGATCTATCGTAGTCCTTTCGATAAGTAAGAGTGTCGAACCCAACGAGGAGCAGAAGGAAATGATAAGCGGTTTTCAGCAAGGTATTCTCTGCAAGTACTGAAATAAGTGGTAACAGATAGTTTTGTGATGAGGTAAATTGTAACGAGCAACAAGTAACAAAAGTAAACATGGTGCAGAAAGGTGGCCCAATCCTTTTTGTAGCAAAGGACAATCCGGAACAAACTCTTATAATAGGAAAAGCGCTCCCGAGGACACATGGTAATATCATCAAGCTAGTTTTCATCATGTTCATATGATTCGCGTTCGGTACTTTGATAATTTGATATGTGGGTGGACCGGTACTTGGGTGCTGTTCTTACTTGAACAAGCATCCCACTTATGATTAACCTCTATTGCAAGCATCCGCAACTACAACAAAAGTATTAAGGTAAACCTAACCATAGCATGAAACATATGGATCCAAAACAGCCCCTTACGAAGCAATGCATAAACTAGGGTTTAAGCTTCTGTCACTCTAGCAACCCATCATCTACTTATTACTTCCCAATGCCTTCCTCTAGGCCCAAATAATGGTGAAGTGTTATGTAGTCGACGTTCACATAACACCACTAGAGGCTAGACAACATACATCTCATCAAAATATCGAACGAATACAAAATTCACATGACTACTAATAGCAAGACTTCTCCCTTCTCCTCAGGAACAAACGTAACTACTCACAAAGCATATTCATGTTCATAATCAGAGGGGTAATAATATGCATAAAGGATCTGAACATATGATCTTCCACCAAATAAACCAACTAGCATCAACTACAAGGAGTAATCAACACTACTAGCAACCTACTAGCAACAATCCCGGACTTGGAGACAAGAATTGGATACAAGAGATGAACTAGGGTTTGAAGATGAGATGGTGCTGGTGAAGATGTTGATGGAGATTGCCCTCTCCCGATGAGAGGAGCGTTGGTGATGATGATGACGATGATTTCCGCCTCCCGGAGGGAAGTGTCCCCGGCAGAACAGCTCCGCCGGAGCCCTAGATTGGTTCCACCAAGGTTCCGCCTCGTGGCGGCGGAGTCTCGTCCCGAAAGGTTGTCTCTGATTTTTTTCTCATCGAAAGACTTCATATAGGAGAAGATGGGCATCGGAGAGCCACCAAGGGGCCCACGAGGTAGGGGGGCGCGCCCCCACCCTCGTGAGCAGGGTGTGGGCCCCCTGGCCTTCATCTTTGGCAACGATTTTTCTTTATTTATTTTAAGACATTCCGTGGAGTTTCAGGACTTTTGGAGTTGCATAGAATAGGTCTCCAATATTTGCTCCTTTTCCAGCCCAGAATTCCAGCTGCCGGCATTCTCCCTCTTCATGTAAACCTTGTAAAATAAGAGAGAATAGCCATAAGTATTGTGACATAACGTGAAATAACAGCCCATAATGCGATAAATATCGATATAAAAGCATGATGCAAAATGGACGTATCAACTCCCCCAAGCTTAGACCTTGCTTGTCCTCAAGCGAAAAGCCGATAACAATAAATATGTCCTCATGTTTAGAGGTAGAGGCGTCGATAAAAATAAAATACGGACATGAAGGCATCATGATTATACTCATAACAGCAACATATATAGATTTGTCATATGATTACTTATGTTCAAGTGATGATCTTTTCACAATGCAAAAGTATGAATCAGAAACCTTATTGGGCACCAACAAATTATAACCTCGATCATCAAGCAATTGCAATTTATCATAACATCGGAAAGAGTCTATGTCAGAGCTTAAAAGCAAGTCCACATACTCAACTATCACTTAGTCCTTCATAATTGCTAGCACTCACGCAATACTTGTGGTTACGGAGTTTTAATCGGACATAGAGAAAGATAGGGGCTTATAGTTTTGCCCCTCAACCTTTTACCTCAAGGGTAATGTCAACAATAACAATTCATGCTCCCCTACATCCAATTAGATATATATATCATGTTCATTCCAACATGCTGAGCTTGCCAAAGGATAAAATGAAAAAAGAAAGGTGAAGATCACCGTGACTCTTGCATAAGGTAGAGGATAATAATAAAAGATAGGCCCTTCGCAGAGGGAAGCAGAGGTTGCCATGCGCTTTTATGGTTGGACGCACAAAATCTTAATGCAAAAGAACGTCACTTTATATTGCCCCTTGTATGTGGAACTTTATTATGTAGTCCCTCGCTTTTATTACTTCCACAACAAGTTTGTACAAATCTTATTTCTCTGCACTAATAAGTCATGCATATTTAGAGAAAATTTTATTGCTTTGCACCGATGACAACTTACTTGAACGATCTTACTCAATCCATAGGTAGATATGGTGGACTCTCATGGCTAAACTGGTTTAAGGGTATTTGGAAGCACAAGTAGTATCTCTACTTGGTGCTGAGAATTTGGCTAGCATGAGAGGGAAAGGCAAGCTCAACATGTTAGAGGATCCATGACAACATACTTTATCTCAGATACAAGAAAACATAACTCATTATGTTGTGTTCCTTGTCCAACATCGACTCTCTAGCATGTCATATTTTATTGAGTGCTCCCAATCATAAAAGATGTCAATGATAATATATCTATATGTGAAACCTCTCTTTCCTTATTACTTCCTATTAATTGCAACGATGACCAAAGCTATATTTGCCAACTCCCAACAACTTTTAATCATCATACTCTTTCTATGTGAAGTCATTACTTTCAATAAGATCAATATGAACTCTTTGTTTCTTTTTATTTTTTTTCTTTTATTCACCCAAGATCATGGAAAAGTAATCAAGCCCTTGACTAAACACTAATCTTTATTATATATATAGCTCACGGACTCGATTACATACAGGGATCATAAAGCAAAACTTCAAAACTAGATCATGCCATGACTTTATTCTACTAAATCAAGATATTACTAATAGGATCGAACTAAGAAAAACGGTAAAGGTAGAAGTTGTGATGGTGATACGATACCGGGGCACCTCCCCCAAGCTTGGCAGTTGCCAAGGGGAGTGCCCATACCCATGTGATTATATCTCCTTCTTGGTCGGTGAAGGTGGAGGTGTTGGATAGTCGCACATCGAGCGTAAGAGGTCCCCCAACTTGCGGATAATGCCCTTGAGTGCAACAATATGCTCCTTCAACAAAATATTTTCACTTGTGAGATACTTGTTTTGAATACGAGCTAACTCAATCATCTTGAAAGCTTCGATTTCTGTTGGGGTGAGAAAGTTGTGATCAAGTTGGAGGGTGTCTTCTGCTGTCGGAGCTTGGTCCTCCGTGGCCTCCTTGATCCTTTCATCCTTGTTGATCTCCATGGGTGTTTCCCTCTTCAGCTCTATCTTCATTAGCCAAGCATCTTTGTCACCATTGTCGGAGGAGGGGGACGACATGATGCCTGGCCTTGACAATCCTGACAGAAAACAGCTCGAAACAAGAACAGAGGATAATTGCGTGATACGGGAGTCAAAACCTTCGGGAGAATATATAATGAATTTTTACCGACCAAAATACTATCGTGCAATAAAATAGAGTCCGGAGGGCACACGAGGTGCTCACGAGGTAGGGGGGCGCGCCCTCCACCCTCGTGAAGGCCTCGTGTCCTTCCCGGACTTCCACTTATTTTTCTATTTTTCTAAATATTCCAAAATGGAGAAATATTGCCTTAAAAATTGTTTTGGAGTCGGTTTACTTACCGTACCACATACCTATTCCTTTTCGGAGTCTGAAACAGTCTGGAAAGTGTCCCTTATGTATTCCTCCGGGGTTACGGTTTCAATAACATTGGTTTCAACATTTATGGGATTGGCTGAGATATAATGTTTGATTCTTTGACCGTTTACCACCTTCGGATTTGTGCCTTCGAAGTTGTTGATTTTTATGGCACCGGAATGATAGACCTCCTCAATAACGTAGGGACCTTCCCATTTAGAGAGAAGTTTTCCTGCAAAATTCTTAAACGAGAGTTGTATAGCAATACATAATCACCTACATTAAACTCACGCTTTTGTATCCTTTTGTCATGCCATCTTTTAATTTTTTCTTTAAATAACTTGGCATTTTCATAAGCTTGGGTTCTCCATTCATCAACTGAGCTAATATCAAATAACCTCTTCTCACCGGCAAGTTTGAAATTATAGTTGAGCTCTTTAATAGCCCAATATGCCTTATGTTCTAGTTCGAGAGGTAAGTGACATGCTTTTCCATAAACCATTTTATACGGAGACATACCCATAGGATTCTTATATGCAGTTCTATAGGCCCATAATGCATCATCAAGTTTCTTGGACCAATTCTTTCTAGACCTATTAACAGTCTTTTGCAAAATTAATTTGAGCTCTCTATTACTCAATTCTACTTGACCACTAGACTGTGTGTGATAAGGAGATGCAATTCTATGATTAACGTCATATTTAGCAAGCATTTTACGAAAAGCACCATGAATAAAGTGTGAACCACCATCAGTCATTAAATATCTAGGGACTCCAAACCTCGGAAAAATAACTTCCTTAAGCATTTTAATAGAAGTGTTATGATCAACACTACTAGTTGGAATAGCTTCTACCCACTTAGTAACGTAATCAACATCAACTAAAATATGTGTATATCCATTAGAGGCAGGAAAAGGTCCCATATAATCAAAGCCCCAAACATCAAATGGTTCAATAACAAGTGAATAATTCATAGGCATCTCTTGACGTCTACTAATATTACCAATTCTTTGACATTCATCACAAGACAAAACAAACTTATGGGCATCCTTGAAGAGAGTAGGCCAATAAAAACCAGATTGCAATACCTTATGTGCAGTTCTATCTCCAGCGTGGTGTCCTCCATAAGCTTCGGAGTGACACTTATGTAGGATCTGCTCTGTTCATGCTCGTACACAACGCCTAATAACACCATCTACTCCTTCTTTATAAAGATGTGGATCATCCCAAAAGTAATGTCTCAAATCATAAAAGAACTTTCTCTTTTGTTGGTATGTGAAGCTAGGTGGTATAAATTTAGCAACAATATAATTAGCATAATTAGCATACCATGGAGTGCTACGAGAAGTGCTTATGATATTTAATTGTTCATCAGGAAAGCTATCATCAATAGGTAGTGGGTCATCAAGAACATTCTCTAACCTAGATAAGTTGTCTGCAATGGGGTTCTCAGCTCCTTTTCTATCAACAATATGCAAATCAAATTCTTGCAGCAAGAGAACCCATCTAATAAGTCTAGGTTTAGCATCTTTCTTTTCCATAAGATATTTAATAGCAGCATGATCAGTGTGAATAGTTACTTTAGAATCAACAATATAGGGTCTGAATTTATCACAAGCAAATACAACTGCTAAAAGTTCCTTTTCGGTAGTAGCATAATTTCTTTGAGCATTGTCTAGAGTCTTACTAGCATAATGGATAACATTTAACTTCTTATCAACTCTTTGCCCTAGAACAACACGTACAGCATAATCACTAGCATCACACATAGTTTCAAAGGGTAAATTCCAATCAGGTGGCTGAACAACAGGGGAAGAGACTAATGATTTCTTAAGTATTTCAAATGCTTCTACACAATCATCATCAAAGACAAATGGTACATATTTTTGTAATAAATTAGTCAGAGGCCAAGAAATTTTTGAGAAGTCCTTAATCAACCTCTTATAAAACCTGGCGTGACCAAGGAAACTTCTTATACCTTTGATGTCCTTGGGACATGGCATCTTTTCAATAGCATCAACCTTGGCTTTATCAACTTTAATACCTCTTTCAGAAACTTTGTGCCCCAAGACAATACCTTCATTAACCATAAAGTGGCACTTTTCCCAATTCAAGACAAGATTAGTTTCTTCACATCTCTGCAAAACTCGATCAAGATTGCTCAAGCAATCATCAAAAGAGGAACCATAGACGGAAAAGTCGTCCATGAAAACCTCATAAATCTTTTCACAAAAATCAGAGAATATAGCCATCATGCATCTTTGAAAGGTAGCAGGTGCATTACATAAACCAAAAGGCATACGTCTATAAGCAAAAGTACCAAAAGGGCATGTAAAAGTAGTCTTTGATTGATCTTTAGCCAACACAGGTATTTGAGAGAAACCTGAATAACCATCTAGAAAGCAGTAATGTGTATGTTTGCATAATCTCTCTAGCATTTGATCAATAAAAGGTAAGGGGTAATGATCTTTCTTAGTAGCTTTATTTAATTTGCGGAAATCAATTACCATCCTATAACCTGTGATAATTCTCTGCGGAATCAATTCATCTTTATCATTAGGGACAACCGTAATACCTCCCTTCTTAGGGACACAATGGACGGGACTTACCCACTGACTATCAGCAACGGGATAAATTATACCTGCCTCCAAAAGCTTGAGTATTTCTTTTCTTACCACTTCTTTCATTTTAGGATTCAAACGTCATTGAGGATCACGAACTGGTTTGGCATCCGCTTCCAAATTTATTTTGTGCTGACATAGAGTGGGACTAATGCCCTTAAGACCATCAAGAGTATATCCAATAGCGGCACGGTGCTTTTTCAGAGTTTTCAATAATCTTTCTTCTTCATGCTCTGAAAGGTTAGCACTAATAATAACAGGATATATTTTGTTTTCATCAAGATAAGCATATTTAAGATTATCAGGCAATGGTTTAAGCTCAAACACAGGATCACCCTTGGGTGGAGGAGGATCCCCTAGGATTTCAACAGGCAAATTGTGTTGCAGAATAGGTTCCTGTTTAAAGAATACTTCATCTATTTCCCTTCTTTCATTCATGAACATATCATTTTCATGGTCTAGCAAATAGTGTCCTAAAGGATCACTAGGAGGTACGGCAATAGAAGCAAGACCAATAATTTCATCCTTACTAGGCAACTCTTCCTCACGATGTTGTTTACTAAATTTAGAGAAATTAAACTCATGAACCATATCATCCAAGCCAACAGTAACAACATTCTTTTCGCAATCTATCCTAGCATTAACAGTGTTCAAGAAGGGTCTACCAAATATAATGGGACAAAATCTATCTTGTGGAGAACCAAGAACAAGAAAATCAGCAGGATATTAGCTTTCCCACACAAGACTTCAACATCTCTAACAATTCCCACTGGCGATATGGTATCTCTATTGGCAAGTTTAATTGTAACATGAATATCTTCTATCTCAGCGGGTGCAATTTCATGCTTAATTTCTTCATGCAAGGTAATAGGTATAACACTAGCACTAGCACCCATATCACATAAGCCATGATAACAATGATCTCCTATTTTAACAGAAATAACAGGCACGCCTACCACAGGTCTATGTTTATCTTTAGCACACGGTTTAGCAATTCTAGCAGTTTCACCACATAATTGAATAACATGCCCATCAATATTATCAAACAAGAGATCTTTAACAATAGCAATATTAGGTTCTACTTTTACTTGCTCAGGAGGTGTATAAGTTCTGATATTGCTTTTACAAACAACAGTTGAAGCTTTAGCATGATCCTTTACTCTAACAGGGAATGGTGGTTTCTCAACATAAGAGGTGGGAACCATAGGATCATTATAAGTTACAGCTTTCTCTTCAACTTTAATAGGTGCAGCTACTTTTACTTCTATGGGAGGATGATATTTAAACCACTTCTCCTTAGGGAGATCAACATAAGTAGCAAAAGATTCACAGAAAGAAGCTACTATCTCAGAGTCAAGTCCATATTTAGTGCTAAACTTACGGAAAATATCGGTATCCATAAAAGATTTAACACAATCGAACTTAGGCGTCATACCTGACTCCTTACCTTCGCCGAGGTCCCAATCTTCAGAGTTGCGTTTAATTCTATCCAATAAATTCCATTTAAATTCAATAGTCTTCATCATAAAAGAGCCAGCACAAGAAGGATCGAGCATGGTGTGATTGTTATCAGAAAGCCGAGCATAAAAATTCTGAAGAATTGTCACTTTTGAGAGCTCATGATTGGGGCATGAATATAACATTGATTTAAGCCTCCCCCAAGCTTGAGAGATGCTTTCTCCTTCATGAGGCCAAAAATTATATATATAATTGCGATCACGATGAACAAGATGCATAGGGTAATACTTTTGATGAAATTCCAATTTCAATCTTTTATAGTTCCATGATCCCGTATCATCACATAGCCTATACCATGTCAATGCGTCTTCCTTCAAATATAAAGGGAAGACCTTCTTCTTAGCAACATCATCGGGTATACCTGCAAGCTTAAATAATCCACAAACTTCATCCAGATAGAGTAGATGTTCATCAGGATGCTTTGTTCCATCTCCTGTAAAAGTATTAGTCGAAGTTTTTCCATCATACCCAAGGAACTTCAAAAGGAGTTTCATTTTCAATAGGTTCAGTAGGTTGAGGAGCAACTCTTTGTTTCATCGACGGGTGAAGATACCCTAACAAGCCCCTCGAGAATTACTTTCCATAGTAACAAGTGACGAAAATTTGAGCACACTATATTAATTTTTCCTTACCAAATTCCACTTACCAAAGGCGCTACACTCCTCAAAGAACGGCGCCGAAAAAGAGTCTTGATGACCCACAAGTATAGGGGATCTATCGTAGTCCTTCCGATAAGTAAGAGTGTCGAACCCAACGAAGAGCGTAGGAAATGATAAGCGGTTTTCAGTAAGGTATTCTCTGCAAGTACTGAAATAAGTGGTAACAGATAGTTTTGTGATGAGGTAAATTGTAACGAGCAACAAGTAACAAAAGTAAACATGGTGCAGAAAGGTGGCCCAATCCTTTTTGTAGCAAAGGACAAGTCGGAACAAACTCTTATAATAGGAAAAGCGCTCCCGAGGACACATGGGAATATCATCAAGCTAGTTTTCATCACGTTCATATGATTCGCGTTCGGTACTTTGATAATTTGATATGTGGGTGGACCGGTGCTTGGGTGTTGTTCTTACTTGAACAAGCATCCCACTTATGATTAAACTCTATTGCAAGCATCCGCAACTACAACAAAAGTATTAAGGTAAACCTAACCATAGCATGAAACATATGGATCCAAAACAGCCCCTTACGAATCAACGCATAAACTAGGGTTTGTGCTTCTGTCACTCTAGCAACCCATCATCTACTTACTACTTCCCAATGCCTTCCTCTAGGCCCAAATAATGGTGAAGTCCTATGTAGTCGACGTTCACATAACACCACTAGAGGCTAGACAACATACATCTCATCAAAATATCGAACGAATACAAAATTCAAATGACTACTAATAGCAAGACTTCTCCCTTGTCCTCAGGAACAAACGTAACTACTCACAAAGCATATTCATGTTCATAATCAGAGGGGTAATAATATGCATAAAGGATATGAACATATGATCTTCCACCAAATAAAGCAACTAGCATCAACTACAAGGAGTAACCAACACTACTAGCAACCTACTAGCACCAATCCCGGACTTGGAGACAAGAATTGGATACAAGAGATAAACTAGGGTTTGAAGATGAGATGGTGCTGGTGAAGATGTTGATAGAGATTGCCCTCTCCCGGTGAGAGGAGCATTGTTGATGATGATAACGATGATTTCCCCCTCCGGGAAGTGTCTCGGCGAATCTGCTCACGGAGCCTAGATTGGCTCATGAGGTTCCGCCTCATGGCGGCGGAGTCTCATCCCGAAAGGTTGTCTCTGATTTTTTTTATCATCGAAAGACTTCATATAGGAGAAGATGGCCATGGGAGAGCCACCAGGGGGCACGAGGTAGGGGGCGCGCCATAGGGGGGGGGGGGCGCCCCCACCCTTGTGAGTAGGGTGTGGGCCCCCTAGCCTTCATCTTTGGCGACGATTTTTCTTTATTTATTTTAAGACATTCCGTCGAGTTTCAGGACTTTTGAAGTTGCACATAATAGGTCTCCAATATTTGCTCCTTTTCCAGCCCAGAATTCTAGCTGCCGGCATTCTCCCTCTTCATGTAAACCTTGTAAAATAAGAGAGAATAGTCATAAGTATTGTGACATAACGGGAAATAACAGCCCATAATGCAATAAATATCGATATAAAAGCATGATGCAAAATGGACATATCACCGCTCAGGCTTCCAGTAGGAACCATCAACATTCATTTTCCTCTCAAACCCAACACCCTCTTTCCTAGGGTTTCGGTTCAAAATCTGCTTTTTGAGGACATCACATAGTGCTTGATGCCCTTTGAGACTTTTGTACATTCCTATCTCAAGCAATGTCTTCAACCTGGCGTTCTCATCAGCAGTAGCAGTGGTATCCTCAGTAGAGGGATTAGGTACCACATCAACAGTTGAAGATATTGCAACAGTAGTAGTAGAACATTCAGTAATAGAGACAGTGTTATCACGCTCAAGACATTTTAGGCATGGTGGTTCAAATCCTTCCTAAGTTGAACTGATCTGTTGAGCGTGGAGTGACTCATTCTCTTTTTGAAGATAATCATGAGCCATTCTCAAGTTCTTGCTTCCTTTGAAGATAATCGTAGGAAAGCTTTTCATGAGTTATTGAGAGCGTTTCATGACGAATTTCAAGTTCCTCGTACTTAACATGAAGATTTTTTATGTCTTCAACTAAGGACTGAGATCGGGTCATTTCGGCATCCAACAGGTCATCTCTTTTGTCTAGCAATTTTTTAATATGTTCCATGGCATTATGTTGTTCAGTTGCAATTTTAGCAAGTGTTTTGTAGATAGGTTTAGATTCACATTCAGAGTCATCTTCACTTGATGTTTGAAAGTAAGCATCACGTGAGTTTACCTTGGCACTGCGTGCCATGAAGCAGTAGGTGGGAGCAGAGTCATCCTTGTCATTAGCATCAGTGTTGGTGATGGAGCCATTGTCTTCATTGTTGAAGATGGACTTGGCAACGTAGGTTGTAGCTAGAGCCAGACTTGCAATGCCAGAGTCGGACTCCTCCTCAGACTCCACCTCTGCCTCCTCAGAAGCAGACTCCTCCTCTGAATCCATCTCCTTGCCAACAAAAGCACGAGCCTTGCCAGATGAGCTCTTATTGTATGATGAAGAATTGGACGAAGACTTCGAAGAAGACTTTGAGGATTTCTTCTTCTTGTCATCAGAATCATATTCCTTGCTCTTCTTCTTCGTCTTGGTCTGATTGTCCCACTGTGGACACTCAGAGATGTAGTGACCAGGTTTCTTGCACTTGTGGCATGTTCTCTTCTTGTGATCATGAGTGGAAGCTTCATCATTTCTTGAGCTGGATCTTGAAGACTTTATGAACCCTTTCTTCTTGGTGAACTTCTGGAACTTCTTCACAAGCATAGCAAGCTCCTTTCCAATGTCTTCAGGATCCTCAGAACAGCTATCAGATTATCCTTCAGAAGAAGAAACAACCTTTGCCTTCAAAGCGCGAGTTCGGCCATAGTTGGGACCATATATATCTCTTTTCTCATATTGCTGGAAGTCATGTGTGTTGAGCCTCTCAAGTATGTCAGACGGATCGAGCGTCTTGAAGTCAGGGCATTCTTGAATCATCAGGGCCAGGGCGTCTTGAAGTGTCTTCATGATTTCATGCTTGGTGATCTTAGTGGCGCCGAGTGCGCGAAGCTCATTTGTGATATCAGTGAGGCGGTCAAATGTGAGCTGGACATTCTCATTGTCATTTCTCTTGAAGCGGTTGAAGAGGTTGCGAAGAACACTGATCCTTGAGTCTCTCTGGGTTGAGACGCCTTCCTTAACCTTGGAGAGCCAGTCCCGGACTAGCTTCGAAGTTTCCAGAGCACTCACACGACCATACTGTCCTTTGGTCAGATGACCACAGATGATGTTATTGGCAGTAGAATCCAGTTGAATGAACTTCTTGACATCAACAGGGGTGACACCTTCACCGGTCTTGGGAACGCCATTCTTGACGACATACCATAGGTCGACATCAATGGCTTCAAGATGCATGTGCATCTTATTCTTACAGTAGACAGGGCACGCAGCGGAGACTTTGATTATCCCTGCAGTCGACATAGCTAAAACTCCAGGTGGTTAAACCGAATCACAGAGAACAAGGGAGAACCTTCCTCTGATACCAATTGAAAGTGCTAGTTATTGACTAGATGGGGGTGAATCGGCGATTTTTATGGAAGTCTTCAAAACATGGGAGTTTCGAAGAAAAACAATAGAAATGAACCTATTGATATGCAGCGGAAGGTAGACTACACTAGACAGGCCATAGTCAAGTAGGCAATGAAGTGAAAGCATGAAGACTAATAGCAGCTAGGTAGAATGGATCAGGATGGAAGATAGTATGAAGCCAAACAACAACAGTCTTCACATAGTGAAGTCAAGCAGGCAATGAATTGACTAAGACAAACTGCAAGTAAGGAGAGGTAAGAGATAGAAACAGTTGCACTTCTTGATATCAGCAGGGGTGACACCTTCACCGGTCTTGGGAACGCCATTCTTGACGACATACCAGAGGTCGACATCAATGGCTTCAAGATGCATGCGCATCTTATTCTTCTAGTAGGGGTAATCAGTGCCATCGAAGACAGGGCACGCAGCAGAGACTTTGATTATCCCTGCAGTCGACATAGCTAAAACTCCAGGTGGTTAAACCGAATCACAGAGAACAAGGGAGCACCTTGCTCTGATACCAATTGAAAGTGCTAGTTATTGACTAGATGGGGGTGAATCGGCGATTTTTATGAAAGTCTTCAAAACATGGGAGTGACAAATAATAGAAATGAACCTATTGATATGCAGCGGAAGGTAGACTACACTAGAGAGGCCATAGTCAAGTAGGCAATTAAGTGAAAGCACGAAGACTAATAGCAGCTAGGTAGAATGGATCAGGATGGAAGATAGTATGAAGCCAAACAACAACAGTCTTCACATAGTGAAGTCAAGCAGGCAATGAATTGACTAAGACAAACTGTAAGTAAGGAGAGGTAAGAGATAGAAACAGTTGCTTGGTGAGGACAAGGATTTGTTGGACCAGTTCCAGTTGTTGTGACAACTATATGTCTGGTTAGGGAGGCTGATATTCAACTCAGAAGAGTGCATCCTCACCTTATTCCCCTTGAGCTATGGACACTTAGTCCTCGCCCAGTCACTCTAGTAAGTCTTCAAGGTAGACTCCCAAACCTTCACAGACTTTGTTCATTGGCAATCCACAATGACTCTTGGATGCTCAGAACGCGACGCCTAACCGGCTAGAGGATTCACAATCCTCAAGTGTAATAAGTCTTCAGATCACGCGGACAGAAAGACTTCAATGATGCCTAACACTCTTTGGCTTTGGGTGTTTTGGGATTTGTCCTCGCAAGGATCTCTCTCTCAAATGCTTCGGAGGTGGGTTGCTCTCAATCGACAAAAGCCGTGCACTAACTCTGAGTAGCCACCAATTTATGGTGTAGGGGGTGGGCTATTTACAGCCTGGAGGCAACCTGACCTGGTTTGTCCGAAATGACCCTGGGTCACTAAGGAACTGACACGTGTCCAACGGTCAGATTTCAAACACACGCGGCAGCTTGACTTGGGCTACAAGTAAAGATGACTCATCCAACTCTGGATAAGATTCGCTCTCATTGTCTTCGCTCGAAGACATAGGATTTGGTTGAGCATCACTTTAGTCACTCTGACTTTGTTCACTTGGACCCCACTTAACAGTGCGGTGGTTCCTATGACTCAACAAAGAAGAAAAGGAAACTACGGAACAACTATGTCTTCGCACTCCATAGTCTTCACGTGAATGTCTTCTCAAGTCATAATGTTTGTTGTGAATATCTTCACAGACCACCATTGTCTTCAATGTCTTCACACATTTTTAGGGGTCATCTCTGGTAGGAAAACTGAATCAATGAGGGACTACTACCTGTGTTATCCTGCAATTCTCACAAACATATTAGTCCCTCAACCAAGTTTGTTGTCAATACTCTAAAACCAACTAGGGGTGGCACTAGATGCACTTACAATATGTTGGAGACGTATCACCGATATCTCACAGTTATCTTGTTCATGGATCTACGATCAGTGCACATGCGCATGGTACCGTATTTCTTGGGAACTAAAAGAATGGGAACAACACAAGGACAAAGACCTTCCCTTACATACCCTTTGTTAAGAAGATCTTCTACTTGCCTCTGAATTTCCTTCGTCTCCTCGGGGTTTGCTCTATACGGTGGTCAGTTTGGTAATGGGGCGCCTAGAACCAAGTCGATTTGGTGCTCAATGCCCCGCTTCGGTGGCAAACTAGGTGGTACCTCCTTGGGAAACACATCCTCATACTCCTGCAAAAGATCAAAGACAACACTAGGAAGAGTTCAGGGTAAGTCGTTAGCAGTCAACAAAGTTTACTTGTACATGAGTACAAAGAATGGAGTATTAGGTGCTCTCAATGCCCGCGTATCCCTTTTCCTAGCCATCATAACTAATCCCTGTTTTTCCCGGGGCTTGGGCATATTTGGATGTGGAGCTTTTGACTGTGGAAATGCTCCCTCACTATGTTGGTGGCTCACTCGTTGTGTATGATCACTCTCTCCCTTTTTCTTTACTTTTCTTTTCATCTCATCAAGATAGACTTCCTCAGGTGTCATGGGTAGCCAAGTGAACTTTTCTCCTCTATGGACAAAACATAAGCGATTCGCACGCCCGCTGATTTGGACATCATGGTCATGCAACCACGGTCGCCCAAGAAGCAAGCGACAAGCGTGCATCGGCACCACATCACACTCAACATCATCCTTGTATGTCCCTATTGAAATTGGTATTCGCACGCTGCTAATCACCTTAATTGCGCCACAGTCATTCAGCCATTGCATGCGGTATGGGTGTGGGTGATGTTTGTTTGCAATTGAAGCTTCTCGACCATCTCCGTGCTTGCAAATATTGTTCCAGCTGCCACTATTAACAATCACTCGACATATCTTTGAGTTGATAAGGCAACGGGTGTGGAAAAGATTATGCCGTTGCCCCTTTTCCTCCTCTACAACCTGGCCATTAAGTGAACGACATACAACCAAAGCTTCTCCATCAAGTTCCTCCTGAGATAAAATGGTTCCTCCTACTTCTCAACCTTGCTCCTCTTCCACTTCATCATTTCCACCTTCAGGGTCACTTTCGGACTCCCATTCACCTCGTTCATTGATGATCATAGTTCTTTTGCTTGGACATTCCGAACAAATATGACCTTGTCCTTTGCACTTGTGGCATTCAATGTTGCTGTTGCGTGTAGAACTCTTTTCTGGAGGTGGAGCAGAGGATACTCCTGCTATAGCTGATGACCTCTTATCTTGATTGCGAATAGCAGGTGAGGAAGCCGTCGAGGCATGTGGGTGTCTAGGTGGTGCACCCTCAAACTAAGAACCATATGGTTGTTGTGCTCGCTACCATGAGCATGTGGTGGTGTGGCCTTGGAAAGCACGAGTATGAGCATTACACATATTCTTCTTCTCAACTCTTATAGCTTGATGTACCACATCTTGTAATGTATCATAAGGAAACATCTCCACAAAATGGTAAAATTCTTGCCATATTCGCCTCATCACTTTCATGGGTTCTTGTCTGAATTAGCAGCACCTCCATCTCTTTATAGTACTCCTCAACAGTGCGGGAACCTTGAGTGAGTCCCTGCAACTGCTTGTGCAATTGCCTCTCATAGTATGATGGAACAAAACGACGCCTCATGACTTCCTTCATCAAAGTCCAGTTGCGGATATGATTATTGCCTGACATCAACCAATCGTCTTGCAGCTGATTCCACCATGTAAGAGCATAACCAGAGAACTCCATAACAGCAAGATTGACTCTCTTGGCTTCAGAAAACCATGGATGTGAAAGATTTGATCACACTTCTCTTCCCACTCAATATATGCATCCGGATCCTCTTTTCCCGTGAATGATGGCACATGTAGCTTCACTCTCGCTTGGTTGTCACGGTCATCCTGATCACGACGTTCATAGTGATGACCATTGCAACCAAAAATAGCACCACGGTGAGGTGGGGAGTAGGGTTCATAGTCCCCCATGCAATCATCTTCGTCACCATGATCGAGAGATCTTCAAGGAACATGGCATCACCATCATGTGCCGCTCATCAGCGGTAATCAGCAACAAACCCGCGGGGGTCATGGCCTCGCTTGCGAGCATCTCCTCCATGCAGTGCACCCTCATGGGAGGTAGCAAAGTCGCCACGCCTCCGTTCAGCACCTACAGTAGGGGTGCCGTGGGCAGCAGCTCATGCCGCTCTTCCATGACCAACATGGTGATCGTCGTTTCCTTGACGTTGCTGGTTGTCGGCGGCTAGCGCGGCAGCGGGGCTGTGTTGATGTTGATCCCCATTACCCGTGATAGGAAGACGACCACCAAACATCCTTCGCATAGCAGAAACTATATTCTCCTCAATCATATCACCAAGTGATGCGCGAGTTTTTGGGACAACATCTTCCACATGTTGATGTCCATGTACACTCGAGTTGGATCCTGTCATGTTAATTCTTGGAAACAAGTGGACAAAAGAAAAAATAAATGTGGAAAACACTCAGCTGACCTTCTTGCTTACCCAAATCCTAATGATTCCTTGATGGTTGTGCGGAAGTAGCAAATCAAGAGTGCACGGGAGAATGAAAGGAAGGAAGCTGACGGTTTCTAGGTGGATCTAGGTGGGGTAAAAAGGGAGGGCTAGTGCTGAGATCCAATCGTTGCAAACCAAATGAACAGGAAAAATTTGTAGATCCTTGCACCATGTTTGAGCTGCAACACTTGCCACTTCAACTTCTAAAATTCCTCACCAAACTGAATATGATTGCACAGTTGCTCAACACTTTCTCTCTCTCTTTTTTTCTCTTTTTTCTCTCTTTTTTTTTTTTGCTCTTTTCTTTCTCTTTTTTTGCAACACAATAGATCCAACAACAAGACTCAAAGAAAAACAACAGCAACTTTGGATAGAACTTGGTGCAAACACAAAGAGGAAAGCAAACAACTAGATCTCAGCAACAAAGGCTTGGATTTTTTTTGGCTTTTTGGCTTTGGACTCTTGGACTGGGAAAACCAAACTAAAAAGGATATATCTAGCAACAAAGATATAGATCCTACCATGTAAACCTTGCTCTGAATACCAGATGATGCGACACCATCTTCGGAGAAGAGGGTGTTCAAGGGGAGGTCCGATCTTCATGGCGTAGGATTGATAAAAGGATGGGGATAACTAGCTGCAAGCAGCCGAAAATGGAAAATAAGAGATTATGACCTGACGAGGAGGATGCTCACCGAAGCTTGGAATCCGAACATTCGCCGATCCACAACCCGCAATACTACCCCACACAACCACGCTCAAGTCGTGGAGCACGGGATAGGTGCAATCCACAAGGAAAACCATGAACTCTAACCCACACAACACGATCTAGTCGTGGAGCACGAATTAGGAGCAATTTTTCAAGGAATCACGGAAATAAGGATAACAAGAGCTCTGCAATCTCAGGAGGAGTCTATGTCTTTGGTCTTAGACAAAAATGGCAAAATTCCCCAACGAAGGGAAGAGCTAGTCTATTTATAATCGGGACAACCTCCCCCCCCCCCCCTTGGATAGGTGTGAAATTAAACTAGCTTTGGGAACCAACTTCGATTTGACTAAATGGCTTAGAGACTTAATGAGGTAGCTTTTGGAAAACTCTCGTTGGAGGTGGTTGGTAGTTCCTGTACAAACATTGTTCACTGGGGTCGAACAATGTTTCCTTCAACAGCAAACTCGAGTTCTAGGAACCTTTCGCAAGTCGAGATTTCCAAACTCGTGCAAAACATTGTTTTGTCCGAATCGGAACAATGTTTCTTCAGCAGACAACTCATTTCTTCATGAATTCCTAACTTTGTTTCTTCGCCATAAAACATTGTTTTGCGCAGATTGAAATGTGTTTGGCCTTCTTCGATATCGCACCTGAGTTCAACCAACAACAAAGGAGGTGAAGGTACAACCATGTTTCCAAGGTCAAATGATAGACTTAAGTTAGCGTTCACCTGATCATGTATTTGCATTGCGTGACTTCTTGTGATTGGACCGTTGATGGTTGGTGGTGTGGTGCCCATGGTTGGGATGTCCTCATCACATACCATATTCAATCGGAACCGTTTGCGTTGAAGAGATGCACAAATCCTACGCTGCGAATTTTCCCTTGACTTAAGGGGGAAGACCATAGCTCTCAGTTTGCATACGGGTGTTCTATCTAAAACGTTTGCGATCAAGAGCTGCACAAATCCTGCTCGGCACATTTTCCCTTGGCTTCCTGGGGAAGCTATCGGTTTGCATACGGGTGTTCTAACTAAAATGTTCGTGATGAGTGTTTTATATTGAAAAACCATTGACATTTTTTTGAAAGAAAATCATTTGATAAGTCTGTACATTAAGAGAGAAAAACACAAGTTCCTTCAAACCATATCTTTCATTCAGTCACACTGCAAATTTATATTAATATGATCGAGATACAGTATTAAACACCCAAAAAAACTACTTTCGGCAGCGGTGGAGGCAGTGTGTCGCGCCTTCGTTGTCGTTGTCATCCTCCAGGACGCCATTGTTGAAGTCTTCAAGGCAGCACAGAATGTTCTTCACTTGTAAATCAAACATCATGTCGTCGCGCGATCGACGAGCGGGGCGCGGGAGGACAGAAACTGGCGGCGCTGAGATGTAGCGATCGACGGCGGCGTCCCATGCCGCTGAGGGGGGGCGTGCGCACGGGCATGGGCACGGCCATGGCAGGTGCATCCAAACGCACGGGGATCAGCGCCGCAGTGGGTGGAGGGGCGCGCACGGGCACGGGCGCTGGAACTGGCATATACACGAGCTCGCTCGGGTCCGCGAAGACCTCGTTGGCGCCCACGGCTTCTAGCTCTGCGACAATGCTCGGTCACCAGCCAGTCAATGCTACGGGGATGGTCGCTGGCGCGGGCGCAGGGATGGGAGCTGGGACGGGAGCGGGGGCAGGAACTGTCACGGCCAGCTCATTTATGGCCATGTCCATGAGGCCCCATTCCTCCTTATTTTCTATCTCCTCTGGCTCGGAGTCGACTTCACCAAAGTTGAAGACTAGTGGCTGATGATCCTTCTGTGCCATGGTGTTGGTGGAGGTCTGCGGGAGGGAGGGGAATGGGAGGCGAACAGTAAGGCCGCCCGTATTAAACATCGGATCGGGCGCCATTAATGGAGAGGAAGGCGGGCGGCCATGGAAGTCAAAGGGCATGCTTCCTAGTGAGTCTGCGCAACGTACAGCTCGCATGCTTCCCGGTGAGCCTGTGCATTGGAGGACAGCTTGCACGCCTCTCGGTCAGCCTGCGCACCGGACTACGCTCGCACACCTCCCGTTCAGTCAAGCAGCTATCCGCACGGCACCTCCTATAGCCATTAAAACCACGACACGTGGCGTCACATGAATGGTTAATAGAACACACACGATTTGAATTATACAAACATTTGAGATATTAAAGTGGTAGTTATTTTTTTTCAAAATGCCTTTGTTGGCTGGTATTCGAGAGCGCCTTCTCTCAAAATGGAAACGAAAAATAACATAGCATGTCGGGTGCCATTCCATGATAGCATGCCAAGTTTCATGAATTTCAGACGAGTTTTGGATTTACTAGAATTTAAAAACAAAGTATCTCAACGTTTTGCCGGCAATCAACATTGCTCTAGTGTTTGAAATTCAGTCCCATTTCTTGCATGGGACCTAAGCATGCACCAAATGACACATATTTGATTTTTCAACCAATTTATATGAACTGGAGCATGTGCATGTAGTTCAAATTTGAATTATGCACATAAAATGCCTAGAAAACCCAGTTAATGTATAAAAATGTCCAAACGAACCCCGAAAATTCCAAAATTAACACAACACACATGTTGTTCTATGTTGACACTAGAAAAAATTTTAAAGCAATAAGAGGCAACAGATATTGTTTCGTCCCCAAAGGTGGGATGTTCCCTACCGAAACTATTAGGCTTGTTGTGAGATGCTCTGGTTTGTGAGAAGCTTATACGCAAACTTGCCCCAAATGGGACAAATATATTACCACCGCATGTTGATGCCGCTCCATGCTAGCATGCTAAGTTTCATGAATTTCAGACGAGTTTTGAATTTACTAGAATTTAAAAACCAGGTATTTCAATGTTTGCGGTCGAGTGACAGTGGCAGGGTGTTTGACATTCATTCATGTTTCTTGCATGGGACCTATGCACGCAACCAAGGACACTGGTTTGAATTTTCAACCAATTTATATGCATTAGAGCATGTGCCTATAGTTCAAATTTGAATTATGCACATAAATGTATAGAAAACTCAGTTAATGTATAAAAATGTCCAAACGAGCCCTGAAAAATTCCTAGAATTAAAAAAACACTCATGTTGTTCTATGTTGACACTAGAAAAAAATTGAAATCAAGAAGAGGCAACGGATATCATTTCATCCAGAAAGGTGAAACGGTCCCTACTGTAACCATGCGGCTTGTTGTGAGTAGCTCTGGTTTGTGAGAAGCTTATATACCCCAACCTGCCCCAAATGGGACAATATTTTTACCACAACATGTTGATGTCTTTCCATGCTAGCATGTCAAGTTTCATAAATTTCAGATGTGTTTTTGATTTACTAGAATTTAAAAACCATGTATCTCAATGTTAGCGGTCGAGCGACGGTGGCAAGGTGTTTTACATCCATTCTCGTTTCTTGCATGGGACTTAAGCATGTAACCCAGGACATACATTCCAATTTTGAACCAATTTATATGCACTGGAGCATGTGCATGTAGTTCAAATTTGAATTATGCACATGAGTGCATAGAGAACTCAGTTAATGTATAAAAATGTCCAAGTGAACCCCAAAAAATCCAAAAAATTGACACAACACTCGTGTTGTTCTATGTTGACATGAGAAAAATTTTGAAAGTAAGAAGAGGCAACACATATCGTTTCGTCCCCCAAGGTGGCACGTTCCCTACCGAAACCATCAGGCTTGTTGTGAGAGACGCTCTGGTTTGTGAGAAGCTTATACCCAAACCTGCCCCAAATGGGACAATATTATTACCACGGCATGTTGATGTCGTTCAATGATATCATGTCAAGTTTCGTTAGTTTCAGACGAGTTTTCGATTTACTAGAATTTTAAAACCATGTATCCCAATGTTAGCTGCCGAGCGACACTGTCAAGGTGTTTGACATTCATTCTCATTTCTTGCATGTGACCTAAGCTTGCAACCAAGGACAAACATTTGATTTTGCAACCCGTTTTTATGGACTGGAACATGTGCATGTAGTTCAATTTTGAATTATGCACATAAATCCCTAGAAAACTCAGTTAACGTATAAAAATGTCCAAACGATCCCCGAAAAAATCCAAAATTTAACACGACACTCTTGTTGTTCTATGTTGACACCAGGAAAAAATTGAAAGGAAGAAGAGGCGACGAATATCGTTTTGTCCACAAAGGTGACATGTTTCCCTAACGAAACCATGAGGCTTATTCTGAGAAGCTCTGGTTTCTGAGAAGCTTATACCATAACCGCCCCAAATGGGACAATATTTTTTACCCCAGCATGTTGATGCCATTCCATGATAGCATGCCAAGGTTCATGAATTTCTGACGGGTTTCAGATTTACTAGAATTACAAAAGCAAGTACCTCAACATTTGCCGAAGAACCACGGTGTCGTGGTGTTCGAAATTCATCCCCATTTCTTGCATGGGACATAAGCATAAACTCATGGACACATATATGATTTTACAATCCATGTTGGTGCACCGGAGCATGTGCATGTAGTTTAATTTTGAATTGTGCACCTGAAATGGCTAGAAAACCAATTTAATGTATAAAATGTCCAAATGAACCCTGAATAATTCCAATTTTTTACAACACATATATAGTTGCATGTTCACTGTAGATAAAAGTTCTGGCAATTCAAACGCCGTCCATTGCCATTGTGACCCCATTATGTAAGTCAAATCAAGATGAAAAATCAAGTAGATCCCACACAGTTTATTATCACCAACTATGTGAGATGCAGTACAAAATATCCTCGATCACCGTCGGTGTATAGTACGCCTATGGCTTACGCGAGAAGCTACGTTGGTATTTCCCCAAATAGGAAGGGATGATGCAGCACAGCGGTGGTAGGTATTTCCCTCAGATATGAAACCAAGGTTACCGAACCAGTAGGGGAACCAAACAACACAACGTAAACAGCCCTTGCACATAGATAACAAATCCTCGCAACCCGGCGTGTTAAAGGGGTTGTCAAACCCTTCCGGGTACGGCGCCTCAAGATAGGCAAACGAACGTGAGATGAAATTGTAGTAGATTGATAGATCGAACGCCAAATAAAATAAATAATAATAAATTGCAGCAAGGTATTTTTGTATTTTTGGTTTAATAGATCTGAAAATAAATGCAAGGAAAAATTAGATCGCAAAGGCAAAAATATATGAGAAAGAGACCCGGGGGCCTTAGGTTTCACTAGTGGCTTCTCTCGAGAAAATATATAGCAAACAATGAGTGAACAAATTACTTTTGGGCAATTGACAAAACTTCAAATACTCATGACGATATCCAGGCAATGATCATTATTTAGGCATCACGTCCAAGACTAGTAGACCGACTCTTGCCTGCATCTACTACTATTACTCCACACATCAACCGCTATACAGAATGCATCTAGTGTATTAAGTTCATGGAGAAACAGAGTAATGCAATAAGAACGATGACATGATGTAGACAAGATCTATCTATGTAGAGATAGACCCCATCGTTTTATCCTTAGTAGCAACGATACATACGTGTCGGTTCCCCTTCTGTCACTGGGATCAAGCACCGTAAGATTGAACCCACTACAAAGCACCTCTTCCCATTGCAAGATAAATAGATCAAGTTGGCCAAACAAAACCCAAATATCAAAGAAGAAATACGAGGCTATAAGAGATCATGCATAAAAGATATCAAAGAAACTCAAATACTTTCATGGATACAAAAAGATAGATCTGATCATCAACTCAAAGTTCATCGACCCCAACAAACACACCGCAAAAGAGTTACATCATATGGATCTCCAAGAGACCATTGTATTGAGAATTTAGCGAGAGAGAGGAAGCCATCTAGCTACTAACTACAGACTCGAAGGTCTACAATGAACTACTCATGCATCATCGGAGAGGCACTAATCGAGGTGGTGAACCCTATCCAAGATGGTGTCTAGATTGGATCTGGTAGTTCTGGAATCTGCGGCGGCTGGATGAATATTTCGTCGACGCCCCTAGGGTTTTGGGAATATTGGGGTATTTATAGAGCAAAGAGGCAGTCCGGGGGGCACCCGAGGTGGTCACAACCCACCAGGGCGCGCCTGGGCCTCCTGGCACGCCCTAGTGGGTTGTGCTCTCCTCGGAGCACCCCCAGGCGCAGCCAGGGCCCATTATGTTCCTTCTGGTCCAAAAAATCTCCGTAAAGTTTCGTTGCATTTGGACTCCGTTTGATATTGATTTCCTGCAATGTAAAAAAATATGAAGAAAATAGCAACTCGCCCTTGGCACTATTTCAATAGGTTAGTACCAAAAATGATATGAAATGATTATAAAACATCCAAGATTGATAACATAACAACATGGAACAATAAAAAATTACAGATACATTGCAGACGTATCAGCATCCCCAAGCTTAACTCCGACTCGTCCTAGAGTAGGGAAGTGATAAAATTAGAATTTTTGATGTGGAATGTTGCCTAACATGTCATATGATATTCTTTTCTTTATAGCATGGACATTTGGACTTTTATTTTGTTCAAAGTAATAGTCTAGTTTTGACATGATAATTTAAATATTCAAGCATACCAACAAGCAACCATGTCTTTCAAAATATCAATGCTAAAATAAGTTATCCCTAGCCCATCATGATCAACCCTTGATCCATTCATGAAACACAATCGCATATTAGTTACACACAATACTTAAGTACGATCATATTGCCTCCTAGTTGGTGCTTTTGTAAGAGAAGATGGAGACTCAAGTTCAAAAATAAAAATTGCATAAATAAAAGAAAGGCCCTTCACAGAGGGAAGTAGGGATTTGTAGAGATGCCAGAGCTCAAAGCGAAAAACTTAGAGATAAAAACATTTTTGGAGTTGTATCCATCCCACCAACGAAAATGACTTAGAGTTCCCAACACTTTCCATGCTAGATATATCATAGGCGGGTCCCAAATAGAAAATAAAGTTTATTCCTTTTTCCACCATACTTTCTCTTTCCATGGCTAGTCGTATCCACGGTTGCCTTTTTTTAGCAAACACAATGGGGAAAGGCTCCACTAACTCTATTTTTCATTAATAAGTGGTGGTGTTACATGGGACTATACAAAAAGAGAGAGGAGAACAAATTACAATGTATCCAACCAGGATTGCATCCCATCCTTTAAGCTAGGTCTTGCTTTTCTGATGATAGTGCTATAATGCTGTTTGAAACTTGATATGTAATGAAGCAAGCTTCTATCATTATTGTCAAAGATAATGCCATTCTGTAACATCCCAAATTTTCAATTTGGCATGTTATACACAGGTCATCCATGCATATCATATTTTGTTGCATTTTCATTTGCTATCCTCGAAATCCTAGGCAACTCAAGGACCCTCGGAGAGAGTTGGGGATTTTCCGATTTTTCATATTTGAATTTTATCAAATAATGAAAGACGAGGACTTTGGATTTTATAATTTTTCTCTCCGGAAAATATTTCATGTTTAAAAATAAACGAGAGGAGATAATATGACTTCTCCAAAAATAATTGAAATACCGGAGGAAAAATGTTAAAATCATTTTGGGTTTTATTTTACTTATTTGGAATTTTATTTGCCTAGAAAAATTTGCATATATTTAAAATTGCATTTTAGGGGCCAAGAAAACTTCATCTTGTTCTAAATATTTTATTTAGGCAAAGAAAACTTGTTTTGGCATTTTAGATTTTTATTTATTTTTCTAGGATTTTTACAATTTTCAGTGAATGTTTTTTTTTTTAAAAATAATAAAGAACCGCTACCGATCGGGCTAACGGCCAAGCCGAGCAGCAGCCCAAGCCCCGCCGCCCCCTTGTACTGCCGCCGCCGCCACCACGGACTTGGAATCCGAGCCGGACTCTCCCGCCGCCTTGCCCCTCCTCCAAGCCACCTCCCTCCCTCTTTATATACCCCCCCTCTCCCCTTAGCCATCACCACCACCACCATCGCCTGGGACCCGGAGGAGCCGAGCCCGAGCCGAGCCGCCGTCGCCGCCCTAGCCCCCTCGCCGAGCCGCCGCCCTCGCCGCCCCTCGCCGCCCTCGCCGGACCGCGCCGGAGCCG
This sequence comes from Aegilops longissima, assembly GCA_021605205.1. Taxonomy (NCBI): domain Eukaryota; kingdom Viridiplantae; phylum Streptophyta; class Magnoliopsida; order Poales; family Poaceae; genus Aegilops; species Aegilops longissima. Next base: position 344,800,663 of record CM038681.1, on the reverse strand, counting down.
CCGCCCGCCCAGCCGGACGATCGTCGGAGGTAGCCCCATCGCCGGTTTTTTTTAAATAATAACCCTTCGGTTTTTTTTGGAAAACCCTAGCCGTTTTATTAGATCGGTTTTATTTTCCGGTTTATTTATTTTGAGAACGTTCACCCGTTCGTTCGTTTTTACTGAACCGTTAAATCGTTTAGCTTCCGCTAACGAGCGTTCGTTCGTTTAGACGTTCGTTGTTTTCTTTTATCGGTTTTATTCGCGATTATTCGAATTCGATTTACGAACCAATGCTCAAATTAGTATAACTTTTCGCTCGTTTATCGGAATCGGGCGATTCAAGCGCCTGGAGTTTCATCTCGAAACCCTCTTTCCGAATAGTCAACTTAAACCAGTTTTTATCATTGTAAAATTTGACTCTAGTTCAGATTAGTAAACGGACATTGTTTTTCTCGCCGTTCGAGTTTCGTTGTTCCGTTTGGTTTGATTCTTTTTGCAAATCGGAGTTCTTAAATTGAACTCTCCGGTCAACCTCTTTCAGTTGAATTTTCATTTGTGCATCTTTGTTTGTTGCTTATGTATGTATTGTTTGCTTGTGATAGAATTCCCGGTGCGCGGCGTGTTACTCTGAGTCTCTAGGATTCACGGATCGTCGACAAGGCAAGTAATGCTTGATCATACCTTTTCATACCCAGTTTTATGCATTAGCTCAATCCTCAAACATTGCATGATTAGGATGTCATTAATTTGTGGGTTGGGAAGTAGATGATGAGGTAGGAACCTATTGCCCTGTTACTATCAAACCCTTGGGAGTTACTTCTACGTGTTGCTTATATTGCTATGCTATGCTCGTAGACGTGGTTTGGGTTTGAGAGATATTCACGACAGATGTGAGATTGTTAATTAATGGTTTACTTTAAGGTGGCAACTTAAATACACATCTGGGTGGATTGAGGCACAGGGGAACCCAGTGTTGTCTGCTTTTATTTTGGAAATCCGGGGTATCCGTGTGATCTTCCTAAGGACCGCCACCAGTGCTCAAAGGGAACTGAGATTATTCATGCTAGAAACTTCCGTGTGCAGCCACAAGCTATTATGGGCTCTAGCATAGTTGAGTAAGTTACGTGAAGCTCTCGAAGAGGTAGATCAGCAGGTAGTGGGTTTTATAGGTTTGGTATGATCTATCCGGAGTAGAGAGTTAATGTTTGGAAAGACTGTGTCTCGGTCATCCGTTTCTCAAACACCATGTAGTGCGAGAAACCAACGGAGGCGATCGAGTCTTGTGGGGAAAAGTCATAAACCTCTGCAGAGTGTACAATCTAATCATGGTTAGCCATGTCCCCGGTTATGGACAATTCTGAGTATCTAGTACTTGAGTATTCACATGTATCTCATCACTCTAAATTAATATTGTTGGGTTGTTAATCACTTTAATTGGGATTGAGATGGGGTTATACCTTCTCAATGATGTTTCAACCACCATGATAGTTAAAATAAAATTTATTCCTTTGATATACGGAAAAATTGGCTTTTTGCAAAACTGTAACCATAGAGCTTTCCACCAGCCATATATGCATGTAGTATATATCATTCTTTCATTACTCTCTATGTGTTACATTGCCAGCATATTCCATGTGCTGACCCGTTCTCGGGCTGCAACATTTTATGTTGCAGACTTTTCAGACAAGGAGTAAGGATTGTAGGTCGTTGCCGTGCAGCTCAGTTATGCTGTTGGAGTTGATGGACTCACTTTATCTTCCAAGCCTTTCGCTGTTATCGCATTAGATGACCTTAAGCCATATTATTGTAATAAGTTCTCTTTTGAGACATTCGATGTAATAAGTGTGTGATTGCTACTGTTATAAATTCTTCGAGTACTGTGTGTGTCGGCATTACCGATCCAGGGATGACACAGAAGCACAGAGACTTGACCATCTGAGGTCGGGTCGCTACAAGATGGTATCAGAGCACACGCTGAGTGTAGGACACGACCACTAAGATAAAACCATAGGTCACTCCTCTCTACTCATTTCTGACCCCTCTCCATTTTCCACTCTTTAGGATGACGGAGATGAAGTACAAGTTTGCCCAACCGATGAAGACACACCTTTGGACGCCACTTGAAGGAAGTCACTAGGTACCTGAATATTGGAATACCAAGCTTCACCGGACGCATAACGCCACCTTACCGTAAGAAGAATCTTTGGAAGATTCAAGCTCTAGTTCCGGAAGGACATTTGCGCCAAGCACGGAGCCCATAGTATGTGTTTTCAATGCACCATCATGGAGTTTGGGAAAGAGTATGGAAGCTCACATTACCATGGGACGCATTGGAGAAGTCTACAATAAGGAGCTTAAAGACACCATATACCAAATATGTGGGCGCCGAGACGAGCAATGGGAAGTAATCAGCACCAAGAAGGATAGATCCATTGCAGCCTACATCCAGGAACTAAACCAGCACATTCAACGTCATGAGAACCAGATGTGCGCAGACATGCTGGATTTGAAGAAGGCGAAAACTAAGATCATCGAGCTGGAGGAAGAACTCAAGTATACACGCGATGGATATGAGGAAGAAATCAAAATACTACTGGAGAAGAACGACGACCTAGTCAAGAAGATCGGAGTCTTCATGGGAGGACCAGCACCCAAGGAAGAGGAGCAAGAAGAGGAAGAAGATCCCGCTTGTCCAGACAACTACATCATCCTCGACGACACCGACTCAGACCCAAGTGATGATGACTATGAAGACGAAGCTGGAGCAGACATCATGGAGTCTTCCACCGATCAAAATTTCTAGATGACCACCATATAATAGTAGTATTACCCCCATGTAACTAGTAGTAGTTGAGCACTTATGCAATAGTCCTAGATCGTTTTGTATGCCCTTGCTTGCTTGATTGAATGTGTGTTTGCCTCATGTGCATATGGGTAGTGTTTTTCTCACTAGACCTCTTTCTATTCTAATCTCTCCCATCTAAACCTTCAGATGCCTCCGAGACGTGACCCCGGTTTTGTTTTCCCACCGGAGCTCACTCAGTTGATCCAACAGCAGAATGCCTTGATGCAATTGCTAGTTCAGAACCAGGGCAATGCCAACAACAACAACAACAACAACAACAACCCGCCACCAGTGGACAATTTAGCCCGCTTTCTAAGGTTACAACCGCGGTGTTTTCAAAGAGCACCGAGCCAATAGTTGCGAGATGACCGGTTACGCTGTATTGAAGGAGTTAACCACCGCAGGATGCACGGATCTTTGAAAGAGTGCGTTTTGCGCAAATCAATTGGATGGACCAGCAGCCGCATGGTGGGAGAATTACGGCTACTTTTCCTATAGCCAATGTCACTTGGGACCAGTTCAACAAGCTTTTCAGACGCCCATGTTTCAACTGGAGCCATGCAGATAAAAAGCGTGAGTTCCGCAACTTATGCCGGGGAATCGTCTTGTGGCTCGATGCGTAGATGAGTTTAGCAAGTTATCACGCTATGCCCCGATGATGTGGCCACAGATGCATGCCAAGCAAGAGAAGTTTATGGAAGGGTTGAATGATGAGATGAGTATGCAGCTGATGGTGGCAACTTTCAATAACTACCAGGAGTTGGTAGATAAGGTCCTAATGATTGAAGGAAAGCAGCAGCCAATTGAGAATCGTAAGAGGAAGTATGGACAAGGGAAGTATAACTCAGGAGCTCACCAGAAGTCTCGTTTAACCCCGAACTCGGGAGGACTAGTTCATAACCATGGAGGACATAACCATACTGGAGGAGGATCACATAATGGTGCGAAGAATGGGAATGGAAATGCAGCCAACAATAATCAGAATCGCTCTAACCCAGCTACACCCGCCAAGAGAGACTTGAGCCAAGTTATTTGCTTTAAGTGCGGGAAGATAGGGCACTATGCCAACGACTGCCCTGAAGGAAAGAAGGGAACCGGAAATGGGAGCGCTGGGAAGAAACCCAATCCCTTCAACAAAGGACAAGTGAACCACGTCAACATGGACGAAGTTGAAGAGCAGCCGGACGCGGTAATAGGTAAGTTTTTGGTTCAGTCATTTACCGCTATTGTTCTTTTCGATCTTGGTGCATCGCATTCATACATATCAAGGGATTTGTGGATAAGTTTAAGTTACCAACCTGACCCTTAGAACCCTCTTTTAGTGAGCTACTTTGGAGCAGAGTACATGGCTAGCAATTGGTGCACCCAGATACCCCTAATCATTGGCACGCATGTTTTTCCGTCTGACCTAATTATCTTGGAGTCGCAAGGATTGGATGTGATATTAGGTATGGATTGGATGTCGAAGTTTGGAGGAAGTATTGACTGTGCTAGCAAGTCAATTTATCTTACCACCCCTGAGGGAAAAAGGATTAAGTATGTATCTAGGCATGTGCCTAGGAGGATCCAAGTGAATACCCTCACGGGAGTTGTACAAGAGGAAGTACCTGTAGTGAAGGATTATCCAGAGGAGTTACCAGGCATGCCACCGGATCGAGACATCGAGTTTCTGATAGAACTAATGCTAGGTACAGGGCCAATATCAAAGAGACCCTATCGGATGCCCGCAAATGATCTGGAGGAAATTAAGAAGCAGATCAAGGAGCTATTGGACAAAGGTTACATTCGTAGAAGTTCATCACCTTGGGGAGCCCCAGTACTTTTGGTGGAGAAGAAGGATAAATCCCTAAGGATGGTTGTTGATTACCGACCTCTGAATGAAGTAACGATAAAGAACAAGTATCCCTTACCAATGATTAATGATCTGTTTGATCAGTTGCAAGGAGCTAAGGTGTTTTCTAAGATTGATCTACGATCAGGATACCATCAGTTGAAGATCCGAGAGAAGGGTATACCAAAGACAGCATTCACCACACGATATGGATTATATGAGTATACGGTCATGTCGTTTGGACTGACTAACGCCCCTGCCTATTTCATGAGTATGATGAACAAAGTGTTCATGGAGTATTTGGACAAGTTTGTTGTGGTGTTTATCGATGACATTATGGTTTACTCGAAGGACGAAGAGGAGCACGCAGAACACCTACGTTTGGTTCTTGAAACTTCGGGGAACACCGGTTATATGCCAAATTCAGCAAGTGCGAGTTTTGGTTAAAGGAAGTTGGATTTCTTGGGCATGTTATATCGGAGAGGGTATAGCAAGAGATCGATAAAATTCAGTCGATCCTTTGAATGGTTGGCACCCACTTCAGTCAGCGAGATTCATAGTTTCCTTGGACTGGCAGGATATTATCGGAGATTTATTGAGAATTTTTCCAAGATTGCTAAACCAATGACAGAATTGCTAAAGAAGGATACCAAGTTCAAATGGACAGAGGATTGTGAGACAAGCTTCCAAGAGTTGAAGAAACGGTTGACTACAGCCCCAGTGCTGACATTGCCAGATATACATAAGGAGTTTCAAGTGTATTGTGATGCCTCTCGCTTGGGACTTGGATGTGTTCTTATGCAGGACAGAAAAGTTGTTTCGTATGCCTCAAGACAACTGAAGCCACATGAGTTGAACTATGCCACGCATGATTTGGAGTCAGCAGCTGTAGTACATGCGTTGAAGACCTGGAGACATTATCTCATGGGAAACCGTTGTGATGTGTACACGGATCATAAGAGTTTAAAGTACATTTTCACACAGAAGGAGTTAAACCTCAGACAGAGGAGATGGCTGGAACTTATAAAGGATTACGACATGAAGCTAAACTATCATCCAGGAAAGGCCAACGTCGTAGCAGACACTTTGAGTCAGAAGAGTTATGCCAATATCCTTGAAAGTAGAGGACTGCCAAAGGAGTTAGCAGAGGATATTATGGAACTTCAGTTGGAGGTTGTTCCAAGAAGTTTTCTTGCAACAATGGAGGTTCATTCGACCTTGTTAGACAAGATTCGAGACGCTCAAAAGGAGGATAAAGAGATTGCTGAGATAAAGGAAAAGATGGGCAAAGGAAAAGCCAAAGGTTTTCGCGAGGATGAGCACGATACCTTGTGGTTTGAGGATCGGATTTATGTGCCCAACAATTCAGAGATCAGGGAGTTAATACTTCAAGAGGCCCATGACTCACCATACTCGATTCACCCCTAAAACACCAAGATGTATTTGGACTTGAAGGAACGTTTCTGGTGGACTGGTATGAAGAAGGATATTGCCGAGTATGTAGCCATTTGCGATGTATGTCAGAGAGTGAAGGTAGAGCATCAAAAGCCAGCAGGACTGTTACAGCCTATGCCAATACCCGAATGGAAGTGGGACAAACTTGGCATGGATTTTATCTCTGGATTACCCAGAACCAAAGCAGGATATGATTCAATATGGGTAGTTGTGGATCGTTTGACCAAAGTAGCTCACTTCATCCCAGTGAAAACAACTTATACAAGTGCCAAGTTGGCCAAGATATATATGACCAGGATCGTATGTTTGCACGGAGTTCCGAGGAGCATCGTATCAGATAGAGGAACACAGTTTACTTCAAAGTTTTGGCATCAACTACACCAGACTTTGGGTACCAGATTGGAGTTTAGTACCGCGTTCCACCCACAGACGGATGGACAGACAGAGAGAGTTAACCAGATTCTGGAGGATATGTTAAGAGCCTGTGCGCTAGATTATGGATCTAGTTGGGATGACAATTTGCCGTACGCAGAATTCTCATATAACAACAGCTACCAGGCCAGTTTGAAAATGGCACCGTTCGAAGCTCTGTACGGACGCAGATGTAGAACACCCTTGATGTGGGATGAGGTCGGAGACCGTCAGTTGTTTGGACCAGATTTGATCAAAGACTCAGAGGAGAAGGTTAAACTGATCAGAGACAGAATAAAGATTGCTCAGTCTAGACAGAAGAGTTACGCAGATTCAAAACGCAAGGAAGTAACCTATGAAATTGGAGACAGAGCCTATCTGCGAGTATCACCCCTGAGGGGAGTGAAACGTTTTGGAGTAAAGGGAAAGTTAGCCCCAAGATTTGTAGGACCGTATCGTGTTTTGGAACGAATGGGAGAAGTTGCCTACAAACTGGAGTTACCCGAAGGACTGTCAGGAGTTCACGATGTGTTTCACGTATCACAACTGAAGAAGTGCCACGCTGAGATGGCCGACATACCGTTAAAGGATACAAGTGCCCTAGAGGCGTCTAGTTGGATAATAATTTGACTTATGAGGAGAAGCCAGTAAAGATTTTGGATTTCGATAGCCGAGTCACCCGCAACAAAGTTATCAAGTTTTGTAAAGTTCAATGGAGCCACCACACCGAGGAGGAAGCCACCTGCGAGCGAGAAGATGATATTCGCAAGGACCATCGGCACCTATTTTCTAGCCAACCCGAATCTCGAGGGCGAGATTCATCTTAAGGGGGGTAGGTTTGTAACATCCCAAATTTTCAATTTGGCATGTTATACACAGGTCATCCATGCATATCATATTTTATTGCATTTTCATTTGCTATCCTCGAAATCCTAGGCAACTCAAGGACCCTCGGAGAGACTTGGGGATTTTTCGATTTTTCATATTTGAATTTTATCAAATAATGAAAGACGAGGACTTTGGATTTTATAATTTTTCTCTTCGGAAAATATTTCATGTTTAAAAATAAACGAGAGGAGATAATATGACTTCTCCAAAAATAATTGAAATACCGGAGGAAAAATGTTAAAATCATTTTTGGGTTTTTATTTTACTTATTTGGAATTTTATTTGCCTAGAGAAAAATTTGCATATATTTAAAATTGCATTTTAGGGGCCAAGAAAAGTTCATCTTGTTCTAAATATTTTATTTAGGCAAAGAAAACTTGTTTTGGCATTTTAGATTTTATTTATTTTTCTAGGATTTTTACAATTTTGGCGGAATGTTTTTTAAATAAAGAATCGCTACCGATCGGGCTAACGGCCCAGCCAAGCAGGCCGGCCCAAGCCGCCGCCACCCCACTTGTGCCAGCCGCCACCACTGCTGCGGGACTTGGAGTCCGAGCCGGACTCTCCCGCCGCCTGCCCCTCCTCCAAGCCACCTCCCTCTCCCCTCTTTATATACCGCGCCCCCCCCTCTCCCCCTTAGCCATCACCACCACCACCACCGCCCCGGACCCGCAGGAGCCGAGCCCGAGCCGAGCCGCCGCCTAGCCCCTCGCCGAGCCGCCGCCCTCGCCGGACCCCGCCGGAGCCGCCGCCCGCCCCGCCGGAAGATCGTCGGAGGTAGCCCCGTCGCCGGTTTTTTTTAAATAATAACCCTTCGGTTTTTTTGGAAAACCCTAGCCGTTTTTTATTAGATCGGTTTTATTTTCTCGGTTTATTTATTTTGAGAACGTTCACCTGTTCGTTCGTTTTTACGAACCGTCCGTCGTTTAGCTTCCGCTAACGAACGTTCGTTCGTTTAGACGTTCGTTGTTTTCTTTTATCGGTTTTATTCCGCGATTATTCCGAATTCGATTTCTGAACCAATGCTCAAATTAGTATAACTTTTCGCTCGTTTATCGGAATCAGGCGATTCAAGCGCCTGGAGTTTCATCTCGAAACCCTCTTTCCGAATAGTCAACTTAAACCAGTTTTTATCTTTGTAAAATTTAACTCTAGTTCAGATTAGTAAACGGACCTTGTTTTTCTCGCCGTTCGAGTTTCGTTGTTCCGTTTGGTTTGATTCTTTTTGCAAACCGGAGTTCTTAAATTGAACTCTCCAGTCAACCTCTTTCAGTTGAATTTTCGTTTGTGCATCTTTGTTTGTTGCTTATGTATGTATTGTTTGCTTGTGATAGAATTCCCGGAGTGCAAAGCGTGTTACTACGAGTCTCTAGGATTCACGGATCGTCGGCAAGGCAAGTAACGCTTGATCATACCTTTTCATACCCAGTTTTACGCATTAGCTCAATCCTCAAACATTGCATGATTAGGATGTCATTAATTTGTGGGTTGGGAAGTAGATGATGAGGTAGGAACCTATTGTCCTGTTAGTATCAAGCCCTTGGGAGTTACTTCTACGTGTTGCTTATATTGCTATGCTATGCTCGTAGACGTGGTTTGGGTTTGAGAGATATTCACGACAGATGTGAGATTGTTAATTAATGGTTTACTTTAAGGTGGCAACTTAAATACACATCTGGGTGGATTGAGGCACCTGGGGAACTCAGTGTTGTCTGTTTTATTTTGGAAATCCCGGGGTATCCGTGTGATCTTCCTAAGGACCGCCACCCAGGCTCAAAGGGAACTGAGATTATTCATGCTAGAAACTTCCGTGTGCAGCCACAAGCTATTATGGGCTCTAGCATAGTTGAGTAAGTTACGTGAAGCTCTCGAAGAGGTAGATCAGCAGGTAGTGGGTTTTATAGGTTTGGTATGATCTATCCGGAGTAGAGAGTTAATGTTTCGGAAAGACTGTGTCTCGGTCATCCGTTTCTCAAACACCATGTAGTGCGAGAAACCAACGGAGGCGATCGAGTCTTGTGGGGAGAAGTGCGCAAACCTCTGCAGAGTGTACAATCTAATCATGGTTAGCCGTGTCCCCGGTTATGGACAATTCTGAGTATCTAGTACTTGAGTATTCACATGTATCTCATCACTCTAAATTAATATTGTTGGGTTGTTAATCACTTTAATTGGGATTGAGATGGGGTTATACCTTCTCAATGATGTTTCAACCACCATGATAGTTAAATAAAATTTATTCTTTGATATAGGGAAAAATTGGCTTTTTGCAAAACTGTAACCATAGAGCTTTCCACCAGCCATATATGCATGTAGTATATATCATTCTTTCATTTCTCACTATGTGTTACATTGCCAGCATATTCCATGTGCTGACCCGTTCTCGGGCTGCAACATTTTATGTTGCAGACTTTTCAGACGAGGAGTAAGGATTGTAGGTCGTTGCCGTGCAGCTCAGTTATGCCGTTGGAGTTGATGGACTCACTTTATCTTCCAAGCCTTCCGCTGTTATCGCATTAGATGGCCTTAAGCCATATTATTGTAATTAGTTCTCTTTTGAGACATTCGATGTAATAAGTGTGTGATTGCTACTCTGTTATAAATCCTTCGAGTACTGTGTGTGTCAGCATTACCGATCCAGGGATGACACAGAAGCACAGATACTTGACCATCTGAGGTCGGGTCGCTACACATTCTTGTGCTTCCATATGCTCCAACATCCTGCTATCAACGTCTCCTTGTAACCCTTGCTATGGTCTCTGCTTTTGCCTTCAACCAACATTTCTATAGTACTTAGGTCTGTGTTCCATTCCATTCCCAATGCTGCCCAGAAATTTCTGCTAAAATCACACTCAAAGAAGAGGTGCTCTAGATATTCATTGGGTTCATCATCACATAGAATACACCTCCTGTTTTCTATGTGGAAGCTCTTCCTGATCAATAGGTCTCTAGTATTTAATCTGTCAAGAAGCAGTAACCAGAAAAATATTTTTTACTTGGACAAGTTGCATGATTTCCATATCCACTGAAAAGATGTTGCTATGTTTGGTGGGTTCGCAATAAGATGTAGATAAATCCTTTTATTGGAGTACTTTTACCTTTCCAAAGAAACTGCCAACAATCTTTATTGTCATTGTCCTGGTGGATGTTGTTTATGATATCCATCAGCTCAATACTTTGATGAACAACCATAGATGGCATGGGTAGGTGGAACATCTCATAAAAGTTGCTCTTTGTAAGAGAGATAGCCGAAGCAATTGTACATTCAGTATCTTTAGAAAATGAGTACAAATGAGGGAATCTGCTCTGTAAAGTATCATCATTCCACTTGTCATGCCAGAGTTTGATGGTGTTCCCAGCAGAGGGGTTACATGTTGTCATGCTTTTAAAGTCCTGCAAGATAGAACAGCAGTCTCTCCACCAAAAAGATCCTACTCTTGTAGGATATGAGGGCACAGTTGTTGGAAATATGCCCTAGAGGCAATAATAAAAGGATTATTATTATATTTCCTTGTTCGTGATAATTGTCTTTTATTCATGCTATAATTGTATTATCCCCAAATCGTAATACATGTGTGAATAGATAGACCACAACATGTCCCTAGTGAGTCTCTAGTTGACTAGCTCGGTGATCAATAGATAGTCATGGTTTCCTGACTATGGACATTGGATGCCATTGATAACGGGATCACATCATTAGGAGAATGATGTGATGGACAAGGCCCAATCCTAAGCATAGCACAAGATCGTGTAGTTCGTTTTGCTAGAGCTTTTCCAATGTCAAGTATCTCTTCCTTAGACCATGAGATCGTGTAACTCCCGGATACCGTAGGAGTGCTTTGGGTGTACCAAACATCACAACGTAACTGGGTGACTATAAAGGTGCACTACAGGTATCTTCAAAAGTATCTGTTGGGTTGACACGGATCGAGACTGGGATTTGTCACTCCGTATTACGGAGAGGTATCACTAGGCCCACTCGGTAGTGCATCATCATAATGAGCTCAAAGTGACCAAGTGTCTGGTCACGGGATCATGCATTACGGTATGAGTAAAGTGACTTGCCGGTAACGAGATTGAACAAGGTATTGGGATACCGACGATCGAATCTCGGGCGAGTAACATACCGTCTGACAAAGGGGATTGTATACGGGGTTGCTTGAATCCTCGACATCGTGGTTCATCCGATGAGATCATTGAGGAGCATGTGGGAGCCAACATGGGTATCCAGACCCCGCTGTTGGTTATTGACCGGAGAGCCGTCTCGGTCATGTCTAAGTGTCTCCTGAACCCGTAGGGTCTACACACTTAAGGTTCAGTGACGCTAGGGTTGTATGAATATGAGTATGCAGCAAACCGAATGTTGTTCGGAGTCCCGGATGAGATCCCGGACGTCAAAGGAGTTTCGGAATGGTCCGGAGGTAATGAATTATATATAGGAAGTGCTATTTCGGCCATCGGGAGAATTTCGGGGGTTACAGGTATTGTACCGGGACCACCGGAAGGGTCCCGGAGGTCCACCGGTGGGGCCACGTATCCGGAGGGCCCGTGGGCTGAAGTGGGAGGAACCAGCCTGGTGGGCTGGTGCGCCCCACTTGCCCCCCGCGCCTAGGGTTGGAAACCCTAGGGTGGGGCACCCCACCTGCCTTGGGGGCAAGTCTCCCCCTGGGCGTCGCTCCCTTGGAGATTGGATTTCGGGCGGCGCCCCGGGGCCTATATAAGGAGGGGGAGGAGGCAGCCGCACCTGCATCTTGGCGCCTCCTCTCCCTGCTACACCTCTCCCTCTCGCAGAAGCTCGGCGAAGCCCTGCTGCGGTGACTGCTGCATCCACCACCACGCTGTCGTGCTGCTGGATCTTCATCAACCTCTCCTTCCCCCTTGCTGGATCAAGACGGAGGAGATGTCACGCTGACCGTACGTGTGTTGAACGTGGAGGTGCCGTCCGTTCGGCGCTAGGATCTCCGGTGATTTGGATCACGACTAGAACGATTCCCTTAACCCCGTTCTCTTGAACGCTTCCGCACGCGATCTACAAAGGGTATGTAGATGCATCTCTCACTCGTTGCTAGATGAACTCATAGATGGATCTCGGTGAACATAGGAAAATTTTTATTTTATGCAACGTTCCCCAACAACAGTGCCATCAGATTAATAAGTATTCCAAATCAGTTCAACCCAAGGAATATCATGTTTATTGAAAAACTTAAAGAGGAATTTGGTTAGAAGAGCTCTGTTTGGTGTTCTCAGGTCAAGGACTCCCAATACTCCTGCTTTTTTGGGTTGGAAAACAGTTTCCCATTTCACCAGGAAATTTCCTTGCTTATTGATCTGGTTGCCATACCAAAGAAAGCTTCTACCGGATTTTTTTCAAAGTGGTCTAGAAAAGTGAATGGCACTGTGATGCAATACATTTTATAAATTGGTAGGGCAGAAACCACTGCTTTCCAATGAGTTAATCTACCATAGTATGTCATTAGATTAGCAATACCTGACAATCTCTTGTCCAGTCTTATTACCATTGGCATAAGGTCATCAACTTTAGGTCTGGTGGATCCCATAGGGAGACCAACATATGTGAAAGGCATGCCTTCTTTTTTGCAACCAAGGATGTTGGCTAATTCAAGAGCTCTATTTTCAGAAATATTGATTGGCACAAGAGAGGATTTACTGTAATTTACCTTTAATCCTGTAAATTCAGTAAATATTGTTAGTATGTCCATGATCTTGCTCAATTGGGCAGGTTCTGCAAGCATGATAATCAGAGTATCATCAGCATATCGAATAATGGGGTATCTTCTGGTGTTGTTGCTTTGCACTGGCAGAGATAATTCTCCTTGAGACCATGCTTCATTTACTAGTTTTTGCAATGATTCTGCCACCATGACATATAATAGTGGTGAGAAAGGATCACCTTGTCTCACTCCTCTTTTACATTTGATCTTCTTCCCAGGTACTCCATTCATTATGATAGATGCAGATGCAGTAGATAGAATCATTTTTACCCATCTTATCCATTTGGCTGAGAAACCCAGATGTTCCATCATGTAATATATTGCATTGTAGTCTACCTTGTCAAAGGCCTTTTCAAAATCAATTTTGAAGATGACAATGGGCTTTTTGGACTTATGACACATATGTATGTATTCAAAACTCCAAGCTAAGCAGTCCTGGATGTTCCTGGATTTAATGAAACCACCTTGGTTTTTACTAATCCTTTTCATCACTTCTTTTTTAGCTCTATTGGCAAGGAGCTTGGTGGTTATTTTTATTGGCATGCTAACAAGAGAAATGGTCCTGAAGTCATTAGGTTTTTCAGGGTTCTCCTTTTTGGGAATGAGTGCTATGAAAGCAGAGTTCACAGGTTCCAAGGAGATTTTCTCATTGTAGAAATCATCAATAAACTTGTATATGTATTCTTTGATAAGGTGCCAACATTTTTCCATGAAGTGACCATTGAAACCATCAGGCCCTGGAGCTTTGTCATTAGGCATGTATTTAATGATATCATCAATTTCCTCAGTAGTGAAGTTACTGTCCGTAGTCTCATCTATTTGTGCCAATGCAAGATGATCAATATTGAAGAGTTTGTTTGTGTTCTCAGTTATACCAATTCTCTCCTTGAAAGATTGCCATATAATAGATGCCTTTTGATCATGATCATATACCTCAATGCTATATGTGCTTTTAAGGAAAGTGATGTAATTGTGTCTAAAAACCTGAGTGGCAATAGCATGGAAGAATTTGGTGTTTTCAGCACCCAGTTTGGCCCATCTTATATTGGCTCTGATCCTCCAGTATTTCCTTTTAGCCTCCAATAGATTATTGGTGTGAGTGATAAGGGCTTTCCTGAAATTCCTCTCAATTCTTGATAGTTGTCTCTGGTCTTCAATTCCATCTAGTAGCTTAATATAGAAGCAACAATTCTAATTGTTTTATTCAGTTGTGAGAAATTTTTGCTCCATGATTTAAGACCTTTTCTAACAGCTTTGAATTTAACCACCGGGTTTTTAGAAGAGTCAGCATAGTGCATACTATTTTTCGAGTACTTCTCCACAGTCTCAATAAAACCCTCAAAATCTACCCAGAATTCTTCAAACCTGAAGATATTACTTCTAGGGATTTTACTATCAATTTGAACTTTGATGGGTACATGATCTGAAGAGATTTTTGCCAGAGGGAAAGCCACGATGTCGGGGTGATCATTAATCCAATCAGAACTAGTGAAAATCCAATCCAATTTCTCTAGGAGGGAGCATTCTTGCATGTTACTCCAGGTGAAGGCTCTGCCTTTGAGTGGGATTTCCATCAGGTCTAGATTGATGATAATAGAATTAAATGTCATCATGATGTTGTGATCACCACCCACTTTATTCCTATTTTTAGGTCCTCTAATGAAATTAATGTCACCAAGAAGCATCCAATATTTAGATGTTGAAATATTTATACCTCTCAACCATGTAGTAAATTCATGTTTCCCTTCTTCTGAGTTTGGGCCATATACATTTGTGAGTTACCAATTGGTATTATCCATAGTTGATTTAAATTCAATGGTGATATGGAATTAATTCATACAGATCACTCTGCCTGAGAAGTGGCTACTGTTCCAAATAATAATAATGCCACCAGAAGATCCAACTGATGGGGAGTATGCATACTGATTGAATCTTTTTGGACAGAAATTTTTTATGTATGCCATGTCAAAGTGCTCACATTTGGTCTCCTGAAGTTCAATAATGCTGCAGGTACTTTCCTCAATTTTCATTCTCATGTCATCCCATCTTTTCTGAGAGTTTATTCCTCTGACATTCCAACATAGTATATTCCAGTTTCTATTCATTTAAAACTATTGTTGAGAACAATATATTCATACCAGATCTAGCTTGGTATGATGAGGTGTTTCTCATTGGCAACATAGGGGTGGTGTTGCTATCTTGATCATTAGAGTACCAGAATATCTGAGCAACACTTGAGGGCATAAAGATCACAAGATAATCAAAGTAAATCCTGCTGAAATAACTGAAAGCAAAAGACCAAGAGTGCGATAGTAGCTCATTATTACAAACCAAGTCTAGCATAGATGCTCGCAGGCATCTCAAATACAGATAAAAGGAAGCAAGTAGCTGATGAAAATGTTCTAAGTAGCATAAGCTAGGAACTTTCAAGTGCCATTTCTTGGGAAGGTACTTCTTCATCAGAGCAGTCATAGGTAAGAACCTTGGAGCTCACATCCTTGTGTGACATCTTGCAAGGTCCAGTGCCAATCGCCTGTAGAGTGTTGATTGGAAGTTCAGGAGGTGGTGGGGCCTGTTTGTCAATGATAATGCCATCAAATTTGGGCCCCAAGTTGACAACAACTTCAGATTTCTTCTTGCTATTGGCTTGATTGCTGCTTTCAGGTTTCTCAACTAAGTTTGTAGCAGCTGCTTCCTTGGTTTTAAAGCCTATAGTGAGCTTAGCAAGTCTATTGCTCCTTCTGCATAAGGTTTCATCTACAATGACATTCTTCTTCCTCTTGTTGGTAGCTCTGGCTGGCTACATAGGTATCAGCTGTGATTTCCACAATACTTGCACAGCTAGATTGTTGGTTCATCTGGTGAGTAGGGTTTGAGGTCTGAAACTGTAGAATGCATTGCATTTCTGTCTGGCCCCATTAGAGCCCTCGATCTCCATGATCTGACAAGAAGCATTGACAATGTTGTCTTCAACAATTTTGGGGATAATGTTTTCATTGTTGGCAGCAAGATTTCCAATCAGTTGCTGTAGAGCAGAGATGTGTTCAGTCTTCCCTTCAACAGTGATACTGTTTTGAGTATGAGACTCCTGACTAGCTGCCGGGTTATCATTGTAGTTCATGCCGGCATTCTAGGGAGAAAATACTGGGCTATCTGCCATTGGGATAGGGATGAAATCCTCTTCTGCTGGAACAGAAATATGAACCTCTTCATCAGGTGCAGCAGCAACTTGAACTTTAGTTTATGGGCTTACATTGAGATTCAGATCATCATTCACAGCAGCAGGTGCAACCTCAGCAACAACATGGGGAGCTTCATTAA
Source organism: Aegilops longissima (assembly GCA_021605205.1). Lineage (NCBI taxonomy): Eukaryota > Viridiplantae > Streptophyta > Magnoliopsida > Poales > Poaceae > Aegilops > Aegilops longissima. The sequence continues at coordinate 344,784,198 of CM038681.1, read as the reverse complement.
CAGCAGCTGGTGCAACATCAGGTAAGTTGTTGTTAATAACAACCTGAAATTGCTCCTGGATTTCTGCCACATTGAAATGGTGACCCTCTGCAGCATGAACATCCTCATAGGGGGCACCCAGGTTCTCATTGTGAGGGTTAATAACCACTTGTTCCATAGGAATATTGCCAATAACCCCATCATGCCAAAAACCACCATGGACATGTGGCAGAGGGTGAGGGTTTCCTCCATCTGCAGGCAGAGGATCCTCATCCCCTCCCTGCTGCCCAATAATTTCTCTAGATAGGATGTACGTTGGGCATGTCCATGAGTCTCCATAGCCAACATCATCAAGGTTACGAAGCACCACAATACTCAGAGGTAAGGTATCTGGATTAATAACTCTAACTTTCACAATGATTCTGGTTTTATCTCTAGGATCTTTGTTCCAAATGAGAAATCTTCCATAGGGTGCGACGGTACGGCTAATCACATTCACATCCCAGCATTCAAGAGGATAGTTCATTAGCAATAACCAGACATCATGCGTGAAAGTAATGTTGCGATACTTCAGTCCATGATCTTGCCTAGTAATCCTCAGAACAGAGTCCCCAATCTAATATGGGCTATTTGCAATGGCAGAGTCGTGGGAACATGCAGTAGTAAATTGGATAAGAGCAGATCCCATACCACAACACGATGAGTAGTTGATTCTCCATCCTCTATTCTCCAAGAAGTTTGTGATCATGGCGTTTGCACCATGAAATTCCTCCAGGGCGATGCCAGGGACCAGCGTGGCGATGGCCCACTCATCGCAAACCATAGGGAGTTCTCACAACATAGCCTCTTTATTCATGGAGAGGACCAGGAGCAACAATGGTGGTGCCGGGTGGGAGGTGGGGGTGGGGGTTGCAAGGGTAGCAAGCCATGGGTGACAAGCTCGTGTTGGTCGGCGGGGGCGTGAAGCAAGGAGGTAGCAGAAGGCGAGGTGGCCAGGTAGTTGGTAGTGGCGTTCGGTATAAGAGGAGGGGCAGGTGGCTTGGCCCAATATATCAGGGAATTGTTTTGTTTGAAGAAACAAAATCTAGCGATATGGTTATATCTATAACAAACTCTGCACCTGATTTTATTGGGGAAATTAATGTGATAATGATTACGTCCGAGGCAACGGGAACAGAAGCGTGTGCTAGCTTCGGGGGATATGTCTGTCGCTACGGCTTTCGAAGAGTTGGGTTGAACGCTAGGCCGGTCCAGGGAGGACGGCCCATCTCCTTTCTCTCCAGCCCGTGAAGGATTTGAAAATTGGTTGCCTTCCACGGGCTGTGATCCGCGATGCATGGGAGTGGGTTGGCTGCATGCGTGTTAATCACGTTGGTTACCAAAAATGCGATCAGCGTCCGAGGATTGGATTGGGATCCGATTGGCACCAGTTAACGGAGAGGCATAATGTTGGGGCGCAGCTTCAGATTGTTGGACAGGTTGCATGGCAAGTGCAAAGGAAATACGCTTGTAAACTTTGCTAATGTCAATATGATGAGGTCGTTTGTTACCTTTCTTGCGAGTCACCTTCGTCCATTCAGCATCTTGCTCAGAATACCAAAGCTTTTCTTCAAAAAGCCAATTTGCACCGCCATTGCTCCATAAGTGAAAATAGCACTTGAACATTGGGCATTCAAATTTCTTCTTTCTGACTAGATAGAAACCCACATCTTTGGAACATACTGAGAAATGGTATACCTTGCCATGAATATGTAGAACATCCGAAGAATCTTAAGCACCTCCCGTGCAAGATGATAGAGCCAGCCTGACATTAAGAGGATCCAGAGGAAAAGTAGATCGGGCAAATGATACCACCATCTTGAATCCATAGGCAGGTGACACGGGGTTGACCGAACTTAGGAAGAGATCACGAACCTGTCCTCTGAATTGATGACCAAATGAAAAATCCAGTTGATGGGCAATGGAGTGTGGATCATTGAAGGGGTCCATTTGTTTGATGAGTGGATTTGTTGGGTGAAAAGGTGGGATCTAGTATATGCGCCATGGTCGTTGGAGGAGCGTGGGAGAGAGGGTGGGAGAGGGATCCATTCTATGCATAAAGTAATTTATTATTTGATAACATAAAGTAGATTCATTTTTCATTTCGGGACTGGGCATCCCTAATACCTTTGCCTTACTCTCATGCAATGACAAGTGAATAAACACTCATCTTGAGAATAACACATCTAGTATGGAAAATATTAGCCATCCCTCACCGCTCCGTGAGCGAAACAAACACACAAAGTGAAGTTTATTTTGAAAATTAGAGATGGCACATGCAAATTTGCTTAGAAAAGCGAAAGAATACCGTATATAGGTAGATATAGTGGACTCATGTGGCAAAACTGGTTTAAAGGTTTTTGGATGCACAAGTAGAGATCATACTTAGTGCAAAATGAAGGCTTGCAAAAAGATTGAGAAGCGACCAATCAAGAAACGAATAATCTCGTAAGCAAGCATTAAGCATAAATAGCACCAAATAATGCACCACAAGTAGGATATAATTTCATTGCATGACTATTAACTTTCATGCTTGCATAGGGAATCACAAACCTTACCACCAATATTCTTACTAAAGCATAATTACTCATCAACATAACTCACATATACATAATCATATCTCAAAACTATTACTAAGAATCAATTTTATTTTGTCCAATGATCTTCATGAAAGTTTTTATTATATCCTTCTTGGATATCTATAACTTTGGGACTAATTTTAATATGTTGCTTTTCATAAGCTCAAACAAATATAAGTGAAGATCATGAGCATAATATTTCTTTCTTTCTTTCTCTCAAATTGATTTAAGTGAAGCAAGAGAGAATTTCTTGAAAATTTTACTAACTCTCAAATAAATCTAAGTGAAGCAAGAGAGCATTTCTTCAAAAAATACTAAAGCACGCCATGCTCAAAAAGATATAGGTGAAGCACTAGAGCAAGTCCATTGCTCATAAAATTTTAAGTTAAGCATAAAGAGCAATTCTAACAAGTCATGACATAATTTTGGCTCTCCCAAATAGGTGTGTCCAGCAATGGATCAAGACTAGAAACAAAAAATAAAACAAGCAAAGACCCATATCATACAAGACGCTCCAAGTAAAACTCATAGTATGTGACGAATAAAAATATAGCTTCGAGTAAAATACCGATGGTCGTTGGAAGAAAGGGGGATGCCACTGGGGGGCATCCCCAAGCTTAGTTGTTTGCTCGTTTTTGGATAATAGCTTGGGATGCTGGGGATGCTGGGGCATCCCCAAGCTTAGGATCTTCTTCTCCTTATTCCTCCATCGATCGTAAGATAACCCAAAACTTGAAAACTTCAATCACACAAAACTCAACAAAACCTTCATGAGATCCGTTAGTAAAAGAAAGCAAATCACTACTATAAGTACTGTACCAAACCAATTCATATTTTATTTTTTGCATTATATCTAATGTATTCTAACTTTTCTATGGCAAAAACTCATCAAAGAAAACCATAGAGCCATCAAAATAAGCACACAAGGCAAAGAAAACACAATCTGTCAAAACTGAACAGTCTGTAGCAATCTGACTATTTCGAAAACTTCTGGAACCCCAAAAATTCGAAAAAATAGGATGACCTGAGCAATTTGTATATTAATCTTCTGCAAAAGAATTGGAATTTTATCACGCTCTGGTAAAAAGGGACAATTGTTTTCGTGAGCGCAAAAGTTTCTGTTTTTCAGCAAGATCAAACAACTATCACCCAAGAAGAACCTATCGGTTCTACTTGGCACAAAAACTAACTAAAACACAAAAAACACAATTATAACAGTAGCACAATTGTGTAACACTCAAGAACGGAAAGCAAAAAGTAAAAATAAAATTTATTCATTCAGTTGCCTCCCAACAAGCGCTATAGGTTTACGCCCTTAGCTAGGCATAAAGCAAGGATCTAAGTTTTGTCTTCCGAAGTTTTGGCAACTTTTTAAGGGTTTTATCAAACCCTTGAGGCTCTTTACGCTTCCCCAAATTCTCTGGGAAAGAAACAATCTTAAGATCCAAAATATCCAATCGCTTATTGCAAAGAGTAATCAAGGTATTCATGCGATTGATACTACCATTGAGGCGTTTGAGGGGTTCATTATATTTCTGTATTTCAACCATATGTTTATGCAAATCATCGAGTTTTTCCAACTTTTGAGCTCCCTCAGGGGTAAAATGAAACCCCTTCTTTTAAGGTGGAATTCCCAAAATTCCTTCCAAAATTTCATATGCAGCATTAGCATCAAGCTCAATGAAATTTCCTTTAGCGGCAAAATCTAGAAGTTGTCTATGATGCAAAGCCAATCCTATGTAAAAATTACGATGCAAAACTTTAGCATCCCCCTTTAAATTGGAAATACGATATGATTTCATAAGCCTATACCAGGCATCTTTCAAATTTTCTCCTTGTCTTTGCTTAAAGAACTTCAAAATCGGGTGACAAAGGAGGTGTAGGAACGCTAGCCATCAAGACTGGAAAGGAAGAGAACAGCGAATGAAAAGAGGGTCGAATAAAACGGCAACATTTTGTGAAGTGGGGGAGAGGAAAATGAGAGGCAAATGGCAAATAATGTAAATTGCGAGGAGATGAGATTTGTGATTAGGAACCTGGTATATGTTGAAGATCCTCCCCGGCAATGACGCTAGAAATTCCTTTTGATGTCGCTTGAAGCTACGTCGGTATTTCTCCAAAGAGGAAGGGATGATGCAGCACAGCGGCGGTAGGTATTTCCCTCAGATATGAAAACAAGGTTATCGAACTAGTAGGAGAACCAAGCAACACAACGTAAATAGCCCCTGCACACAGATAACAAATCCTCGCAACCCGACGTGTTAAAGGGGTTGTCAATCCCTTCCGGGTACGGTGCCTCAAGATAGACAAACGGACGTGATATAAAATTATAGTAGATTGATAGATCGAACGCCAAATAAAATAAATAAGAGTAAATTCCAGAAAGGTATTTTTTTTATTTTTGGTTTAATAGATCTGATAATAAATGCAAGGAAAAAGTAGATCGCAAAGGAAAAAATATATGAGAAAGAGAGCCGGGGGCCATAGGTTTCACTAGTGGCTTCTCTCGAGAAAAATATATAGCAAACAGTGGGTGAACAAATTACTGTTGGGCAATTGACAAAACTTCAAATACTCATGACGATATCCAGGCAATGATCATTATTTAGGCATCACGTCCAAGATTTGTAGACCGACTCTTGCCTGCATCTACTACTATTACTCCACACATCGACCACTATCCAGAATGCATCTAGTGTATTAAGTTCATGGAGAAACAGAGTAATGCAATAAGAATGATGACATGATGTAGACAAGATCTATCTATGTAGAGATACACCCCATCATTTTATCCTTAGTAGCAACGATACATACGTGTCGGTTCCCCTTCTGTCACTGGGATCAAGCACCGTAAGATTGAACCCACTACAAAGCACCTCTTCCCCTACTGGAAGCACTAAGGTTTACAATCGAGGTTAGCACATGCATGGTTCATTGTCTAATAGCTCATTATTGTGCAATTGCAGGAACCATTCTAATATTTAGGTTTTTAACAATTTGGTCTTGCACATGTAGGTCCTGCTGTCAGAGGTTTTGACCAACTGTTCGACCCTTTTTGCATATGGGGAAATGAGTGGTCCATGAATATCAATCAAGTCAAGAAACTCAGAAAGATTGTTGGGATAAAGAAATTAGCGACAAAAAACAATAAGATCTTTGTTTGTACAATGAAGAAGACACAAGTTCACTACAAGATGGTACTAACTATTATACCTTGCCTTTTTTATTCCTTTACACCATTTCCAATATAGAGAAGATATTTATGCACATCCTTGTTTTCAAGCCTTTCCAAAGTAGTTTACTAATGATTACCTCTCAAACCACCTCTATGGTCAGGAGGCGAGGAAGCTTTTCATACAACACCCGCGGTTCAATATTGAAGTGTTCCTGAAGAGGACGAAGGATGGACTGTCAATCATCCACAGGCACTGGCCTAAAGTTGCAAAGACCTTCAACATGAATGAAGGCTCAATATTCGCCTTTCGCTTCAGCAGTTTTCCAGATGAGATGCATTTGTCTATGTACTGTCTATGATGCTAATTTCGAAAGGTTCTAGATGTTGCATGTGAAACTTGGTGCTGGTGCAGTTGTGTAATGGGGTAGCTGAGTCTTGGAAGCTATATTATGTTGTACTCTGATGTATTTCAATTATGAAATCCTGCTTCCTTAATATGGAAATGAAATATATTATGTGCTTAATATGAATGTCAATTAGAATAATAAATGGATTAATAATAATAGGGCAGTTAGCCTGCTAATGGCCAATTAGCCTGCTAATTGGGTTTTTCTATTGCAAACGGTTATTCAAAAAACACCATGGGCGATGACCTGAGGCAACGCACATAGTTTCTAGGAATAAACCGTGTTGGATCAATGAACAATCACACACGACATTCTCTTGAAAATTGTTTGCGTTAGGCCACCTTGCGAAACGTTTACCACATAAAAACTGTGTGTGATGGACAGCCTTTGCCACACAGTTTCTTCTACGCACCATGTGTGATGCATTCAATAATGCAAACCATAAAATTGTTAATATCATGTGCAATGGCAACGCTATCACAAACGATTTAATGGGGAAAATTGTGTGTGATGTACTTGCGAACGCAAACGTTTTCCTTGGAGCGACTGTGTGGGATGTATATACGAACAAAAACGTTTAGCGGGGACAGTCTGTGTTGGATGTATTTACGAACGGAAACGATTTTGCCTGTATAATTGTATTTTTAGCAATACTGTACGTATAACCGTATTTGATCGCTCACCGGTCGCACACGACCTCATTTTGCCAAGCGTGTGTGCTAGGAGGGCATATCCCCAATGATTTTTGGGTCGTGTGGGAAGGACCCCCTGTCGCCCACACTCACTTTGTGACGGTTCCAAATGCCGTCGCGAAAAGGGGTTAAAAATTGTTTGTATAACACCTGATGTACGAGTGATAGCTCGCGATATAGCTCCCCTATTTTTGATATATTCCTAGAGAAAAATAAGTTGAAAGATGATAGTAGCAATGATACGCACTGGGTCCATGATCTAAGGATTATCCTCATTGCTGCACAGAAGAATTATGTCCTTGATGCACCGCTAGGTGACAGACCTATAGTAGGAGCAGAAGTAGACGTTATGAACGTTTGACAAGCTCGGTATGATGAATACTTGATAGTTTAGTGCGCCATGCTTTAAGGCTTAGAACCGGGACCTCAAAAACATTTTGAACGCCACGGAGCATATGAGATGTTCCAAGAGTTGGAATTGGTTTTTCAGACTCGTTCCCGTGTCGAGAGGTATGAGACCTCTGACAAGTAATTTGCCTACAAGATGGAGGAGAATAGCTCAGCCAGTGAGCATGTGCTCAGAATGTCTGGGTACTACAATCGCTTGAATCAAGTGGGAGTTAATCTTCCAGATAATATAGTGACTGACAGAGTTCTCTAGTCACAATCACCAAGCTACTAGAACTTCATGATGAACTATAAGATGCAAGGGATGACAAAACTATTCCCAAGCTCTTCTTGATGCTGAAATCGGCGAAGATAGAAATCAAGAAAGAGCATCAAGTGTTGATGGTTAACAAGACCATTAGTTTCAAGAAAAAGGGCGAGGGAAGGAAAGGGAACTTCAAGAAGAATCACAAGCAAGTTGCCACTCCCATGAAGAAGCCCAAAGCTGGACCCAAGCCTGAAACTAAGTGCTTCTACTGCAAAGGAAATGGTCACTAGAAGTGGAACTGCCCCCAAAAACTTGGCGGATAAGAAGGATGGCAATGTGAACAAAGGTATATTTGATATACATGTTGTTGATGTGTATTTTACTAGTATTCGAAGTAATCCCTGGGTATTTGATACCGGTTCAGTTGCTAAGATTAGTAACTCGAAACAGGAGTTGCAGAGACTAGTTAAAAGCGAGGTGACGATGTGTGTTGGAAATAATTCCAAGGTTGATATGATCATCATCGCACACTCCCTCTACCTTCGGGATTAGTGTTGAACCTAAATAAATGGTATTTGGTGTTTGCGTTGATCATGAATTTGATTAGATCATGTTTATTGCAATACAGTTATTCATTTAAGTTAGAGAATAATTGTTATTCTATTTACATGAATAAAACCTTCTATGTTCATACACCCAATGTGAATGGTATATTGAATCTCGATCCTAGTAATACACATATTCATAATATTGATGCCAAAAGATGCAAAGTTGATAATGATAATGCAACATACTTGTGGCATTGCTGTTTAGGTCATATTGGTGTAAAGCGCATGAAGAAACTCCATACAGATGGACTTTTGGAATAACTTGATTATGAATCATTTGATACTTGCGACCTATGCCTCATAGGCAAGATGACTAAACTCCGTTCTCCGGAACAATGGAGCGAGCTAATGACTTATTCGAAATAATACATACCGATGTATGTGGTCCGATGAGTGTTGAAGCACGCGACGGGTATCATTATTTTTTGACCTTCACAGATGATTTGAGTAGGTATGGGTATTTCTACTTAATGAAACACAAGTTTGAAACATTTGAAAAGTTCAAAGAATTTCAGAGTGAAGTGAAGAATCATCGTAACAAGAAAATAAAGTTTCTACAATCTGATTGCGGAGGCGAATATTTGAGTTACGAGTTTGGCCTTCATTTAGAACAATGTGGAATTGTTTCACAACTCACGCCACCTGGAACACCACAGCGTAATGGTGTGTCCGGACGTCGTAACCATACTTAATTGGATATGGTGCGTTCTATGATGTCTCTTACCGACTTACCACTATCGTTTCGGGGTTATGCATTAGAGACAGCCGCATTGACGTTAAATAGGGCACCGTATAAAACCGTTGAGACAACACCGTATAAACTGTGGTTTGGCAAGAAACCTAAGTTGTCGTTTCTTAAAATTTGGGGTTGCGACACTTATGTCAAAAGACTTCAGCCTGATAAGCTCGAACCCAAATCAGAGAAGTGTGTCTTCATAGGATACCCTAAGAAAACAATTGGGTACACCTTCCATCACAGATCCGAAGGCAAGATCTTTGTTGCTAAGAATGGACCCTTTCTAAAGAAGGAGTTTCTCTCGAAAGAAGTGAGTGGGAGGAAAGTAGAACTTGATGAGGTAAATGTACCTTCTCTCAAATTAGAAAGTAGTACATCAGAGAAAACTGTTCCCGTGATGCCTACACCAACTAGAGAGGATGCTAATGATGATGATCATGAAACTTCAGATCAAGTTGCTACTAAATTTCATAGGTCGATCAGAGCACAATCCGCACCAGAGTGGTACGGTAATCCTATCCTGGAAGTCATGTTACAAGACCAAGGCGAACCTAGGAACTATGAAGAAGCTATGATGAGCCCAGATTCTGACAAATAGCTTGAGGCCATGAAATCTGAGATAGGATCCATATATGAGAAGAAAGTGTGGACTTCGGTGGACTTGCTCGATGATCAGCAAGCCATAGAGAACAAATGGATCTTCAAGAAGAAGACTAATGTTGATGGTAATGTTACTGTCTACAAAGCTCGACTTGTCGCTAAAGGTTTTTGACAAGTTAAAGGGGTTGACTACAATGAGAGTTTCTCACCCTTAGCGATGCTTAAGTCCGTCCGAATCATGTTAGCAATTGCCACATTTTATGATTATGAAATCTTGCAAATGGATGTCAAAAATGCATTCCTAAAATGCATATCTCAAAGAAGAGTTGTATATGATGCAACCAGAAGGTTTTGCCGATCCTAAAGGTGCTAACAAAGTGTGCAAGCTCCAGCGATCCATCTATGGACTGGTGCAAGCATCTCGGACTTGGAATATACGCTTTGATGAGGTGATCAAAGCATATGGTTTTATACAGACTTACGGTGAAGCTTGTATTTACAAGAAAGTGAGTGGGAGCTCTGTAGCATTTCTGATATTATATGTGGATGACATATTGTTTATTGGAAATGATATAGAATTTCTGGATGGCATAAAAGGATACTTGAATAGGGATTTTTTTAATGAAAGACCTCGGTGAAGCTGCTTACATATTGGGCATCAAGGTCTATAGAGATAGATCAAGATGCTTGATAAGACTTTCAATGAGTACATACCTTGAAAATATTTTGAAGGAGTTCAAAATGGATCAGTCAAAGAAGGATTTCTTGACTGTATCGTAAGGTGTGAAGTTGAGTAAAGACTCAAAACCCGACCACGACATAAGATAAAGAGGGAATGAAAGTCAATCCCTATGCCTCAGCCATAGGTGCTATAAAGTATGCCATGCTGTGTACCAAACCTTGTGTGTACCTTGCAATGAGTTTGGCAAGGGGTGCAATAGTGATCCAGGAGTAGATCACTGGACAGCAGTCAAAATTATCCTTAGTTCACTTAAAGGGGACTAAGGAAATGTTTCTCGGTTACGGAGGTGATAAAGAGTTCATCGTAAAGAGTTACGTCGATGCAAGCTTTGACACTGATCTAGATGACTCTAAGTCTCAATATGGATACGTATTGAACGTGGGAGCAATTAGCTAGAGTAGCTCCATGAAGAGTATTGTAGACATAGAAATTTGCAAAATACATACGGATTTGAACGTGGCACACCCGTTGACTAAACTTCTCTCACAAGCAAAACATGATCACACCTTAGTACTCTTTGGGTGTTGATCACATGGCATTGTGAACTAGATTATTGACTCTAGTAAACTCTTTGGGTGTTAGTTCCATGGCGACGTGAACTATGGGTGTTAATCACATGGCGTTGTGAACTAGATTATTGACCCCAATGCAAGTGGGAGACTAAAGGAAATATGCCCTAGAGGCAATAATAAAGTTGTTACTTTATATTTCCTTATTCATGATAAAGGTTTATTATTCATGCTAGAATTGTATTGATCGGAAACTTAAATACATGTGTGAGCACATAAACAAATATCATGTCCCTAGTGACCCTCTACTAGACTAGCTCATTGATCAAAGATGGTTACGGTTTACTAACCATGGACATTTGTTGTCATTTTATAACGGGATCACATCATTAGGAGAATGATGTGATGGACATGAACCATCCATTAGCTTAGCATATTTATCGTTTAGTTTATTGCTATTTCTTTCTTCATGTAAAATACATATTCCTTCGACTATGAGATTATGCAACTCCCGGATACCGGAGGAATACCTTCTGTGCTATCAAACATCACAACATAACTGGGTGATCATAAATATGCTCTACAGGTATCTCCAAAGGTGTTTATTGAATTAGCATAGATGAAGATTAGGATTTGTCACTCCGAGTCTCGGAGAGGTATCTCTGGGGCCCTCTCGCTAATACAAATCATAAGCTTGCAAGCAAATGACTAAGGAGTTAGTTATGAGGTGATGTATTATGGAACGAGTAAAGAGAGTTACTGGTAACGAGATTGAACTAGGTATAGAGATACCGATGATAGAATCTCGGGCAAGTAACATACCAATGACAATTGGAATTACGTATGTTGTCATAACGATTCAACCGATAAAGATCTTCATAGAATATGTAGGAGCCAATATGGGTATCTAGGTTTCGCTATTGGTTATTGATCGGAGAGGTGTCTCTGTCATGTCTACTTAGTGCTCGAACCCATAGGGTCCGCATGCTTAACGTTTGTTGATGATATAGTATTATATGAGTTATGTGATTTGGTGACCGAATGTTGTTCATAGTCCTGGATGAGATCACGGACATGAAGAGGAGTATCAAAATGGTCGAGAGGTAAATATTGATATATAGGACGATGGTATTTGGACACCGGAAGTGTTTCGGGTGGTACCGGGTACTTATCGGGTCACCGGAAAGGGTTCCGGGCAACCTCGGTAGGTTTTTGGGCCTTATGGGCCAAAAGGGGAAGAGTACACCAGCCCACAAGGGGCTGGTACGCCCCTCTACCCCCTGCCCATGCACCAAAGGAGAGAGGGAAGGAAAGGGGAGGCGCCCTAAGGCATCCATCTCCCTTTCCTTTCCCCCTCATGTCCAAATAAGGAAAGGGGGCGCAGGGCAAGGCTGGAGCCCTAGGGCTGCCACCAGGTCTCTTCGGGCGCCCTAGGGGCTGCCTCCTCCCTCCCACCTATATATATGTCGGGAGGGGCGCCAGACAAGGACACAACATTGTCTTAGCCGTGTGCGGCGCCCCCGCCCACCGTTTACTCCCTCGGTTATATTTTCGTAGTGCTTAGGCGAAGCCCTGCGGAGATCACATCACCATCATCGTCACCATGCCGTTGTGCTGTCGGAACTCATCTACTACCTTGCTATCTTGCTGGATCAAGAAGGCGTAGGACGTCCTCGAGTTGAATGTGTGCAGAACGCGGACGTGCCATGCGTTTGGTACTAGATCGGTTGGAGCATGAAGAAAGTTCGATTACATCAACCGCGTTGTGAAACGCTTCCGCTTACGATCTACGAGGGTACGTAGACACACTCTACCCCTCCTTGCTATACATCTCCATGGATACATCATTGCGTGTGCGTAGAATGTTTTTTGTTTTTCCATGCAACGATTCCCAACACTATCTAGGAAGTCCCTAGAAGCATGAGTTAGTCCATTATAGAAGATATCAAGTATTTCATTTTCCTGAGAGGGTGATTAGGCAAAGTGTTAAGTAATTGGAGAATCCTCCCCCAGGCTTGTGGGATACTCTCTTCTTCAATTTGCACAAAGTTAAATATTTCCTGTAAGGGAGCTTGTTTCTTATGAGCAGAAAAACATTTTGAGAGAAGTAATAAATCATATCGTGGGGACTATGCACACAACTAGGAGCAAGAGTATTATACTATAACTTAGCATCACCATTTAATGAGAACGGAAATAACTTGAGAATATAGTAGTAGCAAATTTTCTCATCATGAGAAAAATAGGGTGGCTATATCATTTAATTTAGTAAGATGTTCCACAACAGCTTCAGTTTCATAGCCATGGAAAGGATCAGATTCAACCAAAGTAATTAACTCTAGGTCGACAGAGAATTCATAGTCCTTATCAGTAATAAAGATAGGTGAAGTAGCAAACCTAGAATCAAATTTCATTCTAGCATTCAAAGATTTTTCTTTCAACTTGCATAATAATTCCTTAAGGTCATCTCTATCTTTACAAGCAAGAAAATCCCTACCATCCTCTCCATCCATAGTGAGGGAGTCCTGGATTAGGGGGTGTCCGGATAGCCGGACTATAGCCTTTGGCCGGACTCCTGGACTATGAAGATACAAGATTGAAGACTTCGTCCCGTGTCCGGATGGGACTTTCCTTGGCATGGAAGGCAAGCTTGGCGATACGGATATGTAGATCTCCTACCATTTTAACCGACTCTGTGTAACCCTAACCCTCTTCGGTGCCTATATAAACCAGAGGGTTTTAGTCCGTAGGACGAACAACAATCATACCATAGGCTAGCTTCTAGGGTTTAGCCTCTCTGATCTCGTGGTAGATCTACTCTTGTACTACCCATATCATCAATATTAATCAAGCAGGAGTAGGGTTTTACCTCCATCGAGAGGGCCCGAACCTGGGTAAAAACATCGTGTCCCTTGTCTCATGTTACCATCCGCCTAGACGCACAGTTCGAGAACCCCTACCCGAGATCCGCCGATTTTGACAATGACATTGGTGCTTTCATTGAGAGTTCCTCTGTGTCATCATCTTTAGGCCCGATGGCTCCTTCGATCATCAACAACGATGCGCTCCAGGGTGAGACTTTTTCACCCCGGACAGATCTTCGTATTCGGCGGCTTTGCATTGCGGTCCAATTAAGCAGCCATCCGGAGCAGATTGAAAGCTACGCCCGCCACCAGGTCAGATTTGGAAGTTTGAACTACACGGCTGACATCCGCGGAGAATTGATCTTCGACGGGTTCGAGCCACAGCCAAGCGCGCCGCATTGTCACTAGGGGCATGATCTAGCTCTGCCGCCGAACAGTGTCCTGGAGGCCGCACCAGTGTCCGCTCCGACCTTTAGCTCGGAGCCGACTGCGCCGATCGAGGACGGGTGGTTGGACACCGCCTCGGGGGCTGCGATCTCTACAGCGAATGAGTCGTACACCTGCCCCGTCCTTTGCGAAGCTCGTAACTCCAAGGCACCGGACTCCTCTCCGGACTCCGAGCCTTCTACGCCCCCGCCAATCGAATCCGATTGGGCGCCGATCATGGAATTCACAGCCGCAGAAATCTTTCAGCACTCGCCCTTTGTCGACATCCTGAATTCACTAAAGTCTCTCTCTTTATCAGGAGAGCCCTGGCCGGATTATGGTCAGGAAGGTTGGGATGCGGACGACGAAGAAAATCAAAGCCCACCCACCACCCACTTCGTAGCCACTGTCGATGATTTAACCGACATGCTCGAATTCGACTCCGAAGGCATCGATGGTATGGACGACGATGCAGGAGACGACCAAGAACCAGCACCCACAGGGCACTGGAAGACCACCACGTCATACGACATATACATGGTGGACATCCCAAAAGATGGGAATGGCGATGGAACAACGGAGGATGACCCCTCCAAGAAACAACCTAAGCGTCGGCGTCAGCGGCGCCGCTCTAAATCCCGCCACAGCAAAAACGGTGATTCCGGCACAGGAGACAATAACACCCCGGACAAGGTGCGAAGACAACCCCCCTCCAAAGAGGATTCAGCGGGAGGATGGAGAAGCTAGCCCTCATGAGAGAGTGGCAGAAAGAGAGGTAGAGGACGATAATTACATGCCTCCTCCGAAGATGAGGCAAGCCTCGACGACGACGAATTCGTCGTGCCCGAGGATCCCGTCGAACAAGAGTGTTTCAAACGCAGGCTCATGGCCACGGCAAGCAGCCTCAAGAAAAAGCAGCAACAGCTTAGAGCTGACCAAGACTTGCTAGCTGACAGATGGACTGAAGTCCTTGCGGCCGAAGAGTATGAACTCGAGCGCCCCTCCAAGAGCTACCCAAGACGCAGGCTACTACCCCGATTAGAGGAGGAAGCACCCAAACCTACATCACCAACGCATGACACGGCTGACTGACCACCTCGTGGCCACGACAGAGAGGCCTCTCGGCCCTCAATTCAAGCCGCACCCCGGCGCCGCTCAAAAAATACCAAGGCGCGGGGAAATGCGCCAGACCTGCGAGATATATTGGAGGACAAGGCAAGGCAAACAAGATCGATCTACGGATCGCGTGGGCGCCCCGCGGCACGTGACGATAACCGTCATGCCGGATATGGCAACTCTGGCTGGGCCGAACATAGTAGATAAAGCTCATTTGAGCTGCGTCGTGATATAGCCCAATACAGAGGCGCCGCACACCCACTATGCTTCACAGATGAAGTGATGGATCATCAAATCCCTGAGGGTTTCAAACCCGTAAACATTGAATCATACGATGGCACAACAGATCCTGCGGTTTGGATCAAGGACTATCTCCTTCACATCCACATGGCCCGCGGTGATGATCTACACGCCATCAAATACCTCCCACTCAAGCTTAAAGGACCAGCCCGGCATTGGCTTAACAGCTTGCCAGCAGAGTCAATTGGTTGTTGGGAAGACCTGGAAGCTGCATTCCTCGACAATTTCCAGGGCACATATGTGCGACCACCAGACGCCGATGACCTAAGCCACATAATTCAGGAGCCAGAGGAATCGGCCAGACAATTCTGGACATGGTTCCTAACCAAGAAAAATCAAATCGTTGATTGTCCGGATGCAGAGGCCCTTGCAGCCATCAAACACAACATCCGCGACGAGTGGCTTGCCCGGCACCAAGGACAGGAAAAGCCGAAATCCATGGCAGCCCTCACAACACTCATGACCCGCTTTTGCGCGGGAGAGGACAGCTGGCTAGCTCGTAGTAACAACATGACCAAGAGCCCTGGTAATTCAGATACCAAGGACAACAATGGCAGGTCGCGTCGCAACAAGCACAAGCGCCGTATTAACGGTGATAATGCTGAGGATACAGCAGTCAATGCCGGATTCAGAGGCTCTAAACCCGGTCAGCGGAAAAAGCCATTTAAAAGAAATACTCCGGGCCCGTCCAATTTGGACCGAATACTCGATCGCTCGTGCCAGATACACGGCACCCCCGAAAAACCAGCCAACCACACCAACAGGGATTGTTGGGTGTTCAAGTAGGCAAGCAAGTTAAATGCTGAAAACAATGACAAGGGGCTGCATGGCGATGACGAGGAGGAGCCCCGGCCGCCGAACAATAGAGGATAGAAAGGCTTCCCCCCGCAAGTGCGGACAGTGTACATGATATACGCAACCCACATACCCAAAAGGGAGCGGAAGCATGCACTAAGGGACGTATATGCGATGGAGCCAGTCGCCCCAAAGTTCAACCCGTGGTCTTCCTGCCCGATCACTTTTGATCGAAGGGACCACCCCACTAGCATCCGCCATGGCGGATTCACCGCATTGGTTCTAGACCCAATCATTGACGGATTTCATCTCACTAGAGTCCTAATGGACGGCGGCAACAGCCTGAACCTGCTTTATCAGGACACAGTGCGCAAAATGGGCATAGACCCATCAAGGATTAAACCCACGAAGATGACCTTTAAAGGCATCATACCAGGTGTAGAGGCCAACTGTACAGGCTCAGTTACACTTGAAGTGGTCTTCGGATCCCCGGATAACTTCCGAAGCGAGGAGTTAATCTTCGACATAGTTCCGTTCCGCAGCTGCTATCACGCCTTTGCTTTCGGACGAACCGCATTGCAAAGTTCAATGCGGTGCCGCACTACGCATATCTCAAGCTCAAGATGCCAGGTCCTCGAGGAGTCATTACTGTCAATGGAAACACCGAACGCTCTCTCCGGACGGAAGAGCATATGGTGGCCCTCGCGGTGGAAGTACAAAGCAGCCTCTTAAGGCAATTCTAGAGTCCGACTGTTAAACGTCCGGACAGTGTCAAGCGCGCCCGGAGTAACCTACAACAAGACCGCCTGGCACGTTCCGAGCACGCATAGCAATGCGGCCCAAACCCCAGCCCTCATGAAATTGCGAAACCAGTACTACGCGTACATAATTACGCTCTGGAAATACCATGGGCATAGGGGGAGGGGCACGACCACGGCATGCCCAGAATGCGGCTCAACCGCACCAGGGGCTCCCGATTGTGTCATTCTTTTCTTCTTTCTTTTTTACTTTCAGGACTCCGTTCTCACGAAGCCTGTCCGTGAGAGAATCGCCGAACACACGATGCAACAGCCAGAAAGCGTAGCTACGTCGAGTGTCCAGGTGGTCTCTATTACTAGCAGTATACCTGTTTTACACACCATCCCGCAGCTTACCCCTGGAGGGGGACATGTCAAAAAGTCCCGTCCCTTGCTTATTGCACTATTTGTATCGTTCTGCTCTTACTGCAGCCCTTTTGAATAAACAATACATAGCTTCTGCCTATTATTGAATTCCCTCTTTTCTATATATATATGTTCATTTATGAAATTTTGCGACCGTACACTTTGGTACGGGCAATACACCAGGGCTTAAGTACCCCGCAACATGGTGTGATAAGTCCGAACACTTTCACAAGTGCGGCACCCCGAACTTATAGCATTATATGCATCGGCTCCGAATCATGACTTGGGTCAATAGTTGGGTTTGCCTGGCTCCCATGTTTTGGTACCTTATGTTCCGTTATATCGGCTAAGGTAGCGCTGGGAGAACCACTGCGATTATGCCCCGGTTGAGCTGGGTTAAGCACCTCAGTGGAGAAAGCTAAAACTGACCTTCATGATAGGGCGAGAGCCGGTCGCTGTTCGAGAGGTTTTCAAGTCCCTAAAGACTTATGCCGCTTAGAGCGAGGAGTCGGCATTGTCCGGCCTAGGCATGGATAGCGCCCCGAACTCGATCTTCCGAATACTAGGGGCTTCGCCGAAATTTAAAATTATAGAATTCTATGGCTAAGTGAGAGTGTTCAAGCATTATAGTCCGGTTGCCTTGTTCGTTGCGTTGAGCGCCTCCCTCGAAGGACCCAAGAATCAGAACAAGAGCGCTCAAGTTTACCCCGAACACCCCAGCACTCGTGGCATGGGGGCTGAAGCCGACGACTCGCCATCTCTCAAATTTAATACACGGCTGCACAGAAGGTAATATTTTAAATCCAAAAGTGTTGCTTAGCGCATATGAACAAGTTTTCAGCGTACAGGATAACAAATGCGAGTCTACTCAAATATTACATCTTTGGAACATTCATCCGCTATAAGGCGGGCACCCTTCAGGACGCCCTCATAATACATTTCAGGCTTGCGATGCTCCTTGTGTGGTGGTGGTCCGTCCGTCACAAGCTTCTCAGCGTCCATCTTGCCCCAGTGCACCTTAGCAAGGGCAAGGGCGCTACGGGCACCTTCTATGCAGACGGAGCGCTTGACGACGTCAACCCATTGACAGGCGTCCACCAGACGACTCACCAGCCCGAAGTAGCTCCCAGGCATGGCTTCCTTAGGCCACAGCCGAACTATGAGGCCCTTCATGGCCTGTTCGGCCACCTTATGGAGCTCGACCAGCTGCTTCAACTGGTCGCTTAAGGGCACGGGTGTCCGCCCTCGAGATCTTGAGACCGAACACCTTCTCCATCGAGCTTCCCTCCTCGGCTCGGTAGAATGCAGCAACATCGGACACACCGTGGGCAGATCTCTGAATGCTCTGGAGAGCTCGGATTCGGGTAAGTAACAGATAATTCACTTTCACATGCTTGCTTTGCATATAGAATGCCTTACCCGCCGCTATCTTCTTCATCGCCTCAATTTCCTGGAAGGCTTTTTGGGCTTCGGCCTTAGCGGCTTTGGCGCTCTCAAGGGCCGAGGCAAGCTCGGACTCGCGAGTCTTTGAGTCATGCTCCAAACTGTTGTGTTTTTCCACGAGAGCCTGGAGCTCTTGCCGCACCTCCACCACCCGCGCCTCCTATTTCTCTCGCTCGGTGCGCTCCGCGTCCGCATTGCTTTCGGCCTTGGACATCGCTTCCTTCAGGGTCGCCACCTCGTTCGTGGCCCCTGCAGTATTCACGTTATTCATGTCATCTTTCGCAACCACATCTTTTAAATACTCCCATAAGGTATTACTTACCTTCCTTGTCCTCGAGCCGCTTTTTGGCAAGTCCGAGCTCGTTCTCGGACCGCTCGAGGCTCTGCTATAATGCATCAATGTAGCGACCCGACCTCAGACGGTCAAGCCTCTGTGTTTCTGTGCCATCCCTGGATCAGTATGCTGGCACACATAGTACATCAATGTATATATCAAAGTGCAATCACATGTATAAATAACGTAAAACTGATATATACCTCATAAGTCACAGCTGAAACAAATAGTCGGGTGTGGAGTCCCATCAACGCCATCGGCAGGTTGAGTGTAGACCGTAACCTGCACCGTATTCTTACTCGTCGGAAGAAAGTATCGCAACATGATACGTTGCAGCCGTGTAGGTCAATACATTGAATGTACCGCAAGATCACAATAAGAGAAAACAGATGATAAACTATACTATATGCGGTATGGCTTTGTGGCTCAGATATCTGAGTTTTGTTTGCGTAAAAGCTGGTTTTATTTCCCTACATCAAAGGAATAAATGAAGTCTGTACTATAGAGTTTTCTATCATGACATGGTTCCGCCAACCGATGTCTCATAGCCCAAATTCATCATAAGTTGCCCACAATTAAGTTATCATCCGGTGTTGAGAGTTCCGAGATAGATCCAGTCCCGATGCTCAAATTGTCCGTAACGGGGACACGGCTAATCGATTAGGTTTTAACCCTCTGCAGAGGTTTGTACACTTTACCCGCAAGATTCGATCCCTCTTTTTACGTTCTCGCACTTCGTGGTGTTTGAGAACAAGATGACCAAACATGGTCTTCGAAGAGTTCCCCGACCACCGTCCGGTGCTCATTCAATCCTACCGTAATTCTACATCTGCCAAGACCGCCCCAGCTGAGTCACAACTAGGGTCAACTAAGCCGAGCCCATAGTGACTTGCGGTTGCACAGTAAGCTTCCGGGCATGAAGTATTCTTCCGTCTCTTTGAGTCTGGGTGAAGCTTTCCGCAAGATGTCATGGCGCTTCTCCATGCATCCCGCCAACCACCGGATTCTCCAGGTGCCCGTCAACCATCCTCCACCCAAGAGTGTGTATTGAATTCTTGTCTCGAGTCTTGAAGTCTTGAGGCCTTGAAGATGCAGTCCTTGCAGATTCCATCATGGAGTTGTCGTCATTGACGAGATACTCCATTCTCACACCACTCCCGAGCACTCATACCAAACCCGTCTACTATAGCGTAGCATTAAAATAAAATATCGTCCCGGCTTGGTAACAGGGTGATGGGTTCCTACCTCATGCATACTACTCAACTACAAGAATTCAATATCACTCTTGGAGGGTTTGTTGCGAAGATGACACTAGATGCAATAAAACACATAGGTATGAAAAACATGGTCAAAGTGAACTTGCCGGTATTACTTGATGAAGATAATAACGCTCTCGAATAAAGACTTGGTAGAACTATTTGTCACTCCTTTGAAAATCTATATTACACGACAATCATATAAGCAATCATCCTAGCAATCAATTCTATCAATCATAACAATACTCAATCAAAATAAAAGCAACAAGAAAACCAAGTCGAAAACCAAAGGAAAAACTTGAAAGAAAAATTCAAGGAAAAACTAGTGGTGACCAACTCACACAAATCTTAACATAACATTACTAAATTATTCTAATATTTTTTCTACAGCAAAGAAAATATAAATCTAATAAAATAACAGAAAATAAATTACTAATTTACTAACTAACAAAAAGAACTAATATAAAACTACTATAACCATCTAGTGAATACTAGAACAAATATAGCAACTATCAAAACACTAAGACAACTATAACAGCAAATCATTTACTAAAACATTAATAAACTATACTAAATAAATATAACAACTAATGTGTTCACAAATAACAGAAAAAACAATATAACTTGAAGTTGAAAAGAATTACTTTTAAAACTAATAAAACTATATTTATCCACTATCACTATGAACTAAACAAGCAATTACAAAAACAGTAGCTAAACACTAATAAATAACTACAAAATTTATCTACTGTAGCTAAACATAAACATATAACAACAAGTGAAAATCTACAAAAGGAATGAACTAAAATAATTAAAAACAATAATTACATAACTAAAACAACTATATAAGCAAAACAGTACTATTTTTACTAAAAATCTAATTTAAAATACTCCAAAATTACCAAACTAAATCCTACAGCAAAAAAATATCATAAGTGACCAGGAGCAAAAAGAATTAATTAAAAACCTATTTTTAAACTCAAGTTATGGCCAAAATACTAATCTGAACAAAATTTATCAAATACAAATTTAAACTACTCAAATTCGAAATCCAGAGACACTAACAGAAACTTCTGCAAATTTGTGACACATAGCAATTGGAATCACTCAAAAATACTAAAAACTCTAAAAGATATGAATTTTCTAAGATTGCTATTTTCTGGAAAAAAAAATGAATTACGGGATTTCGTGGATCTCACCGGAGTAGTCATCGGAGTTGGGGAAGTAGATCGGATCTGATGTTGCGGTTGATCCTAGAGGAAAGGAGATCACGGGACGGTGGAGAGGAGATCATATAAACCTCAGAGAGGTCGAGGGCGCGGCGGCGGCACTTGGCGGCGGCGGTGGTGCTGCACTGCTGCTGCTGCGGAGAGGAGAGGAGAGGAGATGAGAGGTGTTGGTTTGATGTGTTGGAGGGGGGGGGGTGCTTGGGTATTTATAGTCGGGAGGGGAGGGTTTTGCTTGGGGTAGGGGGCAAGAAATAGACTAGGATTAGGAATCCTAGGAATAAAAATGGAATAACGAAACGGGATCAAATCCTACTAGGATTTGTAAAAGAATAGGAAACCTTGGCTCCCTGGCTCCCTAGGTGCGTGCGTGAGATGGTCTTGGCCTTGGCCGGCCGGCTGGTTGGCGGCTTGGGCCTTTGGCCCAAGGCGCTGCGAATATATATATAATTTTTTTTAACAAATAGAGAGGAAAACAAAATGATAAAAAAATAAAATGAAAATATTATATAGGCATATAATATATCAAAATTTTCAGAAAAAGATTTCCTACATGATGAACATTATTCTAGCGTTAAATAAAATACACACAAATTTAAATAAAGCAAAGAGTGCTTCTAGTCCAATAAAATCCAACAAAAATTATTTTTAAAATACCAAAATTATTTCAAATTTATTTTCTCCTAATTTTCCATTGAAGGAATCATTTTACCCTAATTTCCATTTATTTATTTTTAGGAGAAAATAATTTGAAAAAAATCCAAATAATTCCAAATTTGAAAGGGAGTTTCAAAATACTTTCAAATGACTTTCAATTTGATTCTTTTTAACTTCCAACTCATATTTCATATAATTGAAGAAGTCATTTTATCTTCTCTCATGAAAATCATTGAGTTGCATAAAGCTTTGAATTTGAAATATTTTCAAATGAAATTCAAATCTTTTCAAAACCCTTTTTCATTTAAAATGGAAGAAGTCATGTCATCTTCACTCTAGGGTTTTGTGTTGGAATGAAATTGAATTCATTGAGATCCAAAAAGGGCAAAGGGAAAGTTTGGGAAAGTCATTTCATTCCCTCTCATTCAACTTTCAAAAAGTTTCAAGTTTCACTCAATTTCACTCAATCAATCAAACAAACAATCAAACAACAAGCATAGTTATTTATTTAATACAACATTCCAAAATTTAGAATTTTGGGATGTTACAATCAACCTCCGCAGTCAGTGCAGCAGAGGTCAGCAGCGCAACCTGCATTCCCATATTGACATACTTATGTTAGACTCCTGCGCATATCTTTTTAGATCCTCAGTTCGCTTATTTCTTTACGAACACCAAATTGAGCATCAGGGGCTACCTCAAAGCCTGTAAGAAGGCTGGCATGGGCTTCAGTCAGCCCGCTCTTGGCGGACTGAACTTTCTGGATCACCGCACTCATAACAGTGCGGTGCTCCTCGTTGATGGAAGCGCCGTTAAGCGCCTCCATCAAATCATCTGGTGCCTCCGGTTGGACGGAGGTCACCGGCGTCGCAGTCTTGCCCTTCTTACGAAGGGTCGCCACGACTCTCGGAACCACTTTGAAGGTTCGATGCGAGTCCGGCGCAGGGCCGGACTTGAAGCCCTTCGGGGTTTTATCCCCTTTGCGCCCGGAGTCTGGGAGGTCGCCTTGCGGCGCCTCCAGGGCCACCTCCTCCTGGCTGGGCCCCATTTGGGACTCCACCCCAGCGTCATCCGCGGCGGGAGGAGACGAGGCGGTTGGAAGTGAGGTACTATTCACATCCGACGAATCCAGGGAGCCGCTCGACGAAGCGTCGAGCCCGTCCTTGGGTAGGCTGCATGGTTATACTCGGCGTTAGAAGATGCTCTGCGACAAATGGAACACCATGAGTTATTCTGGTGTCCGGACACTTACGATTTTTCCAGGGGCTTGGTCCTTGGTGGCCACTCCTCTCCGCCGTCATCGGCGTTGGCGGTGTAGTCCGGAGGAGGTCCTTCCTTCTTGACCCTCCGGCCTCCCGGTTAGGCGGCCTTCCTTTTCTTCTCTCCCCACTGGGAGAGGCCTCTTTTTCCTCCTCCTCGTCTTCGCGAGAGGAGTCCGCCTCGGAGTCATGGGACGATGAGTCCGACAACACCTGGCGCCGGGAACTCCTCCGAGTTCCCGTGGCCTTCTTATTGGCCTTCTTTTCCGGCACCACGTAAGGTGCCGGAGCCAGCAACCCCGTCAATCGGGCATCCGCTGGGTCTTCTGGCAAGGGAGCCAGACAGTCAACCTGTCCGGACGTCTTCAGCCAGTTCTGTCAAAGGTAAGGTGTCACATCCCTAGTTCTGGTATGACCTAGACTAGCTAGTCATGTGTGCATCATATTTAAATTCCATTAAATTTGAAATGGGCATTTGTGAAACCCTCAGAATCATTTCTGGAAATGACCCAAATAAAAATTGCTCCAAAGGGTCCAAGAAAATGCTCATGTTGCTCTCTGAAAATATTGGACAGAGATAAAAATCAAACCAATATTTTTAGGAGCTCATAAGTATTTATTTTGGGCATTTGGAATTAATGCATAATTATTTGCACTGGATATATATATATATATATATATATATATATATATATATATGTGTGTGTGTGTGTGTGTGTGTGTGTGTGTGTGTGTGTGTGTATATATATAATATATGTCCAAAAATTGTGCCATATGTTGAGGAGCTCTGGAATAACACCACTAGCCCCTACAAAAATTGGCATAAGAAAATAAAATGATTTAGTATTTTTATTAAATCAAAACATATGTCAGAAAAATAGAAAAGAAACAAAAAGGGGAGAAACTTACCTGGCGCCTACCCTCAGCCCACAGGCCCAGCACTGTGTAGCCCAGGAGCTGGCCCAGCCCACCACCGCTGCCAGTAGCCCTCCTCCTTACGCCAGAAGGACGCCGGCGTGTCTCCTGCACGCGCACCCGCGGCCACCTCCTGCTTCCACCTCCTCCTGCCTCCCTGCTCGCTTCGCCGACCCCCTGGAGATGCCACGCGGCCCCCTCGACGCTCTCCTCTCTCTCCCGTGCCTCTCCCCTCCTCTGGCTCCCTCTCCCTCTCTTCCCCGAGCGCACCGGAGTGCGCCGACGAGCACCACTGCGGCCACCATGCTCCCCTCGCCTCACCGAAGTGTCCCCGAGCTCCTTCACGACGTCATCGTCCTCCCCGCCAAGCCACACGAGCGGAAGCGCCCTGCAGCGTCGTCCCCGACCCCTTCTTCCTCCTCGGGTCACCGGAGATCCCCTTCGCTGCTACGACCGCTCCGGTTCCTCCCCGACCTCGCCGACCCATTCGTCGTGACCGTTGTGAGCTGCTGGCCATTCTTCCCCTCTCCGTTCTCCTCCTCGCACGGCGTAGCGACTGCACCTAGCTCGACCGCACCCGCCGTCGCCTGCGCTCACCTTCGACGCGCCTCCGGTGACCATTTGGTCCACCGGGCGTGTCCATCGCCCTCTCCGCATCACGCACGCACACACCCGCACTCCAACTCTCCCGCACACACACCACAGCACCGTTCGCGCCTCACCCGAGCTCCGGCCGCCGCGATCGAGCTCCTCGATGTCGCCTCCGGCCACCCCAGGCCCGGCTGGCACCACCGCCCGACGCGCGCTGGTCTGGGCTCTCGAACGAGCCCAGCCACGCTGCGAACGGGGCACCGTAGCCCGTTTCCGCGGCGCTCCGCCGCCTCTAGTCGTCGTCGGCGGCTTAACGCCGGCCTAACCCTGTTTAGGTTAGTGCTAATAACCCCCCCCCCCCTGCTAATTAAGTTAGGTTAGTATTAACTAAGCTAGGTTAGTTTAGTTAGAGGCTGACAGTGAACCCACGCGTCAGCATTGACCGTGCTGACGTGGCCTTTGACCGGTCCCACCTGTCAATGACACTAACCTGTCCTGGGTCACTGACCAATGGGCCCCACTGGCCAGGTTTGACCCGGACCGTGCCCCGTTGACCTGCTGATGTCATGATGATGTCAGGCTGACGTAGTAATGCCTTTTCTGGATTTATTCTTATTCAGAAAAATCCAGAAAATTGCCTAAACTTCTAAAATTCATAGTAATTCAACCGTAACTCCAAATCAAACAAGTTATATATGAAAAATGATCAGAAAAATCCAATCTATCCATCTGTACTGGTTTCATGCATGTCAGAATAATTTAACCTTGCTGTTTAAGTGAAACAAGCTAATACATTAATATGACTTCATGTCATGGGCTTTCATTTGAATCTTTGATTCAAATGGACTCAAACCAACCTGTTTAGAATGCATTAGCCAAAACACACCCATATTGCCATGTCATAGCATGCATCATATTGTGCATTGCATTGATCGTGTTCCTTCTCTATTTGCCGGTGTTGTTCCCCCTCGGTAGACATTGTACGGACGTTGTGATCACTGATGAAGACTCAATGCTATCTTCAGAAGTGCCAGGAAAGCAAACCCCCTTGTTCGTTCTGATGCAATCCCACTCTCTCGCTCCTGCTCTCTTTTACTGCATTAGGACAACAACGATTCATCTGTTACTTGTTGCGGTAGCTGAACCCCTTTATCCTCTGCATGACCTGTCATTCCACAGTAAATAGATGAAACCCACTAGCATGAGTAGGAGTTGTTTGAGCCCTGATGTGTCTACTCATTCATGCTTGTTTGTCATGCCTACTACTTCTTAGAGTTGAGTCAGGTCTGATTCATCGGGGATGTATTGAAGGTGTGTGAACATGTCCTACTGTTGAGAGCTAAGCGTGTGAACATGATTTGGTAAAGGTAGCAGTGAGAGGCCATGTAGGAGTACATGGTGGGTTGTCTCATTGCAGCCGTCCTTAGGAACTGAGTTCTGTGTTTGTGATCCATGAAACAGTTACTACCACACATTGGGTTTCGGTAACTCGACCCCTCTCGGCTTATTAATCGCCACGATCTCTGCCCAAGATTTGCAACTAGTTTCTGGTGTTTGTAGGATATGTGTTGGGGGTCGTGCGTAGCGCTGACCCTAGGGGTGGGCTATGTTGCGGTAGATACACCGTGGCCCGGTGTACCGAGCGCCCGTTTGGTGTCTCGGGAACCCTGCACACATCATTTGGGGCCGTGAGCGACACCCCGGCCGGATCTCCTTGCGGATGGAACCCGAATAGGCGATAAACCTGGACTAGAGACTTGTGTGGTTAGTCAGGTCGTGGCCGACTCCCTCGCCAGGCTTCCGCTTGAAGGTTGCCGAGATACACGACGTGTACATGGTGGTAAGTGGCGAGAGCGTGTGTGAAGAAGTACACCCTTGCAGGGTTAACATCATCTATTGGAATAGCCGTTTCCGCGCTAAACGACTTCTGGGTTGCCTGTATAGTTCATAGACAAGTGAAAGTGGATACTCTAAAATGCGCAAGATAAGCATGAGTGCTATGAATGGCGTTCTCGTAGGAAGACGGGAGCGGATCCATAGTGGTGTATTGATATGGTGAATATGTGGACTCATGTGCGCCACCTCAAAAGAGTTACTTGCAGTCGTAGTTCAGGATAGCCACCGAGTCAAAGCTGGCTTGCTGCAGTCAAACTCCACCACCCCTTTATTGATACCGATGCATATGTAGATAGTTCTGATGTAAGTCTTGCTGGGTACATTTGTACTCACGTTTGCCTATTTTATGTTTTTGCAGAGAGACGTCAGTCTCGCTAGTAGTTCCGCGTGGACTTCGACGTTTAGCTTGTTACCTCAGCTACCACCTTGTGCCCTCGGCAGGATCTGGTAGATAGTCAGGCTTCTAAGCCTTTTTCATTTGTAGATTTCTGTACTCATACATGTTAAGCTTCCGCTTGTGCTTTGATTTGTACGCTCTGAATGTTGGGTCATGAGACCCATGTTTTTAATATCTCGCTCCTCGAAGCCTAATGAATAAATACTTGAGTCGTAGAGTTATGTTGTGATGCCATGTTGTATTTACACATATCGAGCATATTGTGTGTATGTTTGAAATGCTTGGTATGTGTGGGATCCGACAATCTAGTTGTTTATCCTTGGCAGCCTCTCTTATGGGGAAATCTAGTCTGGTCCTTGAGCCATAGTAGTCCGCTACAGTCCGGTTCACCGGAGTCCTGCTAGCCCAGCACTACTGCTCAGGACCCTTGACTGGCCGGCATGTGTTTCACTTCGTTCCTGTGTCTGTCCCTTCGGGGAAATGTCACGCGGTGACATTCGGAGTCCTGCCTAGCCTACTACAGCCCGGGTTCCCGGAGTCCTGTTAGCCCAGTGCTATAGTCCGGATTCACACGCTGCTGACCGGCATGCTCGAAGTTGATTCATGTATGCTTGTCCCCATGGGTTAGTGCCACTTTGGGTTCACGACTAGCCATGTCGGCCCGGGTTCTCTGTCATATGGATGCTAGCGACACTATCATATACGTGAGCCAAAAGGCGCAAACGGTCCCGGGCCATGGTAAGGCGACACCCGTGGGAATACCATGCGTGAGGCCGCAAAGTGATATGAGGTCTTACCAGCTAGATCGATGTGACTTGGAATCGGGGTCCTGACATAAGGGAGTTTTAGATCCCGCATAGAGTCAAACTATGAAAAAAGAGTCCCGTAAAGGGTAAAATAGCTTACCTCGCCGGCTTGATGCTGCGAGTTGAATCCGCGATCTTCGGTAGCAGATGCGGGAGCCTCGGCGCCCTTGAACAGCACCTTCCAGGCATCTTCGTATGTAGTGTCGAAGAGCCGGCTCAAGGTTCGGTGCTGTGCCGGATCAAACTCCCACAAGTTGAAGGCCGGTTGCTGGCATGGGAGGATCCGGCGGATGAGCATAACCTGGACTATGTTGACAAGCTTGAGCTTCTTGTCCACCAAGTTCCAGACGCAGGTTTGGAGTCCGGTCAGCTCTTCCGAATTACCCCACATCAGGCCCGTCTCTTTCCATGAGGTGAGCCGCATAGGGAAGCCAGATCAGAATTCGGGGGCCGATGCCCATTTGGAGTCACGCGGCTCGGTGATGTAGAACCACCCCGATTGCCACCCCTTTATGGTCTCCACGAAGGAGCCCTCGAGCCATAGGACGTTGGCCATCTTGCCCACCATGGCACCTCCGCACTCCACTTGGCGGCCGCCCACTACCTTTGGCTTGACATTGAAGGTCTTCAGCCACAAGCCGAAGTGGGGCTGGATGCAGAGGAAGGCCTCGCACACGACGATGAACGCCGAGATGTTGAGGATGAAATTCGGGGCCAGATCATGGAAATCTAGGTCGTAGTAGAACATGTGCCCCCGGACAAATGGGTGAAGTGGAAACCCTAGTCCCCGGAGGAAGTGGGGGAGGAACACCACCCTCTCGTGGGGCCTGGGGGTGGGGATGAGCTGCCCCTTGTCGGGGAGCCGATGCGCGATGTCGCCGGACAAGTATCCGACCTTCCACAGCTTTTTGATGTGCCCCTCCGTGACGGAGGAGGCCATCCACTTGCCTCCCGCTCCGGACATAGTTGGAGAAGGTTGAGGTGGGATGTGCGGACTTGGGGGCTGGAGCTCGAGTGCGCGGAAATGGATAAGCAAAGGAGGAAGAAGGCGTGTGTGAAAAGGTGGATCATTATCCCCTTATATGGACGGACAAAGCTATGCGTCCCCACCGGCCTGATAAAACTCGCTTATCTCCCAAGCGCCATAATCAATGGCGCGGTTGGGTTACCCACGCCGTATTGATGAGAATCCCGGAATAACGGGACACGATCTCTGCTTTGACAAGACGTGCCAAGGAAACCGCCTCGCTAAACGCGCTGAGGTGGGACAGTACAAACGATTCGAATAAAGGCTTGGCCGTGGTGTGATGTCACGCTGCGGAATACGTCAGCAGATTGAACTTGTGTAAATATTATTCTCTCTATGGTGGTATGTGGAACTTATTTTGCAGAGCCGGATACTTTCCTTGTGTTCAAAATCTTCTATGAAGTATTCGGAGGAGGAACCCGCCTTGCAATGTCGAAGACAATATGCGCGCCGTATTCGTCGTCGTTGAAGCCTGGTTCAGGGGCTACTGAGGGAGTCCTGGATTAGGGGGTGTCCGGATAGCCGGACTATAGCCTTTGGCCGGACTCCTAGACTATGAAGATACAAGATTGAAGACTGTGTCCCGTGTCCGGATGGGACTTTCCTTGGCGTGGAAGGCAAGCTTGGCGATACGGATATGTAGATCTCCTACCATTGTAATCGACTCTGTAACCCTAACCCTCTTGGTGCCTATATAAACCGGAGGGTTTTAGTCCGTAGGACGAACAACAATCATACCATAGGCTAGCTTCTAGGGTTTAGCCTCTCTGATCTCGTGGTAGATCTACTCTTGTACTACCCATATCATCAATATTAATCAAGCAGGAGTAGGGTTTTACCTCCATCGAGAGGGCCCGAACCTGGGTAAAAACATCGTGTCCCTTGTCTCCTGTTACCATCCGCCTAGACGCACAGTTCGGGACCCCCTACCCGAGATCCGCTGGTTTTCACACCGACAAATAGCATAACCCTTAGTTATCTTAAGAAACTGATATCTAGGAGAGCTAGATATAATAGGTGTTTCATAATTTTTAGTTTCAAAGACTTCATCAGTTTCAGTAATTTCACCAGTTTTAGCATTCTCAATATCTTTAGCTTTAGCAAGTTGTTTATCCAAAAATTCACCTAGTGTCACATTGTCATCAAGAAAAATACTTGCATCATAATAAGCATCATTCATAGC
This sequence comes from Aegilops longissima, assembly GCA_021605205.1. Lineage (NCBI taxonomy): Eukaryota > Viridiplantae > Streptophyta > Magnoliopsida > Poales > Poaceae > Aegilops > Aegilops longissima. Next base: position 344,753,823 of record CM038681.1, on the reverse strand, counting down.
AGAAGTAGCATCATGCTACCTCTTGAGCACTGCGTTAGATTTTCCTTGAAGAGGAAAGGGTGATGCAGCAAAGAAGCGTAAGTATTTCCTTCAGTTTTTGAGAACCAAGGTATCAATCCAGTAGGAGGCTACGCGCGAGTCCCTCGTACCTACACAAAACAAATAACTCCTCGCAACCAATGCGATAAGGGGTTGTCAATCCCTTCATGGTCACTTACGAGAGTGAGATCTGATACATATGATAGGATATTTTTTTGGTATTTTTGTGATAAAGATGCAAAGTAAAATAAAAGCAAAGGAAATAACTAAGTGTTGGAAGATTAATATGATGAAGATAGACCCGGGGGCCATAGGTTTCACTAGTGGCTTCTCTCAAGAGCATAAATATTTTATGGTGGGTGAACGAATTACTGTTGAGCAATTAACAGAATTGAGCATAGTTATGAGAATATCTAGGTATGATCATGTATATAGGCATCACGTCCGAGACAAGTAGACCGACTCCTGCCTGCATCTACTACTATTACTCCACCATCGACCGCTATCCAAATGCATCTAGAGTATTAGGTTCATGAAAACAGAGTAACGCCTTAAGAAAGATGACATGATGTAGAGGGATAAATTCATGCAATATGATAAAAAACCCATCTTGTTATCCTCGATGGCAACAATACAATCGTGCCTTGCTGCCCCTCATCACATTGGGAAAGGACACCGCAAGATTGAACCCAAAGCTAAGCACTTCTCCCATTGCAAGAAAGATCAATCTAGTAGGCCAAACCAAACTGATAATTCGAAGAGACTTGTAAAGATAACCAATCATACATAAAAGAATTCAGAGAAGATTCAAATATTGTTCATAGATAATCTTGATCATAAACCCACAATTCATCGGTCTCAACAAACACACCGCAAAAAGAAGATTACATCGAATAGATCTCCACGAGAGGGGGGGAGAACAATGTATTAACATCCAAAAAGAGAAAAGAAGCCATCTAGCTACTAACTATGGCCCAGAAGGTCTGAGGTAAACTACTCACACTTCATCGGAGATGAAATGGTGTTGATGTAGAAGCCCTCCGTGATGGGTGCCCCCTCCGGTGGAGCTCCGGAACAGGCCCCAAGATGGTATCTCGTGGGTACAGAAGGTTGTGGCGGTAGAAATAGGTTTTCGTGGTGCTCCTCGATGGTTTCGAGATACGTAGGGATATATAGGAGGAAGAAGTAGGTCGGTGGAGCCACGAGGGGCCCACAAGGGTGGAGGGTGTGCCCAGGGGGTAGTCGCGCCCCCTTGCCTCGTGGCCTCCTCGTTCGTTTCTTGACGTCCACTCCAAGTCCTCTGGATCACATTTGTTCCAAAAATCACGCTCCCGAAGGTTTCATTCCGTTTGGACTCCGTTTGATATTCCTTTTCTGCGAAACTCTAAAATAGGCAAAAAAACAGCAATTCCGGGCTGGGCCTCCGGTTAATAGGTTAGTCCCAAAAATGATATAAAAGTGGATAATAAAGCCCAATAATGTCCAAAACAGTAGATAATATAGCATGGAGCAATAAAAAATTATAGATACGTTGCAGACGTATCAGGCATCCCCAAGCTTAATTCCTGCTCGTCCTCGAGTAGGTAAATGATAAAAACAGATTTTTTTTTATGCGGAGTGCTACTTGGCATAATTTTAATGTAATTCTTCTTAATTGTGGTATGAATATTCAGATCCGAAAGATTCAAGACAAAAGTTTAATATTGACATAAAAATGATAATACTTCACGCATAGTAACAAAGCAATCATGTCTTCTCAAAATAACATGGCCAAAGAAAGTTGTCCCTACAAAATCATATAGTCTGGCTATGCTCTATCTTCATCACACAAAGTATTTAAATCATGCACAACCCCGATGACAGGCCAAGCAATTGTTTCATACTTTTGACATTCTCAAACTTTTTCAATCTTCACGCAATACATGAGCGTGAGCCATGGATATAGCACTATATGTGGAATAAAATGGTGGTTGTGGAGAAGACAAAAAAAGGGAGAAGATAGTCTCGCATCAACTAGGCATATCAATGGGCTATGGAGATGCCCATCAATAGATATCAATGTGAGTGAGTAGGGATTGCCATGCAACGGATGCACTAGAGCTATAAGCATATGAAAGCTCAACAAAAGAAACTAAGTAGGTGTGCATCCAACTCGCTTGCTCACGAAGACCTAGTGCATTTTGAGGAAGCCCATCATTGGAATATACAAGCCAAGTTCTATAATGAAATTTCCCACTAGTATATGAAAGTGACAAAATGAGAGACTCTCTATCATGAAGATTATGGTGCTACTTTGAAGCACAAGTGTGGTAAAAGGATAGTAACATTGTCCCTTCTCTCTTTTTCTCTCATTTTTTTGGGCCTTTTTCTCTTTTTTTATGGCCTCTTTCCCTTTTTTCTCACCCGGAGTCTCATCCCGACTTGTGGGGGAATCATAGTCTCCATCATCCTTTTCCTCACTTGGGACAATGCTCTAAAAATGAAGATCATCACACTTTTATTTTCTTACAACTCAACAATTACAACTCGATACTTAGAACAAAATATGACTCTATATGAATGCCTCCGTGATGTAATCGGGATATGCAATGAATCAAGAGTGACATGTATGAAAGAATTATGAACGGTGGCTTTGCCACAAATACGATGTCAACTACATGATCATGCTAAGCAATATGACAATGATGGAGCATGTCATAATAAACGGAAAGGTGGAAAGTTGCATGGCAATATATCTCGGAATGGCTATGGAAATGCCATGATAGGTAGGTATGGTGGCTGTTTTGAGGAAGGTATATGGTGGGTGTATGATACCGGCGAAAAGTGTGCGGTATAAGAGAGACTAGCAATGGTGGAAGGAGGAAAAGTGCGTATAATCCATGAACTCAACATTAGTCATAAAGAACTCATATACTTATTGCAAAAATCTACAAGTTATCAAAGCAAAGTATTACGCGCATGCTCCTAGGGGATAGATTGGTAGGAAAAGACCATCGCTCGTCCCCGACCGCCACTCATAAGGAAGACACTCAATAAATAACTCATGCTCCGACTTCATCACATAACGGTTCACCATACGTCCATGCTACGGGAATCACAAACTCAAACACAAGTATTTCTCAAATTCACAACTACTCAACTAGCATGACTCTAATATCACCATCTTCATATCTCAAAACAATTATCAAGCATCAAACTTTTCTTAGTATTCAACACACTCATAAGAAAGTTTACAAATCATTTATGCTTAGCATATTAGGATTATTCAAGAAATTACCATGCTATTTAATAATCTCAAAATAATCTAAGTGAAGCATGAGAGATCAATAGTTTCTATAAAACAAATCCACCACCGTGCTCTAAAAGATATAAGTGAAGTACTAGAGCAAAATTATATAACTCAAAAGATATAAGCGAAGCACATAGAGTATTCTAACAAACTCCAAATCATGTATGGCTCTCTCAAAAGGTGTGTACAGCAAGGATGATTGTGGTAAACTAAAAGATAAAGACTCGAATCATACAAGATGCTCCAAGCAAAACACATGTGGTGAATAAAAATATAGTTCCAAGTAAAGTTACCGATGGAAGTAGACGAAAGAGGGGATGCCTTCCGGGGCATCCCCAAGCTTTGGCTTTTTGGTGTCCTTAGATTATCTTGGGGTGCCATGGGAATCCCCAAGCTTAGGCTCTTTCCACTCCTTGTTCCATAATCCATCAGAAATCTTTCACCCAAAACTTGAAAACTTCACAACACAAAACTCAACAGAAATCTCATGAGCTCCGTTAGCGAAAGAAAAAAAAGGACCACTTCAAGGTACTGTAATGAACTCATTCTTTATTTATATTTGTGTTAAACATACTGTATTCCAACTTCTATATGGTTTATAAACTATTTTACTAGCCATAGATTCATCAAAATAAGCAAACAACACATGAAAAACAGAATCTGTTAAAAACAGAACAGTCTGTAGTAATCTGGAACTAACGCAAACTTATGGAACTCCAAAAAATCATCCAAAATAGGACGATCTAGGCAATTATGTTTTTGATCAGAAGCAATTGGAATCAGTATTTTATCACGTTCTGGTGATTTTTAACAATTGTTTTCGTGAACAGAAAGTTTCTGGAAATTTCTGCAAGATCAAATAACTATCATCCAAGAAGATCCTATAGGTTTAACTTGGCACAAACACTAATTAAAACATAAAACACATCTAACCAGAGGCTAGAACAAAGATTTATTCCTAAACAGAAGCAAAAATCAAAAATACTAAATAAAAAATTGGGTTGCCTCCCAACAAGCGCTATCGTTTAACGCCCCTAGCTAGGCATAAAAGTAAGGATAGATCTAGGTATTGCCATCTTTGGTAGGTAATCCATAAGTGGCTATGATGATAGATTCATATGGTCATTTAATTTTTTTCCTAGGGAAGTGTTCCATGCCTTTCTTTAATGGAAATTGGAATCTAATATTCCCTTCCTTCATATCAATAATTGCACCAATCGTTCTAAGGAAAGGTCTACCAAGAATAATAGGACATGAAGGATTGCAATCTATATCAAGAACGATAAAATCTACGGGCACATAGTTCCTATTTACAACAATAAGAACATCATTAATTCTTCCCATAGGTTTCTTAATAGTGGAATCCGCAAGGTGCAAGTTTAGAGAGCAATCATCAAAATCACGGAAATCTAGCAAATCGCACAAAGTTTTGGGAATAGTGGAAACACTAGCACCCTAATCACATAAAGCATAGAATTCATGATCCTTAATCTTAATTTTAATAGTTGGTTACCACTCATCATAAAGTTTTCTAGGGATAGAAACTTCCAACTCAAGCTTTTCTTCATAAGATTGCATCAAGGCATCAACGATATGTTTAGTAAACGCTTTATTTTCACTATAAGCATGAGGAAAATTTAGCACGGATTGCAACAAGGAAATACAATCAATCAAAGAGCAATTTTAATAATTAAATTCATTGAAATCCAAAATAGTGGGTTTATTAACATCTAGGGTTTTGATTTCTTCAATCCCACTTTTATCAATTTTAGCATCAAGATCTAAAAACTCTGAATTTTTGGAACGCCTTCTAGGTAAAGGTGGATCATATTCAGTCCCATCATTATCAAGATTCATATTGCAAAATAAATATTTAATAGGGGACACATCAATAACTTTTAGATCTTCATCTTTATTTTCATAGAAATTTGAAGAACACGCTTTTATAAAGCAATCTTTCTTAGCACGCATCCTAGCGGTTATTTCTTTGCACTCATCAATGGAAATTCTCATGGCTTTGAGAGACTCATTGATATCATGCTTAGGAGGAATAGATCTAAGCTTTAAAGAATCAACATCAAGAGAAATTCTATCAATGTTCCTAGCCAATTCATCAACTTTAAGCAACTTCTCTTCAAGCAAAGTATTGAAATTCTTTTGCGAATTCATAAACTCTTTAACACTAGTCTCAAATTCAGAGGGCATCGTATTAAAATTTCCATAAGAGTTGTTGTAGGAATTTCCATAATTATTAGAGGAATTACTAGGATAAGGCCTAGGATTAAAGTTTCCTCTATACGCGTTGTTACCGAAATTATTCCTACCAACAAAATTCACATACATAGATTCATTATTATTCTCAATCAAAGTAGACAAAGGCATATCATTAGGATCAGAAGAAACACTCTTAGTAGCAAATAATTTCACAAGTTCATCCATCTTTCCACTCCAAACATTAATTTCTTCTATCGCATGCACTTTTTTATTAGTAGATCTTTCAGTGTACCATTGAGAATAATTAACCATAATATTATCTAGGAGTTTAGTAGCTTCTCCTAAAGTGATTTCCATAAAAGTGCCTCCCGCGGCCGAATCTAAAATATTTCTAGAAGAAAAATTCAATCCGTCATAAAATTTTTGTATAATCATCCACAAATTCAAACCATGAGTAGGGCAATTACGTATCATTAATTTCATCCTCTCCCAAGCTTGTGCAACATGTTCATGATCAAGTTGCTTGAAATTCATAATATCGTTTCTAAGAGAGATGATCTTAGAGGGAGGAAAATACTTAGAGATAAAAGCATCTTTGTTGTTGTTCCAAGAATCAATACTATTTTTAGACAAAGACGAAAACCAAGCTTTAGCACGATCTCTAAGCAAAAAAGGAAATAGCTTCAATTTAACAATATCATTATCAATATCTTTCTTCTTTTGCATATCACACAAATCAACGAAACTATTTAGATGAGTAGCGGCATCTTCACTAGGAAGGCCGGCGAATTGATCTTTCATGACAAGATTCAACAAAGCAGCATTGATTTCACAAGATTCAGTATCGGTAAGAGGATCAATCGGAATGCTAAGGAAATCATTATTGTTGGTATTGGTAAAGTCACACAATTTGGTATTATCTTGAGCCATCGTGACAAGCAAGCAATCCAACACACGAGCAAACAAAAAGCAAGCGAAAAAGAGGCAAACGGAAAAGAGAGGGCGAATAAAACGGCAAGGGTGAAGTGGGGGAGAGGAAAACGAGAGGAAAATGGAAAATAATGTAATGCGGGAGATAAGGGATTTTTGATGGGTACTTGGTATGTTGACTTTTGCGTAGACTCCCCGGCAACGGCGCAAGAAATCTTCTTGCTACCTCTTGAGCACTGCGTTGGATTTTTCTTGAAGAGGAAAGGGTGATGCAGCAAAGTAGCGTAAGTATTTCCCTCAGTTTTTGAGAACCAAGGTATCAATCCAGTAGGAGGCTACGCGCGAGTCCCTCGTACCTACACAAAACAAATAACTCCTCGCAACAAATGCGATAAGGGGTTGTCAATCCCTTCACGGTCACTTACGAGAGTGAGATCTGATAGATATGATAGGATAATTTTTGGTATTTTTGTGATAAAGATGCAAAGTAAAATAAAAGCAAAGTAAAAGAAGCAAAGGAAATAACTAAGTGTTGGAAGATTAATATGATGAAGATAGACCCGGGGGCCATAGGTTTCACTAGTGGCTTCTCTCAAGAGCATAAATATTTTACGGTGGGTGAACGAAGTACTGTTGAGCAATTGACAGAATTGAGCATAGTTATGAGAATATCTAGGTAAGATCATGTATATAGGCATCACGTCCGAGACAAATAGACCGACTCCTGCCTGCATCTACTACTATTACTCCACTCATCGACCGCTATCCAGCATGCGTCTAGAGTATTAAGTTCATGAAAACAGAGTAACGCCTTAAGAAAGATGACATGATGTAGAGGGATAAATTCATGCAATATGATAAAAACCCATCTTGTTATCCTCGATGGCAACAATACAATATGTGCCTTGCTGCCCCTACTGTCACTGGGAAAGGACACCGCAAGATTGAACCAAAAGCTAAGCACTTCTCCCATTGCAAGAAACATCAATCTAGTAGGCCAAACCAAACTGATAATTCGAAGAGACTTGCAAAGATAATCAATCATACATAAAAGAATTTAGAGAATATTCAAATATTGTTCATAGATAATCTTGATCATAAACCCACAATTCATCGGTCTCAACAAACACACCGCAAAAAGAAGATTACATCAAATAGATCTCCATGAGAGAGGGGGAGAACATTGTATTGAGATCCAAAAAGAGAGAAGAAGCCATCTAGCTACTAACTATGGACCAGATGGTCTGAGGTAAACTACTCACACTTCATCGGAGAGGCTATGGTGTTGATGCAGAAGCCCTCCTTGATGGATGCCCCCTCCGGCGGAGCTCCGGAACAGGCCCCAAGATGGGATCTCGTGGGTACAGAAGGTTGCGGCGGTGGAATTAGGTTTTTTTCCTCCGTATCTGATCGTTTGGGAGTACGTAGGTATATATAGGAGGAAGGAGTACGTCGGTGGAGCAACAGGGGACCCACGAGGGTGGAGGGCGCGCCCGCCTACCTTGTGGCTTCCTCTTTTGTTTCTTGACGTAGGGTCCAAGTCTCCCGGATCATATTCTTCCTAAAAATCACGTTCCTGAAGGTTTCATTCCGTTTGGACTCCGTTTGATATTCCTTTTTTGCGGAACTCTGAAATAGGCAAAAAAAACGGCAATTCTGGGCTGGGCCTCTGGTTAATAGGTTAGTCCCAAAAATAATATAAAAGTGGATAATAAAACCCAATAATGTCCAAAACAGTAGATAATATAGCATGGAGCAATCAAAAATTATAGATACGTTGGAGACGTATCACATCATCAATTACTTGCGACGTATTAGGATTACTAGCATGTGGTGGTGTTGCAAGCTTACTCAAAACAGAAGGTGATGCGGAGCATCCCTCGCTCATCCCCATGGACGCACCTACATCTTCCTCAACACCACGTGGACCCATGACTCGAGCTCGAGCTAAGGCTATTGAAGATAAGGTGAACTCGCTCCTCTCTGAACTCCCTCTTCCTACTCACGAGACATGGCTACTACCTCATTCGGAGACTCTGTGTGTGATCAGGTTCATGGAGGAGAGCCACGGTACAGCTACCTACAAGAACCAAGACGGCGAGGACCCCACGCGTGATGAAGAAGAAGAAGAGCTGCTGCGGAAGCTACAGGCGTCGGACGACCGACTGCGCCCGGACGTCCGGCGTGTCCCAGGATGCGGACGACCGAACTCTCCGAATGTCCGGTACCTGACATCCAGAGCCAAATCTACGGACGACCGGACCCTCCGGACGTCCGACGCACCCAGATCAGAGCTAAATCTACGGACGTCCGAGGCGGACCGGACGACCGGGCGACAAGCGACCGAACCAAATCTACGGATGGCCGGCCTTCTCCGGACGTCCGACGCGCCCACGACAGAGTTGAATCTACGGACGTCCGAGCCTGGCCGGATGTCCGGACCATCCCGAGCCTCCGGACGTCCGGCGCCTTCCGGACGTCCGGTACCTGAGTGACCGCGCCCGCGGGCTGGAGCCCTTGTACCCCTTCACTTTGACTTCTATTTGCACTACGACTATAAATAGGTCTCTCCCACCTCCTAGCTAGGGTTAGCAAAGGATTAGCTCATGTTTGTGTGAGAGCTTTGCTCATCCACTTGGTTACCTTCTCCTCGGAGATCGCGCCTCCTCGGAGAAGATCCTTCCAAGAGGATTCAAGACCCCCTCTAGGGTGGACCCCATCAAGACCTCCTCACGGAGAAGAACGGCTACTCGTGTATCTTTGCTTTGTTGATTTTGAATCTTGTGCTACCTTATGTGTTCGGTGATCTAGCCCTTGTGTGATTGATACTTGTCGGTTTAGTGATTCGCTCGTGTGTTTTCCCTTGTGTTCGTCCGCTCGTGCGTCATGTTTTCCCCGTAGGATCCCCTCCAAACGTGAAAGATCTCTGACTAGGGTTCCGCCCTACATCAGAAGGTGAATCAAGTGCAGAGCTATTTAACAGTTCCTTACCTCCCCTCGCCTTAGAGGAAAAATATTGGTTCTCGTATCTTTCAGATTCTTCATAGTGATCAATAGATATAAATCCAAAGTGACTCAACAAATATAGCTATGCTCCCCGGCAACGGTGCCAGAAAAAGGTCTTGATAACCCACAAGTATAGGGGATCGTAATAGTTTTCGAGAGTAAAGTATTCAACCAAAATTTATGGATTCCACACAAGGGGAGCCAAAGAATATTTGTAAGTATTAGCAGTTGAGTTGTCAATTCAACCACACTTGGAGACTTAATATCTGCAGCAGAGTGATCAATAGTGAAAGTGCTAGTTATCGACTAGAGGAGGGGTGAATAGGCGATTTTTACGGAAGTCTTCAAAACACGAGGTCTTTGAAGACAAACAGTAGAAATGAAGTGAAAGCACGAAGACTATCAGCAGCTAGGTAGTATGGATCAGGATGGAAGACAGTATGAAGCCAAATAGGAAATAGTCTTCACACAGTGAAGTCAATCAGATCAGATAGGCAAGCAATGACTTCACGAAGACAAACTGTAAAATAAAGGGAAGTGAAGGATAGAACCAGTTGCTTGGTGAAGACAAGGATTTGGTAGACCAGTTCCAGTTGATGTGACAACTGTACGTCTAGTTAGGGAGGCTGAGATTTAACTCGGAAGACCGTGTCTTCACCTTATTCCCCTTGGGATAAGGACACCCAGTCCTTGCCTAATCACTCTGGTAAGTCTTCAAGGTAGACTTCCAAACCTTCACAGACTTCGTTCATTGGCAATCCACAATGGCTCTTGGATGCTCAGAACGTGATGCCTAACCCGCTGGACGATTCAAAGTCCTCAAGTGTAACAAGTCTTCAGGTCACGCGGACAGAAAGACTTCAGTGATGCCTAACACTCTTTGGCTCTTGGTGTTTTGGGCTTTGTCCTTGCAAGGATCTCTCTCTCTCAAATGCTTTGGAGGTGGGTTGCTCTCAAACGACAAAAGTCGTGCACTAACTCTGAGCAGCCACCAATTTATGGTGTAGGGGGTGGGCTATTTATAGCCAGAAGGCAACCCGACCTGATTTGTCCGAAATGACCACGGGTCACTAAGGAACCGACACGTGTCCAACGGTTGGATTTCAAACACACGCGGCAGCTTGATTTGGGCTACAAGTAAAGCTGACTCATTTAGCTCTGGATAAGATTTGCTCTCATTGTCTTCGCTCGGAAACATAGGATTTGGTTGAGCATCACTTTAGTCACTCTGACTTTGTTCACTTGGACCCAGTTAACAGTACGGTGGTTCCTATGACTCAACAAACAAGAAAAGGAAACTACGAAACAACTATGTCTTCGCACTCCATAGTCTTCATATGAATGTCTTCTCATGTCATAATCTTCGTCGTGAATGTCTTCATGAACCACCATTGTCTTCAATGTCTTCATACCTTTTTAGGGGTCATCTTTGGTAGGTAAACCAAATCAATAAGGGATGGACTACCTGTGTTATCCTGCAATTCTCACAAACACATTAGTCCCTCAACCAAGTTTGTCGTCAATACTCCAAAACCAACTAGGGGTGGCACTAGATGCACTTACAATCTCCCCCTTTTTGGTGATTGATGACAAACCGGTTGAAGTTTTCAACAGGGATAAAAGTATGTGAGAGTTAAGGATAAAAGCATTGTCTTCATAAGTAAGGCTCCCCCTGAAGATGTGCATATAAGTAGTTTGCCTTTGAATGCAAATGCACATGGCAGGTTTTACTTTGTGGAGATCCTCTTCAACTTACGAAGACAATTCATCATGCATATATAAGTATAATGAAGATTAATGACATGCACAATGAAAAATGGGCGTCTGCAGAATGACTTCATGCGGAATTTATCATCGCATCACAACGTAGCAGCAAAACGTAGCTGACGACCATCAAGTTTAAGTGTTACAACTCAAAAACCAAATTGTCTCAAAACGAGAGTTGGAATTCCTTAGCAAAATAATGCAACCACCCATGTGGACCCGCTCGAAGACTATCAACCTCATATTTTTCTCCCCCTTTTGTCAGTAAGGACCAGAAAGGTTTGAAGACACAGAGGATCTACTCGTTCCCAGCTGGAGTAGAAGATGGAGCAGGGTCGTCGTTGGAGTTTGGTGGTGCAGACGGGCCTGGCGCAGTATCAGGATGCAGTGCAGCCATGGTTGGTGAAGTGGCGTTGTTTTCATCATGGACGACTCTTGCAACAAAAGTTGCAGCCGAATATGAATGCTCAGAATCTTCAATGGAGGGAGTGTGACGCCAGCTTGCATTTTGAGGAGGCCTGGAGTCAAACTATAGTGCTATGTGAAGCCATCTGCACGCAGATCATCTTCATAACATAGCAGTGTGAGGCTCTTCCAGGCCGCCGACAGGCTTCATGGGCTACAAATGTGTTCTTGGTAGCCAAGTTACAAATGCGGTTGACATCCACCAAGAGGCTCTGCATCTGACGCTTCAGCCAGTCATGATGCTTATCCTGTTGCTGATGCAATGCCACCAGAAGCTCTCGGTCAGTGAGTACACGAGGATGCTTCCGAGGCCTTTGGTCAATTGTGCTTGATGTGGCTTCGGTGTCGGCTCATTGAGGAAAGCACATGTTGCCAGCCAGAGGATGCAGGCGATGCAGCATTGGGCACAAGAATTCCTTCGATTGGCTGCGAGAAGCTTTGAAACTCAGCATTCTGAAGGTGGAGTGGCTTCTTTGCAGGCTCGGGGTAGATGGCTTCAATAGACAAATCAACTTCAGGCAGAAATACAAGATGGTTGCGCGCTGAGGGCTGATAGTCAATGGTGGAATGAAGCTTAATCAAGTGCATCACCCATGGTCATCCTTCCGATACCCTTCAAAGACTAGAGATTTGTCAGATTCCATAAGCACAAGGCAACGATATTTTCCAAATATCACAATCACGTTCAGATCACAAAGCATTGAGACAGACATTAAGTTGAAACCAAGGGATTCAACAAGCATCACTTTATCCATGTGCTGATCCTTTGAGATTGCAACTCTATCTAGGCCCAATACCTTGATTTTACTAGTGTCAACAAATGTGATGTGACTTTTGTCAGACGGACGTAGGGTTGAATCCATAAGAAGACTTCGATCACTAATCATGTGGTTAGTGCATCCACTGCCAATCATCCACTCAGAAGCCTTTGGTGTCGCACCCTATAGTGCAGTTTGGGGGATAGGCTTCACTAAGGGATATGTGAAGCATAAACATTTGACAAACACGCATATTATCAAAGTTCAGGTCCTGGTTAGGGTAGATAGGGTGTTTGTCAAGAAATCCTGGGGCGAAATACATAGTAAGACCATTTGGACATTTTATCTTGCGTCCCAAAAGATGTCTTTGATTTCATCAGAAGCGTTTGATTTCCGGCTATAGACCTTTCCCTGCAAAAGAGAGTTAATTTTTCTTAACCACCCACATCTTCAGTGGTGGCTTAGAAGCAATGAGTCTAAGTGCAGCCTCTGAGAACTTTGGCTGTGGGGGCCTAGCAAATAGCCTTGCAGGAGGTGAATAATACTCATAAGAATAAGCAGAAAAGTTCTTGGTCTTATGAACATAGCGGTTTGATGCAGCACACTCATATTCATAAGTCTGAGTATGGTTTCCCTGCAAAACCTTGGCATTAGGGTGACTCGGATGAGTCCTCTGTCTGTATGAGGCCTTTGGACCATAGGAAGCCTTTGGTCTGGGGTTCATCTTCTTCCTAGGTGGTGTCATGATGACATTCACAGGAAGCTTATCAAGACAACTTTTGGGCACCCAGATCTTCTTCAAAGGTGGTCCATTCCTGCAGTTAGTACCAATATACCTTGCAAACACTTCACCATTCTGATTCTTAAACAGCTTATAGTTTGCATCAAAGGAATTATCAATGATAATCTGGTTAGCACAAGTGAAGCCAGATAAGGTGGATGGATCCACTAAAGGTCCCTTTGCAGCAACCCATGTGGTTTTGGGGTACTGTTCAGGCTTCCAGTATGAACTATCAACATTCATTTTCCTCTCAAACCCAACACCCTCTTTCCTAGGGTTTTGGTTTAGAATCTGTTTCTTGAGGACATCACATAGTGTCTGATGCCCTTTAAGGCTTTTATGCATCCCTGTTTCAAGCAATGTCTTCAACCTGGCATTCTCATCAGCAATAGTAGTGGTATCCTCAATAGAGGGGTTAGTTAACACATTAGCAGTTGAAGATATTGCAACAGTAGCAGCAGTAGAACATTCAGCAACAGAGATAGCATTGTCACACTCAAGACATTTTAGACATGGTGACTCAAAACCTTCCTGAGCAGAACTGATCTGTTGAGCGCGGAGTGACTCGTTATCCTTTTGAAGATCTTCATGAGTCGCTCTCAAGTTCTCAAGTTCTTGCTTCCTTTGAAGATAATCATAGGAAAGCTTCTCATGAGTAGTTGAGAGTGTTTCATGACGACTTTCAAGTTCCTCGTACTTAACGTGAATATTTTTAATGTCTTCAATTAAGGACTTTTGTCTAGCAACTTTTGAATATGTTCCATAGCAGTTTGTTGTTTAGTTGAAATTTTAGCAAGTGTTTTGTAGCTAGGTTTAGATTCACATTTAGAGTCATCTTCACTGGATATTTGAAAGTAAGCATCGCGTGAGTTTACCTTGGCACCACGTGCCATGAAGTAGTAGGTAGAAGCAGAGTCATCCTCATCATCAGCTGTAACATCCCAAATTTTCAATTTGGAATGTTATACATAGGTTATCATATGCATATCATATTTTATTGCATTTTTGATTTGCGATCCTCGAAATTCTAAGCAACTCAAGGACCCACGGAGAGAGTTGGGGATTTCACCGTTTTCATATTTGGATTTTCTCAAATATTGAAACAAGGATCATTTTGGTTTTAATTATTTTTTCCTCCAAAAATATTTCATATTAAAAATATATGAGAGGAGATAATATGACTTCTCCCAAATAAATGAAATATTGGAGGAAAAATGTTAAAATCAACTATATAATTTTATTTGGATTTTATTGCTATTTTCTTTGAATTAGAAAAAAAATATGCATTTTTCAAAATTGCATTTTAGGCCAAGAGAATGTTCACTAAGTTCTAAATATTTTATTTAGACAGTGAAAATTGTTTTTGGCATTTTTAGATTTTCTTTATTTTATTTAGAATTTTCTCAGCGGAATCTGTTTAAAGAAAACTAACCGACCTTGGGCCGTGCCCGAGCCGGACTCTGTCCGCGCTCACGCCTTATAAGCCGCCGTGGCCCTTGAGCCGCCAGCCCGCCCGCGCCCGAACCCTAGCGCCGCCAGGCCACCAGCTCTCATGCCGCCATTCTTTCCGACACCGCCGCCGCCCAAGACGTGTCGCCATGTGCCGCCGCGCCGCCGACCGCCGCCCGCCGCGACCGCCGCTGCAGTCGACCTTCGTCGCCGCCGACGCGGATCTCGCCGGATTCGCCGCTGTCATTTTTTTTCGATTAGATAAAAATCGATCGGTTTTGTTTGAAAAACCCTAGATCTGTTTTTTATTCGGTTTAGTTATTTAGCGGACGTTCGCCCGTACGCTCGTTTTAACGAACATTGTTCGCCGGTTAAGTTCAGACAGCGAACGCTCGTTCGTTAGTCTTTTATTTTTATTTTATTTTTTGGCCAGGGACCTATCCGCGATTACTTTTATCGTAGATTAGCCCCTGATCTTCAAACCCTCGCCGTTTCTTAACTGTTTGTCCAAATCCAGTGAAACCAACGCTAAAATCTTCATCTCGAGCCCCTCTTTTTGTTTAATCAACTTGAACAAGGTTTTGAAAATTCAAAATTTGGTTTCAAGCAGATTTGAATTTGAGGTTCTTTAGATCATAGTTTCAGTTCCGTAGCTCCGATTCGATTGATTCTTTTTGCAGATCGAATCTCTTCAGTTGGACTTCAGATTTGATCTTCTTATTTGAGTTTTACCTGTGCATCTTTGCTTGTTTGCTTATGTATGATATTGTTTGTTTGCGATAGAATTCCCGGAGTGCGAAGCGTGCTACTACGAGTTACTAGGGTTTGCAGATCGTCAGCAAGGCAAGTAACACATTGATCATACCCTTTTCATACCTAGTTTTTATGCATTATTTACAGCCCTCAAACATTGCATTAGTAGGATCTCTTAACATGTGGGTTTTGGGAAGTAGATGATGAGGTAGAACCTATTTCCCTTTTATTATCAAATCCTTGGGAGTTACTTCTACGTTATGCTTATATTGCCATGCTATGCTCGTAGACGTGGATTGAATTTGAGTGTATCCATGACAGATGTGAGATTGTTAATTAATGGTTAACTTTAGGTGGCTACTTAAATACACATCTGGGTGGATTGGTTGCGGGCACCTGGAGAATCCAGTGTTGTCCTAGGATATCCCGGAGTACCCGTGTGATCATCCTATGGCTCGCCACCCAGTCTCAAAGGGATCATAAGATTATTCATGCTAGAAACTTCCGTGTGCAGCCACAAGCTATTAAGGGCTCTAGCATAGTCGAATATGTTTCATGACCTCTTCTAGTGGTAGGCTAGTAGATGTAGGGGATGTAGGTTGGTACTGTCTACCCAGGGTTAGAGCTAATGCTTCTAAAAGACCGTGTCTCGTTCATCCGTTTCTCAAACACCATGTAGTGCAACAAATCCAACGGAGGAGATCGAGTCTTGTGGGGAAAAGTGCGCAAACCTCCGCAGAGTGTACAAACTAATCATGGTTAGCCGTGTCCCCGGTTATGGACATCTTGAGTATCTAGTTCTTAGATTATCATGTTGATCTCATCACTCTAAATGAATTTGTTGGGTTAATTACTTGTTTAATTGGGATTGAGTTGGAGGAACCTTCTCAATGTTTAACAACTACCATGATAGTTAAACAAATTATAATCTTTTGATGTAGGGAAAATTTGGCTTTTCGCAAAACATTGTAGCCATAGAGCCTCCACCATCCATATATGCAGGTAGTGATAGTTTTTATTCCGTTCATTGCTCTACTGTGTTACATTGCCAGCATATTCCATGTGCTGACCCGTTTCGGGCTGCAACATATCATGTTGCAGACTTTTCAGACGAAGAGTAAGGTGCGCTAGGTCGTTGTCGTGCACTCAGCTATGCCGTTGGAGTTGATGGACTCACTTTATCTTCCAGGCCTTCCGTTGTTATCTTGTTTAGATGGCCTTAAGCCATATTTATTGTAATAAGTTCTCTCTTGAGACTATCGATGTAATAAGTGTGTGATTGCTACTCTGTTATAAATCCTTCGAGTACTGTGTGTGTCAGCATTACCGATCCAGGGATGACACTTATGCACGGAGATTTGACCGTGTGAGGTCGGATCGCTACAAGATGGTATCAGAGCAACACGTTGAATGTAGGACACGACCACTAAGATAAGCCATAGGTCACTCTTCTCTACTCATTTTTGACTCCTCTCCATTTTCTACTCTATAGGATGGCGGACTCAAGGAACAAGTTTGCACAACCAGATGAAGACACACCTTTTGGACGACACTTGAAGAAAGTCACTAGGTACCTGAACATCGGAATACCAAGCTTCACCGGGACCTACACCGCCACTTTACCAGAAGAGGAGCGTTGGACTATTCGAGTTCAAGTTCCACGAAGGACATTCATGCCAGTCACTGAGCCCATAGAGTTTTCCTTTGATGCACCAACTTGGAGTCTAGGTAAGAGCATGGCAGCCCACATCGCCATGGGACGCATCGGTGAAGTTTATCACAAGGATCTTAAGGACACCATCTACCAGATATGTGGGCGCCAAGATGAGCAATGGGAGATGATCAGCACCAGGAGGGACAGGTCCATTCCAGCCTTTATCCAGTTGTTAAACCAGCACATTCGTCGACAGGAGAACCAGATGTGTGCAAGCATGATAGATCTAAAGAAGGCGATGACCATGAACATGGAGCTAGAAGAGGAACTCAAGTCTACACGCGACGGATACGAGGAGGAAATCGCAATACTAGTGGAGAAGAATGACGACCTGACAAAGAAGCTAGGAGTATTCATGGGAGACCCCGCGCCAGGAGGAGATGACGACCATTCTGATGACATTCGTTCTGAAAACTACATCATCATTAACGACACCGACTCCGATCCCAATGACAGTGATGATGATTATGAAGACGAAGCTGGAGCAGATATCATGGATTCTTCCACCGATCAATATTTCTAGTAGACCACCACATTATCAGTAGTATTTCCCCCATGTATATATTAGTAGTTCGAGCACTGTAACGATAGTTAGATCGATTGTATGCCCTTGTTTGAATTGATTTTGGTGTGATATGAATGTGTTTGTTTCATGTGCATATGGGTAGTGCCTTCTCACTAGACCTCATTCTATTCTAATCTCTCACTCTAAACCCATCAGATGCCTCCGAGACATGACCCCGGATTTGTCTTCCCACCGGAGCTCACCCAGTTGATCCAACAAT